>OY284488.1:27664064-28380119 GCA_958336395.1 Ctenicera cuprea
CGTGAAAATCTGTTTTTTTTACTTAAATAAAGTGTTTTTAAATAAAAATAAATTAAGTTTAGAAACAAATAATTTATTGTGAATTTTAATTGTTTTATTTATGACATTTTTGATTTTTAATGTTTAAAGTTAATTTAAATAAAAACGCATTTCAAGTAACTCCTTTCTTTAACTTAAACAAAGATAAAAATTAATTTAAATTAGAGGCATAGCATTTAAGATAGCAGTAAGACATGTCAAAAAAATTAATTAAGAATGAAAACAGATGTACAACGGAATTTGAACAAGGCCGTCAGATTACAAGCCCGCGCCTCTGCCGCTAAACCAACATGTCGTTAAAAATTGTTTCCAATATGTAAGTTTAACGGCTACGGTTGCCTACTGATATTTATCATTATCATGGACGTCTGCAAGATCAAATTAGTAAATATTAAAAATAATTTACTATGCTTACTTGCAAATTGTTTAAAAATTTTAATATGATCAATTATCGTAAAATAATTAACCGTGTAATTATAATAGCTCAATGATTTGCAATATAAATATCGACAAGCTGTTCATAGCCAATGAGTATCTGTATATAAAATACTTAATCACTTTAACAATTTCTATTTATTTAAATAGAAATTGTTAAAGTGATTAAGTATTTTATATACAGATACTCATTAAATATGGACTTTAACGAAGTAAAGCTGGAATTGATAAATAAATATGTTTCATAGCCGACTGCGATTAACTTATATTTGATCCCTCTGTATAAGCACAAATAAGGTTAACACTACAGCTATACTGCAAAAGATGGCGCTACAATGACAATTTATAATTAAATCACAGATGACTGTAATTGAGCAGATTACTTAGCACATATTCAAACCAAAAGTTAGACAGCCATCTGCCATGTTTAATTGTCAAATCGCAATTTTTCGTAAATAATTAATATTGAAGCCAATTCTACTTAAATTATATTCATGATGTGACAGATGCACTCAAATCCCCGATAAAACAGTTTCCAACACATTTCAACAGTAATAAACAAATAGCGATAGCAGCGCCCTTAAATTGGTCTGGTGCGTTGTAGCCAAACTAACGCTAATTTCGTCTCCAAATATGAGCGGACATTTTGTATAAAGGGTCGTATATCTGTAGTGTTAACCTTATCTGTGGTATAAGTAATGCTAAAAGTAAAAAAGAAAAAAGTAGGGTGTTTGTTGTGATAATTAATTCTTTAAGATACCTAAAAGAAACAAGTCGTTTTTTATTCTTAATTTATTTATAACATGTATATAAGCTATAGATCATTCATTAGTAACAAATTATAATTCTATTAACAAACGTTCCCTTACAACCATAAACAATTTTATATTAAAGAGCCAATACTGCTAATACAAAGCTGAATTTTAATAAAACCTTTTGAAACATTGTGTAATTTCAATAAACATAAATTTCTGTATTAGGTAGGTACATAGTTAAATAACATATAACTGTCAAGATATACCAGTTCTAAACGCCTTCAGTATTGGTTTTAAGGCTATTGCAGTTATTATCTATTTTCCCAACGATAATTGATAAAATGCTACCTTAGTCTTAGAAAAGTGACGTATGAGTTGATATTTCACAAATACCTAGCCGTAAAACTCCTATTTGTAAATAATTTATAGTCAAATTGAACAATAGCATTAAAAACAAAAACGATTCCTAACATATCAACATAAAAATAAAACTGTTTCGTGATGGTACATCAAACCATATTGCTTTACACAAGTTTTGTTTGTTGTGTCAAAACAACGCACTTTATATAAATGGTCTTCATTGTTTAGTTTACGCAGCAGCTGTGATCACAGAAGATTTTTCTCTGGATTTTATACTGATAAGGTATCCATCCCGTCGCTTCAAGACAGTTTGTCCAGCCAAGATGAAATCACGTTCGCGTCGTTTAGAGAACACTCTGTAGGATCGCAACACTGTCGCCAGCACAACTTTTATTAGCAGCATTGCATATTTAGGACCTGAAAATTTATGCTTTATCATTGTAGCTCAAAATACATTTTGGGTGTTATTTTATAAAAGAAAACCTATTTGTTTATTAAATACAACTGCTATAAATTAGGACACTTATCAGAAATATCTAAAAACTATTTCTCGTAATATCAGTTGACCTCAGATCACTTAAGGTTTCTAAACGATATCAAATTAACGTAATGCAGCGCTCCACAAATTAATAGCGGCCACCAAGTCGCCATGACGACGCCTAGAAATTGCGTCGCGTATTATTTTAGGTTTATTGTAAAAAGTTCAATGATTAACAGAAAATAAATAAAACAATTTATCTTCACAAAAAGTCTTTTTTATTCAGTTTCTGTTAATTTTGAATATAATACCTCAGAAATGACACCCTCAATCGCTTAATTTTAATTTATAATTACATATGTTAGAAGAATTAAAAAGCAAAGAGAACAAACAACTTTAATTTCTTATATTTATAACAAAATTACTGTTTTTAACTATTAAATAGCAATAAATATGTCTTACAGTCCATGTCAATATACAGGTTCTAAGTCACGGTACAACATTTTAGTCTCGGTATTAGCTTTAATGTCTAGCGCCTAGCCAATTGTGAATCAATTCTGAATTTGGTAATGAGAAAACGAAAAATAGTTTTTCGAAAAATAGCTGCTTGTAGATGTATGTGTGTTCGTTGGTTGCCCTCGTGTCACCAAAGCTGGAGGTCTAATTTTGATGAAACTTGCAAAGCTAATAGAGATGGACGGACTGTAATTTGGATTTATCTCTAATTCCTTGTTTCTCTGGGATATCCTCCATAAATTTGATAATTAATGCAGTTTCATAGAATAAACAATATACAATACAATGTGTACTATTAAATTTAATTGCTCATCTCTAGCAGTAGAATAATAAAATAAGAAAAGTTAAAATTTGTAAAGTGTGGAGAAGTTTAAGCAAAAGTCGTTGTCCATTTTTAGCATTATTAATATAGTCTGAGCTTAAATAGCACAACAGTTTTAATTTATTAAGCAGCATGTTTTATTATTAATTTAAACATCAGTTTCAGTTACTTTACAGGGTTGTCATACATCGTTGAATAAAGGATAGAAAATGCATTCTAAAAATGTAAAAATTTGATTTAGGACCATAAGAAAAAATAGAAGTTAACCATCGTCTCTGCAAAATAGTAGGCCATAAAAAAATTCTGGTTACACCAGTGAATTCATTCTTATATGTTACACTATTACTGTAAAAATGAATTGTTAAAATTTATAAATAAAGAAGTTACGAGCAAAAGAAGAGAACGTCGAATGTTTCAAAACTTTCAAAATGGCAATAAACTGGTATTTATAAGTTCGAGCTTTACATCATTGAAGTTCATTTTAATTTATTGTAAATTAAACAATTCTTAACTTTAACAGGTTTTGTATTTTAGCCTTATACGTATTTCAACGTGTTTACACATCATTATCAAAGGCAAAATTAAAAGTAAAGGGTTGGTGTTGCTATAGGAACAATGAATCTTCATAACCATTGTTTTGGTTTTCTATATCTGCGTCGAGATGACTTGATTTCTCATTCCAAAACGTCCAATAACGGTGAATTTAAAAGATCAATTTGTTTATTCATTAAATGTACAAATCTTAAATGTTTGTGACCAAAGATCAAATATTCGAATCAAATCATTCTGAGGAAGTTATATTTTGATTTTGTTATGTTGATGACATTTTAGGATGTTTTGATAGTTCATTTGAGTTAATCGATGAATTTTTGATTTTTGTTAACAGCTTGCATCCAAAAATAACATTTACACTAGAAACTGGACAGAATAGGTCTATTAGCGTTTTAGATTTAAACATAAAAATTAATTCACATAACAAACTTGAATATTATGTTTATAGAAAACGTACATGAACAGACATTACAATACCACACGATTCTTGTCATTATAAAACACATAAATTAGCAGCGTACAGGTCTGTGATGCATAGGATTTTAACGGTTTCTTTAGATGAAATTAGTTATAATATAGAAATTTCGATTATTAAACAAATTACATACAATAATGGTTATAATGCTCAACTGATTGATACACTAATTAAAGAGAAAAAGTATAAATTAGTTATTCAGAAAATTTATCAAACTACTTTATCAGATAAAATGAAATACGCGTCAATTCCATATGTTAGCAATAAATCAGAAAAAAATGCCAAAATTATGTATACAAAACAAATAAAGTTAAAATAACTTTTAAAACAACAAAACATATTTCAAACACTTTGTTTAATGCAAAGAAAAAACAGACAATTTACTAAAATCGGTTTATATAGGACAAACAATTAGAAATTTTGATATTAGTTACAAGGATCACGTACGTTGTTACAAGTATAAACAAAACACCCCGATAAATCCAATTACGCTACACACTTATTAGAACACAATCATTCAATGACATCTAATAACACTATCAAATTTTTACACTTTTGTGATGATAAACGTAAGTTGGATATACTAAAAGCATTTGAAATTCACAAACATTTATAATCTGTACTTTTAATGAATGAACAAATTGATGTATTAAATTCACCGTTATTAAACGTTTTGGAATGAGAAACCAAGTCATCTGGACGCAGATATAGAAAACCAAGATCAAGTTATGAGATTTATTGTTCCTATAGCAACACCAACTGTTTACTTTTAATCTTGCCTTTGATAATGACGTGTAAACACGTTGAAATACGTATAAGGCTAAAATACAAAACCTGTTGAAGTTAAGAATTGTTTTATTTACAATAAAACAAACTGGTACTCTAATTAGGCACCTTTTCTCTTCATTTAGCAGACCTTCTGTTGCCGTTTGCGATATCTCAATAGTGAGCAGAGTTAAAGTTTACACCCTATATAAATACTAGATGTACTTGTCTGCTAGTTGCGGGTTTTCTGGTATCTGGCATGGCTAAAACAAATTATCTATGCGCAACCTTCCTACACGAAAAACCGTTTCTTTTGCTTCGTTTTGTTGGTACTCTTCTTCTATGAAGTGAACTGCTATTTCTCTAAACGGTTGAGATCCATCATGGACTCTCGTTGGAATAGATTGTTAATAAAAAAACACCCAGTAAGAATCCACAAAATTGAATAGTCAATGAATATATTATTTTGACTTTGTGTTTCATTTTATGTTATTCCTCTGTAATTATTACACACGCTTTCTATATGTATTTTTTGTGTATCGGCGATTTGTATGATAATTTCCACTCTTCTGGCATTACGTCTTTATTTAAACATTTATTTACCAGCATTGTTTTGCGATTAAAAAGTTTGTTTGTTCTTCGTTTATTAAGCTCGCTTGATATGTTGCTTTTCCATACATTTGTCATTTAATGGTCTTCCCACTGTATAAATTGCATCAATGTAAAAATATTGATGTAAGAACGATTGATGCAGATGTGGCAATTATAGGATTTCCAATAAGACTATTTTTATGGAAGTTGGTAGTTTTTAGAATAATGGACAGCGATACATCAACTTTTCCAGCATACCGTCTGTCTATAAAGTAACCCCCACCCCGCCCCAAGTAACTTTTGAACGACTTAATATTTTACCACAAGTCCACAACATTTGGTGTGCTTTAATAAGAAATTAAATATTATTTTTTAGCCAATAATAAAATTTTGCGTCATTCAAAATGGCGACTGGGCGCCATTTTGAATGTTTTCTAAATAGAAAAGGGGGTCGAGTAACACCTTATTTGAAAGGTCTGATCCTAGAGTTTCAAAGAAAAATAATTAGCCATAACAAAATGGCGGATTTTGAACAAATGAACTCACTCAATTGAAAATTGTTTTGATTTTTTAACCAGTAGTCCACTTTTTCATAAGCAGGACAAAATTTTTCTAGAAATATCTGAGGTGGCTGGAAATAATATTGAAAATGTTATGTTCCAACACGAAGGTGTGTCGCCTCATTTTTATAGGACTGTTTCTGACTTTCTCAACGGACATTTTCTTGGAAGATAGATTGGTAGGCGTGGGCCTGTGGAATAGCCGGCTCGCTCGCCAGATTTAACCCCCTTAGATTTTTTCTATAGGGGTATCTGAAATAGAAAGTGTACAGAACCCGTCGAAACAACTGAAAAACTGGAGGAACGCATTACAGAAGTTTGCAGAAATATCACTCCAGAAACTTATGATAATGTAAGGCAGGAATTTCATAACCGACTTTTTATGTGCCAAAAAGTGAATGGTGAACATTTCGAACTCTTAATTTAATTTCTTTTTGCTTTAAGTCTTAGTTTTTTTTAAATAGACTTCTTTATCTTCAAACATTTGTCATTTTGTTATGGCTGAATATTTTTCTTTGAAACTCCAGGATCAGGAGCAGAACTAAAAGATCTTTTAAATGAGGTGTAACTTTACCCCCTTTAAAAGAAAATTCATAAATGGCGTCCAGCTTCCATTTTAAATGATACAAAATTTAATTATGGGCTAAAAAATAGTATTTAATTTCCCATTACAGCACACCAAATTTTGTGGAAAAGTATCAAGTCGTTCAAAAGTTAGCTGGAAGGGGGGGGGTTACTTTATAGATACAGTGTATACATTAAATTAGGCGAAACAATTTGTCGTTCCCTACCAGCTTTTCACGCTATGACGAGTTGTGACTACACAGCTTTATTCTTTGGTAACGGGAAAGTTAAGCCTTTGCAGATTCTACTTAAACATGCAAATATTGCGGCCGCCATGGTGTCAACAACAAAAGGACAACTACTTTAACATTAAGTGGTTTGACTGACCGAGAATACCAGATACATGGGATAATATATTGTTTACTACCCGAACGAGATGAACGATATGAAAATGAGACAAGGTAGTGATGGCGAATATTAGATTATTACGTGAGTTAATTTTTTCTTTACGTAACTTTTTTGTTTTGCGTTCTGTTGTTTTATATTTAATATTATAGTTTTCATAAAGTTCTTACAAAATGTTCCTTGATTTGTCTACCAAATCTTGTTTTTTCCTGATATGGTGTAATTTTATTTATGTTAATATTTAAGAAACCATTAATATATTTATACATGTTCTAATTTCATTTGCGAAAAGATGTTACGTTGATATTACAGATAGGTTAGATGTTTCGATTTGTGAAAAAAACAGTGTTGACAATATATTAGAGGTTTTTGTGATAATAAGAACAACTTTTCAGTGAGAAAACACCACTTGGCTTTTCAAAATTCCCATAAATGTTTCAAAAAACAGCCGGTTTGAAATATGAAATTTAAAAATTTTTCGAAATATTCAAAAGAATGTTTTAATTTTTATAAAACTGTCAAAACTGTAAAATTTTTTAATAGTATATTAAAACACAAGTTGCATAAGGCATTGTCTTAACGTACGAGTCCAAGATTGAAAAACGAGGGAGCGTAGCGACCAAGTTTTTCAATGGACGAGTGCGTCAAGACGCCTTATGAAACGAGTTGTTTATACTATTTTTTCTATTGAGGAGAATTAATGAAAATACGTTATAAAAAATTGCTGCGATCAAATTTGGTAAATTTAGTATGTATATGTTGGCATACATACTAAATTTACCAAATTTGATCATGAATATATCATAAATACCAATCTTTGTTGGTGAAATTTTACCAAAAACAATGCTTTAAAAGACTCTCTTAAAACACTGTTTTGTAGCTAAAACAGTGCTTTAAGAATAACTTTAAAAAACCGAAATAGAAAAAGTATTTTAAAAGTTTTTCAAAATTTCAATGAATGCGATGAAGGTCCCGTGGCAGTTGCCCAACAGCTTTTTTCGTTTTATCTTATTCTTTATTCGTATTTATTGTTATTCATAAGCGACATTATCTTGATCATGATTGCTAATTTATACGTATAGTTTCTATTTAAGTTCTATTTGTCGTTTTCTTTTTGAGTTTTCACAGTTCTGAAATTTCTCAAAATTTTTAAAATTTATCATAATTTCCAAAATTTGAAAAATGTGTAGTTTCTAAATGTTTCAAAAAACATCCGATATGAAATATGGAATTCAAATTTTAATATTTTAATAAATGCGAGGAAGGTCCAATGGCGGTTATCCGACAACTTTTTTTGTTTTATCTTATTCTTTATCTGTCTTCTTTGTTCTTTATCGTGCTTCATCGGCGACCTTATTTTGGTCATGTTCGCTAATGTATCGTTCCTACTTTACTTCTATTTGTCGTTTTCTTTTTAACTTTTCAAATCTAAATTTTCTTAAAATTGTCAAACTGTAAAGAGCTTCTAAAAATTTTAAAAATTTTCGAAGTATTTACTAAACACTATATTATAATTGCCAAACACTTTAAAAATATTCGAAGCATGCGTATTTTGAAAATTTTAAATATTACAATAGATGCGAGGAATATCCCGTGGCGGTTTTCTGGTAGATTTTTATTTTTTATCTGTTATTCTCCATCCTTCTTTGTTGTTCTTCATAAGCGACCTTATCTTGGCCGTGTTCGCTAATGTATCGTTCCTGTTTTAGTTCTATTATACTGTCGTCTTCCCAATATCTTGTGGTTTTCCCTTTTTTTTTCTCTTTCTATTATCTCGGCTACAGTTTTGTGTATGCATGTTTTAAATGCTCAGATAATATATTCATGCTTGTTGAATTCTTGACGTTTTTTTCATAATTTTTGGTCTGGTCTATTCTGATATAAATAAGATACACTTATATGTTCTAGCATAAGCTAATCGAAGCTATTTACTTTAAGGTTCTAGGCTCTTACGTTATATCGTTTCTCACTAGTTTTTGTACTACTTGTTATTCTGGGACTATTGTTAGTGTACGTTCCTGGAAACATAGTGGCTTTTAGTTTTAATAAGTATTAATCTTAATCCGTACCATACATAGGTCTTCTACACACTCTTACATTCTGAATTCCAGCTTTAAAGCACTGCCAAGTAATTAAGACAGCAGTTTTTTTAGTTTCTTCAAATATAAGTATTTCTCTATTATTTCTACATGATATAGTATAAAGAATGGTATGCTACAGCGCACAGTTTAAGAGCCACTGTGTGACGTCATCAAGTGTAAAAACAACAACAATTTAATAATTAATTCGCAGCAAATCTGCAGCCGGTGCATTTTAATCGTTTTTACAACATATAAATACAGGGTGTTCATTTGAAAACTTCCCACCCCCAATATCTCGGTGCACAAGGCTTTCTGAAAAAATCGCCGAGACACATCAACAGTATTAGCGAGGGGGACATATTTTTACATAATAGTGACATAAATCGTTTCATCCCCCTACCCCCCAGAGCCGCCCCCTTAAAAATTTTAAATGGGAAGGGGGGTTATGTGATACCTCATTTGAAAGGTCTTCGTATTGCCTACATTTTGGCGTTTTGTTTTTTAAAATCGGTCGATTCGTTTTTGAGATATTAAGGGAAAAGTGTTTGAGTTTATTAAAACAAAAAGGAGCTTGTAAAACGCATAGTAGGCTGTTGTCATAATGCATTATTGGATGTTTTTCTTGTCAGTACTTGTCAAAGTGTTTGGCATTAATTGTTGATGTTTGTTTAAACTGCTTAATCAGTGTGGCGCGTTATTGATACTTAGTAAATTTGTAAAGTTCTCTTGATAATTATTAAAAATGGGATACACTTCCCGGTAAATGGATAGGTCGAAGAGGAACTATAGAGTGGCCAGCTAGGTCCCCGGATTTAACTCCTTTAGATTTTTTTCTGTGGGGCCATTTAAAATCGGTTGTTTATACGCCTCAACCGCAAAGTATAGCCGAGCTCCGTCAACGAATAATTGAAGAATGTCGATCAATTCCAAGATATGTTTTCCAAAACGTCAGGGAACACGTTGAACAACCGTTATATTGTTGCTTAGCCAATAATGGACAGCATTTTGAGCAGTTATTGAGATATTTTTAATACTGATTATAAATAAAAATGTTATCAATAAGTATACACCATCATTTTTGTTTTAATAAACTCAAACACTTTTCCCTTAATATCTCAAAAACTAATCGACCGATTTTAAAAAACAAAACTCCAAAATGTAGGCAATATGAAGACCTTTCAAATGAGGTATCACATAACCCCCCTTGCCATTTAAAAGTTTTAAGGGGGCGGCTCTGGGGGGTAGGGGGATGAAACGATTTATGTCACTATTATGTAAAAATATGTCCCCCTCGCTAATACTGTTGACGTGTCTCGGCGATTTTTTCAGAAAGCCTTGTGCACCGAGATATTGGGGGTGGGAAGTTTTCAAATGAACACCCTGTATAATAATTTGGTTACGATGACAAAATAAAAATAAAATTCCCCTGGGAAACTAAAATATTTCACATTGGATGTACCTATGCTCATAATTATATAATGTTTAATAAACAAAAAATTAATTTAGGTAGATCTATAGTTTTTTACTTACTTTTTGTCTTACTATTATAGTTGGGGCAGTTTTTTACATAGCGCTTCATAATATAGTATATAAAGTAAATGAAACTTACACTGAACACGAATTTGTTGACAAATTAGAAGCACCTAACCTCTTTATCATTCTACTTGACATTAGAAACTGACAGAAGTACACGTACTGCGCATGCGCACTGATGAAAAACAGAGTTTCTCAACAAGTTTTTACACTTGCGCAGAAGTTGACGAAATTTGGTTCTAGCAACAGCATACCATGTTCTCTACTCTATCGTGTTATTTCCACAATCAGTTTCTTTGTCGTTTAGTTTATTGTAAAATTGGTCTGTACCTTTGGCTATTTCGTCACCATTTGGTCCGTATCTTCCCACAATTGTCAGTTTATGCATGTAACTTTTAAATTGTACTTGTAATATATTTCTAAATATCAAATGTTCCAAATTCCTACATCTTTTAAATTAAACTATAATAAAATAGTAATGTTAAAGAAAACAAAATAGTAATGCTGAGTTTTTGTTTTGCTAACCGCCCAAAGATGCATAAACTAGATCCTCGTAAGTTTTTATATTCAGGTTTTTTTACATACTGGAAGTAACTTATTTTTGGATATTATTATAATCTGCAGAAATTTATTTCATTCTCATAAAGCGAAACAGAGAAAAGGTTTCCGGTTTGCCAATTCGCAAAAACTTTACTTTATCTTAAAATTTATTATTTTCTAATTTTTGCATTCGGAGTTTTTCTAATTTATCATACAATTTCAAATTCATCTTCGACATAATTTATTAATTCAAAACCTTGAAACGAGGAATTTTTTCCATTTTTAAATTCTAAACAAATTTTGACTAATCTGTAGTAATTTCCTTTTTGTTTGTAAAGCTTCACCAACTAGACCAATTTTATGTTTAAGACAAGATAGTATTTTTTTAATTTTAAGGAGTTGTGTTGTTTTGATTTCACACTCATTTGCATGTATTGCATGTTAAAAATATAATAAATCGCGTGACACTTCAAATACTGCATTTTCATCCTTGATGTGATTCAATGTTAATTACAAGCTTAATTAATACCTTCTTGACGCAAATAAAACTGGTTCAATTTTTATGCATGGAGTTTGCACTCTGCAAATTGTATTATTTGGAGTGCAATATTGCATTAATGCATGTAAATGTATGTATTATAGTTTAAAGGGTCATAAAAAATAAAATATTGGATTATTTTACATACCTACCTATACAGTCTAAAATAGAAGATAACAACCAAATACATATCCCAAGAAAAACATGCAGACCAACTCACCGATGCAGGTCCGAGATCCTGCAGAAAATGGGAGGAAGCTGTAGGGATGACGAGCTTTGATCCTTTCAGGCAGAAAGTTGTCCGGATTAAACACATCTGGATTAGGAAACTGTGTTGGATTTCTGTGCACGGCCATGATTATTATTGCCACGGTGCAACCTTCCGGTAGAACACAATTTTCTGAAAAAAAGTTCAATTGTATTTTAGTTCGTAGTACAAAAAAGAATTTATTTGTTAAATTCTATACAACTAAATTTAGCATTTAATTTTGTACAAAATTAAATTACTAGTAGGGAGTATTTGATATATAAAACTAGAGTTTTTTCTGAAAAGCAATTATAGAAAGTTACGCAAATCCCCTTGGAAAATTTTCTACTGTTATTGTATAAAATAGCTCCTGTTTTGGTATAAAAGTTAATGTTCTACGAATAGTTGAGTTAATAGTTTAGTGTGAATAGCGCAATTAATGTGCGTATTATTCCATCACCTGTGTACAGGGTTGGGCAAAAGTACGGAACAATGCAAATATCTTTAATACGGCAACCGCTATTTTCACAAAATTTTTTACATGAAGGTTCCAATATACGGCGGATACAATGACAGTATCGCGGTTTAAAAGAACTTACGGCTTAGCCGGAAATGATATCAACTTTTTTATTTTAAATAAAACACCCTGTGTATTATGTAATATATCGATAGAGTTTCATGCCTTTATTTTCAATAATTCTAGAGATATTGAATAATAAGGTTTCGTAATTGTTATCTAGCAGCTCATGAAAACAAAAAAAAACGTGAGAAGCTTAAACAGTTATGTAATGTTGTCAAATATGCTTGGTTCGCGCTGTGTTGTTTTCATGTTCGATAGATTGAGCAGTGTGGTTGCAGTAATCAATTAATTAACCAAATTAATTAAAACTGCTTAATTGAACATCAGAAATGGTTCAATTAACTCAGATTGGTAAATAAAGTACAAACTTCTTGCTGAGTTCTACGACGCTCACCAAAACTAACCATAATTAAAATTTGGATTCGTTCTCTTTCTGTTAATTGAACCATTTCTGATGATAAATTCAGCAGTTTTAATTAATTTTGGTTAATTAATTGATTACTGCAACCACATTGCTCAATTTATCGAACATCAAAACAACACAACAAGAATCAAGCATATTTGACAATATTACGTAACTGTTTAAGCTTCTCACATTCTTTTGTTTTTATGAGCTGCTAGATAACAATTACGAAACCTTATTATTCAATATCTCTAGAATTATTGAAAATAAAGGCATGAAACTCTATCGATATATTACATAATACACAGGGTGTTTTATTTAAAATAAAAAAGTTGATATCATTTCCGGCTAAGCCGTAAGTTCTTTTAAACCGCGATACTGTCATTGTATCCGCCGTATATTGGAACCTTCATGTAAAAAATTTTGTGAAAATAGCGGTTGCCGTATTAAAGATATTTGCATTGTTCCGTACTTTTGCCCAACCCTGTACACAGGTGATGGAATAATACGCACATTAATTGCGCTATTCACACTAAACTATTAACTCAACTATTCGTAGAACATTAACTTTTATACCAAAACAGGAGCTATTTTATACAATAACAGTAGAAAATAACGAAACATTATTGTTCAATATCTCTAAAATTATTAAAAATAAAAACATGAAACCTATATATCACTGAACTCTCAAAAAAAAATTCTATCGATGTATAAAAAAATATACAGGGTGTTCCATTTAAAATAAAAAAGTTAATATCATATCCGGCTAAACCGGAAGTCTTTTTAAACCGCCAATACCTTCATTGTATCTGACGTATATCGGGACCTTTATGTAAAAATCTTTTCAAAATCGCGGTTGCCGTATTAAAGATATTTGCATTGTTCCATACTTTTGCCCAACCCTGTACTATAATGCTAAAACATTTAAGGTGCAAATGCTCAATTGGCTTCCCTCAGTACTTTTTACGTTTCGAACTATTATTCAAAGAAGAAGAAAACATTGCTTATGTTATGTTGTTATGTTGTCATAGAAATCTGAATTTTTTGTACACATTCATATTGGTTTCTATTTTTAATTTTAAATTTAATTAAATAGTGTTGTACAATATTTGGAATGCAACCAATTTTAACCTGGGGCAAATAATTTATTAAATACAGTTTGTTTATGGTACACTCACAACGGCGTCAAGGCTTGACGTCAGACCGAACTAAAACCCGTAGGCTTGGAATTTTTAGCGACGTTTAAAAAAATGCATTTATAACGCGTCCTTGCCCTGCGGAATATTTATCGAACATGTTTTCATGGTGTGGAAAGTTTTCTACGGTTATTGTATTGTTTAAGTTTTAATCAGCACTCTCAGCAGTAGGGCGTCTATGCAAAGGATTTAACGTGAAATCTGCATTTTGAAAAGAAACTAGAAACATCCTGAGTATCTATTATCAGCGGGAACCCAGAATGGCTGCAGAAATAATATTTTAGCAAATTCTAGGCATAATAATGAATATAAAACTAAAATTATTTAAAATAGAATTTCATTAATTATTAAATGTATATCCAAAAAATATCTTAAAAACCTGTCGGGCAACCGCCACGGGACCTTCCTGGCATTTATGGTAATTTTTAATAATTTTTAATTTGTTTCGAAAATTTTGACTATTTTATGGAAATTAAAAATATTTTTATAATTCTCGAAAAAATTTCGAATACATTTTATACCAGATGTTTTTTAAAAATTTTACAATTTCGCTTTTTTAGAAAATTTTCATAACGAAATTTTTTTTTTAAATTATAATATTGAAAATACTATAAGTTATTAAAAATTTTTGCTTTTGAAGATTTTTGGAAATTATAAAATTGTTTGAAAATGTATATTATTTTGATTTAAAAAATTTTAAGACATTAAAAATTTTGAAAATTTTGAAAATTTAAAAACTTGGAAGTTTCCAAAATTGCGGGATATTATTAAAAATTCTAAAAAATTTTGAAAAATTTTGCTTGTTTGAAAATTGCGGAAAATAGTAATAAGGTTTAAAACTATGAGCAGAAAATTTTTAAAATTTAAAAATTAAGTAATTTTGATAGTTTTTAAATAATGTTTGATAATTTCAAATATTTGTGAAAAAAATGAAAGTTTGTTGGGGAAAGGAAACACTGGGGGTGGTAGGAAAATCGGCTATTCGATATGTGTATTATACGAATGTAAGGTTCTTTTCCGAGCGCATATATTTTGAAATAGGCGTCCCTCCCCCTCCACCCAATTTTTTAAAGCACTTGAGTGGTTTTACGATATATTGTGTTTTCTAGTTGCAACTAATGTTTATCGCTTGAAATGTCAAATTCCATTTCATAATAAGGCGATAGCCGTTTTTCTGGTGATTACTCAATTAAACTGTTTAGGTAGACGACCAAAAGGAAACCTCTCAGTGATATTACTCAATGGGAAGTTATTTCTATTGCTATTTAAAATGCTTATACCGATATTGAAGTCAAAATTCGTAAAAGTTCTAAAAACAAAAAATCAATTTTGGAGGCAATGAGGGAAAGGGTGGTAAAGGGATCGCGTTTGCGGAGATCGGCTATTCGACATACGTAGAATGCGAATTGAAGGGACTGTTTCGAGCGCGTTTATTTTGACATAGAGCACTCCCCCTTTTTAGCGTATAGCGAGGAAGGTATAAAGCTATTATTTACAGGTTATCCTTAAGTAAAAGCACGTAAAAGGGCAACTTTTATATCTGAAACGTCCCTAAACAAACTTTTTTATTCATGTTATCTTTAAAAGAAACATGCATGAATGGTAAAATAAATTTATGTACAGTAACGCGGCAAACTCATATTTTCTGAAACTATGCGTGAGTAAAGTGCCCTTATTTGAACATACACCGGGTGTCCTAACTTTGCGAAATTCTTTGATAACACCTTTGTTAATTAAGTTATCAAAAAGATATTTTGCACGTGAGTTACCTGACAATTTCTGCACATTTTAAAACTATTTTCGTCTATACAGGGTGTTTCACATTGGAGGGGCATATCAAACTTATGTTTTTTAAATTGTACATATATTTTTGCATATTCCTATTGGCCGCTTAATTTCCTCTATAAATGTATTTTTTTTCAAAATTCGGTTGCGGCGTTGCCAAGTTATTTCACTTGTTCAAACAAATTTGACATTTGCAGACGTCACTGATAAAACTTGCACAAGGCCTACTTCCACAGAATAAAAATTTTTTTTGGCTAAGTTTTAGTCAATGCCATTACTATTCTACAGATATTTTAAAGTTGAATTTGGTTATACAGTGTTGGCGCTTGTTGCAACGGTGCAAAAACTTACAACTTTAATGTATCATAACTCGATTTGGTATGCCCCTCTAATGTGGAACACCCTGTATAAATGAAAATAATTTTAGAATGTGCAAATATTGTAAAGTAGCCCACGTGTACAATATATTTTTGATAACTTACTTAACAAAGGTGTTATCAAAGAATTTCGAAGAGTTGGGACACCCGGTATAAGAAAAGCTGCGAAAAATGTGGTTTAGAATTACGTGAAAATCTTAAATATGATTTTTCAGAACGACAGTCGATTTTTTTTGTTTTTTTATTGTTAGGCTCCGGACTAGGTCAAAAATAACAAAACCTGTTTTAGTTGATCATACTTAATATATTATCTAAGATAACCAGTTTTATTATCACAAAAACTTTGCTTACCATATTGATATTACCTTTAATTGCTGATAATTTGCAAAAAAGAAACATTTATTAGTTGTCTTATTTTTAATTCCAGGCATTACGACGCAGGATCTTCTTTATTAATTATTACATTCTGAAATTTATATTAATAATATTGTATGAGCTTGGCCATGGAAAGGAAACCTCATGCCTTGCGTTTAAAAACCCAACATATAAGAAGTTGTTTTTTTTTACCAATTGTTGGCAATTAAACGTATGATATATGTATAAGGTTCTTGGGAAGAGAAAATTGTTTACCTTGGACAACATATTTAAAATGATCAACTAAAGCAGTTTTTGTTATTTTTGATCTAATTCAATATAAAAAATTGCAAAAAATAAAAACAAAGGACGATCGTTTTGAAAATTTATATTCAAGCTCCTTAAATAATTTTGAACAACTTTTCTAATAGGTTTGTTATATCTCTTCAAATAGGGGCACTCTACTAGTGCACAATTAAAAAAAATGTTCGTGTTAATTTACACATAAATTTTATTATTTTAGCACTCATTTATGTTTCTTTTAACGGCAACAGCAAGAAAATGTTCGGCACATATCAAATAAAAAAGTTACCTTTATTTAAGAACACCCTGTAAATAACAACTATTTTGTCATATTCTTGAATAGATAGATATACAGGATGTTTCCTAAGTTATTTCACGAAGAAAAGTTTATATGAAAATATATTCCTTACGGAGTTACAGCCCTCTGAAGAAATAACAGTGTAATCACTTTTTTGTCGTTAACTTTCGCAGTAAATGCACTAAAATTTTAAAATTATTAGTGTGAGGACTACTGATTCAGCTTAGTATTTTTACTGATTTTTGTTTGAGTAAACGCACCAGTCATGTCTCACGTATTATTTTCTTCTAAATATTTTGATCTTTACAATTTTTAAAGTTTTGTCTAGAAAATTTTATTCTCCACACAAAAAATGTACTCTTGTTGAAAGTCGGTATATCTAACAGTTTTGAAGATAATACAATCTTTTTGCAAAATCAAGTAACCATGAACGTGTAAGTGTTTTCTTAAGATATCCAAATAGTTTCAACACCCTTTGAGAGTGAGTTCTAAACATAAAAATAATGAAAAAATTTCTATAAACATTTGTCGGGAAATGCTTTGTTATAGAGGTACTGTCTCCGGAAGTGAGAAGTTTCACCAATTCAAACTATTGCCTGTTCAGGAACTGCCTGTAACTCCGTAAGGAAGCATTTACGGACCCATGGTTATCGAAACTTATTTTATTGTTTTGATGTGTAGGACTTCCAACAAGCAGACCTTTTTGTGTATGTTTGAATGGAGACTAAGATTTTCTAGACAAAACTTAAAAAATTGTAAAAATCGTAAATATTTAGAAACAAATATTACGTGAACCTTCCCCTCTTTCATATGAAACACTTCTGGTGCACTTGATGAAACAGAAATTAGTAGAAATACGAAGCTAAATCAGTAGTACGCACATGTAAAATTTCAAAAATTTAGTGAAACTACTACAAAAGTTATCGACAAAGACTGTTGTTTTTTCAGAGGTCTGTAACTCCGTAAAGAGGCATTTTCAAAATTTTCGTATTCTTCTACTAAATATTAAATTTTGAATAACGCAACTAATGTGTGTAGTGAATGATATAGTAAAGAACTTAAATCACCATAGTTTTACGTTTTAAATTGATATTGACACATAAAGTAGTTATTTATGTTGTCATTGCTTTTATAGAAATGTAAATTTTTCCAAAACGTTATTACTATCAAAAGTTACTTTTAATTAAATTGATTTAAGTAGTGTATTACAATCTTCCGCATAAAAGCAGCCTGAGGTAAACAACCTATTAAAAATATAGTATTTTTTTGTGGATTTACGTTGGTCTCAAGGTTTGACGTCAAGCCTGAATTAAAACCTGTAGGTTTGGAATTTTTAGCGACGTTCAGAAATGCGTTTAATTACGGTTCCTTGTGGAATATTTATCGAACATTCATTATGTACTCTGTGGAAACTTTTTTACAGTTATTCTTTATTAAAGTTTTGATGAAGATTTACACGTAAAGTTGCTTTTCTTATATTGTCTTTTATTACAGTTAATAGTAACTTTCAACAACAGAAATAACTTGTGTAATATTAGGTGACCTGTAGAATCTTATGTTATTGAATAAATGCCCCTGCATAACTTATACAGTCTGTCTATAAAGTAACCCCCCCCCCCCCCCCAACTAACTTTTGAACGACTTGATATTTTACCACGACATTTAGTGTGCTTTAATGGGAAATTAAATACTATTTTTCAGCCAATAATTAAATGTTGTATCATTCAAAATGGCGGCTGGGCGTGATTTTAATTTTTTTAATAAGAGGGGAGTCGAGTCACGCTTCATTTGAAAGGTCTTTTAGTTCTACGTCTGATCCTAGAGTTTCAAAGAAAATATTCAGCCATAACAAAATGGCGGATTTTAAACAAATGGACTCACTCAATTCAAAATTGTTTTGATTTTTTTTATCCAGTAGTCCATTTTTTCATTTGCAGGACAAAATTTTCCCAGATATATCTCTGGTGGCTAGAAATAATATTGAAAACGTTATATTCCAACAAGACGGTGCGCCGTCTCATTATTATATGTTTCCGACTTTCTCAACGGTCATTTTCTTGGAAAATGGGTTGGTAGGCGGCGCCCTGTCGAATAGCCGGCTCGCTCCCCAGATTTAACCCCCTTAGATTTTTGTCTATGGGGATATCTGAAATCGAAAGTGTACAGAACCCGTCCAGAAACAATTGAAGAATTGGAGCAACGCATTTTAGAAGTTTGCAGAAAAATTACTCCAGAAACTTATGAAAATGTAAAGCAGGAATTTCATAACCGACTTTTTATGTGCCAAGAAGTGAATGGTGAACATTTCGAACACTTAATTTAATTCCTTTTTGCTTTAATTCTTAGTTTTTTTAAATAGACTTCTTTATCTTTAAACATTGTCATTTTGTTATGGCTGAATAGTTTTCTTTGAAACTCTAGGATAAGACTAAAAGACCTTTCAAATAAGGAGTTACTTGGCCCCTTTTTTCATTAAAAATAAATTCATAAATGGTGCCCAGCCGCCATTTCGAATGATACAAAATTGAATTATAGGCTAAAAAATAGTATTTAATTTCCCATTACAGCACACTAAATTTTGTAGTAAAATATCAAGTCGTTCAAAAGTTAGTTGGGGGAGAGGGGGGTTACTTTATAGACACAGTGTAGATATTGCACTGTTTTACACTCTCACTATTGTTAAATCTACAAGCGGGAACACGATGTTATAACACGGTAAACACTTGGACTCTGACGTGTTCTTTATAGCTAATATCAAAATTTCTAATTGTCTGGCCTATATAAACCGAATTACAATGCGAACAATTTAATTTGTAAATGCCCGATTTTAGCAAATCGTTTGTTTTTGATTTTTCATTAAACAAAGTGTTTAAGATGTTTCTAGTTGTTATAAAACTTACTTTATATTTATTTGTTTTGTTTATAATTTTAGCAATTTTCTTCTGATTTGTCACCAAAATATGGGATCGAGGCATATTTAATTGTATCGGATGAAGTTGGGGTATTCGGATAAATATTTTGAATGGCTACTGGACATTTTGGAATAAGAAATCAAGTCATCTGCAGATGATTACCGAGATCAAGTCACCAAGTTCTATTGCTATAACAACACTAACTGTTTACTTTCTAATATAACCTTTGACAATGGCATGTAAACATCCGAAATACGTATAAAGGTTAAAATAAATAAATATTGTTAAAGTAATTAAGTATTTTATATACAGATACTCATTCAATATGGACTTTAACAAAGTAAAGCTGGAATTTATAAATAAGATTAATTTATAATCTTTTTCTTTAATTAATGTATTAATAAGTTTAGTATTGTAACTATTATTAATACATAATGTTTGTTAAATGAAACTTCACTATTATAATTAATTCATTTCATCTTAAGACGTTAAGCCCCTGTGTATCATGAACCTGGTAAGTTATGTGTTTTGTGATGACAAGATCGTTTGATGTTCTAATGTCTGTTTGTGTAGGTTTTCTATAAAGGTCAATTTTATTAGTTCAATCAAATTCTAAAAAATTAATGGACGTATTTTGTTCAGTTTCTAGTGTATATGTTATGTTTGGATGCAAGCTGTTAATAAAAATTAAAAATTTAATAATTAAAATGTCATCAACATAACGATTCCAAAATATAACTTTCTCAGATTGAAGTCATATTCTCTTAGATTTCCAATATTTGGAAAACATTTTTCACTTCGAAGATTTCATGCTTTCAAAAATGCTTTTCGTAGTAACATTGTGGTTTCTTAAGGCTATTTCTAATAACCAAATTTTCTGCCGACGTAGCAACTTGTTTTTGAGTAATAAAGCGTTAGTCAAAACCTTAAAAAAAACGTAGCGGTTGCCTATTTAAAGCTAGAAAGTTGGCAAAAAAGCGGTAGATTTTACGTAGGGTCTCCATCAAAATACGCTTTGATATTTAAAAAATTTGGTTTCAGAACAAAATGCTACTAAAAATACATGTTTAACTTTCGCTTCCGGGTTCGGATTTTTTAAAACTATATGTTTGATATAACTAGCGTCTAGCCCCTTGGACTTACAGCTGATCCTACCTCACATGACTTGCGCACCTCCTCTGCACGCAGCTGGAATGTGTGTAAACCACAAGTTCGTAGTGGCACAGATGGATATACGGGTGTGTTTGGGTGTATTACTTTTTTACTGCATAAGTAGTTGTGGGGCGAATCTCGGTTGGTACAAAATTTTTTTTTATTTTATAGTTTTTTTTAAACACTTTTGTTGCGTTTTGCTGTTTACGCGAGGTTATTTGTTAATAGCAGTTATATTTAAAAGAAAAAATACGAAGACAAATTTGCATTCACTCACTGATTGACGGCATACTAACACGCAAGTCTGGTAATAAATAAAAAAAAAGGATTTGTTGGTTTCTATTGAATGCAATTTATTAGCAATGAAAAAATCGGCTTTAACAATGCAAATCTTGATGTAAATATCACACTCGCACATATGCGAGCTAATATTAGATGATATTGCGCAATTCAGGATCGGCTATAAACCCAAGGGGCTAGACGCTAGTTTTGATATCTCTCTGCAGTTTAAAGCGTACTGAAATCGAACAATCCCTTGGGGAGTTGCGAAGCGCCACCCATAAGGATGGATTAAAATATGGAATTTGGATAAAATAGGATTTCCGCGGAAAGTACTGTCCCAGTATTCACTTTTTTAGCACAGAAAAACCGCGAAAATGCTTGAGCCAGGACAATCGATCGGGCCGGGAATCGAACCCAGGGCCTCCCGAATGAAAGCGGACGTGTTAACCGCGGAGCCACCTTTCTCGGTCACACCTACACATAGATAAACATTGTTTAAAAACAACTTTTTTTAAGTTCCTGAACAACCAAAACATGTATTTGCATCAAAATCTTGAAATCGTAAATTTCAAGAAAGCAACACTTTTGTATACTACTGAAATTTTAGAAAAACAAAGAGACTTGATGAATCGAAATAAACAAGAAACTTGTCATTCCAGGAGAACAATGTTGTCGTCTGTAATTGTTTTAAAAGTTTTAGTGAAATAGATAATATTTCTTCAATATTTTTATGAGTGATCCCAGCTGCTCAACGTTAGACTTTTCCGACAAAACAGCTTTAAAGTTTGTGCTAATTACTAGTGTAGCAGGAGGATGAATACCCTTTCATGATCTCAGTGCTTACTTTGTTCTTTTATTTTTCCCCCTTTTGCTTGCTTTTATTAATATTTCTTGGTGTCTTAACATTCGGGTACTACTGCTCAAAATTAATCCATTTCTTAATTAATTAATGTAGGAATAATGCAACTACGATCAATTTTAACCAGAAGTAAATATACTTTCAGTTTGTTTTATTGTAGAATCACATCCCATATAAGGCTTGACGTCATACCTGTATTAAAAACTGCGGGTTTAGACTTTTTAGCAACATTCTAAAACACATTTAATTACCGGTCCGTGTGGAATATTTATCAAACAGCTTTCTATTATGTTTGTATGCAAAATAAAATTTTCCTAGCAATGTTATATAAAATTTATATACATTTTTACTATATGCTTTTTTATGTTGTACAAAATGGAGTAAAAAGTAACAATAAAATAAATTTAACAACAGAAATGGTTCAATTAACAGAAAGAGAACGAATTCAAATTTTAATTATGGTTGGTTTTGGCGAGCGTCGTAGAACTCATCAAGAAGTTTGTACTTTGTTTAACAATCTGCATCAAGATCGAGATCTAATAACGCGCACAGTGTTTAGTAATACTTTGAGAAGGTATGGTTTGAATGGAAATGTCTCGAATATCAACTAAAACTGGACGACTGAAAACTGCATTATTGGCCCAATTTTTATTGACGATACATTAACGGGTCAAAAGTATTTAGAACTTTTAGAGAATTAAATTGTTCCTGCTCTTGAAGAAAAAGGAGAATTACTTAATAATATTTGCTTTCATCAGGACGGAGCACCTCTCCATTACGCTCTAAATGTTCGGTATTCTTAAAACCAAATATTTTTAAATATGTAGATAGGACGCAGGGGTTTTATTGAATGGACTGCGCGTTCTCCGGACCCAAATCCATTAGATTTCTTTCTTTGTGGACATTTAAAATCTAGGGTTTATATTGTACGACCAAATAATTTGGAAGAATTGAGAATTGTTGGTGAAACAAGAAGAATTGCTGCAGAGCATCTTGTTAATGTAATTGAATAATTTGAACATAGACTTGGTTACTGACAAGAAGTAAATGGTTGTCATTTTGAGCATCTTCTCAAGTTATGTTATTTCTGTTTTCTTTATTTGTTTGTTTTTCATTGTTTTGTTGTCATGTGTTGTTAGGTAATATAACAAATTAGAAAGCATTATTGTTGAGTGTTTTGTTCAATATCTCTAGAACTATTAAAAATAAAATCTTTAAATTTTATGTCACTGAACTCGCAAAAAAGATATATCATCAATCGATATATCAAAAACTATACAGGTTGTTCTGTTTAAAATAATAAAGTTGATACCATTTTCGGCTAAACCGGAAGTCATTTTAAACCGTCAATACCTTCATTGTACCCGTCATATATTGGAACTATTATGTTAAAAATTTTGTCGAAATCGCATTAGCCGTATTAGAGATATTTGCATTGTTCCGTACTTTTGCCCAACCCTGTATAATATAATAATTGGCAAAAACTAAATTACACTTCGTTTTATTTAACGTGGCAGCACCTAGCAAGAACCCTCATCCGTCACGTCCTTCTTCGTACTGGTTTGAGTTACGCTCATTCATAGCGCTTGTTCAAGTTAAAAACGGTTTGACGAAAACAAGCTACCAGGCATGACATCAGACTGCGAGCCCTGGGGCTGAAAGGGGGAGAGAAATTATCTCATTTTACTGATTCTGTAGATCAGTGCCTAAGCTGAAACGCAGCACATCCGCCGAGCCGCATTAAGACGCTCTTAGGATGCGTAGGCTCACCACTGCCCCCACGAGTCCTACGCCGTAACCAAGACGGGGCTGGTATTTCTCCGCGGACTCAAACTTGTTCCACGTAATACCAGTCAATAAAGTCACTGGTTGGACTTTTCGGAACAACTGAAGCTGTCCCTACCCGTTGGGCTACTTCCAGTATCCAATGCTAGTCAATTACGAACCGCCCAAATAGGTCGGTAACCGGTCTGATAGTAGTGACTGGTACCTTAGCAGGGTCGGGTGTGCAGATTCACGAGGCCTCTGGGTCGACCCTTTAATAGTGAGCGTGAGAAATCAAAGTGCCTCTCACCCGTAAGGCCTAAAGTTTTAATGCCAGCAGCTACGTCATCCTTTCTGAAGCTCACCATCACCTGCCTATATCACCGGTCTCCAACCACCCAGTATATCGCCTGGGAATGTTTATAACCCGTATGGTCACCCAGACGTAGTGCCTGGGACGCAGGCATATTTATAGCCACGGCAAAATTTGTTTTTGTTCACGCCTCTTTTCTAAGTGAAGTTCTTGGCCGTCTCGTCTGTTATGATGATACAATTAAAGATTTAATACATGTATGTAGACAGGCACAACCCGTGGACTACGACCTCCGTTGTTTTTTAGTATCTTTAAGTTTGTTTCCTCAGTTGAGTCGGTCTCGGGATTAAAAGCCGCATCTGGAAAAACTGGAAAAAGGTCGACTCAGGTAAAATTATAAACAGAAGAGCGGCAAAACTTATCAGTCTTCTTCATTTTCAGGGAAGTGCCTTAAAAGAAATTTTCGAAATGTTTTTGGAACTAAAAAATACGCAGAGAAAATTGAATTAGAATTTTGCACGTAATTCCAGAATGAAAATCGTCCTTATTCATAAAATTCGACCAGCAAGAAAAAAACGCGTATCTTTTTCAGGAAAAGCTCTTCTTAATTATATACTGATCCACAAGCAGGTATTTATCAACAATAACATCATCCGCAATAATTTAGCCTTAGTTGCTAGTAACTGCTAAAGGGCGTATGAAACCGTAAAACTCAGCAATAGCTAATGCGTCTATCTAGCGTCTACGTATTGTAAAGGTGCGCTGCCCGAAAATAAATAATTTGTATCTGATTTTGATTTAATTATATTGTTTTATACTTTAAAGTGGGAGCTCCCAGAAAACATAATGCACTTGTCTAATAACTTTGATTTATTTACAGGAATATTATATTTCTTTCAGCAAATACAGACTTTAATTAACAGTGATCAATTGACTTAACTAAATTGCTGTAAATTAGTCTTAGTTAATTTTAAGCAGGTGGTCGTTTTAGAACAGCTGCACACATTTTTGTACATAAATGTAACTATTGTAAAACACATGTAAACACGTATCAATGAGTTTGCCTGTTGTGTGGATTATTGGGGTCAATCTAATATTTAAAATTTCACGCTCTCGCATTTTAGGGATTAGGGTAAATATTGGGTTGTAGTAATTAACATAAATTGGGGAAACTTGACAGCTTTAATAAGCAAAAGTGTTCAAGAAAGCTTGAGAGTGTGAGACAAAATTTTATTGATATTTCTATCCAATCAAAAATTAAAAAAGAGTGGGACTGTAATTTTATTTGAAAAAGAAACAAGTCCAACCTCTTGGAGGATGGACATGAATTTTAATAAAAGAGTATGTTCCCTAAAGGAAGGGATGAATCTTCGAATTCTCAGAGAGCACTCAGTTCGCTGAAATCTGAACGTCAGTTTGAAAGCATTATTGCTAACATTCTATTACAATATTACAAGTCTGGGACTTGCAACTTTAAAATAAAATATAATCTTCTTGGGTTTGGGGCTACGAGGAGCACATTGCCAAAATCAAATAGGCTTAGGCGTAGTGGCTCATTCTTGTCGGTGTACCTGATTAGGCGTATCAAAAGCGGCGCTATTGTTCCTCTTAGGAGGGAATTAGGCGTAGCAATTGAGGCGCTATTGCAGGAAAGCCGATTGGGGTGAGTGACGGCGCTATTTCCATATTGGTTGCGGCAAGCTCTGTTCGCGTGTAGTTACACATTTTACTGACGTAAACTGCAAAATACTCGACATTTATAAACAGTCCCAAATAGAAGTATCAGTATGGGTAAAACTGGGGTAAATATTTAGATTGGCAACTTTATTCGATACAACTAACGGGCAAATTCTATATAGATGGTTCTAGCACTCATAACACCAATATTTTCAACACATGAATAAATAAATTCTTCAAAAGGTTTACTGTTGTTTAAATCAGCTTAAAATCTTATCCTTTTTAACCTCGATAAAGACAGGGTAAATCAGCCACGAGCAAATGATTAAAACACAACGTAGGTCCGACACCGATCATCGCAAATAAATAAGTAATCAAGCATAAATACTTGATAAATTTTAAATAATACAATTAAAATTTGTAAATAAAAATATCAGCGAAACTGCACGATCACAGTATTATTATCGTAAACTTAAGCAATCTGTAAGAACGACTCCACCGAAGCTGTTTGCTGGCCTGTGACTTTATGTAAGCACCGGTTGATCTGCTGGCATGCCTCGAGTCTGTTTGCGTTGTTAAAATGGCACAGTAGTTTGTGTGTTTGAAATCGAATTGTTTTATAACTCGCCGCACGCAGCCTAGTCTTTAGCAACAAAGAATGTATTACTAAAACACACCAATAAACTGTGTGGAGATGTAAAAGCCCGTCGTTCTGTTATGTTGAGACAGTTAGGGATTTACTGTATAGATCGCAAGTGAACTCTTGCTCTGCTCGTTTTAAATTAAGTTGTTTTTTAATACATGCTTATTTATTAGCGTTGAAGTGGAAACTAGTAACTAGTCAATAACATACCTAGCGGAATATCTGCAACTGCCTTTTTTCCAATCAAAGGAATTGGAGGATACAACCTCCATGTTTCTTGAATTACTTGTTCCATGTACCGCAAACTCTGAATATCTTGGAAGCTTACTGGACGATTAGATTCTCCAAACACCTCATCCAACTCAGCCATAACTTTGTCCTAAATAGAAATAAATAAATAAAATTGGTATTGTTATATCGAACGTTGGGATTAGTTTATTATACTAGCAATATTACACCAGCAGTCTGTAATCAACCTAGTAATAATATGGCTCACGTGTTTTTGTACATGAATAAAATACAAACATGCATTTTAGATACGTTTAAAACAAAAACCAATTTGATTTGTTGGAAAATCGCAACCGAAATACAGCAGAAACGTTTTAGAAAGTGTGCAATGATTATAAAATCCAACTTTAAGCAATGCAACGTTTTATCCGAAAAAGGTTTGTAGACCTCTTCATTCTTTTGAGTAAATCCTGGCATTTAACTCAATCTCATTTTCCTATCATACTATTCTAGCACGGAATTTAATGTGGTGGACTTCCACAAAACGTTTCTATTTTATTTCCCTGTGGTGCTCTAAGTTCTTTGAAGTTGGATATATCAGAATAAAATGAGCAACTTTTTATTCCGCTAAAAATTAAATAACTCGGAGAAAGTAAATTTAATTGGAGTGTCATTTTTGTTACTTCATAATTACAGCATGGAGAAAGTAGTGTTCCGTAATATAAACATAATGAACATGCATGGTCTTCCGATGAGAGGATTACAAAATGTTGCCCACAGGTGCAAGTTTTCAGTAATTTAGAAAAATCTGGGCGTGTTTCTATTTTTTTTATTAATGTGTATTGTTGTAAAAAGAGACAAACATTTGGTAAAAGCCGACTTTTCGGAACTGTAAGAAATTCTAACTGTTCTTAGAAATACAGCGCGGAAAATTCTACTTTTAGTTTACAGGTTATAAATATATGCTTATCTAAAATATACACAAAACCATTAACTGCTTTATATTAAGTATGCTTTCTTAAAATACTTGAAAACAACTTCAACATAACAAGCTATTTTGGAGAAGCTATTTGTTTTCGAATGTTTAGAGATGCAAATTAGACACCATTATAAGCGGAAACTTATGTGCAAATAATTCATTCTTTTCTTATTTAAAGCTTTCTAGGTAATAACGTTACCCACAAGTTATTACTGAAGTGCACATTTGGTTCATTGTTATTTACTTTTTTTTTAATACGGTGAATAATAACTTAATAAAAATTTTAAAAATATTTGAATTGATAATAATTATAGCATTTCAAATTCTCAAACAGGTACAGTATCACAAGTATTGCGTTACAGATTTAGATAAAATTCATTCAATTAAGGTTAAAAAAATTTACCATTTTCGCAAACACAAAAAAAAATTATATTTTCAAAAGCTTTTACCAGAGAAATAATCCGAACTATACGTCTAATTACAACCATGCCGCACACTATTTATTTTCTGGAAATTAATATTCCACAAACAAGTTATTTTAAGAGAATCGATATTTGTAAACTCATGTTAATTCACAAATATTCCTAACGAATTGTAAAAACGAATAATATGGGAAATTTTTTAACGGTTTAAAAACAGAAATGGCAATTTCCGTTACGTTTTCCATTTCATTACTACTTTCAATTAATGTGTAGGTGTTTAATTTCTTTGTAAGAATATTAAAGATAGCTTAAACGTTCTATTTTTATTGTTAAGCGATTTAATATTTTTAAGTTTATTTGGACGATGAAAGACTTTATATTTTCTTATAGGAATAAATTGTTACTCATTAAACAAAGTAAACTACAAGGACGAAATATTGATGGCACATCCTTAAATAATAACTTTACGAAAATAAGTTAAATGCAAAAATTGTTTGGTAGACAGTTCCGCAGCATTGTACATTAATTACATTTATACATGGTGTTTACTTTTTAAGGTAAAATAAACAACGTTGGTATTTTAAATAAAACACTCTATATATTATTACAGTTTTTGAATGCGAAATTAAATTCCCTGTAAGATGGTATAGAGTATTTTTTTACTTAAAATGGACGGTTGTCGAGATATTTATTCTTTTATCAGACAGTCCAATTTTGAAACAGTAGTAACTGATAAACGAAAGTTGTTTTAATGCGATTTTCTACAGCGTGTATGCAAAAGACCAAGGTAATAAATGCATTGTTGAAAAGATTTTTGAATTATACAGGGTGTTTGATTTTAAAAGTTATTTTGCACAAACTTCAAACAATATCGCAATTTTTTAAATAGAACACTTTGTATTTTATGACATCATCTTATGCGGAATTTAATTCTCTTCCAATTCCATAAACAAGCATGTCTTGCAGCTAAAACTAGTAGTTTTGGATATAGCTATCTTTTTAAGATTTTCGGGGTTTTTCTGAAACACCAAAATATTGATAAAAACGGGCTCCGGCAAACTCATCGCTAAGAATTCATCGCCGGAAATTTCAACGCCGGTGACTTCATCGCGAATTAAAGTTATCGGCGTAGAAATAATTGCAAGCAAAAATATCGCCTGAACAAAATATCGCAAATAACCTAAATTTAACATTTATGTAACACCGACAATTTATATAATTTATAGGTATGTATTTTATACTGGGCGATAAATTTACATAATTTTGTTAAATGCAGTAAAAAATTGTTTTATTAACTTATTTATTTTATGTTTATTAATAAGACGAGTAATAAAAATACAAACAAAAAAGCTGAAGTGTGGTCTTTTCCATACTAAAACTTATCGTATTTGCAAAACTGTAAATTCTATAATTATAACCTTCCATTTCATCCATCCAAATTCATAGAAAACGCCACAGTGAAATTATAGCTTAAAAAAACAAATTGTAGCCAATGCTGATACTTGCCGTTGCCGTATTTGCAAAAGTGTAACTTTTAATGAAATCCCCATTAAATTTATAAAACTGCTGAACGAGAACAATATACAAATTTTGACAAAACTTTTTAATCATATCTATTACAACGGTAAACTTCCTGACATTTGGATGAAGTCTACTTTTGTTCCACTGCCAAAGAAAAATAATGCCAGAACATGTAACGACTTCCGATTAATCAGCCTGATGTGTCATGTACTGAAGCTTCTATTAAGAATAATTCAAAATAGAATATCAAAAAACTGTTCGGATTCAGAAGCGGCCTTGGAACACGAGATGCGTTGTTTGCAATGAACGTTCTGTTACAAAAATGTAGAGAATTCCAAAAACCGGTATTTATAGCCTTTATAGACTTCGAAAAGGCGTTTGATAAGGTGCATTACGCGAAACTAATAAAGGTATTAGGGGAAATAGGACTAGACGAAAAGGATGTACAATTAATCAGAGAATTATATTGGAATCAAAGTGCTACTGTACGTGTTGATAATGACGAAACAAAATATTGTCCAAATCAAAAGAGCTGTGAGACAGGGCTGTGTCTTGTCGCCTGTTTTATTTAATATATACTCAGAGTGTGTGTTTCAAAAGGCATTGTGGGAGAGTACAGAAAGAGTCAGAGTAAGTGGTGAAATAACAAATAATGTTAGATACGCTGACGACACCGCTATAATTGCGGAGAGTTTGGAAGATCGGAAAACACTCATGAACAGAGTTAAAGAAACTAGTGAAGAAATGGGTTTGAAAATGAATAAGAATAAAACAAAATTTATGGTTATAAGTTAACAGCCTATACCAGCAGTACAGCTATTAATAGATGGAATAGCAATAGAGCAAGTCACACTATTCAAATATCTAGGATGCTTAATAAACGCTGATCTACACCCAGATATAGAGATAACCACCAGGATAGCAATAGCAAGAAACGCATTTTTTAGGTACAAATCAATGCTAAATAACAACCACCTGCAACTAACACTAAGATTAAAGTTTCTAAAATGTTATGTTTGGTGAAACTTGCTCTATGGAATGGAATCCTGGACGTTAAAGGAAGCTATTATAAGGAAAATCGATTCTTTTGAGATGTGGATTTATAGGAGAATTCTAAAAATTTCATGGATGTCAAGAACAACTAATAACGAAGTAATGCGGAGAGTAGGAAAGGAAAAAGAACTAGTAAAAACCATTAAAATGAGAAAAACTGCATACCTCGGATATATCTTAAGAAATGATAAATATACACTGCTTCAAACTATAATCAGAGGAAGAATACAGGGAAAGAGACCAGTAGGAAGAAAGAGATTATCCTGGCTTCGTAACATTCGCAAATGGACGGGTAGGACCGCTGCACAACTATTCCGATTAGCTGAAGACCGCGAGCAATTCAGACGAGTGGTAGCCAACCTCTGATTACGGAGAAGGCCTACTAGAAGAGAACTTTTAATAATTACAATGTTATACAGTTCAGCGAGTATTAAATTTCTAAGAAAATAAGCAGCGGGAATTTAAATTTGCGATAGCCTGTTCAATTGGTTTCCGTACCGTAACTGTACCCATAGAAGCAGCGACTACCTGCACCAAAACAAAGTAAGCGACCGCCGCGCCGAAGCGCTTCGGCGAATCACAAATTCCGCTTCGGATGTCGGACAAAAATGGCTATATATTAGCTTTATTTGGAAAGTTAACAAAATATGCAAAGAATGAAAAATATATTTTTTAACTAGAGCTAACCGATAGGATAAGTGATAAAAGTTAATAACGATCGGTGTTGGCGTTTTCGAATAAACAATTAATCAATTTTAAAATTTTCAAAAATTTCTAGAGGGCGTCAAAGTGAAATTTAGGAAATTAGTTAAAAACAAATTTTGTAGTTCATTGCAAGCTCTATCGGCTCAAAATGTAAAAAAATGGTTTGGGTAGTTTCTGAGGAATAATATTTTTAAAATGACCAAAAATTGAGCGGCTAGCATATTTACAATTTTAAAATTTTCAAAAATATTTTTACATGGCTTGATTATACTTATTAAGAACTATCAAATAATATAATAATTGGTTTTGATTGGACATTTTTTGGGTAATGGGGCATTAAATTTAAAACTAGTGTTACCCCAGCGCACAATGCACTGACAGACTGAGCGTTGACAGAACCGGCTAAATGCTAAGTCACGTGATGCATTCGTTCCATAAGGGAGACGCGACGTTGGCGTAGATGTCGCCTCAAGTAAAGCACTTTTAGCAGACTTTCATATATATTATAAATTAAAATAATTATTATTGAAAAATCGACGTAGAATAAAAATATAAAAATGTTTCATGTTCGATCTGAGGATAGAGACATTTCATTTAAAAAAAAATTGTCCAAATTGGTGAAGCGGTAGCCGCTGGAGGAACCGGAGAAAAATACCCTTTGAGCTTTTATATATGTATGGATTGGTTTTCAATAATTCGTAACGGCTTTTATTTTAAATATACAGCATTTAAGATTTTAAAATAATGTTTAGAAAAAAATCTATACCAAAAAAACAGGTCTAATTTTTGTTTCCGTTTTCGGTTTCGATTAGTTACCTTACAAAGAACTACCTGCAACTAAAAAACTTCCACACACCAAATCTTATAAAAATCGGTAAAGGGGTTCCGGAGATATAGAAAAACGAACGCACCCACCTACCCACCCACAGACAGACTATTTTAAAAACCACTTTTTTGGGCTCCTCAGACCGCAAAACGCGTATTTCCGTTAAAACCTGAAATTCGAATATTTGCATAAAATCATAACTTTCCATGCTTAGTAGAAGTATGGGAAAGTAAAAGGTAAATTTCTTTATTTACTTATACTGTTTATTAAGATGATAAAGTGTTAAACGGCTTAAGTTAAAGGGAATAACCTTTCGAAATAAAAACCAGTAAACGTCCACGCTTCTCTCACATTAAAATTCCAAAGTTGAATGATATGTTGATTTTGTAATCTACTTATAACTTTCTAGGTACCTAAATCTTTTTAAATTTTTTTTTCTATGGGGAATTAAGAATATGATTATTTAACTATTTATTCCTTTTCTTTAAAAACGACATTTTCGAGGAGGGGTTGTGAGTTAAGTTTTTAGTTAGTTTGCAGATGTCGGTGGTAGCGGACATTCGTCTTAATCAATAATAAACCTAAATTACCTTGGCTTTACATTTTGTTAAAACTCGGAGAGGAAAAAGTCTCTTTCATAGTCGCGGCTGCTTATAACAGTGTTAAACGCGAAACCTCAGGGAAGAAAATATGGAAATGTATTGAATACTACCGTTCCAAACATAGGACCAGGGTTCACTCTATTTACAGCGATTTATGTTCCGATGTCAGAAGCGCAATCTGTAATTAGCTCTAGTGCGCTTACTTTTTTTCTGTGCTGTTTAGTCACGGCCACTATTCTTACTGTTATGATACAAAATTTTATTGCACAGGCAAGTTTCAAATTCCTGTTGAGGAGTTATTTTATTTTAATTCTTTCCTCTTTTTTTAATTTTTGTGAAAACAATGTTATCTAGTAATTAATTAAAGTAAAATGCAAGGGCAAATTCATTTGCCAAAATAGGGAAGGAGAAAAAAATTAACCACCTAAATATTGCTGCAAAAAATTAAGTTTTGAATTTTATTCTACTATTACTGATGAGCAACTTAGCTTAAACAGAAATTTTTTATCAACTTTTTATTGATTATTAAAAAGAGAGACATGAATCTTCGATTATCAAAACTTCATAGAAGGTGTAAAAGAATAATTTACGAGCTGGAACACGAACCAAATTGTAGCTCATCTTAATCTCTATGAGTTTACAAAATTAAAAAACAATAGCAGTTTGGAAACAATATTATTTTGAAAATTTCGAAGCTTTTTGAATTTTTTTACTGTATCGCTTTGAACTTTTCGAAAAGTTTTGTAAACAGTAACATTGTGTTTCTATAGAGGTCTTACGATAAAATATTTTTTTCTATAGCAACTGTTAAAACGTGCTATTATTAATTAAAATTAGAGGGAAAAGTAGCACTTTACCATCAAGGGTAGATAAAGTAGTACTTTAACAGCAAGGATAGATAGTGTTTTTTATTTTTTTTTTACATTAAATACACTCTACCAACCAAAACGTTATTTAAGCCACCTACTCATTTTTTCGTGAAACTGTTTTTTTCCTGACACTTTTACATTAAATTTATCATTGATTTTTCTTCATTTTTTGGTCTTCTTTAACAACTGCTATAGAAAAAAATGTTGTATTCCACACGACGATAAAATTTCATTATCTTCTCGATGCTTATTAGCGTCTCGGCTGACGCCTCGACGCTAAAATCGCTCTCGAAGATAAAATGCAATTTTATCATCTTGTACAATAAATAACTATGAACTCAATCTGTCCACCTGTTTTTGAATAACAAAACGGTAAATTCAATTTTTTCAACTAACTTAGAGGTCGCCATGTTTAAGCTAGAAAGCTCGGAAAAAAAGCGTTGGATTTGCCCTAAAGTCTTGTATTGAATTCCGTTTTTAAATCAATAAAATTTGGTTTCGTAAAAGAATGCTACCATACCCCCAGATTTCAAAGCTCATCAAAATCCCACCATCCGTTCGGTAGTTATGATGCAACACACACATACATACCGACATACCCACCCACAGACAGACATTTTTTAAAACCACTGTTTTGGGTTCCCGAAGGTCCGAAACGTATATTTTCGTCAAAATCTCGATTATAATACTTCCCTATACTTCCCTATACTGAAGGTATAGTAAAGTAAAAGCATTCGTTCAACCATTGTAGCAGTGGGTGGGTGGGTGCGTGGGTGCATTCGTTTCCTTATATCTACGGAACGCCTTGACCGATTTTTATAAGATTTGGTATGTGTAAGTTTTTTTTACTTGAAGATAGTTTTTCGTGAGGTTGTTATTCGGAACCGGAAGCGGAAACAAAAATTAGACCAGTTTTTTTGAATAAATTTTTTTCTATACAATATTTCATTAATTATTTATTCAAAAACGCACTCGCGGATCGTTATAAACTTTTATCAGTTCGATAGACTATTTGAAGAACTTTATCAGAATCAGCAAGAATTTTCAATTATTTTAAAAATTAAGAAAAACAACGATCCTTTTTAATATCAACAATGTGATTTTTGGCTGTTACGTGATTTTAACTACGCCTATCAATTAGCTCTAATGAAAAACTATTTCTCAATTTTGCATATTTTTGATAACTCTATAAATAAAGTTGTTATAATCATTTCCGTGAACGCATTAACTATTTTAGAGCCTTTTACGTTTTAGTGTTTTTTTATTTAGTTATATAGCATAGAACGTTGCAAAGTTTGCAACTAAAATATATTTTAAACACACCATTGGGTTAAAACGCCGTGCTATACATGTGATTTGATATTTTGTTTTAAACGTGCTAACTTAAAACGGGGGTTTTAGTATAATGAATAAATCAGAGAATCTGAGGAAATTGCTTGCGTTGCAATGTTTTCACCTGCGATGATTTTTACTGCAATTAAAATTGCCATGCCATGAATTTGCTTGCGATTATTTTACTTCGCAATGAGTTCACCGCGTTGAATTCTCTGTCGATGAGTTCTACCGCGATGAATTCACCGCAACCCGATACGAACTGATAGGTCCTGCAAAATTTTGTTTTCGCAATGGAATTAAATTTCTCTTACGATGATGTCATAATATACAGGGTGTTCTTGTTAAAAATTGCGATATTGTTGTTTAAAGTTTGTGCAAAATTACACTTTAAACCAAACCACCTTGAATAATTCAAAAACATTTTCAACCGTGCATTTATTACACTGGCCCGTGACCAAAATTGCAATGAACATTTCGTTAGTTATTACTATTTTAAATTTGTCCGGCAACTGTCATTTGAAAAAGAATTGCGAATAACTCAAATACCATCCAATTTAGGTATAGGAATACCCAATACGATGTTATAAAGAATTAGATTTTGCATTCAAACATCTAATAATATAGCGTTTTTGTTTAAAATAACACAGTTGGTAATTGTCCCTTGAAAAGTAAACGCCCTGTATCAGTGAAATTAATTTACAATGATGCGGAACTGTCTACCAAACAACTTTTGCATTTAAGTATCTTATTTTCGTAAAGTTATTATTTAAGGCTGTGGCATCGATATACCATACTTTTAATACACCCTGTATGTAATGTTCAAAATATGCAGTAAAATATGTTGTACAATGTCATAAATTACTGAGGATAAATACAAGAACTGGATTGTTGAAATATTGTACCTTGCAGTAAGAATTATATCCATTATATCAAAATTTAAAATAGCAATCTAAAACAAAGCAGTTAACAATCTGTGTCTTACGCATTTGATGCTACATTAAAATAAATAAATAATAAAATTGCTTGGTTGCAAGTAAAATAAAATTTCTGTATTCTGCACGCGCAAACATTATTATAAAATACGAGATTTTCCTAGAACCTAATCTACTTTAATGTAATCATCTTGTGTCAAGTACTACCAGTATAGGCACAAAGGACGTAATAAAACTTCACTACCTGCACTCGCTGATGAATTCCAAGTAAACTTAGGACAAATCCAACAGTTGCACTCGTTGTGTCTTGTCCCTGAAATTAAATAACGCTCTTAATACACTGCAATTATAATATTAAATAAAAAAATAAAAGGTAAAATTGTATTCATACAATTATTATCAGTCTCATTATATTATAACTATATTAATGTTATCGCATTTCACTAAGTAATGAGGTAATGCCATAATGAGTTGAAGATAGAGAAAAGTACGAAAACAATATTTGTATGTAATTAATAATTATATTCTATTTTATTAGTAGAAGCAAAATATGTTGTCTTACTTTTTAGTTAAGTACAATTATAACAATTTTACCAAAATCTAGTTTTAAAAATTTGGGAAAACTAAAATTTTTTAAAACTATAAGTTGAAAATGTTTTAAAATTTCCAAAGTTTTTAAAAATGAAAGTTTATGAAAATTTTGATTTTATAATTAAATTAAATTAAATAAAAATTAAAAAATTTTGAAAATTTTGTAAGAATGTTGATAATTTTGAAATTTTCTTAAAATGACCTAAATTTCAAAAATTTTTGAAAATTAAAAAAAATTATAATTTCCTAAAAATTTGTCGAACATCTGGAAATTGTTTGTTTTTAGTATTTGTTAATTGTAAAGAGTATACTTGTTGAAACCTTTTTTTTTAAGATTATGAGGCTGTGCGTGAGTACCACTCCATGATTCCCATCCCACCCCTTTACCCGGGCTCAGCGGACTAGCGCTATACACCGGTCTAACATGCCCCAACACACCCAACACACACCGTCCATGGACACGTCGGATTTAACTTATGCAGAAAAATTTCCGACGGGCAAAGGATTCGAACCTACTGCCTTTGGGAGTTTAGTTTTAGAGGTTGGGACTCTAACCACTAGAGCACCCGCTGGCCCTTGTTGAAATCTAAAATAGATTTCATTATTTGGTTATAGTCTTTATTTTGGCGATTATCTAATTAAACTGTTGAGGTTAACAACTAAAAGGAAACCTCCTAAAAGTGCTTTCTCAATGAAAGATTGCTCCTATTGTCACTTAACAGGTTCATACCGATGTCAAAGCCGAAATTCGTACATTTTTTAAATATCGAAAATTCGTTGGGTACTGGGAGGTGGTAGGAAGATCGGGCTTGCGCAGATCAGCTATTCGACATGTATTGAATACGAATCTAAGGTTCTTTTCCGAGCGCATCTATTTTGAAGTAGCCACTCCCCCTTCTCCCCCTCTCCATGTTTTTTAGCAGTCGAGATCTTATGATATTTGGTGTTTTCCAATTGCAACTAATATTTATCCCTTGAAATCTTAAAAATCGATTTCATAATTTAATGATAGCCGTTTTTTTTGCGATCTCAATCTCAAACTGTTTATCTAAAAGACCAAAAAGAAACCTCTCAATGGAGAGTTGTTCCTATTGTCAGTTAATATACTTACACCGATTTGGAACCCGAAATTCGTAAATTTTTGAAAAAAAAAAACAAAAAATCGATGGTGAGGGGTAGTGGCAGTGATAGGGAAATCGCGTTTGCGCAGATCGGGTATTCGAGAGGCGTAGGATACAAACTTAGGGTTCTTTTACGACCGCGTCTGTTTTGATATAGAGCACCGCTCGCCTTTTTTTTGGCGGACCAAAGTCATTTTCTTGCGGTGTCATTCTATTGTAATTAGTAATCTTTGAGACAATATTGGTTGTTCTGCATTAGGGAGTCTGGAATGTAGTGTATACAGACACACAGACAGACACACAGACACATCTGCGGTGTCCACTTTATAGGTCTCTAAATGCCCTAAAACTTGCTTATTCGTCAAAATGTTTGTCATAAAAGTACCTTTCTTTTAGGCATAACTCGTATGTTAGACTGTAAACCCAAAGCAAAGAAAAACTTCGTTGAATGAACGCATTTGCTCTAAATCTAACTTGACGATCACAATACCTTCTTCTATAGCTCTACTGCATATAGCGAGGAAGGTAAAAATAAGTTAGAGCCACTTTCTTCAATAACTCTAGTGAACATTTTTCTGTTTTAAAACTGTTCAAAAACATACTACAATTTGCTCAAAATTAATTACATTAGGAAATTTTCTTGTAGGTATTGTTGAGCAAGAACAAGTAAACATGGCTTATAAAAGTGGGTCAAGATGCTCAGGTTCAATGTTAATTTTCGAGAGTCGTCAAGTTAATTTTCTTGAGTTAAAAATAATAATTATTTCAGCCCATTCTTTGACAACAATTTACGTCAAAACTTAAGCAAACGGAAATACACATTTTGGATGGAATGGAACTAAAAAAAGCTTTATACGTTCGTTCGTTCGTTCTCTCGTATTTTCCAACAGATGGTCCGGTTATGAACAAATTCGGAATGCAATATTTTAAAGATTCATATAGAAATAAGCGATAAAATACAAAACTGCAAACGGAAGTTAGACTTGTTTTTAGTACAATTTTTTCCAAAAAATCTAAAACCTAAAGCATAACGTTTTTTTTGGAAAAAATTTGGTAACAACGTAGTCATACGAAAAATTTTGAAACTACGAAAACTTTGAAGCGTAAGACTTTTAAGTTTTAAGGATTGAGATGTAGAAGGCGTCGTGTGTCTTAATACTATTTATTAAATTAGAACTTATTTTAAGAGAGAATTTCTCTTAACGAAAACAAAAACATTTCAATATGTAATTCTTTTAGATTTATTTTAATTTCTTTTAAACAAAAAAAAAATATATCTTTTATAAAAATATTTCTTGCTTGAAAAAATTCTATCGTTAAATTGTTTTATCTTTCTCAAAAAATACTTCTCTCTTGAAAAATGTCTGCTTAACAAAAGTTTGTACAGTGAAAAATTATCTTTCATTAAAAATTTGGCGCTTGAAAAAATTCTATCGTTAAATTGTTTTATCTTTCTCAAAAAATACTTCTCTCTTGAAAAATGTCTGCTTAACAAAAGTTTGTACAGTGAAAAATTATCTTTCATTAAAAATTTGGCGCTTGAAAAAAGTTCTCTCATAGAAATATTTCTCTCGTACTAAATATTTCAAAATCACGGTTTGCGTATGCTTAATCTTTGTTTTGTCTCAGTCCTATTACTCGAAATGAAAAGTATAATTAAGGTTCGTCCGAACTTGTACCGGCTCCAAAGCATGGGCTAGGCGTTTCAGCTTCGTGTACAGGGGCGGCTTAACTAAAGTGATACAAGTTTAAGCAGAAGGGGTGACTTAAAAACTTCAAATGGGATGATCTGGTTTAAACATTTTCTTAATATCTGCTTCAAAGTAGGTACACCCTATTTGTTATTAGATTTTTTGAAACTACTTCTAATGTGGGCATGAAATTCTGTAAATACTAAACAGTGAAACGAGATTATTTGTTTTTAAATTTAAATGTGCCTACTTGAAATAATCATCGAAAATTGTTTCTAGCAAAATTTGCAGAATTTCACTACTCATTAGGGGTCGTAAACTGACATTATTTTCAATCTTAATAAATTTTGCTTGCCTTACTTTCGGTTGTTTATTTTAAAACACATTTAAATTAAAAGGGAAATCATCTCGTTACACTTTTTAATGTTTACCGAATTTTATTCCCCCCTTTATTAAAAGTTATACACTACATTCTCACTCTTATTAAATGACCTAATCTTGGTTGCTTATTTTCTTTTAGTAAGCACATTTAAATTAAATAAAATAATTTTAATCTTTTTTAATATTTAGAAAATTTCATACCTCCCACCCCCTGAGGGCAGTAAACATTTTTTTTGTTTTAGCGCCGGTACAAATTTAGAGAAACCTTTATTATTTTTCTTCTTTTCGAGCGATGGGGTAGAGTGAAACGGAGATTGAACACTTTTAATTTATCTTTACTGTGTACCGGCTTTTTACAAGAGAGTAATAATTTTATGAGAAAATTTTTTGAAGAGAGAAATTTCTTTACGAGAGAACATCATTCGGGAGAGAAATTTTTTTGGGAAAACATTTTTCAAGACTGAAATATTTTTATGAGAGACCGTTTTTTAAGAGAGAAATATTTTTATAAGAAAACTTTATTCAAGCAAAAAAATTATTTCTTTAAAAAAATTTTTTATAAATATTATTTTATTAGTTGAAAAAATGTTCTCTTAAAAAAAGTTTTCATTTAAGAAATAATACTGGGACATAGGCCACGGCGTCTTATAGAAGTGCACTGGTTTAGAGGGATTATAGTCACTTTTCTAAGTTTTCAATTTCTAGAGGTGGCACTGGACAGAGCGATTCAAATATATTGCTTTAAAGATGGGAATAATTCTATTTTTTATAAATCTTCAATTTTTAAGAGTTGGTGGTGCTTTAAAGAGTGTTTTGATAGTTCATTTGAGTTAATCAATAAATTATTAATTTTTATGAACAGCTTGCATGCAAACAAAATTTACACTAGAAACTGAACAAAATAGGTCCATTAACTTTTTAGATTTAAGCATAAAAAGTAATAATAACCTTGAATACCCTGTTTATAGAAAACCCACACAAACAGACAATACAATACCACACGATTCTTCTCATCATAAAACACATAAACTAGCAACATACAATTCCATGATACATAGAGCTTTAACGGTTCCTTTAGGTAAAATCAGTTATAGTAGAGAAATTTCGATTATTAATACAAATTTAATACCTACAATAATGGTTATAATACACAACTTATTGGTACACTAATTAAAGAGAAAGATTATAAATCAACTATACAAACAATTTATCCAATTACTTTATCAGATAAAACGAAATACGCGTCAATTCCATATTTTGGCAATAAATCAGAAAAATTGCCAAAATTATAAACAAAACAAATCAATGTAAAATAACTTTTGAAACAACAAAAAACATTTTATACACTATGTTTAATGTTAAAGAAAAACCAGACAATTTACTAAAATCAGGCATCTACAAATTAAATTGCTCGCACTGTAATTCGGTTTATATAGGACAAACAATTAGAAAATTTGATATTAGGTACAAGGAACACGCACGTTGTTACAAATATAAACACCCAGATAGATCCAATTATGCAAAACACTTATTAGAACACAATCAATGACATTTAATGACACTATAAAATGTTTACATTTTTGTGATGATAAACGTAAGTTAGATATACTAGAAGCATTTGACATTCACAAACATTTAAAATCTGTACCTTTAATGAATGAACAAATTGATATCATAAATTCACCATTATTGGACGTTTTGGAATGAGAAATCAAGTCATCTGAACGCAGATATAGATAACCAAGATCAAGTTATAAAAGTTTATTGTTCCTTTAGCAACATCAACTGTTTACTTTTTATCTTGAATTTGAAAATGACATGTTAACATGTCGAAATACGTATAAAGTTCAAATTTAAAAAAAACTGTTGAAGTTAAGTATTGTCTGATTTACAATAAAAACATCATTTATGGTTTATTCTTTTGATATATCAAATTTCACTTCTTACAAACCTTTACAACTTTCTCGTTTCTTTGGCTATTCATTAATTAATCTGTTCAGTTCTGCATCATCGGTTGTTGGTTTTTTTATATTTTGGATTTTAACTGCAAACTTGTCATGCAGATATACAGTAAACCGTTTATAGGCAAAATATATCATCATGAAGCACTTTTTTAAGGTTTTGTCAAAAGTCCTATCAGTACCTTATTAAAGAAGAAAACATAAATCATAGGACATCAAATATAGTATAAGACTAGGGAGTATGGGGCGCCAAGTGTAAATTGAAAATTTGCTGTGCATTTTACGGTATTTAAGGCAATTTACCCAATATTTATTATATATACACACATTTAGCTAAATGTTTTTTATTTTAATAAATCCTTTTACATTTAAATAAATTCTTAAACATTTGGTTTAAATAATTATTCCAATATTTAATAAAGCATTAGAGATTTAAATAAATCCTAAAACATTTATTTTAAATTTTCAAATATTTAGTAAACTTTTATGTATTTAGCCAAATCTGCACATATTGGTTTTAAATCTTTTAATATTTAATAAATATTCGCAGATTTAAATAAATTTTTACCGATATAAATAAATTCTTACAGATTTAAATAAATGTTTCAACATTTAATTCTAAGCCGTCGCATTTAATGTTAAGCTGTCATATTTATTTGACCTTGGTGAGCCCAGCTGACTTAGGTCACCAAGACCGTTTATACCGCAAGGCAGAGTCATGGTGGGAGCGTTCGACGCTTAAACTAAACAGACTGAAAATTACATTCTCAAGGGAATGTTGAGGAAACTTTCATTGTATGAATAATAAATTATGCAATGTTTATGTTGTTCAATATGTTGTTATTGATGATTGAACTAACATTAATTGTACAAATTTTTGAAATACGGAAAACCTGTTCATAATTGTTGAACGTTACCACCCGTGTAAATGGTCTTGGTCTTCTATGTAGGCTGGGTCTACCAAGGTCAAATAAATATGACAAGTTAACATTAAATATGACAGCTTAAAATTAAATGTTGAAATATTTATTTAAATCTGTAAGGATTTATTTATACCGGTATAGATTTATTTAAATCTGCGAATATTTATTAAATATTGAAAGATTTAAAAAAAACATGTGCAGATTTATCTAAATACATAAAGATTTACTAAATATTTGAAAATTTAAAGCAAATGTTTTAAGATTTATTTAAATCTCTAATGCTTTATTAAATGTTCAAATATTTTACCCAAATGTTTAAGGATTTATTTAAATCTACAACGATTTGTTAAAATAAAAAGTATTTAGCTAAATGTGTGTATATATAATAAATATTGGGACAAATTGCCTTAAATACCGTGAAATACACAGCAAATTGTCACTTTACACTTGGCGCCTCATACATGAGAAACCCGAGTAAGAGGTTGATTTATTAAAAAGTAGTGGGTGGCGGTTGGTCTGATGAACATTTCTTCTATCGTGGACAATCAAAAATAGGCGAAACACGTCGTTTTAAATATTTCCGCGCCAATTAATGATTGTAGAACATTGTGTCAACGAAAAGTAAAGAATTAGAAAAAGGTAACGCATCAGTGGGAATTTGTCTTGCGATATCCTGTGCAATAGGATGTCGTATCGTAGCTGTAAGCTTAGCAGACAGGGACAACTTAGACTAAACTGCACAAGCAAAGTAACCACCTTATGGCTATAGACAGATATTGCGCTTCGCACATCGTACCCAAAATCTCTGTATTATTTTTTTTAATTTTTAGATTATTAAAAAAACATTTATAGTTCACTGCAAGCTCCATCGGCTTACAAAGTTTTAAAAAAATAAGCCGTTTCTGAGGAATAATTTTGAGAAAATTTTCAAAATTTTGAATAACTGTCATTTTTATAACTTTCATATTTCAAAAAACATTTCTAAATCACATGATTATACTTTTATTGAGTGTTATTAACATCAATTAATAGAATAATTCCTGTTAGTTGAATATTTCTTTTTGAGTAATCGGGCATTAAAACTTTTTTTAAATTCGTGGCAGGCTTCGTTTTGAAGATACAACATCTGGATACAACAATTTGATTTGTCTTTAGATGAACTAGAACGGTATGCTGTTAAAATTAAGAAAAGTGGTTACAAGAAAATCTATACCGTTTCCGGTTCCAGTTCCGGTTAAAAGAACTACCTTCAACTAAAAGACTTAATACAACAAATTTTATAAAAATAAGTCAAGGGGTTCCAGCGATATAGCAAAAATTTGCATGATATTATAACTTTCCATTCTTCAGTAGAAGCATGGAAAAGTAAAAATGTAATAATTTAATCGAATAATTATAGGAAAAAATTGTGACAGCGGCGAGCAGGGCATTGGCCAGAAAGGTCGTGTGGCTATTTTTGTATACCAAATACTCGTCTGTTTATAACATGGAAAATAACGTAGCCTAGTAAAAGGTGGATCAAGGTTAGTATCTGACTATTTAGGATGGAAGCCCAATGTCAAGTAAATTCCAAACTTATTGAGATTCGCACTAATCTGCTTTTTTTGCAGTTCTACATAACACCAAAACATCAAAAATTAAGGAAAATAAAGTTAATTGTAATGTAGTGTGTAATATGATTTAGAATGAGTAATTTGAAGAAGTTTTAGGAGTGAAATGATGGAAAATACGTTAATGTTTATTCACATTATGTCATTGTGCACTATATTAAGGTTTTTAAAATTTTTAGCAACTTATTCATTATAAAGTATACAAAGTTAACAATGTCTTTATAATTAATGCCTATAAGTTTCATCTCGTTAATTGTAGGGAAAGGGTGTGCTTATTGTTTTGATATACTTGATCTCTTAATTTTGGCGGGTAGAAATAAAATGAACCTCTCAGAATGAAAAAAAAGATTTTTATTAGGAACACAACAGTCGCCGTAATTTTCATGCATGAAAATTTGTATTAATATATTTATAAACTAATTTGTCGGTAGGAATTTAAGTGTGTTAAAAAATTACAATTATTTCCGAAGTAGCCCCCCAAGCATTTAATAACAATTTAACATCAATGGACATTCCCGGTTAAGATATTAGCTGTGGTATGCAACCTACCAAACATGTTATTGCCAAGTGGGTTGTATACCATAGTTTAAAAACCTGCGTTTACGTACAAAATTTGAGGTATGAACTATATCGAATGCATCAGCTGTTACAAAAATTCCAAACCGGAAGCGGAGATTATATACCTACGTACATATAATATAGAAGCAGTATCTGCTGACAGAATATTAAGGCAAACTGTTTTATCCAAATTCCCGAGTTGCAAATTAGCTGGTGCTGCAACAGCTGTAAAATCCAAAACGGGAAACGGAAGTTATATATGTTTTTTTAGTACAATTTTTAAATAAATCTAAATTTTACAAATGCGTTAAAGCAAATCGAGTCTATTTTGATTTCAGATTTCACTAAGGCAAATTGAATGCTTTTTCCCGAACTCCGTATAATAGTGGTAACGACGTTTTGTTTTTGAAAATTTTGATTTAGCACCTGTTAGAATAGTTTAACGAAAATGTGATGAAATTGTGTTAGCACTAAATCCTACAGAAATTGTAATAGATTTTGAAATTTCAATAAGTACATAAAGAATGCCAATCTTGGTATCGCGGAATTCAGACTTTTAATTTGGTAAGTGAGTATAATAATAAAGTTTTTCTACGACTATTTTAGAATATAACCATTCTGATACAAATTTTAATTACGGAATAACTTACATTCTACACTTATTATAGAATATTTCATTCTAACACTGTTTATTTCATTCTAACACTGTTCTGAATAATAAAGGCTGCGGCTCTCGTCTATTAACTGTTTTTATGTATTGTTGACAGTTACAAACGAAACGTAATTTAGATACGAAACTTAAAATTCTCTTATTTTCTGAATACAATGATCTAAATAATTTATAGTCGTAGAAAATGTATAGTCTGTAACACGTACGTTTGGAATGGCCATTCCGCACTCGTGGACCGTTCCCCTCGCCTTTCGGCTCAGGTGACAAACTTTCCACTCGTACAGAATATGCCATATTCCATACTTGTTACAGAATATACTATTCTGCTATTACCAATAATTTAAAACACTGACGCCAACTACGTTAGGGGTGTAGCCCCCTTGAGCATATTTTTTATTTGAAATATAAATGAAATATAAATGAAATATACATTTTATTTTTTAGTTTGCTGGAATTTACGAAAACAAAAATAAATGGAAGTCTGGTTCAATACTTCACAAAAAAAATATTTACGAAAGCTTAAATTCAGATAAGCTCTCTTAGGACGGTACGTATACGCCCCCCCCCCCCCCCCCCCGAACTTGAAAACTCGGCGCCTATGATTTAAAAGGTTATTTTGAATTTCAGTTTTTAGAACCTATTGACATAGCCAATTCTTTCAATACCGAATTGTATTATTTAATACCCAATGGTGCTAGTCCAAGTAATAATTTAAGTTATATCATGATCTACAGAACGCTGTGTAGAGTTTTTCATATAGGTACCTTCTAATAAAACTATTTAGTATAGAAAACAGTCATAAAGTTGCCATAAAGGTAAGAGGGCCCTTTCTATAAAAGGTTCTGGTGGCTTTTTTTAAACTATCGGAAAATCAGCCTTTTGGTTTTACGTGGAATACTTTTTGCAGCGTTTTCATAAAACTATACAGGGTGTTAATGAATTGTAGGGACAAACTTCTAGGGCTTGCAAAACACAACAAAGCAACCAACTTTTGTTAATAAATGTGAGCAAAAGTGTTTCCTTTAGAAAATAGAGCCTCTTAAAGATTCTTTAAGAAGTACCTGAAAATAGGCAACCCAAATTGCATTTTCAATTATTTTGCACAGGTTACATGGAATTTTGAAAAAAAAAGATCTAGACATACATGCATTCATATAACGTCAATTTTGACACCATTCGATATTTTTGTGATATTTTTTGACTTTTCTTGCATTCGTTTCTTTCTGTGCCTTTTATAATTCGTTTTTTTTTCGTTCTGTGATATTTTTTGATAATTATTTTCTTCATCATTTTCGTTAGTGTATGCTACACCAGTTGAAACTGTAGAACAGGCATGGGCAACCTACGGCCCGCGGGCCGTATGAGGCCCGCGTAAAACTTTTTTCCGGGCCGCCGGACATGTTTCATTTAACCACCAATCCGGCCCGCGAGACCGATTACTATTACAGTAACGAATTATTTCTTTTGTTTGAGAGAAAAATGCGGACTACGCCGCACAGTGGGGTATTTGCTTATTTACCAATTAGTAAAAGATTATGTAATGGCAAAGTTTCATTTGCAGAAATGTGCAAAAATACGAAAGATAATATTATGCTAATTTTTCTAAACTACGCCACTGTATATTTGGTTAAGTATTATTTCTACTTATATTGTATCAATGCTAAAACATTAATTATTAAATTTTGATAGTTTTAACCATGTTTTGATTTTTGTCCCGCTAAAATCATTTTTTTTTTTTTTTTTTTTTTTTTTTTTTTTTTAAATACGTAAGTCACTATTACATGTAAGTGAATGTATTCGTCAAAAAATAACGTGAAACATAAAAATGTACATACTTTATAAAAATACATAGCTGCAACCTAAGACATAATAATTATTTTTAAAAGTTTGCCACAATTATACAAATTCTTGTAAAGAATAGCAACATTTTTCTATTAGAAATAGTTTAACAGTTTTTTTGAATAAGATAACATTTTTGATGTTTTTTATGTATGTCGGCAAACTATTGTACACTTTCAGACCTAGATAGTTTGGTGAATTCTTAATTAATGTGAGCTTGGTTAAGGGTATATGAAAATCAAGTTTTTGTCTTGTATTTATCTGATGTACTGCTTCGTTTGCGGAAAATTTAGATTTGTTGTTGTGTACGTACACGCAAAGTTCCATTATGAATATACTAGTTAAAGTTAGAATCTTATACGATTTAAATATCTCTCTACAAGAGTAAGTGTTTGCAACACCGGCGGTGCATCTGATAATTTTCTTTTGACATATAAAAACTTTTGAAGACAAACTTGAATCTCCCCAAAAACAAACACCATATCTGAGTCTACTATCAACCTGAGCATGATATAAGTTTAGGAGTTGCTGCTTTGTTAATACCGTCCTAAGATTTCTAATCGAATAGCCCACTGTGCGCCGGCTTTATGCGAAAGTGAAATATTATATATACTTTTTTAAATTTTCGCATTTGTAAAAAATTTTGTTTTTGTTAAATATATTTCTGTATACTTTTTTGAATTTTTATATTTTAAAAAATATGTTCCCAAAAGAGTGATGTTTTTTTATCTTATTTACGGCCCGCGATACATAAATGGATGTTCAGTTGGCCCCAGCTACTCAAAAGGTTGCCCATGCCTGCTGTAGAAGAACTTACGGCAGGTATTCTTGATGCATGTGAAGAAGTTCAACAGACTCTTGGTATATTTGGAGCGGTGCGCAGGAATTTACTTCGTAGATGTGCTTCGTGTGTAGAAGCTGGGGGCGGCATTTTGAACATTTACTATAATTTTAGTAATTTGTAAATTGGTTATTGTAAATTTTTCAAATAGATGATTTTTACTTTGTAATTTTGGTTTTTCCTATTGCTTAGTTTTGAAACATTATGTTAATTAATTTATTTTAAATTTAATTTGAATTTGAAAAGTGGGAAAGAGGGCTTTATTTATCCTGTATTAATTTCCGTCGTTATGGAAACAAATAGTAGGTAGTAAATTGAGTTGCCTACATTTAGGCGCTTTTTAAAGAAACTTTGAGAAGCTCTATCCCTGAAAGGAAACACTTTTGACCACACATTTATTAACAAAAGTTGTTTGTTTTGTTGTGTTTTGCAAGCCCTAGAAGTTTGTCCCTACAATTCATTAACACCCTGTATATGAAACTATTATTAATATTTAAATGTTATATATAATTCTTTAATAAACTAAAAAGCTTTATACTTTCCATTTCAAATTCCTAATACAAAATCCAGCCTCTTATTTACGAAACGGAGAGTTATATCTGGATGAGCTTTGGAATGTGACAGTATGTCAAAAATACATCAAGGAAATAAATTTTTAAAAATAATCTGAACTGGTAAGTTAAATATGTTATTTTTTATGATTTTGTCAGAAATTTAAAAAAATGTATCTGACATTTTAACCCCAATTCAAACCTTCTTTTTTGAATTATTTAGTTTAAACATGGAGACGAGGTTCAATTTGGTTGGTGTCTGAATAAGTTAATATCTGAATTTTTAAAAATCAAATCGTGCCATTTCATTTATCAAACGGGCGACAATAAAACATTTGTGTTCGAGCTGTGTTGCTCGAGTGATAGTAGAATAAGATTCTAAACTTAATTTTTAAATGCAGATGTTTTTAAAGAGGTTAATTTGTTCCATCCCGTTTAGTTTTTGGACTCGGATTTTTTTTAGTTTCCGGTTTTCTTTAATTTCATGGAATATTTTTTTCAAAAGTTAAAAATTGCTATTTTTTCTCAAAAAAAATTCTGCTACGAGTATAACTATAACTAACTAGCTATAACTTAGCTGAGCCATCTGACTTGGTACCGGGCTAAGTATTATGATTGCATAGTAATTGTTGGTCGGTTGGACGTTTATATCAGTTGGGGGGTCTCTAGATTTAGTTAACACCAAAATTTTATGCGGTTCAGCATATGTAGATATATCTATAAGTATTAGGGTATTACATACGGACGTTCAAAGCACAGCTAGATGATAATGAATAAATCTGAGTAACAAAACGGCATCCGTACGTCTTTAACCAGTTCCGATGCTTAATCTCTAGAAACATAAAATTTTCGTATTTACTATACTACGGAATTTTGTGGACCGTGCTGCTAGAAATTTTTTTGTATGATTCTCAATGTTGTTTCAGTGTTGGCACTGTTTTTGCTGCAATTAATGTGTTGAATTCTTTCTTGTTTTCATTGTTTTTTTTTTACTATAATAAACAATAATATCATTTTCAGGCATAAAATCACATGTTAGACTTCTTGGGGCCCTTACGTACATCGGGAACCATTGACGTGCCCCTACTGGGCTTATGCCTAAACATGGCACTGCTATAGCGTCTACAGCGTTGCACATAAATACCTTTGGAAGTACAAAACGTAAAAGTTTTTAAAGTATGGGAAAGTCCAAGCGAAATAAATTTATCATTTCTTTCTTCTTGTTTTTGCCATTAATTAAGCTAACGGTATTTTCTCTTAACGGTATCTTTTAAAACGATGGCTTATGCTAGGTTCGTTCAAATTTAAACGCAAATTTTGTGTGCTTTCTTAAAGATATTAGACCAGTTTAAAACATATAAGACTATCAAATGATAAGAGACTAGTATTATTAAACGAGTATTTAATTGATTATAGGTGTATATACAGTATAATATACTTAATTACTTCAACAATATTTATTTACTTTTATTTTAACCTTATGCGTATTTCAGCATGTTGACATGCCATTGTAAAAGGTTATATTAAAAAGTAAACACTAAACAGTTAGTATTGTTATAGCAATAGAACTTGGTGACTTTATCTGGGTAATCGTCTGCAGATGACTTGGTTTCTTATTCCAAAATGTCCAATAGAGGAGAACTCAAAAGATCAATTTGCTCATTCATTAACGGAACAGATTTTAAATGTTTGTGAATTTCAAAAGCTTCTAGTATATCTAATTTACGTTTATCATCACAAAAGTGTTAAAGTGTTAAAAGTGTTAGTGTTACCCCAGCACACAATGCACGGACAGACAGCGCTGACAGAACCGGCGAAATGTCAAGTCACGTGATGCATTAGTTCCAATAACGACACGCGACGTTATTGTAGATGGCGCCCCAAGTGACGCGCGTCTAGTCGACCTTCATACATATTATAAATTAAAATAATTATTATTAAAAAATCTACGTAGAATAAAAATATAAAAATCTTTCATGTTCCATCTGTGAATAGAGACCTTTCATTTAAAAAAAAATAGTCCAAATTGGTGAAGCGGCAGCCGCTGGAGGAACCGGATAGTGTTATTAGATGTCATTGAATGATTGTGTTCTAGTAAGTGTTTAGCGTAATTGGATTTATGTAGGCGTTTGTATTTGTAATAACGTACGTGTTCTTTATACCTAATATCAAAACTTCTTATTGTCTGGTCTATATAAACCGAATTACAATGCGAACAATTTAATTTCTAAATAAATTATTTAATATTTAATGTTTTGCAATGTTTAAAATGATGTTAATCGTAGTTTTCTAAGTAACACTTTAACTTAAATTAGCACCATTTCCACATTTTAACTTCACTATTTTTTAAATATTCAAAAGTGCAACTGGTTAATTAGGGAAGGTTTGGGTGTTATGTATTTTAATCAGTGGCGTGATTTCAGAAAATTTGATTGTTAAAAATACAAAGCACTAAACCACAGGTCAACTGCCGAAATATTTTATTTCCGCGGATTGCTGTAATTACACTAAACCAGTGGCGTTACAAAGCTATTTAAGAATTGGTTTCTCTTCTTGTCAAAGTTTTTGAAATCCAAGGTATTTGTCATCCAGAAATATCTTTTAAAACGCAAGTTTGTGAAGGTTGTGCCCTTAAAATTCTCGAAAGCTAGAGTGTATTATTTGCTTTTAGTGATATTACACAGCAAATTTTTAAAGTGGCTGCTAAATTAAGCTGTGAAAACTAATAAAAAAATTGTGAGTAACATCTTGATGTATTTATAAATTAGAAACTGCAAAATTGCATCCTTGATTTTAAAATGATGATAAATTATTTTCCAAAAAAAACAGATTTAAGGAATAAAAATAAATTTTTTTACCAATATGTAAAAAGCATTAAGCGTTAAAAAAAGTGTGTTCCTCTTAGTAAATACAAGAATTTGCATATCTAATTTTGTTGAGAAAACGCGAAGCGAGTTGTACGCTTATATATCTTATTTTGTTTAACAGTATTTTCATACATGCGTTTCTTTTGTATTGCCTCTTAGCGTTTAAGGTAATAAATCACTTGCCAAATTTGACACAATTTTTTACAATAAGCTTCCCTATAGGTTAAATTCTTGAACACTATAGCAAGATATTCCTGCATTTTCGAAGGATTTAATAGCAAGTCATAATTCGATTACAGCTTTAAAATTACTTACAAGAGAAGTTGCAAATCTAAGACAGTACTGAACGATAACGTTCTATGAGTTCATATTGGTATTTACGTTTAAAAACAAAAATAAGAATATGTGTTATAGTAATAGTTGTGATGCCCCTATTTTTATACCTCGAGCTTAAAACAAAATTATTAGAAAGTAGTATCTTAAGGTAACTGGATTGAAAACTTCAATCAGCAGATGTTTCATTTGTGATATAACTATTAATAGTACAGTGATTGCTGACAACAAAGCTGAACTTCAATTTGTAGTCATTTGTACAAAGCTACAGTAGAACTAAATTATTTTACGGTTAAAAATGTTTTAAAAGAGGTAAAGAAAAGGCATACTATAAAGAATTGACTTGACCGTTACAATGGAAGTTCTCTGGAATTTTTCTTTAGTAATAGTACCGTTTTCTGTTGTATTGCTGCATAATACTACCCGTTCAATTTAGGAAAATTGCTATTTGAACAAAAGATGCAACACACTAGCACATAAAAAGAAGGTTTTTTTTCGATAAGTGACCCAATTTATAGTTAATAAACACATTTTGTATACAACTAGTCAACTACATCCAATTTATTTATTGTTTGACATTCTGCAACCGAGGTCCTTGTTAGTAGATATTTGAATGTATAAAACATATTCCTGCACGTAAGCTTCCTCAATTAAATCAAACGCGAGGTGACTAGCTTAAATTAAATATTTACTGTATAGGTACAAATGCAGATTAACATTTTTGTCATATCAACTTCAACAAATTCATAAGGCGACAGAATTTTGCCAAACTGGAGCATTAACGATTTGCATGCGCTTATATACAGGGCTATTCAGAAGTAAAGAATAAAATTACTGTATTTCTGTAGCGCGTTGATTTTTGAAAAAATGCTCGGATGCTTAAATTGATTTAAATATAACTGCATCTTTATGTGATATTATTTGTTTTACAACGTCAACTTTCGCACCCCAACCACTTTGTCTTAATTTTTTTAAATAGCGACATATACTTTCGGGCACGTTAAAGCGTCGGTCCCGGTTGTTGACAACATCTTTGGCAATTGTTAACCATTTAGTGGAACTTCCTCTCCTTTCGACGGGTAAGGCCAGCCTCCAGCCTCCTGCCCAGCATACGTGCGAAGAGGGCTCACAGAACCCGCACTAGTTGCGGGTTAAACAGGCCATTGGCCTATAACAATGAGAATAAGAAGAAGAAGACATATAGGCTCGTTAGAAAGCTTGCAAAAAACGCCATTCAAATAATATACCATCATAAATGAACTTACATGGTTGGTTTTTAAGTTAAAACGATTGAAAAAAAATAAACTTTTTCCATGTTTTGCTATTAAGACGTTAATATGAAGTAACCAAAGACATAACAATTTATAACCAATTTTAAAATTGCAATTCTTTGTCTTTCTGATAATTGAGCAAATTTTTCCTGTTTAATTTCGCTAAATTGAAAAGTTACAACACGTTGTATTTGGCAAACAAATTGTCATTAACATCAATAATTTATAAACAACATGACATGAGCCACCTTATAAATTATTGTTATAGCTTAGGTTACTTGATTATTAACGTCTTAATAAAAAAATATGAAAAAAGTTGCAGTTTTTCTTTCAATCGCTATAACTTAATAATTAACGATACCAGTTCATTTATGATGGTAGATTTGAATGCAGTTTTCTGCAAGCTTTCTAACGAACCCACACAAAGTATATGTCGCTGTTTAAAAGAATTAAGTGAAGATGGCTGGGGGTGCGGAGGTTGACGTTGAAAAACAAAAGATATCACATAAAGATGCAGTTATATTTAAATCAATTTAAGTGTCCGAGCATTTTTGCGAAAACCAACGCGCTACAACAGAAACACGAATTTTATTTCTTATTTTTGAATAACCCTGTATATAATGCAAATACGCAATTATTTATGTTTTATGCAAATAACTGTAAAAGTGTGAAGTTTTAAACACTGTAAGTAAACATCTAGTAACGTAAGAAATTAACTCACTGCAAACATCATAGTCATCACTTCTGCCTTTATGTCTTCGTCTGCTAAACCTACACCATTTTCGTCTTTAGCTCCCAAGAGGTTATCCAAAAATACCGTCCATCTACTTTCTTCTGGTTCTCCAGTCTCACTTTGCTGTTGCTTAGCCGATTCGTATTCCTTTTTCCTTTGCTGTATGACTTTTTCGGTTAAACTGTGAACGATGTTAAGATATTTATCCTGTTCCTTTTTCAAATTGGAAAAACGGAATATTATATCTGGGCGAAGCCAAAATTTGTAAACTCTTATATGAGCAAGTCTTCCCAACCTGAAAAACAATATTTAACAAAGAAAATGTTTCGCTACATTCTCGCTATAATAAATCATAATAATAAAAGAACAAAAAAGACTAGTTTTTTTAACCTGTAACTGCCAAATTATTTAGTCATACTGGTCATAAAAATTTAAACCATTAAAACATTAATTTATTGTTAGTTGACGTTAATTTCACGACAAATAATTAACAACAAAAATTTAGTCTTTATTGCAACAAATAATCAACTTTCGCTGTTCATGAGACTTATCAGCTATTGTTAAACTTACTTTTCAACTGCTCGCGCATATATTAAAGCTTGTTTTCCCAGCGTTTCCTTGCTAATTCCCATGACAGTTTCTAAAAGTGAGAACTTAAATTTTAGAGTAAGGAAAACCGTATCGTCTTTAAAATTGTATAGGAACAGATTTTAAAGTTTGTGTAATTTTCCAAACAAAAAATTGTTTGCATTGTGTGTTACCACGTGCTGTATTAAAATTTAACTATTTGAATTTAACATTTTAAAAACTACTTTTGCATTATTTTGAAAAATAAGAATTGAAAAATGTATCCCCAAATAATATATAAATATTTGAAAATTTTTAATATCTATAATAAGGTTGGGAGAATTATGAAAGGAATATTTATTTTCTTAGAGCAGATGTTTCAATACCGTAAATTTTTATTTCTTTGTCATCAAGAGTTTAGAATACACATTGATTTTTAGTTTTGGTAAGTTGATCAAACACTAATTTTTAAATAAAGTATACATCTTGCCATTTTCACATCAAAGCTTGCTCAGATAGTACTACGCTCCTAGTTTGCAACTTGGTTTGTAGGGTAGGCATGCCCGAGCAGCCGTATGTGTTGGTATATCTTCAAATCATTTTTACAGTGTATTTTCTAAGTTTTAAAGTGTTTTTCTAATAGTTGGCAAAACCAATTGTATAAATTTAAGTTAAACCTCTGAGCTGCAAACTTAGTGCAAAGGAGTGGCATTCTGAAGTTTATCAAAGTAAATACAAAATTAAAAATGAACTTGTTTTGCAATTACAACTGGGCACAGCTAAGTAGAGCTTAGTTTTCGTTGGTTAGGTCATGATACAATGATTATCACTACTTAATTACCGTCGATTAACGATTTTATCTGTATTTCACCTACTAGGAAGATGTAAAAACTAATAAACACGATATAAACTGCTATGCTGTATGGGTTAAAGCCTACCTCACAGAGCACTTCTGGCAGCTGCTATTTAGCCAAATGACGGACGCAATGTATGAGAATTCGGCACAGTTTAACTAGATTCCCATAAAAAACCAGCCATTTTAGCTATTTATGCACCAAGGGCGTTACTACGATGATTACGCCCGGAGAACGATGAAATCCAGCTCGAGGGCTTTAGCCCGAGAGATGGATATCGTTCGATATATACAATATCTGGTAGCCTATGAAACAAAAACAGATTGCTTACTTATAATTGTCAAATTTGTTTTTGAATTGCAATTATGAATACGCTACCAAAATGTGTACAAGAAAATTTGCAAACTGTAATTTTTATTTTGGCAAATCAGCTTAATTCTCTGTATTACAAGTTGTACTAGTTGTTTTTACCAAAATAAATTTTTTGAGGGCGTAATGAATTCATTACGTCCTCTCATTACGCCCCGGTTGTTATGGACATGTTTACATACTTCGTATCCTAAGAGTTATCATTCAATTACAGTAAAGTGAACAATAAAAATATGTATTAACGCTGCGTGAAAATGCTTTCTACTATTGTATTAATATTTTACACAATTGGCAAACTTACTAAAACTGATCTAATTAAAAAAAAATCTATATATTGAATCTGTAACGGTGTCGTCATAACACGATGACGAGCTCTTTCATCTCCACTTAATTTATTACCATAACACGACGACGGGACCTTGCAACTGCACTCAGCTTATCGACTGTGTATGTTTATGTTGCAGTCACCTTTGTTGGTATAATTTGTTTATGCATGGCTTACTTTAATTCTAGCAAGTCGGAAAAAATAAACAGCAAAAATCTTCCGTCAGTGTATTTATCGCGCTGCCATGAGATTTGCAGACACCGCATCTTATATATTTCTTTCAATTACAAACAAATCATATAATATACAAACGCATTGCAACAGAACAATATTATAATTTTATTAGAAAAAGCATTCATTACTCAGGATGGGATTTTTATGCACTCTTATTACTAAAAAGCTGATTGGCAACCACCACGAGAAAAATAAAGATTTATAAAATAAACAAATAAATACGATCGCAAATCCACGTTCCGTGGCAAAATATTAGGGACCCAGGTATTATAACAAGCGCACAAATTTACGTTGCAATAATCCGTGGACTACGCTTCACGCCATTCTCCTAAAAAATGATAGGAAGTTAGAAAGATTGATATAATTAATAGATTTCGCAGGTATCCGAACCCGAAAACATGATAAATAACCGAGGGCGATATGTAAGGCATGTTACTAAATGCGCTGTCACTAACAGTTATGGAAAGGGCTCCGGTATAATAAATAAACTGTGTCGTGCTATAAAAGCCCGTTGTCGCGTTAAGCTAAGACAGTTCCGGATTTAATATATATTCATAAATGTTTCAATGTCTATAACATATATATATATATATATATATATATATATATATATATATATATATATATATATATATATATATATATATATATATATATATATATATATATATATATATATATATATATATATATATATATATATATATATATATATATATATATATATATATATATATATATATATATATATATATATATATATATATATATATATATATATATATATATATATATATATATATATATATATATATATATATATATATATATATATATATATATATATATATATATATATATATATATATATATATATATATATATATATATATATATATATATATATATATATATATATATATATATATATATATATATATATATATATATATATATATATATATATATATATATATATATATATATATATATATATATATATATATATATATATATATATATATATATATATATATATATATATATATATATATATATATATATATATATATATATATATATATATATATATATATATATATATATATATATATATATATACACACACATGTAGCGTAATGCTTCATATTTTAATAAATCATTATACATGAAAAGAAGTTCTCAAATACTTATTTTAAATCTTTGAATATTTAATATTTGAATACTTTGAGAACCTGTATAAGAAAAATATGGATTATAGCCCTATACGTATATACCATACGAAAATAATGAACAAGAAATAACTGAAGTAAAAAGGGAAGAAGTAGAAAGAGCAATCAAAACACTAAAAAATAGAAAGGCGCCTGGCTCAGACGGGATAAGAAATGAATTGCTAAAATATGGGGGTAGTAGTTTGGTAAACGAATTAGCAAAACTATGCAGTTGTATAAAATTACAAGGAAAAGTAACAAACGAATGGAAAACCAGCGTGACGATACCTTTATTCAAAAAAGGAGAAAAAAGTAATCCCGAAAATTATCGAGAGATTACGCTCTTGAATACAATACAGAAAACATTAACAAAAATCATCCTTGACAAATTACGCCCATATATACAAATAAACGAAGAGCAACAAGGTTTTTGCTCAAACCGTTCAACGACTGACGCAATATTTATAATCCGTCAAGTAGTTGAAAAAGCGATTGAATTTAACTCGCCTGCATTCATGTGTTTCGTGGATTTAAAAAAGGCTTTCGATCGGGTAAAACTACAGGACGTATTAATGATATTAACGGAGAAAAGCATACCATTCAACCAAGGACTAAAGTACAAGTAGGAAATCAGGTAACGGAAGAAATTAAATGCTCCACCGGAATTCGACAGGGAGACTCGCTGAGCCCATTTTTGTTTAACATGGTGATGGACAAAATAATAGACAGTGTTAAAGCACTACAGGATATAGGATGAGAAATAAAAGTATTTGTATTGTCTGTTATGCAGATGATGCAATTCTCCTTGCGAAAACTGAAAATGACCTTCAGCGCCTTTTGCATAAATTTGTTACAACTTCAAAACAATATAATATGGCTGTTTCAATTGAAAAAAACTAAATCAATGGTTATATCTAAAGAGCCGATACGTTGTAAGCTAGAAATAGAAGGAAACATGATAGAGCAGATAATGGATTTTAAGTACCTGGGAATAAATGTATCAAGCGATCGCAATCTTTATAAAGAAGTTCGACATCAGGCAGGGAAAGGGAGCAAGAATTTCAGGATACCTTCGCGATGTAACTTGGAAAAATAGATATCTCAACATAGAGAGTAAAGTTAGGATTTATAAGACTATGGTGAGACCCGTACTGACATACGGAGCGGAAACCCGTGCTGACACAAAAAAAACAAAACAATTAATGCGTACCACAGAGATGAATACACTTAGGACAATTGCTGGAAAAACGAGATTAGACCGAGTGCGCAATCAAAATATAAGAGACCAATGTAACGTAATGGACATCATAAAATTTGTGAAAAGAAGAAGGAAAGAGTGGGACAATCACGTCAGCAGAGCACATAACGATAGATTAATAAAAATAGCCAGGGATTTAAAGCCCACAGGAAAAAGAGATCCGGGTAGACCGAAGAAGAGGTGGGCGGAAAGTTGGTTGTCGTCATCGATAGACACACCATAGTGTAATCAAGTATTATAAAGAAAAGAAAAAAAAGCGTGAAGAAAAACAGGTGTAACACCTACTATAAAAGAAGAAGAAGAATATTTAATACACTTAAACGTATTTACATAAATAAAACTTTGGCTTGCGTATCAGCTGGATCGGCAAGGTAACACAAATATGACGACTACATTATCAAAAAATCGTTTTAGACTACCGTTTTAAGCTAGAGAGTTTGAAAAAAGTGGGATTTGCCACACTTTTTTCTATCCGAATCAGTTTTCAAATTTTGAAAATTCTGAAAAACAATAATGTTACTAAAAACATACGAGGATCGTTCGAAATGTACGTGGCTTAACACAGAGCTGGTGTTAATTCGGCGAAATTTTTATTACCATTATTCAGAACCATCCTTTCTTAGGTTAAATATGACAGTCTCGAGTGATTTCGTAAATAATAAAAAAAAACTGAGTTGCGAGCAGTGATAAAGTACTTTCATTCGAAAGACTTAACACCAACCGAAATCAAAGTCGGGTTGGACTCAACATTTTTGAAGTCCGCTCCTTCGTTTTCAATAGTTCAAAACTGGGTTGCCGAGTTTAGGCGTGGTCGTGTGAGCACAAAGGATGAACCCCGCAGTGGACGCCCAAAAACGGCTACTACCCCGGATATGATTGAAAAAGTCCTTCGTATCGTATTGGATGACCATCGAGTAAAAGTGCGCGAGATAGCAGACATAGTGGGCATCTCAAATGACAGTGTGCACAGAATTTTAACTGAAGAATTGGAAATGAAAAGATAGCTTAGGCTTAGGTGCCGCGTTTGCTCACACCGGAGCAATTTTTGCGTCGTTTCATATCCGTCGATGAAACCTGGGTCCACCACTACACTCCTGAAACCAAGGAACAGTCCAAACAATGGATACACAAAGGTTCTCCGCCACCAAAGAAGGCAAAAAAGGTTTTGTCAACAGGAAAGGTTATGGCAACTGTATTTTGGGATTCTTGTGGAATTATCTTCGTCGACTACTTGGAAAAGAGAAAAACAATAGAAGAGAGAAATAGTTGTTTGGTAATACAATCTAACATTAAAAGCTTAAGTACTACTGTTGCAACTCTATCTATTTATTCTATACATTATCTAATTGTAATCTACAAAGGCAATACAGAGCTCATTTTAAAACAAGCTGTACGAGTCTAACAGGGGCATTAACTGAATCTTAACTGCAGTTCTAATGTCAGTAGTAAGCACAAATTCAAAAATTATTAATTTATTGCAAATGCGAAGTACAAATTTCACAAAACAGCCATCGTTTGTTTTCTCTATTACTTTGGATCAAGACATATTTTTTTAACCGTTTTTCCACGATGCGCAAGAAAACGTCGGTATTTAATTAATGTAGTAGGTAGGAAAATTAACGATTTCATACGTGTGCGTTATTTTCCTAACACACAAGTGTGTTAGAAAAACAAAAGATGAAGCATTATAAAGCATCGCGATTCACCGGAGTGCTGAGAGGTATCTGGCAAGTTGATCGCTATTTGCCGTAGAGCTGTAGAGGTATCTGGCAGGTTGCTCGGGATTGGCGGCGCTAAGCGTCTGTTACGAAAATTCAAATATCAAATGTATATTTTATTGACAACAGTTACCCTACACGATACACATTATTAAAAGTATTTCTGATCATGGTTTGAGCAATTTTAATTTAAAAATATGGAAATTGACAAACAGCCATTATTTTATGGCATCTACCTCAGCAAGTGTCGTCGAAGCAGCAAAAACCGTTAGTTAGATCTATTACCCAAAAAGTCAAAACAAAGGTACGAAATTGGTTTGTTTTTGGATTTTAGGAAAAATATTGTACATAACTCGCTGGAAAGTGAAAAACACACTGGTGTGATTTCCGCTGTGTTAAGTGGCACTTTCCATGTTTGTTATGTAATATACTATAAAGTTACATGTAGAGAAATTCCATTTTTAGAGAATATTCATGGCATTTTATAATTATACGCTCTACTTCAAAATTTTTAACATATACGCAAGTGGTTTAAAATAAGGGCTTCCTAAACGGTAATAGGTAGAGATACAGTTAAATTAAAAGACTTGTTCTATTTTGCGTCTTTAAGAAAGCTATTAAAGCACGCAAACGTGTGCGTTTATAGCTCGGTTGCCAATTACCGCAAAATCCCCATTTTGGAACTGGAAGTTTTTATTTAAAGGGGCATAAAAAGCGCAAAATAGAAAAAATAGTATAAAATACACGTTTTATAAGAAATTTCAGCGCACTTGTCCTTTAGAAAACTCGCCGCAAGCGGCTCGTTTTCCAAACTTGGACGCGTGCTCCAAAATCAGTCTTATAAAACTTGTGTTTTAGTGTACTATTTTCAGCATCTCAAGTACTACTGTGATCTACATTCATATCTTAGTTTTGCCTAATTTGCAGTCTTGTTCTTCTTCTTCTAGTGCTTTCTCCTACCGAAGGTTGCTGATCAACTTAGCTATTTGAACTTTTGATGCGGCAGCTCGAAACAAAGATTTTGTACTTATTCTGCCGAAGTTTTTTAACCATGAAGTTCTGCGACGACTTGATTCTCTTTTTGCGTTTATTTTCCCTTGGATGATCAGATGTAGTAAGTTGTATTTTTCATTTCGCATTACATGTCCAAAATATTCTAATTTTCTTTTCTTTACTGTATACATTATTTCTAATGTCGTTTGTATTCTGTGCAAATCTTCTTGATTTATGGCGTGAGCAAACCCAGGAAATAGGTACGTAGCATTCTGCATGTACATCCACATTTTGAATGCATTAATCTTCTCGCATGTGTCTTCAGTAAGGGTCCACACTTTAGCACCATATAGTAAGACTGGGAATATGTAACATTTTAAGATACGTTTACGTAGTTCAATACTAACAACACGAGTGCATAACAAATTCGCATTTTTCCAAAGCATTTCTGGCCTGTTCTATACGACATTTTATTTCTTGATGTTGTTCCCAGTATTCATATAAGTTGCAACTCGTTCAATTGCTTGATTTTTAACTGTTATCAATGTTTGTATGTTTCTTGTCTTGCTAATGATTATGTATTTTTTTTTATATTTATTATAAGTTCATATTCCTTACTTGTATTATAACGCAATCAATAAATGTTTGCAGGTCGTCCACGTCTTCCGTCAGCAGAACCGAGTCATCTGCATATCTAAGGTTATTTATAATTCTACCATTAATGTTTATATCTTCTTCTCTGTCATATAGAGTCTCATTGAACATTCTTTCAGCGTAAATATTAAAAAGTAGGGGTGACAAGACGCATCCTTGACGAACTCCGCATTTAATTTTGGTTCCTTCGGTGATATTGTAATCTATAAGCACTGCTGCTCTGTTGTTCTGGTATAAATTAGCAATCTTTTTTATGTCTCTACTATTTAAGCCCATTTCCCATGTAGTATTTTTATTATCAATATTGCAATTTGCTATCGGCTTAGACCGCGTGGTCATTTACGGAGAGTGCTCAAATCACTCTGCAGATGCAAGCTGCAATGTCTTGCAAAACGTTAGTTTGCACAAACAGCTAACAGACAAGCCGATTGAGTATTCTTGTCCTGACAAACAAACTACATTAAAATCAAATCCTTTTCCGCCACAAGGTTTAAATAACCTAAACGCATGGCCCTGTTTAGGCAAGCAGGGCCCACGAGCAACTATGTCTTAAACGTTTAGAGCAAATGCTTGTAAAGGCAGACAAGCCACAGGTCGGTCCTTACCTGATTATGCTGGGTGTAGGTTCCAAATGACGACGCGATCTAAGCCGGTAGTGAATTGTAATATTGATAGTTCGAGTTCATTGCAATGTTTTTGACTTTATCTAGAAGTATACCACTGCTTTTAATGTTCTCTATAGCTTCTTTTATCATCTTGTGCACATTAAAGATGTCGTATGTTGCTTGTAATTCTTCTATCTTAGTACACCTTTCCGACATCCATCTTTCCTTTGCATCTCTTATTTTGTTTTTAATTTCTTTGTCTATTTCTTGAAGGTTTCGATTGTCTTTATTTTTGAAATACCTTTTATGATCCATTAAGTTTTTAATTTAATCAGTCATCCATTTCTTCTTTTTCTTTCGATCATGTGCTTTTAAATTTAGTGCACAATTTTTTTTTATTACTTCTTACGTCTTCTCATTTAGTATTAATTTTTTCTAAATGTGCTCCTTTTTCTCTCAGAATCTTTATTCCATTAGTAATTGCTTCTTTAACAGTTTCTGCAATTTCTGATTGTTCTAATTACTTAATTCGATTCGTTCTGTTTGTTTGTTCCTGAAGACCTGCTTGATATTAGTATTGAACATTGCACACTAGAGGGTTGTGGTCTGTGTTTACATCTGCACCTGGCCCATAAAAGTGGTTTTTAAAAAATGTCTGTGGTTGGGTGGGTTTGTGGGTGTGTGGTGCATCATAACCAAAGTGTATAACTTTGATCATAACTATCAAACGTATGGTCGGATTTTTATGAGATTTAGAATCTGGTAGTATATCAAAAAATCGCTGATAAACTAAGCTTTAAAAAACATCTGAAACCGGAAGCGGAAATTAGATGTGTTTTTTAGTAGCATTTTGTCCTAAACTAAATTTTACAAATTTGAAAACGGAATCTGATAGAAGACTTTAGGGAAAATCCAACGTTTTGTTTCCGAACTTTCCAGCTTTAAAATGGCGGCCGTTACAAATTTTTGGAAAATTGGATCTTTTCACCTTATTATTCACAAACAGGTTGATAGACCGCGTTTAAATATTTTATCGTAACATCTTTAAAAACACAATGCTACTGTAGTGAAAAATTTTCGAACAGCTAAAAGCTATATAGTGTAAAACATTTTTAAAATTTCGGATAGTTTGAAAAAAATAATATTAATGTAATTCATACATTCCGCCGGTATCGCAGCTTCATGGCACTGCTTACACTGCGTGACTGTTACATAAACAGTAAAATCTGTAAACATGCTAAATAAAGTGCGTTGAAAGTGTTACCAAATACATTGTCACTAAACATTACGCTACGTTACCTACATTATTCGCTTATTTATAGTTAGCAAAAAAACGGAGGGTATAGCCCACGGGTTTTTATGTTAATCGGGATTCCTTACACCTGACTCAACTGTTAGTGGTGAGAAACCTCCACTTCTAAAAGTTACACATTTAGGCGTCCATTATATAAGGCACATATTAGTAGGTACAGCAGACCGCTACAGTGTTCGATAAAGATACCTAAACTAAGAAAAAATGAGAGGCTGTGAGAAAATTAAAACAATAATGAGAAAGACCCTTTAGTTCTCACAATAACAATTATTTGTACTTTAAGATGTACATTTGAGCTGCTAAGCAGCTATTTTCAGTGAACTAAAACGTAAGAAACAAACACTACGCCAAAGTGGAAAAACACAACGAGGCAGACAAGTAACTCACTCTGATATCATCTACTTCATTCGGTTATTTATTGTTACCAAAAACTACAAAAGGCATAACCCACAGATGTTTATATTAAACGGAATCCCTTTCACTTAACTCAATTTTTTGTGGCAAAGGGCCCCCGCTGCTAGAAGTCACATATGTACGCGTCTAATATATAAGGCGCATATTGGTTTATGCGGCGGAGCGCTACAGTTTTGAATAAAAACAAGCAAAATTTAATGTTGCCGGCTTATGTGTAGGATTGAGACATAATCAAACTCTTCGGGGAACACACATGTAAGGTTGCCGATTCTTTTCATCGGGCCTGACCTTTACTTAGCGCATGATCAGGGACAAACCAATACCAAAAACTCCGGAAAGAAATGCAGGTTAAATCATGCAAACTATGCTGTGCGCAAAGATAACCATAAGCAACTGAAATCAGATTTACAAGTTGCATTGTAGCAGATATCTGGAAAAGTTTTATTATTACCTCCTTTTATTTTATCACCCTTGGCTACTGGATTACCATTTACAGTTCAAAAACAAAATTTCAGATGAAACTAACCTTACCTAACCGTACCTGCCATACACAATCACTGTTAATAGGAATCAAGGACGGACATTAATTTTTACAGTTAGAAGAATTGATAGTTCAAAAATTAAAAATGAAAATACTAATAAACGAAGCCAATTTGAAGCAAAATTAGATACATTTATTGTAAAAACTATTCAATTCACCTGTCATCTGTCAAAAATTGACCAATAAAAATCCAGAATTTGGTGTTTCTCAGCCAATAAAAAACAATACGGAGGCATATATCTTCGTGAAGGGTAATCAAGTGACTATTTTAAACAAATCAAGTTTTTGTTAGAAAACATTAATCATTAAATAGCCCCTCGAATATTATTTTTAGTCAAAGTTACGTGTCCAAGCGCAATGGCCATTCGTGATATACCACCGCAAAAATAGTCGACATAACTTTGACCACTCGTGATATTATAAGTGATTATTTAATGTCGATCACGTTAGATAGGGATATAATAGTTATTTATGTATTAAGGGCGTAAAGAGGCTTTTATGGCGTAAGGGGTAATTTTGAGCCCGAGGCGGCAGCCGAGGGCTAAGAATACGTCGAAGGCCATAAAAGAAAGTTACGCCCGTAGCACATACACAACTTTATGCACTTATGAAGATTTTTTAATTTAAAAATATTTCTAAAATAAATTGAAAATATTTATAAAATAAATTGACTTTTCGACCCACATCTAGCATTGCTTTGATTTAATTTGAGATTTGAAGCGTAACTATAATAGTGGGTAAACAACGGTAGCCATATTACCTAAAATCTCAGTTTGCAAGTGTTTAAACTGTTTCTATTAGGTATGATATCGTTGTTTGACGTTTCATTATAGCCCATGGGCAATCAAGAGGTCCATGGGTTATAAAAGACGTTTATGACAAAGCAATTCGTGTATAATTGTCAATTTATGATACATCCGTGCATAAATACAATTTAATAAACATTCGCATGGTTGCTTAGTAGTTACGTATGTTCAGTTCAGTCGCCAACTTTTGGTATTTGAGAATATACAATCCTGCGGGAAGCATTTGGTGCATGTCGTGCAAACTCCACACACTTTATAAATTACATTTTAAAAAGAAGTTATTTCAAAACCGTGGGTAAGACCACGGCTTCCGCTAGTAGATCATTAATCATTCTAACAGTCTGTTGTTAATTATTAAATATTGTGTTTATTATCTCTGCATGAATTAAATTATATTTTTGCTACAGATTCTTTCCGATCAAAGGTATTAACTAATATAGGCATTTGTAAATCTCAATCTCATTGCATAGTATTTCAATGCACAAATTTGAAAAATTAAAGTTAATTTTTTAAATTATTTTATCAGATAAAATTTATTTTTTAACTCCTAATTAAAATTTACATTTATTTATGGTGCCCTATTTTACCCAATACGAGCTTTTGCAACTATAATTACGTATTTAATGCAATCAAATTATATTTAGAAAATTTGTTTGAACCGTTCGTTATCTTTTGCAATTTTGTTTTATATTACACTATAATTGTTATAAAGAAACATTTTTCTTTTTAGAAATAATACAGTTTTTTATGGATTTCCGATTGACCAATAAGTATGCTAAAAATAAAGCTTTACTTGTTGTGCCTAACGAAAATTTCTTGCTAATATTCCACAACTCTAGACGCGCTTCTATTCCGTGGTTGAGGGACTGAACCATAACAATGTGCGGTAATTTATTGATAATTAACGAAGTAGTGGTATAACACAATCCAATAAATTGCATTTCCGTTATTGTAATATGATGTAATCTCACCCAACAAAACATCCATAGTGCAAGTGTTGAGGTAGTGATGCACATCAAATTCATCCTTTCCCACTTCTTCTTTCAGTCTATCCACAAGTACTGTTACGTGGTCGTTGAACACATCCAAAAATCGTTTTAAATTATTTACTTGAAACGATGGCATTATAAGTTTCTTATTTTGTTTAAACTTTGCACCTAAAAAGTTAAAAAATATTTTTACATGGCAATTTCAATAAAATTAATTATTCATTGTTAACAACTGATTTATGTAATAAACAGAAAATTAACCACATAAAGTTTATTGATTTATGAAACCAAAAATGAAAAAGAAAGTAAATTTTTTTATTATAGAATCATATATTATATAAAGATTATATTGTAGTGAAATCTGATGCAATATCCATAAAATTATAGTATTCGCCCCAATCTCAATAAAATTCATGTGTACGTTATTAAAAATTAAGGAAAATGTTTAATTGTGGTATTTGAAAGTTAGTATGTTAATCAACGCAGAATACTTATATTTTCAAATACTCTACCTGTACTTAAAAGCAGACTTTCTCCCAACCATGGCTTTAAATACTTATATTCGTCTGCTTTTTCGATTGTCCTAGATCGTAGCACTACTTCTACATCTTTAGGATCAAATAATGCCACATGCAATTGTGGTCCTATCCATAAAGCTACCATTCGCGTGTATATTGTACTGATTTTGTGTAATCTCCTGAATACCGCTAAAAATTATTTATATTTATTATTAATTATGTCATAACTGGCATCAAACATACATTTTTGTTGATATTTAGATACCACCAAACCATTAATTCTATAGGAACTTATGTAATAATGATGCAAAATTTTGGTATTCAAGCTGTGCCACTCTGCCAGTGTTCGGTATTTTGGTGGTGATATTGTTAAATCCTAACCTGTCAACTAGTAAATTTTCGCCTTCATTATTAAAATCAAGAAGGAATATCACGTACATATTTCTATTTCTTTGATTTATTAATAAAGTTTCTTCCTCATTATTTTATAACACCTCGTGTAACATTTTAAATTCCTACACATTTAGGAGTTTAAAATTTTGCCAGAAATACATGTTTCGGACCTCTAGAAACTAAAAAATGTGGCGTTTAGAAATACCAAAATATCAAAAGTTTGTCGACAAAGTTAGCTTTCATAAAAATTAAGTATTGGAGGCAGAAGGTAAACGTTTAGGTAACATTTATTTCAAAAATTAAATTTTGTAAATTTACAAGCGCAATCTGTTAAAAAATGTAACGCAAATCGAACGTTTTTGTTTTTCAATCTTCAAAACATTTTTTTGTTATTTTGACTTTAACACTTTTTCATCAAAAACGAGTGGCCTGATCTGTATGAATTTTAATTATTACTAGCGGAAGCAGTGGGCTATGCCCCACGTTTGTTTTAATAATAAATAAGCTACTTGAGTTAGTAGTGTAGCAAACCGTAGATGGTAGCCCCCTCTCTCTCTAAAATAGGGTAGAAGAGGGAAAGTTAACGCCTCTAAATACTGCTGCAGTTAAAAATTTAAGTTTCTAATATTATTATACACTCATGAGCACATTAGCTTAGACAGATTTTTTTATCGTCCCACCTTTGTTAAAAAAAGGGCATGAATTTACATTTAAAAAAAATGTATAACAGGCGCCACAGAAATATTAGTAGACTGGGTTACAAAACAATTTGTAGCTCATTTCGAGCTCTATTTCAGGTTACAAAGTTTAGAAAAAACACGAGAACAGTTTTTGAGCAATGGTTTTTTGACAGTGTCCAAACCTTTGAAAAATTCTCTTACATAGTAGCATTGTGTTCTCTGGGGCTATTGTAATCCCGTAATTAATTCTGATCCGTCAACTCGTTTTGAGTAACGAAACGTTGAAGCCTAAAATTTACAAAAAATTTTGCGACAGCCATGTTACGATTTGTTTTAACGTCCTTTATCATATTTTGTTTTTACATTTATGAAATCCTGTTTGTGAAAAAAATGCTACCAAAAAACATACCTTACTTCCGTTTACAGTTCCGTTTCGTAAAATAAAACTTAATAGCTTCACAACTTTTCGTTGTAACTAAGCATCTAAAAACCTCAAATATGAAAAAATTCTCGATTACAGTACATTTTTATACTGGAAGTATGGGAAAGTACAAAAGCGTACGGTATCAGCTAGTTCTTCTTTAATCCGAATAAGTACTGTAAACGCAGCAGTTTTTTTTTAACAGAACGTCTGTTATTGCTACTCGAGCTCCAAATATGCAGGTTAGTGAAATGTGGAATTTGTAGCGTATGTATATCATTATTTTCTCAAATTTATGAGCAAAGACCTTTCTCGTAGAGGTTGCCCAATATATTTTAATAATAAAATTGCTAAAAAAATTGCCGCTCTAGTAATGAAAATTGTAATAATGTTATGTATTCAATGATAGTATTGAAAGAAAGGAATTACGTCAAAGGTGCTGAGCGAGATAATCATGTCAGCGCGATAAATACAAATTTAGGACACGCTAGAATGAAAGTAAGCCCTAAATAACTAAATTATACTAACAGCGGTGACAGCAACTTGAACCTTTGCTGAAAACAATTAATAATCTCTGAGTCGAGATGCAAGGAGCCGCCATCGGTTATAGTGATCAATTTTGCCAAAATACAAGAGCCCGTCGCATTGTTACAGTGGGACAGGAATTTATTATACTTTATATAATAGCCACAGAAAAATACAATGTTATTAGTTGAACGAAATTTTGAAAAAAAAACTGAAGTAAATGTATTTTGGAATTTTAAAACTTTTCAAATTTTTGTATCAACAAGCGCTACAATTTGTTTAAATATGTAGGTTCATAGATCTTAGGATGAGGTACAATGCGGGTGGTATCACACTCTGCTAATTTCTTTGTAACCTACTTCTATGAATTTTTGAAAATTAAAATTTCGACAAAAAGACGATAAAACATTTCTGTTTAGACAAAACTGCTTAGTTAGTTTCACGACTTAGCGGACCCTGACCAACGGCATTATGCGGAATCGCCGGCGGTTAGGGGTCGTATTATTTGCCGCACTCGCGGTGAGTAGACGCACTACCAATACGAATTGGAGCGGTGTAAACTGCGTTTTTGTGCAGCAAATTGCAATATGCAATTTTTCAACAATAAATCCGCTGCAATAAAGTCGTGGGCATGATTTGTGTCTTGTTCGTTGCACAACCGGTATCTTTGTGTCTTTGTGTAGTGCAGCAGATAATTGAGATGCGATTACATTTGTATGACATATTGCATTTGCCTTTTGCAAAGTAGTCAACGTGCATGCAGTTTTTTTTGTAGTAATGCTAGATAATTTTGTGTATGACTCACATTATCAGTGTTGGCGTTGTATTTGCTGCAGTTAATAGGTCAAACGCGTTACTGAGATTGGAGATACAACGCTGTGCATAAATACTTTCAAAATATGAACTATAAAAGTTTTTAAAGTATAGAAACGTCCACGTCAAGTGCTTCGCTTATTTTTAAATATTAATTTAAAGTAATTCTAAAACTGAATTTCTTTCACTTATACATAACTTCTGTGAAAATTTTTAGTTTTCGCAGCTTAAAGATTTTAACGAATTTCAAACGACTTTTAAAAAAGTTTGAAACAATTCTGATCGTTGTAGTTTTAGTTTTTAATTTAGTACATTATGAAGCTTAAAATATTATAAAGTTTATAAAATGTGGAAAAATTATAGAACAGTTTACACCACTTTGTGCGTATTAAAAAAAGCTTATGTTAGCCGGTACATTCCCTAAATTTTAACAACACTGAATAGTAATAATAATAATAATAAGGAATTACGTATTTGCCTTGATACGCATTAAACGCACAATACATATAATTAAATTTTATTATGTCTACACAAATCTACCCAGCCGCTAATCTAGAACAAGACACCACTAATAATTATAAATTTACTAACCTTCTGGTTTACCCCAAAATGTAAGACCATTTCCAATGATGGGGTATCCCGATGGACCTGGAATTTGACTTGCAAGTTTCACCAAATGTCTTCGTTGCAGCCAATACCAAACAACGAGTACTGTTGCCCATATTACCAGAAGCACGGTAAGCATTTTACACTGATCTGAACAAATAGAAAAGTTATACGAGATTTTACTTCAGCTCATCTATGTCATTATTAGCAGTAATAAAAAAAGAAGGGAATGTTTTTGGATCTTTTTAAACAAACAAGTGAAATTTTACGATACGTGCGGTGGTCCTCAAGAACATTTCACTTTTTAAAAATAAACACTTCACATACTTATTGAGTTAGGCATAATTAGATAATTGTTTTATTGATGTTCGTAATAGTTTTACTGGCAATATACAAATATACGTTAGCGCTTTGCTTAGCGTAATGACAAAGCCCATAAAAAAACGATACAGGCTCTTGCATAAAATTACGATAAAATTGTGCTATACCTATTATTATTTTGAAGTACCCGTGAATTGAATATATGATGAGCCAATAAGGTGTAGTTGTAAAATTTCTTTGTTGTTGCAATTTTTATATTCCGGAAACATCTTAAAAAATGCTTACACTTCCATTTTTGTCTGATGGATTTTAGTAAAAACGATATTGTGATATAACTTTTTTTTACAAGTAAGCAAAAAATACCCACCCACCTATTTAATTATGTATTCTACATATTTTTATTTAAAAATGACATTCTGATCTGTAAAACTAAACAGGTTAGAATAACAGATTATAATAAGCTGAAATGTTAACTTCGAGTGAACTTCCCCATACTAGATATTAATACTTGCCGTGTTTGCAAAAGTGTAATTTTTTATAATTATAAGATTGTACAGTTCGCCGACTATTAGATTTCTAAGAAAACAAGCAGCGAGAATTTAAACTTATGATAGCCTCTGCGATTGGTTTTCGTATTGTATTTGTACGCATAGTAGCAGCAACTTAACTGCACGAAAGCAAGGTAAGCGCCGCGCTCTACAGCTAATTACAAGTTCCGCTTCAGATGTCGGACAAAAATTGCTATAATAGCTTTATTTGTTTTTTATAATTTTTAAAATAGTTAAACATTCTTGCGGATTTTAATAAACTACTTTAAATAGTCTATCAAACTGATAAAAGTTTATAACGATTGGCGTTTGCGTTTTTAAATAAATAATTATTCAATTTCAAATTTTTCAAAAATTCCTGGAAGGCGTCAGAGTACAATTTGGGAAATTAGTAAAAAATAAATTTGTAGTTAATTGCAAGCTCTATCGACTCAGAAAGTTTTAAAAAAATCGTATACGACGTTTTTTAGAAATATGTTTTTTAAAATTTTCAGAATTTTAAAGCAGCGCATGCATGCACGCACGCATTACACACACACACACACACACACACACACACACAAATATCCACCCACACCGACATTTCTACCCACACACACATATCCACCCACACACCCACCCAACCTACTGACTAAATTTTTTTTTTTTATTTATTGAAAAACTATTTATTTGGATTCCTTGAGCCCCAAAACGAACATTTTTGTTAAAAGCTAGATTACGAGTATTTTCATGAAATCAATACTTTCCTATACCGAAGGTATGGGAAAGTAACAATTAACGTATCGCGACTAATTTGCTTTATATAAACATTAGACTAGTTAGACAAAAAAATGTGTGCAAATATTTTACAGAGAATGGCACAGTTCTATAAATGGTTCCCCTAGAAAAAGCATTTTCTAAAATCCTTCAGAATTGAGTTGAGCTACAGTTTACTGCTAACAACAACCATGTAGTACCATAAACAAAGTACCAGATTAAATGATGCCCACACTATGAAGGGTTCACAAAAGTATAGAACACCTTCATATCTTTGTTATTATTAACGTTAAAATGTTTAAAACAAATGCTACCCTGTACTAAGCGCTTTCATAAAGTGATCCATTTCATAGAATGTATTATTATTGTAAACAGTGCCTACCCACAACTTTTCAAAAAAATCAAATTCTAACTTACAATATATTTATTCGTATGAACATGTTACACATTGCTATTAATTAAATGTATAGAAAACACACCAAGACCAAGAGTAGGCACAGGCCAAGATGGTGGCAACATAATACATGAAACACAAACGACCAACTTCCAGTGCATCACGGGCGCAGATCGCAGTGTTTCAGCCATTCTAGCGCTTCAGGGGTGAGGTCATGAAGTTCTTGTAGAGATCCTCTAAAGCAGTTGTCAGGACATTCCAGGGCTAAGTGGGCAATTGATTGTTCTTCGGCGTTGCATTTATTACATCGCGGGCTTTCGGAAATTCCCCCCTGAGGCTCTTATTGCATATTCCGTGGTCCGTGCGAATCCTGTTAAGGTTACACCATTCTCTTCGGGGGAGGGTGAAACCAGCGACCTTAGAGGTTGGGTCTTGGATAATATTAGCGTTTCTGACTTCTTGTTCTCTCCAGTGTGCATTCCAGTGTTCTTCGACGGTGTAGTCGGTCAGTTGGCTGGCGGTGGTTACAGGAGGATGTCTGGACTTCAGCCTCAATCTTTCGTTTATTAAGGGAGTTGCATTAGCATGAATAGGCAGAGTGGGGTTGTTGGTACATTTTTGGAATTGGGATATTAGGGCTGCTAATCGTCTTGTTTTGAGGAGGAGGTATATTGCTTAGGACCGGAAGCCATTGGGTGGGGGTTGTTCTAATTGTTCCAGTTATCGTCCGCAAGACCTGATTCAGCTGTGTGTCAATAAGGTTGGTGTGGCAGCTGTTCGTCCACACGGGAGCACAGTACTCAGCAGTGGAGTATACTAGAGCAATTGCGCCCGTCCTCAGTGTTTCTGCGTTCGCTCCCCAAGCCATGTTAGCAAGCTTTTGGATGATGTTGGATCTTGTTTTTACTTTTGCTGATAGCTTTTCCAGGTGTTGTCTGAATGTCAGGGTTCTGTCAGGGTGACTGCGAGGTACTTTGGGTGCGGGTTATGCCTTAGTGCGGTGCCTTCTGACGTTACGTTTAGCCGTTGGTGTGCCAGCCGATTGTTCAGGTGGAAAGCCGCTACTTCAGTTTTGTTGGGGTTTGGCTGAAGGTCCCATTTTCGAAAGTATTTATTCATCGTCTGAAGGTCTTCGGTGAGGGTATGCTCAGTGTCGGCCAGGATGGAGCTCTGGGTTGCGATGGCCATATCATCTGCATATATAAATTTGTATGACTTGGTAGTTGGTACGTCTGAGGTATAGATATTGAACATTAGAGGTGCTAGTACAGATCCCTGTGGGAGGCCATTTTGCAGGCTCAGGAAGGAGCTCGTCTTGCCATTCAGGTTTACTTGGAAGATCTGTCGCTCATCATTTCATTTATAAGCTGAAGGAAGTTCTTGCATGGGATGAGACGGTATAGTTTGAGTAGTAGGCCCTCTTTCCACACTGTATCGTAGGCGCAAGACAGATCGATGAATAAAGCGGATATTTTGAATCTGCTCTGGAAACCATTTTCAATGTAAGTGGTGAGGGCGAGAACCTGGTCGCAGCAATTTCTTCCTCGCATAAAACCGGCTTGTTCGACGGGTATGTTGTTGCTTACGTGGGGTAGCAGCCGAGAGTATAATATTCTTTTTAGAATCTTGTAGCATACGCTTAAAAGAGCTTTCGGTCTGTAGCTTTCTGGGAGGACAAGATTTTTTCCTGGTTTGGCAATTGCAATGACTTTGCTTCTTTTGAATAGTCTGGGGAGTTTATGTGTAGTAATTATTTCGTTGTAGAAGTCTAATAGCCATTGTCGAGTCTTTGGGCCCATGTGTTTTATGAATTCCGAGTATATTTTATCCAACTTACAATAAAAAAGTTACTTTTACATAGTTTTTACTTTTTAACGCCACCGCGTAACTATAAAAACGAAGGGCCAAATAAATAAATCGTTGTCTTTAAACAGTTTCGCATACGCAAAGGCCGAGCTTATCGAGCCAAATGATTCCAGCTACGACACAATCAACCAATCTATTATTCTTAATACGTTGGCATGCACATTGGTGCAAATGATGCAATGATCAGATGGACAGATGCAAACGAATAGTTGGGATTTTAGAATGCAGCTATTGTGTTTATTTATTTCACACGTAGTTTTGCAAATTTGCAGTAAATATGAAAATTCTCGTCGGTCGGATTTTAAAAGAAAAATGTAAAAGATAATCTTACGAAAAACAAATAGAAATGAAAAATCATGAGAGATGTACTTTAAAGTGACTAGGGCCGTTACTGCAACTGTTAGATTAAAATTATTTGACAAACTGCACATTAACTTGGCTTTAGACGAAGGTTTATGTTATCAAATTAAAGTGCATAATAACAAAATAATAAGGATTCTATGCGTAGATTAATTTATTTATCAACATGTCTTGGTGAATTAGACTTGCCGTAATGTTTTCAGTTTTTAATCTTAATGTTCAATAATTTTTGGCATTGCTTATTCAAATTTTGAACCCACGGAACGCCACCGAGTGTGATCAGCAAAATTTTAGGTAAAGGTTGATCATACAAAACAAAATTCCTATGGGAATTCGAGGGCAACATTATATTACAACTGCGTATTCTTTACCATTTCCATATCGTATTTTTTTTACTATATGAAACTTTAATTTTTGACATAAATATTATTTACTTAAAGCTACAGTTATATTTTATTTTGTGACGGTTTGAGCTGCAATTTATGGTGGCTTAATAAAATGTATGTTTTTCCTACATCTTTAGTTTTTATGAGTTCGGGTGCAATTTAGGGTGGTTTAGAGGTATAATGTTAATAAAAGGCTTAAAGCCAAAATTATTAAAAAAAAAACAAAAACTCGATGGTAGGGATGACTAGAGGCGGTAGGAAAATCGCGCTTGCGCAGATCGGCTATTCGACAAGCGTAGAACACAAATCTGAGCTTCTTTTTCGAGCGGGTCTATTTTGAAGCAGAACACCTCTCTCACCCCCCCCCCCCCCCTTTATTTTTTGCAAGAGTTTTCGTATTTTATGATATCTGGTACTTTTTAATAGCAAAACAATGTCTATTCGTTGAAAACGAAAAATCGGTTTTAGAAAAAGTATATACCGTTTCCCATGGAAAATGCATGGAAAATTATATTTTTCCAGGTTTTATGTCTCGAAGATACTGTGGCTAACCATTTATACTGTATTATTGTTATTAGCTGTTACAAGTGCGGTTTAGTCAAAAAATAATATATTTTACATTTAAAATAAAGTCAAAAATCTAAATAAATTTAAAACGGGTCTTTTCAGTCCGCGAGTAACAGCAACACTTTTTAATGTCTTGGTAGCATCGTTTTTAAGGTGCTGTTTTTTATACAGACGTCTCGGGTTCTAATCTGCGTAGGACAAACTTATTTTTTTAATTTTTACAGCAGTTCTACATTAAAATAGTAAAAAGACCACGTTTTCTACAGTAAATTGTAATTTTAATAAGTCAGCTAATATAATAATTAAACTGATTACATTGTTATAACATAATTAAACATTAAAACCAGTGATGTGAGTCTCAGTATTTTACTAATCGGTAAAATGGTAAAATGGTATTTTACCGGTGAAGTAAAATCACATTTTACCGGTAAAATGGTAAAATGGTAAAATGGTAAAATCATTTCGAATTGCTGCGCGCGGATATTCGTGGTACTCCAAAACAAAACATTATTTTTCTTGGAAAGGGTCAGAAATGTTTTGTGGTAGGAAACCTAAATAAAGATTAATTTCTTTAAACCAATCATATTATAATATAATAATATATATTAAATATTTTTTATTTTTGTTATTAAAAGTTACATCAATTACATTTATTAAGTTTGTTTAACTTTATGTTTATATGTAACGGGTGTCCGGAAAGTCTTTCAGTCGGGCGGCTATGGATTGTATAACGCATGTCTTTTATTCAGTCATATCTAAGTAATTTATTTGACATAAGTCAAAGTCAATTTAAATTAAAAGGATTTTATTTTGAATTATTTACTTTCTGCATAATTCTTGTTATAAAATGTTTAGGCAAGAACAAAAAACCTTTAATGTGTAAATCTTATTTTCGCAATGGTCAACAATTAGAAAACGAAAATTGGAATTATTCCATCAATGCGTGTAAACAAGAATTTCGACGAAGATATCCAAAGACATACGTTATACAATTCATAGCCCAGGACTGAAAGACTTTCTGGACACCTGTTATAAGTTTATTTTATCTAAATGTTTATTTCGATTTATATCTTCATATTTTTTATTTTTGTTATTACATTTTGCTTTGTATTTAATTTAGGTATACTTTAATAATTATAACTGTAACTGCAAGTTACATAACCGTTATATTTTTTTAAACTATAAATAATTGTATTTTTGTGTGTTCGTATCAAGTATTGAGTAGACCTGTCGAGTATCTAGTATCAAACTAAATGGTTTTTCATAAGGAATCCAATGACATTATTTTTGACGTGAAATGAATTTTACCGGTATTTTACCGTATTTTACCGGTAAAATAAAGATTTTACTTACCGTTTTTTATTTTACCGGTAAAATTACATCACTGATTAAAACTTTAGTTATGAGAACATTAAACAGTTCAAAAATTAAATAAATAAAAATGTATAAAAAATGTCCTCAGGATTAAACACCTTAAGCACGTGTCTACCAAGACATCAGAAAGTGTTGTTACTTTCAAATTAAAAAATCCCGATGCAAATATATTAATAATTATTTAGATTTTTCTTAATTTTAAATGTAAAAATTATTATTTTTTGACTGAACGCCACTAATAACAGCTAATAATAATTATAGAGTAGAGCTTAAATTCTTAGCCAAAGTATCCTGGAGACATAAATTGTGTAAAAATTTAATTTTTTATGCATTTTTCCTATAGTTAAATTTTCCCGAAAACCCCTATCTAGTCGTTTTTTGGCAATTATTCAATTACGCTGTTCATGTAAACGACATAAGCAAATTTCCCATAGATCTTTTGATAATGGGGGGAGGGGGGTTCCTATAGCTATTTAACATGTCCATACCGATTTTCAATTCGAAATAAATAACTTTTTGGAAAAATACAAAATCGACAGTGGGAATGAGCAGGAAATTTGTGCTGAGCAGATCGGCCTATCTATATGCGAAGAATACATATCTGAGCTTCTTTTTCGAGCGCGTCTATAATTACACATTGCTTCCCGCCTTCCTTTTTTTGGGCGGACCCATCTCGCTAGTTTGCGCTGTTGAACCTAAACCTAAATTGGGTTTTCTGGGTTATAACGGTAATATCAAGCAAGATTAAATTAAGTACCAAAATCAGTTTTTTCATAACAAATCTTTATTTAATCTAATCTTGTTGGTCCTAGTGTACTTTGTGGAGTCCAGAGAAGGTCAGCAGTTATTATGGGCAGAAACCAGATAAAAAAGCACATCAAAAATAGCAAAACTACTTGAAAACGCACAACATTTAGCCAAAAAAACTCAAAATTTGAAAAAACTATTAAAGTAAGCAAAAAAAGCACAAACATAAGCAAAACAAATTGATAAATTTGTAGAACAGCTTATGTGCTGACCAATATTTATTTCAAATAAAAGTATTTTTGTAATATAAGATTTTTAAAAACAATTAACCTACCAACAAAATTAAATAAAACAAATAAAAACTTTAAAACTAATAATAAAATTGGATCAGGTTGAAACAATTTTTAAACAAAGACTAAAAGCAAAAAACTATTTCTGCTGAAAGCAGTTAATTACGACGGAAGTGTATTTACGCAGTTTATGGCTATGAAACCCAGAAAACACATGCGTTTCGTCGATAAAGTAAACCTGGGAACCACAGAACGAAATCTTTGTACGGTAAAGATATTTAACACAAGAAAATGGATTGAAGAATACGAGTATATTAATAGCCATTATATAAGAGTTACATACACTATTTTTTCTACGACTAGTTAATTTAGGTAACTAAATATTCATTAAAAAAGTTTTTTTATGCTAAAAAACACGAACTGTTTTGCGATGTTACCTGTCAACAACTCCTGTAACCATGCTTACCAAAAACAATGCTTTGCTGCTATTGGTCAGTTTGGGTCATTTCATAATAAAAATCTGTATCGAAATGGGTATCATTTTAGTATAGGCAGCGCACACTTATAATAAGTAAATTAAAACATGGAAGTAGAAAAACTATTTTTTGTTCTACGAAAATACAACGAAAATTAAAGAATAAGCTTTAAATAAGCACAAAAATAGAAAAAATGCATAAAAACAAAACACAAGCAAAAAGGCAGAAAAAGAGTTGGTGACAAATGATTCCTTTTATCATAATTCGTGCACATTTTTAGAAATTCTGTTGATGCTTTTAATATTTAGCAAAAGCACAAAAGTTAGATATTCGGTCTCTGGTTATAAGCATCGAATTGAATTATTTTATGCGAAAGTGCATGGAATTGAGTGTTTATAGACATTGCGATGTGTACGTTTATTTTCGTTTTTCAAAAGTTTTACAGATACAACTCCATGCTGTTTTTGCAATTTTTTTTTTAAACATGCTTAGTTGTTAGCAACCATCTAACATGCACAGGCGAATACAAACATCTATGGTACTAGAGTCCGCCGAGAATCAAACTTGGCAAGTTGCTACGCTGGTGAAGCACAGCCACAAGCTGACAACCTTAACTGCTGCTTGACCTACCGCTCTCCAAAAAAAGATGTGCTTTCAGTACAATAAATCAGATATACAAAGTGTTATTCGAAAATATTAAGATGTATGATGGCGGATGCTCCGTTCTTAATAGGCCGTTTTTCCTAATACATCGCATGATGTAAAGCCCTTTTTACTTAAAGCTACTAATAACAAAGTTATGAAGATATTTTCATGCTTTTGCCTAAACCAGTATAAGTTTTCTTGACCAAATAATGTTTCTTTATAATAGTTGCTATAAATTTGAGACAATCGTTTCTTGGTGTCCGTCCGGGTGGAGCTACGTCGCCGGTACTTTTACCGCAGTCGTTTTGCCCTGCAGGAACACAAGTAGTGTTCCTGCAGCAGCAGAGTCCACAGCCCTGGCGTCCCGTGCAACCGCAGCAGAGTCCACAGCCCTGGTGTCCCGTGCAACCGGTGACGAAACGTCGACAGTGGCAGTACTGATGACGCGTTCCAATCCTAAAGCTTAGACTTAGACCACTTTTTCATTTATTTTTTAGTACTTATCTTATCCTTGCTAGTAACTTCTTGATTTATTTCATCAAATACTTAAACTATTACTTTCTGATTAAATGGACTAATTTTTAGTACCAAACCTATTTTTCCAGCTTTTATAAAGTTTTAAATTTTGTATTTGCATAAATACTCATTTTACTATTTTTTTTTTAATTTCTCTTACATTTTGTTAATACCAAAGTGTCATGATTGCAAATAAAACTGCTCCAGCGAAATTTCGGTTATTATTAATTATTCTTTTTCGTCCTTTTTATTGGTAATTATCAGGATGAACTTTGAAATGAGAAAGAGAACATGATTCTTTCTACAATATAAAATAAATCACATTTTATCTTTTTCATTATTTTATAATTGACAGGAAATATAGATTTGCGTGGTGCAAAATTCTTTATTTCGTAAATTTTTAGTTTTGTAGATTTATTAAAGTAAATTTGTGTTTTAATTAAATACCGTATAAACGCAAGGTTCCTTTTGATATTTATATGCGTGAGTGGGTGGGTGGGTGCGTTCGTTTCTCTATATCTCCGGAACCCCCTGACCGATTTTAATTAGATTTGGTGGGTAGAAATATTTTAGTTGCAGGTAGTTCTTTGTAAGGTCGTTAATTGGAACCGAAACTAGAAACAGAAATTAAACCTGTTATTTTGATATAGATTTTTTAAATACTTTTTTGAATGCATAGGCTTGTAGTGCATCTAAATACAAATCAAATGCTTTTTTTTCCAAATGCTGTAGCTTTAAAATGGAAGCCGGTACGAATTTTTAAACGTTTCAACTTTAATGTCCGATTACTCAAAAGCAAAATATCTAACCAATACGAATTATCATATTATTTGATAGTGCTTAATAAGTATAATCAAATGATTGATGAAAATTGTAAATATACCAGCGGCTAAAAATATTGGACATTTTCAAAACAAAATTCCGCAAAAACTGCCCACAACATTTTTTTAAAACTTTCTGAGATGATAGAGCTTGCAATGAACTACAAATTTATTTTTTACTAATCTCCCAAATTTCACTCTGACGCCCTCCAGGAATTCTTTTAAATTTTGGAATTGACGCGTTTTCCGGAAGTTACGCTATTTTATGTACGCTTATCAATTAGCTCTAATAAAAAAATATGATTCATTCTTTGCATAATTTTAATAAGTCTATAAATAAAGTTATTATAAGCATTTTTGATACGCGCATTACCTACAGCTTTTATGTAGTCGGTGAGCGCGCCCCGTACGTAATCAACGCCAACACCTTGCGTCTGGAGCGAGCAGCCCAGCTTGTACCGGCTTGAGATGACTAGTAGATGTAAATTTCAATCACTTCTTGACGCGAGAATATTTAAAACGTAAAAAGTATGGGAAAGTACAATTTCGCCCATTTTTGACTGGACTTTGCTGTCCTTTAATATTAAATAATATTTTTCAAAAACAATTTTTACAGAGAGAACCCAAAAAAGTGGTTTAAAAAAATGTCCGTATGTGGGTGGGAGGGTGGGTGAGTGCGAGGATGTGTAATTATAGTTTTAGTAAACCTTTTCAGGAAACTCAGAAATCGGAAACGAAAGTTAGACAGTTTTTTTTGGTAGCGTTCTTTTTCAAAATTAAATTTTGGAAATCCGAGACAAGTTAATGCAAATCGAATCGAAAACATTTTTACTGAATTAGCTAGCTTCAAAATGGAGGCCGTTGCAATTTTTTGAGTATCTCGATTTTAACGCAGATTTACTAAAAAAATATTTGTTTGATCGGGATGGATTAGTTTGAGAGCTCGGGTCGAATGCAATGGCGCTTTCCCGCAATTTGTAAAACTTTCAATCGTTTTTCAAAAACTGCCTACACGATTTTTTTTTTAATTTTGGGCTGCTAGAACCAAAGATTGGCTACAATGTAATTTTTTGCTGAATACTGCAATTTTTCTGGGGCGGGCTCTTTCTATGAAGTTTTGAAAATCGAAGAATCAAAAAATAAGAAATAGGATACGGAAAATTTTTGAAATTTTTCAAATTTCTAGTTTATTAATTTTCAATAATTTTCAATAAATATTTTAAAAATTTTAAAATTTCCAAGGATGTCAACGATTTAAAAAATCTTCAATACTTCAAAAAAGGTCAAAAATTCTAAATTTTAAAAATCTTTAAAATTAGCTTTTCGTAAATTTCTTCAAAATTTTGCAATTTTACTTAAAATTTCGCAAATTTTCAAAATTTCAAAATTGTTAAATATTTAAAATTTTAAAAATTTTTCTAAGTTTTCATTAATTACAAAACGTAAATTTTGACAAATTTTTTAATTTATTTAAAATTACAATCTATGTAAAACTGAATTTTTGAAAATTTTACTATTTCCAGAATTTACAAGAATTACCAAAACATTTTTATGAGCAAAAATTTCAATAAAGGCGAGGAAGGTCTCGTGGCGGTTGCTGAACAGCTTTTTACTTTCCTATACTTTCAGTATAGGGAAGTATTGATTTCATGCAAAATTTCAAAGTTGAGATTTTAACGGAAATAGTCGTGGGGAGGTCCATGGACCCCAAAAAAGTGATTTAAAAAAAATGTCTGTCTGTGGGTGGGTGGGTGTGTTACGCTCCATATCTCCGGAACGGCTGGACCGATTTTGATGTGCTTTGGAATGAGGGGGTATATCAAAAATTCACCGACAAAATAAGCTTTAAAAAAAAGAAACCGGAAGCGGAAGTTAGACATGTTTTTTTGGTAGCATTTTTTTCAGAAACTGAATTTTGGAAATTTTAATAGTGGAGATTAAAGAAGGCATTAGGACAAATCAAACGATTTTTTACCGAACTCTCTAGCTTTAAAATGGCGGCCGCTACGAATTTTGGAACATTTCGACTTTAACGCCCATTTACTCAGAAACCAGTTATCTGATTGGAATCAACTACATCTTGTTTGGTAGCCCTTCAACGGTACTAAAATTAATTTTGAAAATATACCCTTTTATTTATTTAACGGGGGGCAATAAAATATTTCTGTTAAAGCAATACAGCTCATCATTGATAGCAAAATCCGAATATCATAATATTTTTTTGATACTTTAATATTTAGGGGGGCTACTGTTCTCCTTCCCCCCCAAAATTTTAGCTACAAAATTAAAAAAATTGATTTCATCTTTTGTTTGCCGTAGGAGAATCTTCTTACAAAAAATCGAATTTTTTGCCCCTTAATAATCTTTTTGTCCTTACAAGAATTTCACATACTTTCTACAGCAATTGTATTCTTGTACTACTCGTTTAATGTTCAGTGTAGGCTAACTTTTTTATTTTAATAGATAGACTCGCAAACCCAGGAGCAAAGTTGTAGGGGAAATTCGTCTCGATTGTATTTAAGAAAAAAACTTGAGTTTCCAATTTTAATATGGCGGCCACGGTAATAAATAACTTTTTTTTAATGGAAACGTGGCGTTTTGGCTTTAAAATCAGAAAGGTTTTGAAATTCTAAATACAAATTAAGAGGAGTAATTTCTTGCTAAAAATAATACTTCTCGAGTTATTAATACATTTTCAAATATCAATTTCCGCCCTTCCGTTGATTCACTCCGAATATTTTACCCAACCTTATGCTTGCAGCGCAGCGGTCGGTCTTTCTTCAACCGCTTCAAGATGTTACAACTTATAAGAACTATTTACTTTAACTAGTCGTGTCTAGACAGGTGTATATCGAAAGTGTTGGAAAATATAAAACAATGTATTTAAATGTATAGGAAAGTGCAGGCGAAGTGTTTGGCTCATTTTTTTACATGTTATGTTCAAATTGACAGAAAGATTATGCTAGTCATTATTTGACTTCTTGTTTGTCTCAGTAATTTTCTTTTAAACTATAAAGGGTGTTAAAAATTTCAGAATTTAGGTTATATTATGACAAGTAATTTTTTTGTTCCAGTCTTCCATAATTTTAAAACCGCAACAAAATACTACAAAACAAACAAATTTAATACACAAAGAGAACTGTAATTTCCCTAACCTAAGCACAAATACCCCTACAAGATTACCATATTGACAATCTCCTTAGTGCTGTTACCAAACATTGTAAACAATTCTTTGTTTTTAGTACAGAAATAGTTTTCAGAAATACGGCGTATTAAAAACGATTAAAATTTTAAATTTTTTAAATTTTTGAAAATTTTTAAAAATTAATTTTTTTGCAAAATTTAAAATTTTCAAATTTTAAAAATTTTTAGATAAAATTTTAAATATCCCGAATTATTAAAATTTCAAAATTTTTAGTTTTGCTGTTTTTAAAATATCCCACAATTTGGGAAATTTCAATTTTAAAAACTTTTAAATGTTCAAAACTTTCGAAATTAATAAATTTTCAAAAATTTTTAAAATTAAAAATATTTTACATTTTTAGAATTACTGTATTTTGAATTATATATTTTCTTAAAAATTTCATAGTATCAAAACTTCCAAAATTTTCGGAAAAACAATTTTTTTTTAATTTTACAAACACATCCGGTATAAAAAATATATTGGAAATATTTCTCGAAAATTTAAAAAATATTCAAAATTGTCAAAATTTTTGAAATAGATTAAAAAGTTTCCAAAACTTTCATAAATGCGAGGAAGGTCCCGTGTTGGTTGTCCGACAGTTTTTTAAGTTAGCGTTTTTCGCCTTTTTCATTTCGTCAGTGATTATGTCATATTTCGGTTTTTTGTAATTTACAATGCGCGGCATCGTCGTTCTTAAACGTTTAAGATTCATGTCTACTTACCGGTTTACTTTACTATTGAGTTAAAACAATAAATATTAAATTAAATAATTAAAATTTCAAATTATATTTATTTTGGCATTCCTTGTGCATTAACGCTACAAGCAAGAACTACCAAGAAATTTTATTTTTCAGCTACAAATTTATTTTATTTTCTGGCATTTAGGGTAGAATTAATAGCAACGACGCGACGGGGAGAGTTACACTCACTAACAAATCACACTCCACACGTAGCACTTTATTAAAGCGTAGCAATACACAATCAAATGATTCGCATTGACCGAACTGGTGCTTTTAATACTGAAACTGTTGAGAGCTTACCGTTATTTGTGAAATTATGAAGATAAAAAGATGATGTTCAGTGGCCTAGCACCAATTCATTTGTGCGCTAGCAACAAACTGCACTTAAATTTTTTCCACTGTTGGTTTCAAAGATTAAAATACCATAATCTTTTCATTTAAAACAGAAACATTGAACAATGACCAGTAACTGTAAGTGCAATTTACGATGAATGGTTTTATACTAATTTTTTTTTATTAGAAAAAGAAAGAGGTTTTTGATATTTTATTCATTTACCCCACACAAATCAGATATAACGCCATTGTGTATTGAATATCAAGTGATAACCATTATTCTGAATAGAAATGTGGTATTGCAACCCAGCAGTTATTGGCAATAACAAATTTTATACACTTTTAAAATGCAATAACACTTTCCGCTAATTTCCATTCTTTCTGTAAATCTGCTGGTACTTTAAAGCAGAGAGAAGTGCAAGATTTTTTGCGTGGCAAACAGTTTATGAAACTTCTGTGAGATGTGGGAAAACTAATTAATTACTTAATAGTATTATTACTTTGCGCTGACTTGTAACTGTTGATTATAATTTATAGCCGCATTAATATTAATTGGAACAATTTTAATCTTTAACATACCGGGTGGCCGCGAGAAAAGGTAACAACTAGGGCTGGGAATATTTATCGATATATCGATAATATCGATATTATCGATAATAGCAAATAGCGATAATTTTAAAACAATTATCTATATATCGATAATATCCATATTATCGATAGATCAATAATATTGGTAATATCGATAATATCGATAGTCGATAATATCGATAATATTGATATTATCGATAATATTGACAACGTCGATAATGTTGATAATATCGATAATAATACCTACATAAGAAATCGAAATATAATAGTGACAGAACAAATTAAATCCAAGAAATATTGTAGTTACTAGACATACATTAAATTGATTATTGTAATTGACGCAATTGTTGCAACAACTGAAACATATCAACTCACTACTTTTTTTTATTGAAAGGGCATAAATAGTATTAAGATAATAATTAGATAAAGAGTCAACGTCAATGCGTAAAAAGTCACGTATTCTTACAAGGTGTAAGTATATACAATTTAAAAAAAATACAAAACAAATAAATCGTGGTAATATTGACATTTATATTAACGATATTATAGATAATATATCGTAATTTTGATGATAATGTCGGTATTATCGTAAATATAGCGATATCATCGTTATTACCATACTATTGATGCTATCGATATTTTCGCTATTATTGATATTATCGATATTATCGGTATTATCGGTATTATCGGTATTATCGATATTATCTACATATCGATATTAACGATATAAATCCTATATCGATATTCGATATTAAATTTTCAATATCTCCCAGCCCTAGTAACAACCGGCCGCGAGAACAGGTAACAACCGGTCATTTACTCATTTTTTAAATTATTATTTTCAATTTTTTTTTCTTTCTGGGTAATATACACATAAAAATTTATAATACGACATAAAACCGGAAGTGATAGCATTTTCTTTTTATTTTAATAGAACATCCTGCATAGTATTGCCAATTTGGATAGACCTTCCAATTTCCTTTGCAGTTATGTATAATACTTACTTATTAACTTTTAATTTTGGCCGCCAGAGGGCGTTATAAAAAACCTTAAATGCCTAATAATGATATTCATAATTAATTTTTTTTAAGTGGGCTTTGAAACCAAAAAAAATAATAAGCTTTAAGTGTTTCTTTTTTATAAATTTGTATTAATTTTATTTTGGCAAAATGATATTTAAAAAATTAAATAAAAAAAAATTCTCATTTTGTAAACGGTTTTAAATACCCCTAGTTGAGTTTTATTGCACTTTTTGAATTGCCATTTTATTTGCTTTAGTTTAATACCAATAACGTACCTTATTGGTATTTTGTTTTCAAATCCTACTTAGTTGCAAAAACGCAGCTATTCTTAATATTCGTTAATAATACAATAATTTTATTTTCTTTTGCTATGTTAAAAATAATATGGTATGTTACTGGTATTAAATTAAAGCACACAAAATGTCAATTTAAAATGTACAATAAAACTCAAGTAGGGGTATTAAAAAAAATAAGTTATGACCGTTTAAAAAATCAGAATTGCTTTTTCTATAATTTTTTTAATAAATTCTTGTCACAATAAAATGTTTAAACAAATTGATAAAAAAACACTTAGAGTTCATTATTTTTTTGTTTTTAAAGTCAACTTAAAAATAAATTAATGATGAATATCATTACTATGCATTTGAGGTTTTTTTTTAAAACGCCCTCAGGCGCCCAAAATTAGGAGTTGATAAGTAAGTATTTTACATAGCTGTAAAGGAAATTGAAAGGTCTATCCAAATATGCAAAAATATAAAAGGTGTTTCTTTAAAAACAAAAAATTGCTATCACTTCCGGTTAAACCAGAAGTCAAAATTAACACCGATTGATGTCGTAATGTGTAGTTTTATGTGTGTATTACCCAGAAGAAATTTGAATTTAATATTTTGAAAATTGAGAAAATGGCCGGTTGTAACCTGTTCTCGCGGCCACCCGGTATAAACATTGAAAGCTGAAATTATATTTGCGTTATTGTTACTACTATTTCATTAAATAAGAAACTGTGTTTTCTATAATTAATCTAGTGATAGTAGTGGTAGTAGTAAGACAGCAGTCTTTTTCGCAAAATCAAAAGCATTATAGATATCCTGCTAGGTACTTCTATAGTGAAAAAATATTTTAAATCAAATTTCGAACACCATTGAGGCAGCAAAAGTTCGTACAAGTCGATAGGTTTTTTGAGCAAAAGTTACTTACAAAAATGAGCAAAGCAATTCACTTAGATTTTTCTATACTTTGAAAATTTTACGTATCATATTTTGAAAAGTATTTTTGTATCAAAATTTTACGAGCGCAATAGCGACTATAAATTGGACTACCCCTACCAGTAAGATTTAAAAGTAGGAACTAGATCGACGTAGATTTAATAGAAATTGTAGATAAGAAACAAATGTATCTCTTAAAGGTTAGCTTGCGTGAGTTATAAGTTATTCAAGACCTACAATGCCTATTCTAAATGAAATATGCTGAACTTAGCTTTTAATTTTTCCTGCGTTTAACACCTTCCTGGGTCGTGACCTTTAACTAGAGATTTGTTAGACACTGTTTTGAGGGGTCATAAACAGAGGGCGCCCTAGGCTCAAATAGATAAGGCGCTCATTAACGAGGAAATTATTTTGAAACTAATAGACTAAACTGTTTATTGCATGTTAATTTTTCATAAACATTTGTTGTTATATAATGTTATTGCTATAAACTCATTATTAGCAATAACCACGATAACCAATTATTTAAAAACTAACTTTAATTTAGATACTTATTCCTAGCATTGGCATTTGCAAATTTGATAATGATATTTTTACAGTCAGTTTTCGCTAGTATACCTGCTTCAATTGTTAATATTGCCAATGCGTTTAATCTTTCTTGTCCTATATTTGCATGTAAATAGTTTGTGACGTGCTTCAATTTTCAAAATGAGCGTTCTCCAAAACTATTAGTTGCAGGAATACTTACAAAAATTTGCAAAACGATGTCGACGTTTAGGTTTATGTCTTGCACTTCATTTTCTGATAACACCTTCTTGATTAATTAGACGTTAAATTTCAAATTTTAAAAGTTCATAAAAGACGTCACATAAAAATTAGCGGTCTGGGACACATACCAAATTGTAGCTCATCTCAGTTCTATGAGCTTAGAAATTAAAAAGAAATTTCGTGTTATCAGTTTTTGAACAATATTTTTTGGAACATTCAAAATCTTCAAAATACCGAAGCTGTTCTAAGGCCTTCTATAAGGTTCAGAATCCCGTTTCAGTAATAGAAAATTCGTTTTCCGAAAAACATGCCAGCAAAACAGCATGTCTAACTTTTGCTTCCGGTTTTTGATTTTTTTAAAGCTTATTTACTCAATGAATGTTTGATAGACCTCCACATCCCAAAGCACATTGAAATTGGACCATGCATTTGGGAGTTATGGAACACACAACTACGCACCCACCCAACCCCAGAAATCTTTTAAAACTTATGTTTGGGTCTTAGTGGTCCAAATCATGCGTTTCTGTTAAAATCTTGCTTTAGAAAATTTGTTTGCAATTAATACTTTCCTAGAATACTAAAAGTATAGAAAAATAAAAATCAAGCTTTTCTTTTCTCTACGTGGCATTTTAAAAATATAATTGGCTACACAATCTTTTTCTACACTTTGACGAAAATTTTAAATTAAAAAGTCTTGTAAGCAATTTATTTACGATAAATTGTAAGAAAATCTTTTTAAATCGTTTTTACATTTTCAGTAATAAAAGTGACTATTGTAGTTGATAGCTTAAACCATAAAAGTCAAAACGTACATATTATTTTTGAAATTATTATTTCTAAGTAATTATTGGTAGTAAAGAAAAATGGGCAAATCAAGTCGCTGGTACTTTCTCCTACTTTTTACGTTTTAAATATTCTCGCCTCAAGAAGGGATTGAAATTTACATTTAGCCATCTCCAGCCGGTACAAGCCGCCCAACCGCTCCAGACACAAGGCTTTAGTTACGCACAGCACGTACGGCGCGGTCGTCGACTACGTAAAGGCGATAGTTAATGCGCTCACAACCTCGAATCAAAAATGGTTATAATAACTTTATGTATAGAGTAATCAAAAATATGCAAAGAATAAAATTTTTTTTTAGAATTATTTGATAGGCGTAGTTAAAATCACGTAACTTCAGGAAACAGCATCTATTTTAAGATTTTCAAAAATTCCTGGAGGGCGCAAGGTAAAATTAGGAAGATAAAAATAGTATGGGCAGTTTTTGAAAATTTTCGCACTATTGAGAAGCTAGTATACTTACAATTTTTACATTTCCAAAAATATTTTGAGATCACTTGATTATACTTATTAAGGGCTGTCAGATAATATAACAGTCTGTATTGATTGGATATTTTGTTTTGAATAATCATCCATTAAATTTAAAATTTTCAAAAGTATGTAGCGGCCTTCATTTTAAAGATACAGACAGCATTTTGAAAATAAATATTTGATTTGTTTTTAAAGAAACTACAACGCCATGTAATTCAAAACTTAAGAAAATATCTATGCCAGAAACACAGGTCTAATTTCCGTCCTCGGTTTTGGTTCCGATTAACGATCTTAGAAAAAACTACCTACAACTTAAAAACTTCCACACACCAAATCTTATAAAAATCAAACAATGGGTACTGGAGATATAAGGAAACAAACTCACCCACGCATCCAGGCACCCACCCACAGACAGATATTATTTAAAAACCACTTTTTGGGTTTCTCTGGGCCCCAAAACGCGTATTTCCTTTAAAATCCGAAATTCGAAAATTTGCATGAAATAATCACTTTCAGCTTCGTCACTGTAGCGTTAAACTGTAAATTGTTCTTAATTGAGAAACGTGACTACGAAAAGCGGAAAACCGTAAAATCAAGCCAGAGTTTGATTGTGTATGTGTTTCGTTGTGTTTTTCCACTTCGGTATACGAGGTGTGGTTAATGAATTTTCAGACTAATTTTATTCCTCAACTTGGCGTGGGTTAAAAGGAGAGTGGGGTTATGACGGTACATACAGGGGAGACTTGAAATGTCAATAAACTCGTTTACTTAGAATTTGTAATAACAATAATAATAATAAAAAAAATTTTATGAACAGTCTAGAAACTTATTAGCCACATCTCGTACTAGTTGTTGTTTCTTACGCTTTCAGCTCATTAAAGAGGGCTATTCTTAGCAGCCGAAATGTAATCTGAACGTCCAAAAAATACTTCTTTTAGTTTTTCTCATAAATCAGAATTGTATTACTTTCCGACAGCCGCTTATCTTTTTTTAAGAAAAACCAGTAGAAGTCATTATTTATTTTATTTGTAATATGATGGAAAAGTATTGTGAAGGCTAAATCTCTACAAGTGTTATATGGCCACTAGTAAGTGAGTTAATATGAACAATGAAGTCAAGCTCCAACTTCATAATACATATTTTATAAACTATTTCTTGCTTCACCTAAGCAAATAAACTTTATTTACTACTTATGTAAAACAACTTAAAAAATTTGATGATGGATTATCACTTTCAAAATTTTTATTTACCTTTTATACTATGCGTGAATTAAAATCTAATTGGGTTATGAAATTACGAATACTTCCTGCAAACGCGTCCAGTATAATTTTCCTATGCAAAACCAACACGATATAATATACAGGAAGCTTAAGTCATTTCCCTCGATTATTTATCAATTTAGGAGTGGTAGTATACAGTTCCAAGTTAAGTCTGCACTATTGCTAACTTTGGTATTATGGGAGCTACGATGTCGGTTAAATAAGCAATGTAGTAGAATTTTTTATGCTGATTATGATAATGAAATCAAAAAATCAATTGAGCATCGCATTTCCGAGATATTTACCAAAACAATTAATTTTTAAATGGAACATTCTGTATGTTTTTACATAAATGGATAGAAATTTAATTTCTGAACAAAAATGCCCATATAACTTTTTTTGATAACATTGAAAATAACCAAGTTATTTGGGAAATAACTGTTTTAAACCTTTTAAAATCAAATAGCGATGAAACAGAAAACATTCGTTGTTGTAATTGACAACTAATGTGTCAAAATAATAATTGTGCTCGTTAGTTTTTGCAGCTAAAGTAATTAAACGTTGTGTTTACTGTTATTTTCTATCTGAAAATGGTGTTTGCACATTTACAAAAGTGTGATATGTTAGAAGCATACCTAGTATGTAATAAAAATGGAAGACAAACCCAGGAATATTATAGCGAGACGTTTCCCGAACGCGAGATTCCAGACCAGCGATATTTTTTGATTCTTTATAGAAGATTAAGAGAAAAAGAAGGAGTTTTCAAGAAAAACAAAAAAAGTAAGCAGTTTATTTTCAATGAAGAAACCAAAATTAAAGTTTTAGGGTATTTTCAAGCGTATCCAAATAATTCTACCCGAGATTTATCAAAAGAAGCGGGTTATTCTCTGGGCACTATTCATAGAATTTTGAAAAAACAAATTTGTTCCTTACAAGTATCAACCAGTGCAGAGTTTACACCCTGGTGATAACGAAAGAAGACTTGTGTTCTCACATTGGTTCATTAATGAATGTCACGAAACTCCCTACTTCTTTAGACATATCTTTTGGAGTGATGAATCTAATTTCTCAAATAGTGGGATGTTCAACAGGAAAATGCATCATTACTGGAGTCATGAAAATCCATTTCTTGTTCATCCTCGTAATCCACAAAATCGTTTTAGTTTAAACGTATGCTGTGGTATGGTAGGCTCTAGAATTGTTGGCCCATTTTTTTTTATCGTGGATCTTTAACAGGACAACGTTATGTTGAATTTATGAGTGAAATCTTAGAAAACTTCTTGGATAATTTAAATTTGTTAGACCGACCACTCATTCATTTCCAACAAGATGGTGCCGCCGCCCATAACTACCACGGTACAAATAAATTATTGCGACAATTATTTGGAAATCGCTGGATAGGTACAAATGGACCCATTCTGTGGCCTCCACGGTCACCCGACATGACCCCATTGTATTTTTACTTATAGGGGCACGTAAAAAATTAAGTGTATAAGACAAGATATGCAGCAGTAGATGAGCTCCAAAATGCTATCACCATGGTCATTAGAAATATTGATAGACGAACTATTTTGAAAGCAACTCGTAGTGTTCAAAAAAGATTAATGAAGTGCGTGTTGAGCAGGAGGGAAACATTTTTGAACATGTACTTTAAATGATTATGATATTCGTTACCTGCTATCTCGTTCTCTTTTTTTATTGAATAAAACACTTATTTTCTATTTGTACCCCTATGTAATTTTACTTAAAAAATATTGTAAAATTAAGTCTATAACTTCTTTAATTCTGATTTTTTTGTAATCATGTAATAAAATTATTTTGTTCAGAATCGAATTTCCTATCGAACTGTGATAAAACATACAGGGTGTTCCATTTAATTACTTTAGCTGCGAAAACTAACGAGAACAATTATTATTTTGACACATTAGGATAATTGACAACAACTAATATTTTTTGTTTCATGGCTATTTGATTTTAAAAGGTTTAAAACAGTTATTTCCCAAATAACTCGGTTAGTTTCAACGTTATCAAAAAAAGTTATATGGGCATTTTTGTTCAGAATTTAATTTTCTATCTATTTATGTAAAAACATACAGCGAGCGTGTTCCATTTAAAAATTATATGTTTTGGTAAATATCTCGAATTGCGATGCTCAATTGTTTTTTTGATTTCATTATCATAATCAGCATAAAAAATTCTACTAGTTTGTCCATCGTAGCTCCTATAATAACCAAGTTAGCAATAGTGCAGACTTAACTTGAAACAGCCTGTATACTTAGATTATTCCACGAGTAATACATCGAACTGTCAAACTCATTTTATTATTAAAACAAATCAATTTACTAAATTTATTTGCTAATATTTCACTGTCACTATCAGGAGCCAATCAGAATCCACAATTCGTAAAATTTCTGCCAATCACATTCGTCCTTAAATGATAAAACAACAACATGTTTTCAGCTATTAAAACAGCACCTTGATGTTTTCAGCTTAGAAAATTCGAAAGTAGATCGTAATATCCTAGCGACTGTGCACGCAAAATAGTTTTTTGGTCGTAGCAAAGACACCAAACAATTAAGCAAACAAGGATTGCAGCTTTGTGCCAGTTGCTAAGCAAAATACTGCTCATGAATATGCGCGAATTTTATTCGGCTACCTAGCTAAAGCCTCGCCAGAGATTACTCAATACATACAGATACAGGATGTTTCCTAAGTACACACACAGAAACTGTAAAGGGTGATTCCTTGGATTATTTTATGAAGAAAACTTCATTTGAACATATGCCCAAAAATCCTGCCTTAAAAGTTAAAGCCTAGTTGCTCGCTGTAAAAACATACAGAAACTTGAGAAGGTGATTCCTTGGATAATTTCATGTAAAACAGTTTACAAAAACATATCTCCAAAAATGCTGCCTTACGGAGTTAAAGTCTTCTAAAGAAAGAACAGTCTACTCACTTTTTTTTCGCAGTAATTGCACTAAGATTTTCACATTTTATGTCTGAGCACTACTGATTTAGCTTTGTATTTTTACATATTTTTGTTTGAATAAGTGCACCAGAGGCGCCTCATATAGGAAAGAAGGTATCATAACATTTGCTTCAAAATATTTTAGATATCTTTACAATTTTTGAAGTTTTGTTAATAAAATTTTGTTCTACATTCAAATAAACACGAAAAAGGTACACTTGGTGAAAGTCGCTATATTTAACAGTTTTCGAGATAATTCATGTTTTGTGAAAAATTAAGTTGCCGTGAAGGTCCGAGTGTTTGTTTCTCTAAGATGCAAAAATAGTTTGTACAAACTTTGGAAAGAAGTTATATAAATGGTAATAATAAAATAAGTTCCGATAAATATAAGTCTGGAAATCCTTCGTTGCGGAGTTACAGCTTTCCGAAGCGGCAACAGTTTAAACTCTTGAAATTTCCCACTCCCGAACAAAATACCTCTGTAACAAAGGGTTTTGGACAAATGTTTATAAAAACTTTTTCATCGTTTTCAGTAGAAAACTTACTCCAAACGTTTCTGGAAACTATTTAGACATTTTGAGAAATCACTTAGACGTTCACCGTAACTCGATTTTACAAAACCTTGAATTATCTTCAAAACTGAGTTAGATATAGCGACTTTCAACAAGAATACCGTTTTCGTGTATTTTTGCATGGAGAATAAGTTTTTCTTGACCAAACTTCAAAAATTGTAAAAATCTAAAACATTTAAAAGAAAATATTACCTAACCCTTCCCTCCCCCAACCATATAAGACACTACTGGTGCACTTATTCAAATAGAAATCAGTAGAAATGCTAAGCTAAATCAGTAGTGCTCAGATACAAAATATGAAAAGTTTAGTGCGCAGGTTATCATCATCATCATCATCTGACGTGGAGCTGACTCGAAGGTCGATCCTGGATTACGCCAGGCCCACCCCATGCCAGTAGGTGGGTAGGAATTTATGTGATGGATGGGATCGGGTGGGGTGTTGAACCGCGTTAGCATGTCTGCAATGCATACCGCAAGACACCGCTGCTGCAACACCGGGTAGTTAGTAAGCTACGCATCAATGGGTGTTTTGAGTACGTAACCAAGACCGTTATGCGATTATGCATTTTAACCTAATAACCTTTGGTATTAAAGTTTCACATTGTTCTTATTTTACACATTTCTATTGTTCTAAGATTACAGATTGAAAATATCTTAATTTCCTAATAGCTAATAAACTACTTAATACTATTCTTTGATCTAGCATGGTCATATTTGGCGTTCCATTCATGCTTTCTATGGATTCCTGTTCTTCTTTGGCTTCTTATTGTCCTGGGCAATTACTGCGCAAGTTATTTACAAAAAAAAGTGATTAGACTGTTCTTTCTTCAGAAGGTTTTAACTCCGTAAGACAGCATTTTTAGACATATGTTTATGTGAACTGTTGTACATGAAGTTACCCAAGAATACACCTTCTCAAGTTTCTGTATGAATTTACAGCGAGCAACCACGTGTTCGTAGAGGCAATATATGTCGATTAAAGCCAACTTACCTATATACAAAAACGCACCGTTAAGGCGCTATGGAGCTTCAAAGTTTTTGAAACAAGTCGTTTATCTTTTATGAAATTATTATGATTTAGATGAGACATGGTTTATAAACAGTGATAAATAAAAGACACTTTTTAATGTAATTAGTTATATTATCGGCATATTACAAGTAGCCCAAATTGGGTACCCCACTTCCGCTGTCAAAAAATATTAGGTCTATTTTTTATGAATTGTTTAATTGTCACAAAAATAGTTGTGGTAAAAGCTGATTTTTCTGCAACTAATTTTTGTCTTTTACAAAATTTTGATATCTCTAAGCGTTTGGTCGTAAAAAATAAAATTTGAATTATTGTAGGGATGCGTCTCTGCAAATGTGCATGTATAAAATCACTCCCCACATACCTGCTTCTATAGGGTTGGTTTAGAGAAAGAAAAATAAGTCGCGACGCAAAAATGTGATATGGTAGAAGGGGTCGAGTGACATCATTTACAAGCTGATTTCATTCTGCTTATCATAGTTTTTTTTTAATTTAATTTATTCAAAATAAAATCATAGATAGTTAAATGTTAATTAAAAGAAACACATTTTGTTTTAATTTTTTTAATTTTATTTTTTTACAATTAAACGGTAAGAGATATCAAAATTTTGTAAGAGATAAAAATTATGCACAGAAGGATCAGCTATTATCGTGAAAATATAATTTATATGTCACGTGACGTTATTTAAACCAATCAGATACATAAAATACCTAGTTACATTTTATCACAAAGGTAACAAAAAAAAAAAAAATTTTTGCTTTAGTTACGTATGTTGCGTTGGTAACCACCTTACCATTATAGGAAGTACATTAAAATGACACTTAGTAAAATAAATTAAGTTAACCATAATAGTTTATTCATCATATTCTCTTACTAAATATAACGCGTGTTATGATTAATTAACAATAACTTATTTCCGTTGAGACCGAAGCAGCACATTCAACTCGTGCATTTGCACTAGTTGAATTTGCAGCTCGGTTTCAACTCAAAAATAGTATCGATAATAATCATATCAATTGCTTTATAGAATTGACAATTGGACAATTTATTAAATAATGTACATCATATTTTTTGACAATGGTACCCGATTTGGGATACTTGATATATGCCGATAAATAAAACTAATTACATCAAAAAAATAGATAATAGATAATTAAGTGAAATATGAAGAAAATTGCAAAACCAGAAAGGTGGTTTAGGGGTGGTGCAGGTATCTGTTACTGCTTTATAAGATACATTATGAAAATATAGATCTAGTTGTCGCGAATGCCGTAAAATAAAAGCAATTGATAGTCATAATTTTGGTGTAACGCTTTGCTGATGACAAAAATTGCAATTGCATTCTCCATAAACTAAATGAATATTGGCTAATACATTTAAACTGTATCTTTATTTGCACAATTTTTACTTACAGCATTTCTTCCATTTTTCTCTAAAATGGCTACTCTTACAAAGAAAAAGTAAGAGACACAAAATGCTTATTTTAAAACATACTTTTTACTACAAACTATTATTTTAATTTTATTTAAGGCAAAAAAATTAAGCTTGATTTGGTGATACTCCACCCCTAAACTACCGTCTTCGTTTCGCAATTTTTTTCATATTTCATCAATTCATCTATGGAACATGTCCTAAAATTGTGGCCAACTTTAATCGCTGTAACTCAAACGGTTTATCGAAACTTGGTTCATCTGCCGATTTATAAATGACAGTTTGCAATTGTATGAGTTAAGTTTACATATGAGTTTTGTTTTTCATGACCAAGCTTAATGACTGTTTTGCTCATACGGTATATCGAATTGTCAAATTAATTTTATTTTTGAAACTAACAACGAAAACAAAATGAGTATGCTTAAATGTATGATCAATGACATTTTTACATCAAAAATAATTGGGTTAAACGTTTCTATTGGCTACTAAAACGGCAAATGCAATCTAGTGATTAGTTGGTATGTTTTATCCGGGGAATAATCATAAATAATACAAAGAGTGATCGCGATTTTTCGATAAAATTGTGGAGTAAGTTTGCGAGTGCTAGTTAATATGGAGTTATCTAAATATTAACTAGCACGAGTTAATTTACGCCAAACTTTTTTTATGGATGAAAAATCGTATCACGAGTCGTATTCGTCTTGAGTATATCACTTACTTTAATTTTGACGCATTTTTGGCAACACTGAGTTAGTCGGAAATGCTCGGGTGTTTCGGCAATCGACGCTTCGTTTGCCTGTTTCCAAAAGATTTGTAGTGGCGTCGTTTTTCAAATTCAATTTTTTATTTTAGGCGTTTTTATTTACTGTTGCTGCGAAGTCTTTTCGTAAAAATGGTTTGTTTTTGATAAAAACCGTTACGTGGTATTTCATACAATTCTTAAAGTTATTACATAGTTAGTAAATTATTTTGGTCTAAGATTTTGGTTCATGTAACCTGTCTAACAGAAAAAAACATTATTATAATTCAGATACACTTTTAATGTAAATATATATTTTTTAATGCATATTAGCACGTTATTGTGTAGGTATACACCAAAATTTGGGTCGGTTATGATTCGAACTCTGATTTGAACACTCTCGACTATTGTTGGTTGACATCGTTTTCATCGCCTACCGTCGATGTTTCTCGTATTTTGCTGTTTGCGCGTGGATGACAATTATTGTTTTTAATTCATAAATAATGTTGTAATTAAATATGATACTTCTGACCGAAGCAATGAAAACTGTATTATAATATTAATAACTATACTATAAAAGTCAGTGCACATCAGTTTTATACGCCTTAATTTAAGACTTAAGAGCGATTATTTGAAGCTACTGTAGATTTACACATTTATTTATATAGCACCATGCAGTTTAATCACAAATTATAAAACAAACGTGATTGGTTCATTTTATGAACGGGGAATTTTGTGATTGGTTTAATGAAATGTAAATGAAATAATCACAAGAAAATAAATATCGTAATAAAATTCTACACCTTTTGTGATAATGTATTAAAATTGATTTAATTTAATTTCTTTTAATAATTTAATTAAATTATGTCATCAACATAGTAAAATCACACATTGACAGATTTTATTAATTATCTTATGTATCTTTATTGGCCGTAAACTATACATCACCTTGTTAAAATGCTATTACATTTAAAAATAAAACTGGCTTCCACACTTAACTTACGAGGATTTTATGATTGTATAATAAAGACGTAACCTTACTAAGAGTACTTGTCATATTACTGTTATATGTTTAGCAAATTAAAAACGTCTATTCAAGTTTATTTTATATTATGCGAACAACCTAGTGCGGACCTCGTATTTAAAAGAAAATTCAAGATGACAGTAATTGCTACCCAGCTTGCATTCATTTTAATAGCTGACCGGAAATAATTGATTCCCGTATGCAGTAAAGCAGCTTCTGTATTGTGTTTTTTTATTATAATAATGATGAAATACCTACATAAGAGTAGTAACTGAAATGGCTTTTGTACTTTCTACGGCATAACCTTCTTTCCCATAAAACTGTTTCCTAAAGTATTTTTATTACAAAAACATTCGATTTTCTACTATAAATATTTGTATGTAAATTGGAGAGTATAGAATATTAAGTATATACGGCCTTAAAATTGTTAGAATTTAATTTTCAATTCGTATCATTATAATTATACAATACTGACAATCTGTTCGTAATTATAAAAGATGCCGGTTGCAAATAAATAAAAAAAAACTCGAAATTTTGGAAATTTATTTTTATATCCAATTTCTCAATTTAAATAAAATATGAAAGGGTGTTTGCGGGTTTCATGTTACACGAAAGAAAAATTGATTCGTGCTACCCTTACAGGTGATTTATTGAAACATTTAACTTCTACACCAACATTCAGTTGGCCAAATTTGTATATTTCAAGAGTTCCTACTGTTAATAATTGACAGTTCAAGCTCATGCTTACGCAGCTACGCTCAAAATGTATGTAAGCAGCTTCAATTTTGTATCTCCCTTAATAAACTCGAAAAATATGAAAACTGAATTCTACACGTTTTTATATTATTTAAATAATTGTTTTGGTTTTGAAATCTGCAGTTTCAATAAGCAAACATTTAGTAACAAATTTATTTATTGCTTCAATCTCAAATAATTGTTTGGCGGCTTTTTTATACACTATAGAAACAGAAAAAGAAGGAATCATTTAAATCTTTTAACACAATATGATATTCTTCTTCAATAATAGATAACTGCTTTCAGGCCAGGATTTTACAATAACCCGGTGCTTCGGCTTCACTAACTAGATCACACCGTTATCTTCTTAACTGACATTTTCATTATAATAGTTTTTGGACTGACTATTGTTTATTATACATTGATGGTATAAAGTTATAACTGTAGCAATATTTGTTTCATTTTTGCACAGTAAGTTATGAATATCGTATTAAACGAGAAAATTTTACATAACATATTTTTGCAAAATAAAAGCTGGATATCAACGTTTTATGAACACAGTTTCCTTTATAATTTTTTCTAGGCTTCAAGAAAGTACAGCAAGTGCCATTTAACCTTGCAAAAAAAATGACGATAAGTTTAAAAGGCGAGAAGCCGTTACACTCTCAAGCAAAAGCAATCCCCTAGTTTGAAAGCTAGTATAATATCTAGTTGCTGTTAATTATTTATGTGATTATTATTTTGTCATACGCCAAAATAGGAAAGTATTGATTTTTGAAAATTCTTCTTGATATTACTTACACGGCCTTTTAATTTGTCAAAAAATCCACAATTTTTCGTAAACTATAAATAAATTGACTTTCACTTTTTAGTAGAGTGTACCACACTGTCCAACAGCCAATTAGAGCTAGTATAAGTTACGACTACCGACGAAACAAAGCGTAAGTAGCCGAATCAAAGCCCACTAAAATTTGCAAGGTTAGGTGGCACATGCTGTAGTATACTGTATTAGCACACAGTGAGGTAGCTAGGATTTTTGGCCTTGTTACAAAATTAGTGAGGAGCTTTCCCAGGCAATTTTTGTTTGGACAAGGAACGTTCGAAGCTTTGTCAAGTAATTTTTTCCTTGTAACACCTTGAATTAAACCGCTTTGACCGCAAATACGCCACAGACTTAAAAAATTAACTGGACTTCTTGATATGAAATAAAACACAACTAAAAAATACCAAAACATTAAACATTTTCTTAAAAAAAAATAAAAACAGTTTAAAAAAACACTAGAATGTAGACACTATTAGATTTACTGTTGCGTATTATACTATATATACCGGGTGTTAATGAAATATGGCGCATTCTCTTTTTATATTTAATAAGATAAACAAATACAATTTTAGTATATTAAATAGCAACAAATTATATAAGCTAAAAATTCAACTCTTTTCACTTCCGGTCACGCCCGAAATGACGTCAATTTTCTTATTTTTAAAGGAACACCTTGTATATTTTAGCATATTCGAATTAGGATGAAATTCTGGGCCTATTTATATCAAGTATGTGAAGCTTTGACATTTAAAAAATATTTTTTCTAATTTTTATCGACTATTAAGAGTATTTAAACCCAGTGGCGGCTCGTGGTGTGGCGTACTGGGGGGTCATTTTAAAATATTTTTTGATAAAAATGTACTTACCCAGCCAAATTTTAGGTAGACTTATATTTCAAGTCAATCGTTCGCTCCTTCGCGTTGGAAAAATGAGCTATCACTAGTTCATTAAAATTGACAATGTTATTAATTAACGATTTTTCGATGCTTAACATTGCTAACGCACTTAAACTTTCTTGCCCTATCGTGTTATGCAAAAATTTTTTTTTCTTTTTAAAGTAGAGAAGCAGCGCTCGCTTTCCACCGTTGTCATCGGCAAAGTACACAAAATTTTAATAAGTTTTACACTCTCGGTAAAAGTCTGACAAAGATTATTGTTTACAAATAATTGTAGTATTGCAACAGCACCAGCACTTTCATAAAAAATCCCCATCGTATAGCACTTCTAGTTCGGTTTTTAATTTTAAATCGTTTATAACAGGGTAGCTAGTCTTGACTAATTTAAAAACATTTTGTGGAAAACATTTTTTGTACTCCTCGAATTTATTTGCTTGAAATAACTGCGAAACAATTTTCATTAAAATCTTTAATAGATTTTCGATAAGCACTGTCTAGTTGCAATCTGATATCCACATTACCAAGTGTAGCAAAATTCATACAATTTTTCATATGATTTGCTGATAAAAAATGTTTTTGTACTTTAATTCTTAAATGTTTTAAGTCAATCACGCCGTTTTTACACCACATTGCGTCATCGCAGAATAACAGACGCTGGAAACAGAAGAAAGCATTTCTTATATCACATCCACAAATTCAATTCGATAAACTCATTAAACTGACTCATTAAAATACCTTTATTTGTTGTTTTATTTGTTTAATAATTAGGGTTGGTTGTGGATGACCGTTTCTGTCAACTTCAAACGTTCTTCAAACTTCAACCCACGTTGAGCTTTAAGTTCCATTATTTTTTGCACAGACATTTTATAGCACTAAATTAAGATTTACTACACAATTATGATTTACTTCACAAGAAAATGTCATAGACAAAACCGATCTACGAAAAAATCCCCGATTATTTCTACACAAAGAACGTTTGTTACTAACTTTGTGTCATACCAACAAAAACCGAACGTGTGAAGAAATACACCAACTACACGTGATTAGCATGCGCTGTTGTTCCTACTTATTTAATCAGAAACTGGGGTCATCGACCCTGAAGTCTTTAATGCGCAGATAATTCTATCCTCTTTTAGCTCGTGTAATATGAATTTTACTGCAATGAGCTTGCTATTTCACTCTTATTCATTTAACGGTCTTTTAAGCCGGCGGCTTTATTCGGTGACGTATAGCTAAATTGTAGGCAAACAGCCATATGACCCTCGCATAGATTCGCTTAACGCGCGCGCGATATTCAAACATTCAAACATTTTCGGATCCTGTGGCAGCTCTTTAATAAACGTTCTCGCATTGAAATCTCATACAAACGTTAACTATAAAGTATTTTTTAAATTTTATAATGTGTAATATGTTATGCACTCAAACAAAAAGTAATTATTTTTTTTCTTATAGCATTGGGAGGTCAACGACCATTTGACCCAACGGAGAAACCGCCACTGCTTTGACCTGCCAAAATCGAATCTAATCAAATTACGTACACCTAAAAAATAAAAAACACGTCAATTGACATATTACCTATGAAAATTTGCAGAAAGTGTTTTTCAAAATAACTTAAAATTTTCAAATTGAACGGTGGTGGCAGCCCACGCGCCTTTTTAAATACAGAATGTTTCGAGGACTTTAATGATATCCATAACTAGTGTTTTTTTAGAATTTGAAAATTTGTGTATTTGTATATAAATTTATTTCAAACCATCTTGAGTCTAGTAGTCCACCTACAAGTAGCATTGCTAGTAAATTTATTAAATAAACAGAAACAAAAAATCTACAAATCAATAACAGTATGTAATTGATTCGGGTCAATTTGAGTGAGTCAAAACACTATTAATACTAAACAAAAAATAAAAAAAAATATTTTTGGGATATCAAATCTTCACATAACATATACCGAGTGTTAACAGAACAAATCTCACCATTCTTTTTTTTTTCTTTATTTATAAATTTCATCCTATTTCCGAATATACAAAAAGTTACATAAAAAAAAGAAAGTTAATGATATTTATGTTTATGTTTTTATGGTCTATAAAACATACCAAAATTTCATTTGCTTATCCTAAATAAAAGAAACAACGGGGGTGAGGTTTGTTCCATAAACACCTGGTATATAAATTACACATAGAGTTGAAAAAAGATCTATAATCTATCCGTAATCCGATGTTTCGAATTTCAATAAAACTTACGGCTGGATAATGCGATACTACGATATTTATAACTGGAAAATTTTATCAATATGAGTCGAGGTCTTGCATTTACAAATGGCAAACTAATAATTGTAAATTGTTTATTTGTCATTTGTTTTTTCTTCATATATTTATTTCTCTCTTTTAACGGTAGCTCCAAGGGGCCTTTAAATCTTCGGGGCCCCGTCGCCTTGCGACCGTTGACGGTATGATAGCTAGGCCACTGTAGCGACAGCTAGTTTTTCCTGATTGAAGCACGTCCTTCACTAACGTCGATCTATTTTAATCTGCCTATTGGAACTACTAAAGCGGCAATTCGATTCCCATCGCTACAATCAACAATACAACGTTGCAGCTGAAAATTTGGCAAAAATATTGCTGTGACGAACATTTACATACTAACATCTAATTATTTAAAAAATAAAATATGAACAGCATCGTAACAAATATACAATAGCTGTTCAAAACCAATATCGTATTTGTTTGGTAAACTTGAACTTAACGAAATTAGGTAACTACTTAACTAGAAATGTTTTTTCTGCTTCATTGCGTTTCTTCCGCGTACGTCAGTAATAGTTATTATTTACTTTTAATATATTTATGAGACATTTTACTAAATTGTTGTATAAGTGCATTCGGATGATCCTATTTATACTATGAAAAAATATAGTTGACATTCTACTGTAAGCATGAACAATCGCCTAGCTTCTAAAGCTTTTTTCTATATTAATAAATTTCTGTGCTTAAGTGTACATACCTTTGAAGAACATGGGAATAAACTAAAAATTAGATATTGCAAAGCCGGATTATTTTACTACATACGTATAATTTTATTCAACATTGCATTTGTAGTTGCAAAATTTAAACGAACTGTAGAATATTTTCACAACATGTTCTTGATACGTGCGGTTTTTCTGACGGCCACTTCTTTAACAACTTATATAATAATAACTTGCTGGATTAGAGCAGTAAAGAATCAAAATAAACTGATAAAAATCTATAACCTAATTGAAGGTATTGACGGTATGTTCAGCAATATTGAAATTTATCAGAAGGAGCAGCGCAAAATACTCAAGTATGAATTTTCTGCATATATCTGTATTATTGCAGTAATTACCGCAGTTGATTTTATAAGACGAAAATTAACAGATTTCGTTGCTTATACACTTTCAGAAGTTTTTATATTAACGGAAGTTCTAAATTTGGTAAATATCTTGTTTACATTAATATCAAAATACAGGTTAGTTAACAACGTGCTTAAAAACTCCCCAGAAATTACTTACAAAACCATTAGAGAAGGACATGTCAAATTGCAGCTTGCCACTAAAAAATTGAATCAAATTTATGGATTTTTTCTATTATTGCTAACAGGGCATTCTTTTATTTGGATTACACATAATTTCTACAAGTTTATTGCTATATATCATTACCGACATATGCCACCTAATGAATGGTTATCACATTGTGTATCAATAGTATGGATTGGCATTCATATTTTCCATGTTAGTTTTATAGCTATACTCTGCAACGATTTAAAAATCGAGGCTAGAAATTTCGTTGATTTAGCTACAGAAAGATTACTTCAAGCAGATCAAGACGAAGACAAAGTGAGTATTAAAAACAACACACACAAGCAATACTATTAGTTTTTGTGTAGAAATAGCTGCAGTATTGTAATTAATAAAAGTTGCTCAAATAAGACATTTTCTGACATTTTTACATGAATTTCAGTTTACATTAAATACTTAATAATAATTTTTGTAGATATTAATAAATCCAAATTTTATTTGTTTGAATTAATAAAGAGGGAAATGAGCCATGTTTACCTCATTAAATAAGTGAGGAACAAATAAACAATTTTACAAAAAAAATTAATTAACATAATTAGTATTGTAATTAGTAGAGAATAACATTAAATAATATTCTAGTTTTATATAATATTCAAATCTATATTCACAAACAAAAGGTTAATTTACAATTTCAGTTTTGTATACACTGCAATAAGAAACATATTAAATTTTTACTAAATTGTTTTCCAGAAATTTCTGCACATGGTTTATTTCTTAAACTCCGATATAAAACTTTCAGCAATGCAGTTTTTCGACGTAGACATTTCAGTTCTATACAAAGTATGTATTGCATTTATTTTAGAAATTACTATTATAATACCACAAATTTGAACCATAGATTTTTGCAACCTATCTGGTGCTGCTGAGTAGTGTTGAACAAGAGTTTGCAGTCAAAGAGCAGCCTAGATGAGCAGTCGGTTTTGTTTAAGAAGCAGAAAAAATGGCCCAGCTTTTCTACTGAGCATTCCCCTACTTCAAAGAAATTATGTATTTTCAAACATTTATTGTAATCGTCACATTGCAACTAGAGTTACTGTAAAATATAACTTGTACCATTATCACAGGCTACAACAATATTAATAAAGAGGAATACAATCAATTTTAAGATATTAACAGAAAACGGTAAATAAAATATCTTACGTCCCACTGCTGGGCTCCGCCACTTTTTTTGCCACGTACTCTCGTTAGCGCTGAGGTGGAGTACAGAGGACTTACAGTTTAACGTCGACTCCGAACGACTAAATATCAGAGAGAGTTTCAGGCATTAAGACCCCACGGCTGCCACATCGAATTAGACAGAAATCAGGTCTTTATTATTCCGATAATTCCAAAACAAGTGCTACTTCGTATAAATAAAAAAATCAACATGTTCCTATTTATAAACCTAGATTGAAATAGTAAAATAAAACCTTCCACGCGGGTAATTACTAAATGAAATGAAACAGTACGAAATGATAACGGACAATGTTGAAGATCAGTTAACTGATACTTTCCACTTTTCTAATACTTTCACATAAGATTTATCATATAAAAGGCGGCAAGGGACCGTTACCACCGGGCCCTTCCGATACCTCTGAGTCCCCCGGGGTAACTACCCCGGCTGTGACTCCCCTCTCGTCGGGCAGCATTTTTCCGCCTACTAATGTAGATGCTTGATTAATTAACATGAATAAAATTTTCTATATGGGCAAATGACAGCTGGTACCCCATTTCCTGCAGATATCTACAAAGAAAATAATTCAGACTAGCATCACTAACGTACTTTTATAGAAATTCCTGGTTTGCCTATTTCTAAACCCCCAGATAGTAGGAGGCCCCATCTTATTGCAGCCACATAACTCTTAATGTTTTTAAAAAAGCATTCTCTAACAGATCTTCTAAATGGTTATACAATTGGTGGTTTCTTACTGGTTTGTCATGTAGATGTAAATGTACTGTAATGTTTGGGTCGTAGTTGTAAAATAAAACGATATTTTGGAGGAGAAAGTTTTAATGAAGTTTTCACGTTACAAATAATTTAGATGAAATTGTTTTGATGAATGTAGATAGCAACCAAGTCGCTAAGTTACTAAACCCAGGCTGCTACATTAGTACCCCCCCCTTTTGCAGAAGAAAAAAACTACGCAGCAAACGTGAAGCGCATGCTATCTTAGCTACAAAAACTTCTGATCTTTTTAAAAACAATACAAGTAACGTAACTAATTGAACATTATAGAAAATTAAATTAGCTTGAAGTTGCTTCTAGTTTTTTCAGGTGTGTGTCCAATTCTTGAGGTTCTAAGAGCAGAGTCGAAAAAGTTCAGTTCACTAAAAAAAAGCAGAACAAAAAGGGAAAAAATGTGCATAAACAAAAAGACTTAAACAAAAAAAGCTGGTTTGAGTCTTGTGGCAGAATGCCTTAACATGAAACCTTGCGTGCTTTGGTTTCACTAAAAATTAATATATCGTTGAGGTAAAAATAAATGTAATACATCCCTGTAAGAATCTTTTGGATGAATCTGGAGCAGGAAGAAGGAGTGTTTCTTAAGCCAAAATTAAGTCTTCTGGATAGGTATCCGGAATTGTCACCGCATTCAGCTGCCTGTAATCGCCACAGACACGATAGCTGCCATCAGGTTTTACTCCAAGGACTGTCTGCCTGCTCGATGATTCTAGCACGTAACAGTTCATGCAGATGCTTTTCTAAAAACAGTAATTGTGTTGGATTAAGTCTTCGACACTTTGCACTAATTGGCGGACCGTTAGTTTTAATTCGATGCACTACATTATGTTTAATAGGGGTGTTGCTGTGTGTTCAGGTGATAGAGATAGAGAGTGATAGAGAGTTTCTTGAGCATTAACATATACTTCTACCGTAGAAGGCGATTGGTAGTTGTTAAGTTCAGAAGAAAGAAGATTGGAAAGTTGATTATGATGTATGATTAGTTGTGAGTGGTTAGAGAGAGATGATTGAGAGATTGGTTGGATGGTTGTGATGAAGTTGGTTGGAGTGATGGTTGTGATGTGATGAAGTGAGTTGGAGTGATGGTTGTGATTTGTTTGTTGAACAGGTGAATTACCACCAGTCTGTGGAAGAATGGATGATTCACGAATGTCTGAGTCGAACATTATAGATCGATTATCATAAACTCGGTCAACCACTCTTGTCACAGCACAGTCTGTCATTAAATTATGCATGTTGTGTGGTTTTGAAAGAAAGCATTTGGTAACAAGCTGTAGTTTGAATCGACGTCATTAGTATTAAATTCGGGAATGTCAATACAAACACAATTAAAAGCCATTATAATAAACGTTACTTATCTTGTAATTCAGTGGGGTTTTGAAGATCCTAGGTCTGTGACGATGTGGCAGCTGAATGTTGCGGTTTGTGGAGATCTTGAAATTCTGAATTCCGCACGTCGGGAGGGTTGCGTGTTCAAATCTTGTCGGAGGGGTCACCAATAATGTAATGTTGGGTTCGTAGTTGTAAAATAAAACGATATTTTGGAGGAGAAAGTTTTAATGAAGTTTTCACGTTACAAATAATTTAGATGAAATTGTTTTGATGAATGTAGATAGCAACCAAGTCGCTAAGTTACTAAACCCAGGCTGCTACAGTACCCATTGATGGTTATTAATGTACTATGCATGTTAAAGAGTCCTCCACATCACAAATAAAAGTTGCTGCATACGCCATACGCCCACGAAACGTTTTTACAAAGTTAAGGACACTTTATTGTTAATTTCTAAAAGCAATCATTGCACTTTTTCAAAGTGGTGGGGATATTATGTCATGCATGGTGGTGTGATCTGTGGCGACTTGCACTTAGCAAACGTGCAATTGGTTTCAGCATAATTTGTAATATGTTAATTTAGGCCTCTATATGCTTGCTAGATTCTTGCATCGATTATTGAAAATGGTAAAACGTTTTCTGTTTTTTTCATTCTTTAGCCTAATATACTAAAATTACGTTGTAATCTGAATGACGGTAATTTCTAGCAGGATAGCCCTAGCATACAACTTTGCAGCAGGGTAAAAATTTCCGTGGCAGCAAACATAAAACACATCAACCCGCAAACGATTAATAAATATAGTATTATATTTTTATAGAACTACAAGTACTAAAGTAATGTTTTATTCAGAAGTTCGAGCTTTACTTCGTTGAAGTTCATTGGAACACATACGTTGTTACAAGTATAAGCACCCCCATAAATCCATTTACGCTAAACACTTATTAGAACACAATCACTCAATGACATGTAATAACACTATAAAATGTTTACACTTTTATGATGATAAACGTGAGTTGGATATACTGGAAGCATTTGAAATTCACAAACATTTAAAATCTATACCTTTAATGAATGAACAATTTGATCTCTTAAATTCACCGTTATTGGACGTCTCGGAATGAGAAATTAAGTCATCTGGACACAGATATAGAAAACCAAGATCAGTTATGAAGATTTTTTGTTCCTATAGCAACACCAATTGTTTACTTTTAATCTTGTCTTTGATAATGACGTGTAAACACGTTGAAATACGTATAAGGCTAAAATACAAAACCTGTTGAAGTTAAGAATTGTTTTATTTACAATAAATTAAAGTAATGTTGATTATTAGCGCACTTTTCTCCAGTCAAATCCAAATAGTCATGACCTCGTGGATAAACTGCTGGTTTCATCTTTTCTAAAAGCTTTTTATAAAGTAGCAACAGTAAAGAAACCGTTTTTGCATGTGATAGAATAGCAGAACCCGACAGTTACTACGTATCTAAGATACGCCTGACATGATCGGCTGCATTAGCTTTCGTATCTTAGATCCTTGGTTACGCTCCTCCGATCACAACCATTACAGCAAGTTCAATTACCTGAAAAAAATTGTTTTTATTTTTTTAAATTTTGTATCATTATTTGGTGTGAAGACCACGCGAAACTAAAGTAAAGAAAAATGAATCTTTTTACTTTTTTCGGAAATGATTGCTTGTTATTAAAACTCACATATCTGAAGACTCCTTTCTGAGTAACATTTTTGTAATATTTTTAGTCGCCATTAGGTCCCAAAACTTTCCAAAATTTCCTTCAAAGTCGCTGGTTGTAAAAAGTAATTTTATGGGTTCTACCACGTCTGCAGTATAGTTACATTTATTCTGATAAGTAAGATTTAGATCAGATTTAGATAAAGGAAAAATAGTGCAAATTTACGAAAGCTGAGAGGAAAACAATTTTCATCAAACTTAAATATGAAAAAAATGTCGTTAAAGCTGCTAATAAATTAAAAATGGTTCTGTGAATACACAGTTGTGTACCCGACATTGTAAATTCTTATTAAAGCGTTGAAAGTGGTGTAACTATAAAATAAATAAAGTTTCAGTGACAAGAGGTAAAAGTAAAATAATTTCCTTCTGGTAGCATATACTTTCAAGAGTGAAAATGTATAAAAAATTTTATAAAAAATGAAACTCAGAAATATAGTAAGAATATTAAAATAGAGACATCGATACTCAAAGGAACACTATGAAACTAAAGGCTTTTCCTTTCTCGAGACAAGTTTTATTATTTTATTGTTGACTTTTCGTTTTGGTACGTTATTCGCTTATGAACAGGGTTCGGATTTATATGCGCGTACAGAAACATTCAGTTTATATACTGTAAAAATATGTTAAATTATTTTACATAAATATTAAAGATATTACAAATAGGCATTAGAAACGCGAAATATGTACAGACGAAAATACACGAGACATTCAAAAAAGGTTTTTTAATTGAATTTTACATAAAAAGTTTGTACTGCAACGATGAAATAATTATTTCATGGAACTGTATTCTGTTTTATTTTCCAGCAGTATTCATTTTATCATTTATTATATAATATGTTAAAATGTATCGAAATTGATTTGGCCGGAGAAGCAGTTAAATTTGGCTCGTGCTTCGGAGCAGTGCCGGATTGGGAACATTTTCTATACCGGGAAGTAATAGCGACTACCAGCCACATAAATTTAAAAATAGTAAAGTTTGTCTCAAAGAGGGTTATCATTATTCAATAATAAAATGCAGCGTACATGATTTTATTGTTATAGTCTTAATATTAATAAATCAAACAGCACTTCATAGCATTTTACGATTAAACATAATATATTATAAAATAATGATAATAACGGTAAACTATTACAATGCTAATAATTTTGTCAGAAGGTTACTTTATATTTAATAATTGCGTCGTTTTTATATTTATTAAAATCGTTTTTTCTGTTGCCATAATCATGAACTGATCTAAATTATCCGACAGACTAGATCGTAACCTATTTTTTATAAGTTGAAGTTTCGAAAAGGATCTCTCACATTCCACTAGTGTCACTGATAAGATTAGTACATACTTGTATGCTAAGCTTAATATTTTATGTGCTGAACCATATAATTTATATGTTTCCAATACATAATTGACACACCTTATGTAATTACGACAGCGGTTTTTATTATAGCATTTCTGAACTTCAATTTCTTCATTTTTGTCATCCTGGCTTTCTTCTTCATTTTCTTCTTCTTGACGGTATTGTTCTTGTGATTCGTCCAAATTAAGTTTTAGAACATCCCACTTGGATTTAAAGTCCTTTAAGTCCGAAATCAAAAGGGCAGGAGCAACGTCTTCATTAAACTTTTTTGAACATTGCAAAGTCTTACATAATCGCAGGATATTTCTTGGTCCTAGATTTTTGGGTCCAATGAAGCCAACTCTAAATATAAATTGCCCTATTTCTGAAATCTCTCCTCAAACGTATTAATAATTTGATCAAAAATTTTGTTATATACGTTGACTCTGCACCGATGACAGGTTCATCTGAAGCAAGTTCATCAAACATTTTTTTGATTTTTTTCGTTCGAACTTTTGGCAATGTGTCCTCTATTTCTATGTCTAATTCATAAATAGTAGTAATCTGTAACGTTATGAAAATAAAAATCGAAAACATAATTCCCTTCATGCCCTACATATGATAAGGTCTCTTCTAGCACGTAAAAGTCATAAAATTACATAACAATAAACAAAGTTTTCAGTTTTCAGGTCTGTCAATGCCGGGGCACCGGCCGCAGCAGCGGCATGCGTATGAAGTTCCAAAATACCGACAATTCTTCCGAGAATATGTTATCTGAGCCGGCAATTTTTATTTATGTTACAAGTTCATTGATTTATTCTACCAGTCTCAACAACGATGATACAAAGAGAAGAGGAGGCATACGTTTGTAAAACTAAAGTATAAACGCAAAATTGCAAACTTGATTTTATGTTAATTACAATAACTTATTCTATTAAAGACCTGCCGGCCACCGGCCACATTTCTTCCCCGGCTCACCGGGAACTTCCCGATTTCCCGGTGGGCCAATCCGGCGCTGCCTTGAAGTATCCGCCGCGAAACAGAACGAACGGCCCGCTACTAAATTTAATTTGCAATGTAGTATTGTATTAGTTGTTATGTTATTTATTTTGCTGATATGTGTTTGCGTTTTAAATGAATTTTACCGTAGCATATAAGTTAATAATTCATTACTTATTCTAAGGTTTACTTTATTAAATAAGACGTTATTTTAGCTTTTGTATCACTGGAAAGGGACAGGGAAAGGGATAGTTTTGCCTCAAGCAAGTTGCATGTAATCCGTTATTAAATAAAGTTATTTTTTTTTAAATTTATTTAATTTTGCAAAGTTATTTCGCGTTCCCTATAAAACAGAATCTCTTGTCGTGACAAGCACTTTTCGTTCAACAGTTCCGTTCAATAGCTCCAGTCAACAGCACATCTTGTTCAGGTCCCATCTCCAGGTCCACAACCAGTTGAGATAACCGATCATAGGAGATTCTGAGCCATTCTGTTGATTTTTGCATTCACTTTAGCGTAATAATTACCTGTTAGTTTCGTTCCATCCCTCTTTCTGTTCTTTTTAAATCAGTCGCAATTGTTTGTGATGAGACAGTACTTTTCTCCCCTTTATCTTTTATCCATCACAATCCCGTTCGTCCGATATACCTGTGTTACCCGTTGATTTTTAAATTCATTTACGTTTACACCTGAACGTCTCATTATTGCTCGTTTGGTTCTGCTACCGTTTAATACCGTAGGCTGCCGTATCTTATCCGCTACCGTTTGCTACCGGATGCTATCATAACTTGCGTGCTACCGTTTTTTTATCTGCTACCGGTTGCCCCATATTGCTTCCGTATTGAGAGAACCGTCACGACGGATTGGGGAAAAGCCTTCCTCGAAAGCGCAGTCACACTAGAGAAAAACCTTCTGCAAAAGACCAATTTTACTAGAGAAAAGCCTTCGCCAGTTTGGAAAATAAACTGTTTTATAAAATCTGGCGCTTGAGCATTTCACCGAGATTGTACGTCTAAAGAGCGTCACGGTACTAAAATTTTTAGTGTTACATTTAAACTGATAATTATTAATTAACAACATAATTTCATCACACGCTAGGATTGCATGTTTCTTGGTCTGGAAAACTGCAGCGTTTAAACCCCAGCTAAACGATAGCCTGATCTTCGATTTATCACCATACAGTTCGGCGCCAGTGCCTTCCTTGGTTTGTTATCCTGACACAGGTTACAACCAAGCCACGTGGACTAACGGTATTCTAAGGAGTTCCTGGGGTTACTAGAGAAGGCGAGTAAAATGCGACCACTTCTGGCTACTACGGTAGGTTGTGTTAATTTCGACAAAATATGCGCCTGCGTTGCTGCTTCTGCTTCGCACTACCATTGTCATAACATGAAGAATAGAAGCGACAGTTCCAGAACAGCTTATAGAGCCGTTTGTAGGTGCTGTGTGAACGCAGTTTGTTATACTTTATACCTAGACAGGCCACCCATTGATTTTGGTTCAAACTATTCTTTATTGTGATCTGACTGTAGTGGTCAACTACCATACCAAAAAAGCATACATGGTCAGAGGTTGAGCACTGCGGTATACAATCACACAAAGTGAATTTTTGGTTAAAATCCACGTTTTGCAAAAAGTTCTTTTGGTTATCCACAGGAACGTAGTGTATTTTTATATCAATCTATCGTACCCTCTAGCTTGGATTGGTGTATAAGACCACGCGACACTCAATTCTCCTTGGCCTCTCACCCTGCAGTTTTTCTAGGACGTTATTGGTTACAGGTTTGTATGACAGCGCGTCCTTGAATAATAACAGAAACTCCGTGGTCTCAATGAGCTACTCATTTTCTAGCAGTATTTATCAATATGTTTAAAAGGATCTTAATCTACTGCTAAAGACTAAAGGTGGCCACCATAGTAGAGGTGGCAGTACGGCCAAGGACCAAGTCCGAGCCCGCGAGGCAATAGCGGCCCCAGTCGTAGTCCCGACATATGACTCGTGGTGGCAGTAGTAAGCCTCTGCAGGCTAGAGTCGTCCTGGTGCGGCTCGAGAGGTGAGCTGCGTTTCAGCTCGGAAACTGATCTGCAGCATCAGTAAGAGATTTCGTTAATCTCTTTCTACTAGTGAGGACTAGGGCTCGCAACCTCATGTCATGACTGATAAGTTGTTCTCGTTGAACCGTCGTTATCTTGGGCAAGCGTGCTGATTAAGCGTAACTCAATCAGGCTTCAAGAAAGTCGCGGTGGATAAGGCTTACACTAGAAGCCGCTACGTTAATCTTGAGCGGTGCTGCAATAACCTCTTCATAGTGATACTAGAGGCGATGAACACCTCCTTAAGAGCTACCCGGTTTACTGCTGCTCTGATCTTGAGCTCATGCAATCAGACTATTACTATTTGCCAACAAAGAAACATAGCTCAAATTTACCATATGAGTGTTTACTTTCTATTTATAGAAAAGTGTTCAGTGTTATTTTTTAAGGTGAGGCATCTTTACAATTCTACCAACGATCTAGTGCAATGCGGATGTCCTCAAGTACATCCAAAAGGTTGGATGGCTTGGGTGACGTCCAATGTGGAGAGCTGCTGGGGAGGTAGTACAATGGGCCCACCTATTGTGGCCTAAGTGCGCGTGAGGTAACAGAATCCAGAATCCAGAATGCGGAATCTACAGGTTTCCCAGGTTGATAGGTGTTGATACTGGTAGAATGGCTACGCAACAACCGCTGCATCTTTTATTTATAAACCGACGCAAGGAGTCTTCTCCAAAAGTGCATCTTCAAGTATACCCGCCGAGTTTTCAAATTTCCGGGGTGGGGAGGCTCAGATGCAGTGATTTTCTAAAATGGTTTAGGCGTGGAGCTTTTAGACATCTATTTTTTTTCCGACAAAATAAAAGACAAAACGTACTTGAAAACTTTTATTTTTTATTAAACGTCTGCTCAACATACATTGAAAACCAAAAAAAATAACATTTAAATATTAAAGGCTGGGAAGCCAGCGAGCATTTTCATTCAAATATTATAAATTATAGTGCTATTTAGATTTTTGGAAGAACGCTATTCTGAATATTGCAGTTCAAACAAACTTGTTTACTAAACAATTTGCAATTTGGCAAGATTTCCGATAGGCAACGGTTACAACCAAAAGAGTCAATATTTACCCTAGCCATTTATACCAAAGTGGCTGAATTTTATGCATCTTGGTTTGGCCTATTGGTTATGGTGGCACATGCAAATTAACATTTAATGAGAAAACACAACTTAATGTATAATAATTTATTTTTTCTATTTTGGTTCTTTACTGACTACTTTATGAAATTCATTTGGGTTCCATAAAGCAACTCCTTAAAGAATTCGTAATTTTATTTTGCTAGGTTGGTGACAACCATGTGACAACAAAACCTTCACGCGTTATAAACATAACCTTTAAATAATAAGTTCTAAAAATTAAGATTATTTAGCGTATTTTCCGCTACTTTGCGTAGCTCGGGTGGGGTGCAAGATAATTCTTCTTCCATCTTATCTTCAAACCTTAGGTATTTTAAAAATTAAATCACTCTCAAACACAGTTTGTCTCAATTTTAATTTGACAGTAGTTTGAATTGTTTGAAATTGTTTTAAATGCCACCAACAGCCACAAAACCAAAACAAAATAGAAAAAAATTTCCTAATCGATTATATTTTTAAATTAAAATATAAAATAAGGTAATTTTTAACTTTTTTGAACCAAAATAGAAAAAATAGTATAAAATACACGTTTCATAAGACATTTAAGCGCACTGGCGCAAGCGGCTCGTTTTCTAACTTGGACGCGTGCTCTAAAATCATGTCTTATGAAACTTGTTTTTTAATATACTATTAATGCTTGATTGTTTTTAATTAACTATGTAGCAATACTTTCTTCAAGTTCGATAAAATGTCTCTACTACAATTAAAGTTTTATAGTTTAATTTTGGTTTACAGTGAAGTATGGTAAAAATGACCCAAGCTCTGTACATTTTCATTATTTAAAATAAAACAGTTTTTAGTTTTTCTTTAAGCAACTGAAATAGCTCAGGTCATTTAGACATGTTTTAAGTATGTATTTTAAAAATGTGGTGGCATATAATTCAATATTGTTCAAGATTACGATTTAGTTGTCGGTAGCAGCTTTTTATTATGAGACTTCTCTTACCTTGCAAACGAAAATCATACAACATTTAAGTGTGCTTAACGCAAGTTACAAAAATAACAACATCACATCTAATTACAATAAAAAATATAGCAGCTTTCAGTCTAAAAGCAAACATGTTAAAAATAAATAAATATACAATTTGATGTGTGGCTCCCGTGCATATACATCACGTGACTAAACGGCAGTTGTAAGCAGTGGTTTGTAGGGTAACCAAGAAGTTTCAGCCTATGCAGCATAGCAGTTTAAAATCGTGTTTATTAGTTTTTACATCTTCCTAGTAGGTGAAATTTTGATAAAATCGTTAATAGACGTTAATTAAACAGTGATAATCATTGTAACATGACCTAACGATCGAAAATCGAAGCTCTAATCACCTGTGTTTAGTTGGAATTGCAAAACAGGTTCACTTTTAATTTTGTAGTTTTTTAGATAAACTTTAAAATGCCATTTCTTTACACTGAATTTGCACCGTAGAGGTTTAAAACTCTAATTCACACAACTGGTTTTATCAAATATAAACAAAAAACACTTCAAAATTTAGAAAATACACGACAAAAACTATGTAAGATATACAAACACGGGAGGCTGAATGCAATGTTTATCCTACACACCAAAGAGCGTAGTAATATCTGAGCATGCTCTGACGTCACAGCGGCATGATGTATCTGGTAAAGCTAATGACCTACTTTTTTCTGGGACATTGTTCATCTTAAATATAATTTTTATACTTTGCAAAGCAGAAGCGGAACGCGGAGGAAAAGGCTACGGAAAGAAAAAAAAATTGCGGCTGGCACATGGACAAAGGAAAGGCTACTGCAGAAGCAGAAGAAAGACCAAGCAAAGAAGAAAAAAAAAGAAAAAAGCGGGGCACCATAAGACTCCGCTCGGATTCCACGACGCCTTTATCGTCTAAACAGCCCAAGAGCAATACAAAGCAGATTGGGTCATACAGCAAAGCTGCAACTAGATTCAGGATGGCGGTGATCGATAGACAGCACCCTGCCATAGTTTTAGAACAGGGGCAAGCAGACCTGCTCCAGAATAGGCCGATGACTGCGCTAGACGCTGGTCTTTCTGGGAGTGCGAGCCCACCGCAGTTTAAAGAAACATGGTACACAGAAGGATTATCATGGATCACGTGTGCCAATGAATTCACTAAGGCGGAGTTGAAGTAAGAGGTGAAAGGCATAGGTAGATTCTGGGGGGGGGGGACTTGACTATTGTCAGTTCAAAGGAACTCTCAAAGAGACCTAAGGCTCCCGTGTGGATTTTGGATTTTGGAAACGGAAGAAGAAGAATCTGTCAGGAGCTGGGTTGGGCGTCAGAACTCGGGTTTAAAATGGCAGACTGGTAGCTACTAAGTTGTAAAGTGGATAAAGAAAGAGTGATCCTAGCTTTTTCTATCGATGCGGTTTCTCACAGTACCCTTGAGCTGATAAAGTTCAAGACGTACTATGGGCTGAGGACGGTGTTGTTCAGACCCATACAAGGTGGAGCGGACCGAAATGAAGATCAGGGCTGTGCACGTGAAACTCCACCACAGTAGGGTGGCTTCGGACGCCGTATGTAAGGGCCTGCATAATGGCTAAAAAGCCGATTAAAGTACTTTCACTAATAAATTTCTGTTCGCAGGAATTGGTAGCAGTGAAGATTACTTCAGCCGGAAAGGGGCCGAGGAAACGTGGTTAAAGAATTCCGTAATCTGCGTAAAACGAATTGGGAGGCCTTCGAAGCGGACCTAGACCATAACTTGACAGGAATAAAGGTCACGATTAACAGCCTTGACCTAGAAATAGCTGTGGAGCATCTTACAGACGCAGTTATTTCTGCATACCAAGGCAATTGCCCCCCAACGGCAAGGATCTCCAACAGGAGAGTGCCCTGGTGGAATGAATAACGGGACGAGAGAAGAGACATAGCTAGGAAACTATTCAATAGAGCCAAAGTATCGGGTAATTAGGACGATTATAAACTATTTCTTACCGAATACAACAAAGCACTGAAGAGGTCTAGAAGAGCGTCATGGAGGAGGCACTGCGCGGATATCAAAAGATCTCCACAATGTGCCAGTCTCCATAAGATTCTCTTAAAAGACCCGCAGCGCTCGATAGGCACTCTAGCAACAAACACTGGGAAATATACAAGGACAGACAGACCACCTCTTGAATGACAACGGCTGAGGCCGGATGCACCTGGAGACAGGGCATCTAGAGCGAACTGCCAAAGTGCTAGAAGAACGGTAACCTTCCCAAGAATCAAATGGGCAATAAACTCATTTGAACCCTTTAAATCTCCGGATCCAAACGGAGTAACACCAGCTATGCTTCAGAACGGATCAGATCTTTTGCTAGCCAGAATCTATATGGTTCTGAAGGCAAGCATGGCACTCACATATAAACCGAAAATGTGAAGATTAACCAGAGTGGTTTACATACCAGAGGCTGGGCGGTCAGACTATTCTCAGGTAAAATCCGGCCCATTAGTCTTATGTTTTTTTATACTTAAGACAATGGAGAAACTGCCCGATCGGCAAATCAGGGATGGTGTACTGGTAAACAGTCCACAACACCAAGACGAATTTGCCTACAGAACAGGGCTCTTAATAGAAACAGCACTCTACCAACTCACTAGGAAGGTGAAGAAATCGCTGAAGAACAAAGAGATCTTTCTAGATGCGTTTTTAGACATACAAAGAGCCTTTAACAACACATCCTTTAACTCGATCACTTCAGCCACTAGAACCCTAGGGTTACAGGGTCCTGCTGCAGGTGAATGGATTGTATGCTACGAGGTAGGGTGGTACTCACGTCACTGATGGAGCCAGTCCGGGTAGCACGAAAATGTCCGCAGGGGAGAGTTCTCTCTATCCTGCTGTTAAACCTTGTCATGAACGGGCTGCTGGAGAACCTAAACAATGAAGGATTTTGTTCCCTAGGATACGCTGAAGATTTGGTCATCCTCGTTGAAGGGAAATTCGCCAAAACAATTAAGCAACGAATGCAACGGGCCTTGAATGTAGTAACTAGGTGGTCAGTAGGAGAAAGCCTAAGTGTCAGCCCCCAAACAAACATTTTAGTATCATTTGCGCGGAGAAAAAAGGTAAAAGGTTTAACACCCCTACATCTGGGCGGCAAAAAAATCAAGCCTGTTGGAGGAGGTCAAGTAATTGGGTGTCATCCTAGACTCCAAGTTAACCTGGAACCAACACATTGGAAAAATTATCAAAAAAGCGGAAATTCACCCTGCGGTAGTTAGACGGCACCTACGATAATAACATATGCTGTCTTGGTATGGTGGCCAAAGGTCAAGCAGGTAACTACTAAACTAAAACTAGACAAGATCCAAAGACTTGCCTGTTTAAGCATAATGGAGGCAATGAGAACAGCGCTCACCGCTGCAATCGAAACCCTCCTGGACCTCCTCACCTTCACTTGGTGATTATGGGGAAGGCCAGATTGAGACTTTATAGACTGCGGACTTTGCAGCACAATCTACATACAGGCACTGAGCACACGAGCTTGATTGGCAGAATTGAGGGTCCCGTTTTTGACATGAAAACAGACCATATGACCCCAAAATATCTCGTAGCTACACTCTTCGAGGATATAATTCAGGATCGAACAAAGTGGGAAATTCACAGGCAGAAGTGTCCTCCTAGCCGCCTTATCTGATTCATGGACAGCTCAAAAACTGAGACGAGTACTGAGGCAGGCATATATGAGGCAAAACCTAAGGAGAACATCAGCCTCCCACTTGGCAGATATGCCTCAGTATTCCAAACGAAAGTATTCGCGCTTGTTCAGTGCGCGCAAGCAAATAATAGAAGGTAGGCCTATCTATCTGACAGCCAGGTGGCCCTTAAGGCTCTTTCCAGCCGAAAGGTCACATCCAGACTGGTATGGGAATTTGTAGAAGAACTCAATGACCTGGCAAGGCAAAACACGGTGAGACTGCTTTGGGTTCCAGGTCATTGTGGGATCGAAAGCAATAAAAAAGCTGATAAACTCGCAAGGCAGAGATCTTCAGAGCCCAGAACCTGCCCTGGGAGTGGATCACTGGATCAAAAGAACAAGACTCATCCACAGCAAGGCATTTATAAATAGTCCTTGCGGAAAAAGAGCTGGAGAACTACTAACATTAGGCAGGAAACAGCTAGGAATCCTCACGGGCTTCTTAACAGGACCTGCGACTGTTAAGAAACGTCTCTGGAGAATAAAAAGAGTAGATGGAGACCTCACTTGCAGATTCTGTAATAAGGAGCCACAAACAACTCTACACATTACGTGCAACTGTGATGCGTTGGCAAACAAAAGACAACGCATATTTGGGCATCTGCAGATGGAATCGAAGGACTTTAATGAACACCACGTGTGCGAACTGTGCGCCTTGCTGCAGGGAATCGAGATCACGAACTGGGTGTGAATAGTTACCAAGGTCTGTACAATAAGCCTTTTAGGCTGCAGTGTCTCCGGAACCTAAAGTAGAAAGACTCAAGGAGGGGGAAATGCTCTGACGTCACAGCGGCATGATGTAGTTGGTAAAGCCAAATCACTTATCTTTTTTTGGGACATTGTTCATCTAAAATATAATGTTTATACTTGGCAAAGCAGAACATACTCTGCTTAAATTTTACGGAGTTGAGGCTGTAATTCACAGACTATTGATTTATTGCTGGCGCGAAATTTGATTTGATATTGACACCGCGTTGTTGTTTTGAGGGATTTTTACTGAATGTAATTTTTCTTTATCAGCTTATGCTTAGCCTAAATCTGTACCTTTACGATTTGATGTAAATATTTTTTTTATTTTTCAGACTCCGCTCTCCTTGATTTTTCTTAGGGGTCATTAGCCCCTGAGCCCCTCATACTCTACGCCCGCGTCTTTTAGATTAAAGGATTTTCATAAGAATGTTACGCAGTCTTGTTGTTTCCAGAAAGCCTTGACAAAAAGAATCATATATATTTTTGAAGAAGAAAGGGAGTAGCTGGTGACTTTCGATATATCTTAATGAATATGTATTTTCGAAATATGAAAACGTTAGGGTGAAACCGAGTTATGGACGGAAGAAGACTTATGAGCTTGTTTTTAAAATCCTTAGGTGAATAAATGACAAACAACTTTTAAACAAATGATTTGGAAATGTTAGTTGAGTCGAGGCAATAAACTAGGTAATAATTATAGCAGTACGAGTAATCTACATAAAAATATACAAAAACTATTGAATGAATCATCTAGGCGTTCAAAATTAGCTCTAATTAGTGATGGGCATAATCGAGTGATTTTAATAATTGAATAATTGCCATTCGAAAGCATTCAATAATTGACTGATTCGTTCGGATAAAATCAGTCGGATGTTTCTATGCGGTAAAAAATAAAAATAACGCTTGTTTCTCGAATGCTCCTATAAAAGAATTTTTGTTTTCATCTTCTTTTCTAGGGCCGCTCGGCAAAACAGCGTAGTATTTTTAATATTTTCATCACATATCATCGTTAATTCCGTGCTGTTTCTTGAATAATATTTCTATAAACCGCGAAAGTGAATACATTTTTCCGTTTTATAAATCAATTATTTTTTTGAATGAGTCTAAGGGCAAAAACAATATCCGACAATTAATTATTATATAAATAATGAAGTTTTTTGTGAAGTGTACCACTTGTTTTTATCAACAGTATTATTCTAAATAATAATACATTTTTTTATATCTCCTAATTTTTTATTTGTGCTTTTTAGAGCAATACGAAAATTCTCAAATACAACCCTGCGTTGAAATGACTACGAGAAACAAAACAGTGCAGTGGAAATTGGTGTGTTTGCTTTTCTTAATAAATAGTAATTTTCAAGTCATAACATACTTATCTTGTGTTTGCTCGGTAAAGACACGGCAGGTCGTATTTATGCAATCGCATTCCAGAAATTATGTCTCCGTTTGTGTATTCGCATCATAAAGCCACGACTGGTGGTATCATCGTATAATGTATGTTGTCTACTGTAAGAAGGTATTGCTTCAACGCCCGCTTTCGAAATGGACAAACCCGAAAATTATGAAATTGAAAAATCATTCGAACGGTATGTAACCTCTCGAGATATTGCGATAATCAAATGGCTCGATTATTTTAACTCGAAATATCCCATCACTAACTATAATTTATTTAATATCAGACAGATATCAAAAATTCAAAAGCAAAATTCAAGAAAGTAATAGTCATGCTTTGATTGAAAAATGGGCGAAATAGGCCGCTGGTAAACTCCCATACTTTTTACGTTTTAAATATTCTCGTGTCTAGAAGTGATGGAAATTTACATCTAATCTAGCCGGTAAAACCCCGCTGCAGACTCAAGGTGTTGCGTTGGCTACGTTTACGTTACGTTTTTACGTTTTAAATGTTTGCGCGCCAATAACTGAGTAAATAACATTGTTTAAAAAAAAATTAAAACAAGAAAAAAAAGTCGTTGCGTCGTTTTGAATTTGCGACAGCCTGTGCAATACGATGTCGTGTACCGTTTAAGGTATATACAATAGCTATAACTTCGGCTAGCCAGTAGCCGCATAGGACAGTAGCACGGCAGCCGACTGCGTCTTACATTTGATTAGATGCGCTTCGGACTTTGGACTAAAATCGCTGTAAAAGCTTTATTTTAAGAGTTATTAAAAGTATGCAAAAAATAAAAATTATTTTTTTAACTAGAGCTAATTGAGACGTAGTTAAAATCACGTAACTGCCGGAAAACACGTTGTTGATATTAAATGTATCGTTTTTTTCGTAATGTTTAAAATAATTAAAAATTCTTGCAGATCCTTATAAAGTACTTTAAATAGTATATCGAACTGATAAAAGTTTATAAGAATCGGCGTTTGCGTTTATGAATAAATAATTATTCTATTTCAAATTTTTCAAATTTCTGGAAGGCGTCAGAGTAAAATTTGGGAGATAAGTAAAAAACAGTTTGTAGTTCATTGCAAGTTCTATCGGCTCAGAAAGTTTAAAAAAAATTGTGTGGGCAGCTTTTGTGGAATTTTTTTTTAAATATCCAACGTTTTGAGCCGCTAGTATATTTACAATTTTCAAATTTCCCAAACATGTTTTTACTTTACTTGATTATGCATATTAAGGGCTATCAAATAATATAATAATTTGTATTGATTGTATATTTTGTTTTTGAGTAATTGGACGTTAAAGTTAAAATTTTCAAAAATTCGTAGCGGCCTACATTTTGAAGATACAGCATTTTGAAAAAAAAAAGCATTTGATTTGTCTTTAGATGCACTACAATGCTATGTATTTAAAATTTCAAAAAAATGTTTAGAAAAAATCTATACTAAGAAACAAATTTAATTTCCGTTTCCGGTTCCGGTTCCGATTAGCGTCCTTACAAAGAACGGTATAGGCAGAACCGCTAACTCATCGAATAAGCTCTTTCATGAGTCAGGATAAAAGTACCTGCAACTAAAGAACTTCCAAACACCAAATCTTATAAAAATCGCTAAAGGAATTCCGGAGACGGGAAACGAACGCACCCACCCACCCACCTACAGACAGCCGGTTTTAAAAAACTTTTTTGGATTCCTTGAAGCCCAAAACGCGTATTTCTGTTAAAATCTGAAAATTGAAAATTTGCATGAAATCATAACTTTCCTTACTTCAGTAGAAGTATGGGAAAGTAAAAAGATCAATTTAGAATTATTCCAACTAATCAATCAAACACAATCAAAATCAATCAAATGGACAACAAGCACATTTTACATTGCATTAACAAAAACGTAATTTCAAAGTTACTAATAAAAGTTGTGCAAGCCGACACATACTATAAACTGACATTTGTAAATTTGTTTAAAAGTGTCCCATAAAAAATTATTTATAAGAAACTACTTTTCTTAAATAGAAGCCCCTATTTTTTTGTCTTAGTGGTAAAACCATTTAATTCCCAACAAAAATCTAAATAACTTTATTTTTCAATCCGTAGTTTTCGAGAAAAAAAAATTTCATTAAGTATGTCATACACATAGTCCAGATTTCTAGTCTAGTATTTAGTCAGTATTAAAATGATGGGGCAATCAATTAATAATAGAACCTGCATAATTCAATTAAATATATACTTGTGTGCATATATATAATTTGAAACGTGTTTTCTAGGGGATTATTACAGCATCACAACTGTATGTTTGACCTTTAAGGAGCTCGTTAAGATACCTAATATTTATTTGGTTAGCTACAATTCATGCTTGTGTAATAGTAAAATAAAATAAATCAGGGTTCATACGCGTAGAATATAAATGATTAGGGGTTTTAAAACGAAAACGAAACGATGTATCCCAAATATTGCAGAAGAATTATAGAAACGTTGCAAAATCGTGCAACATGTTTAAAGTATAACGTAATGGATTTGCCCCCGCGCGTTCATGCTCCACACTAGTGCCGGATTACCAAATAGGCAGAGTAGGCACCAGCCTATTGGCCCCACGCCTTTTAGATGCCCCGCGGTTCGCGGCAACAGATCAAATTAATATTAATTTGACCTTGAAAGAAAATTACAAATTACGTACTGACTGAAACAAACAAATTTTAATTTTTATTTAATTATTCTATTCCGGTACAAGCGTCTTTATAACTAATAATGAGAAATAAACACATAATTTTTTTCGCACGTACAACATAAGCAACATTGTTTTAAAAGTAAATTACTAACATAATAATATGTAATATACGATCGCGCGCCGGTGATAGCGGCGGGTCGGATCAAAAATCAGTTAGAAGATTTCAAAGCTGATGAAACAGTCGCGATCGTACAAACTCATTTTTAAAAATATGGTGCAATCAACGTTCCCAAATGTTATGACAGCGTTATGAATTTATAGGTGTCTCATGATCACGAACGCTACTGGTGAACGAACTTTTTTGAAGTTAAAACTGCTGAAAAATTGTCATCGATCTTCAATGAGACAAGAACGACTGATCTCACTTGCCGTTATGGCCACTGAATACGACGTCTTGCAAAAAAGTAGACTTTCAAGATATCCTGAAAGATATTACCACAAAAAAATTGAAGAAAGTGAATGTTTAAAGCTTTGTTGGTTTATTAAAATTTAAAAATAAATTAAATTTTTGTTTAATAATATTGTGTAATATTGCTTAATAATATTTAATAATTTTTGTTTAATAACATAATGTTAATTTGTTTAATAGCATTAATAATTGTTAACGTTTGATTTTGTGTAATAAAATTGGTTTATTAAAATTGTTGGTTGGTAAAATTAAAAACCTATTAGAAGATAATTTGCGAGGGAGGCCCCGAGATTTCTACTGCTTAGGGGCCTCCACAGGGTTTAATCCGGCACTGCTCCACACGCAAAAATGGAATTGTGGCTCGCGAGAAAAACAAATAAAATCGATAAATTATTATTTTTTAACAAGATAATTAACAATTTATTTGAATAAAACCCAAAACACTTTCTTGTCTTACCACTAAGATAAAACAAATATGGGCCATTCCATTTAAGAAAAGTATTATCTATGAATACTGTTTATGGGACACCCTGTGTAAAATTTTCATACTCCAGTTGACAGTACGTGTTGGTTTGCATAAATTTTATTAGCAACTTCTCAAATAGCAGAAATATATTAAAACCCATATCGTTTAACTCAGGCTGCATGAAAACGTAAGGTTTTATATGTTTATGCAATTGTTGGTAAAGACGTTTTACATATTTTACTAATTATTCTAAAATCAAACAATGTATGTAATTTTTGTAAATACTCACCACAATGGTAAAAGCCACATTCTGTAGCATATATACCACCTTGGCTACCTTTTTAATAACCGTGGACTACCTTAACATTTTCAAATGGAGACAATTTTAGAATGTGCTAATATATGATTTAAACATACTTAACTCTACAAGCAAAAATTTGCTTTTTTATTTTCAACAAGCCACGAGTGTAATTTAAAAATTTCACCTTTTTTTAAGTTTTGGAATATTATAGAAATTGGTGTTTTGATGCAACAACAAAAATAAAATACAGTAATAATGAGAATACTACATATATGAAAGTTTATTTATAATTAATTACAATTACATTAGTACTAAAATCTACACATAATAACAAATAATGCAGTCTTTCAATGAATTTGTGGAACAACGAGTATAAATAATGAAAAATTGTGACAATTGTTGGTGCAGCTAATTACTAATAGTTTTGGGGGGATTGTTCATGGTTTGGTGAAGAATTTTGCTTATCTTTCTTTTCTACATGTTCCAAACAGTCTGCACACTCCACAACAGGCTTGAGGGATTCTGTAATCAATAACATTGTGTTACATTAATGCACTAATAACTATTTATAATTGGTTAAATTTAAGATTCTTATAAGAAAGCTTACAATTTTTTGAATCGAACAAAATCTAACACGAATATCAGTTAATATGAAAAATTTGTGAAACTAGTAAATGAATGATCACCTTTATTATTTATTCCGACGAACTACACAAATACATGGGTGTGTTCATACCTGAGTCCTGATTGCGATGTAAGAATTCTTCAACTTTCTGGGCGCCATAATCTTTCAAGGCATAAGCTTTCTCTACAGCAGGTTGCATTAATGGTTCTGCAATTTGACGAGCACTTTGTACGGCTGGTTCAACTGCATCTTTGGCTGCCTGTACTGCAGGTTGCACTACGGTATAGGCTGATTGTACAGCAGGAGTAACGGTATTGTTTACATATTCCTTGGTACTGTTATACATCTGCAAGAAAAGCTGAAATAAATATTAATACTTTTTGCAGTAGCAATTTTTATTATAAAGCAGGAAGCAAAAAGAAGAATGTAAAATAGTATAGCAGAAGACATATTTTAAATACCCTAGGAAAAATTAGTTAGAAGCTATAAGGAAGAAGTTAGTAGTACAGAGCTATAAAATATTACTTTGTTTACCTCTCCTGGAGGCAGCTTAACAGCGGGAATTTTGGTTTCAACATAATCAAGTCCAGTACACAGCATTCCATCAACCTTCTTAATAGGACCTTCCAAATGAGATACTACAGGAGCTGCTAGGGGTTTGCCAACTTCAATAGCTTTATGAACAGTATTTTCAGCAGTAGACATGGTCCATTGGGTTACTGAATTGTAATCCTGAAATACAAACAAATCTTAGAAGCAAATCATCGACCTAGGAATGACATTAATTTACGTTTCAGTATCTGATTTTAATTATCTTCTAATCCAATCCAACAGTAAATTTAAAATAAGTTATACTTCATGTTTTAAAATTCCCGGACGATTAAATTGTAAAATATGCATTGCCCTTTCCTGATTTTTATAAAAAAAAAATGAATTCTTTCAATACATTTTAGATTATAGCCAAAAAATATTTCCTCTAAGCGTTTTAAATAAAATTATAGCCATGCATTGGCACTGCGTAAAACCGGTAATTTTTCTCGTGCTATAAAGGTCAAGCAATAAATGTGATAAACGATAGTATAATCATGCATGCAAATTTTAAAAGCAGATTTTAAAACACATGTTACAAGCAGACGTTTCAATTTTATTAAAGTTAGAAGATAAGCGTTTTAGGAACATTCCAAACGCGAAGCTGCATTCTATTTTTAAATAGGAATTAATATTAATTGGATGAAGTACATGGTTGAACTCTGAACAGTCTTTAGATAACGAAACAATGATGGGCAACATTAAGTAATAAAAAACAGAAAAATAACGCCCTATTTAAAGATAACTGTATGATGTAGGGGGTTCAAAGTACCTGAAGGCTATTTATATGCATTCTTATTTTAAGAAGCTAAGCAAACTGAAACGGTTTCCAAATTTTAATTCAAAACTGAATATTAGATTTTTTTGGTAATATTTACAATCTCAACATAAAAAAACAAAAAATAAAATAAAGTTAATGCAATTAGAGGCATGATAAAACATATTCAATTAACTAATTATTTACCTTAACTTTTTCGTATAGGCTGGTGGCCGTTTGGATGGTGGATTCCACAACTGGAAGTTTGTAAATTCTGTTTACAGATTCCATAGAGACGCTTCCTGTTTGAGCTGGGGCACTGGAATTTGGGGTAACATCGTTGGCAGACATTTTTATCTAGAACAAATATTTTCCTTAAAATCTGAACAAGTCCATTAATAATATTGCTGGGGTTACGCCAAACAAAGCATAAGAATTACCATTGTATACATTCTTTTACAAATTTAGTTTTAAAATTACATTTAAATATGCGAAAGCGCAAACACAATAGCGAATACATTACACCATATCAAAACCAGTTTTCACGACGCATGAAAAGGTGGTTTGCATAAAAACATACAGACATTTTAATTCTACTCATTAAAAGTTAACAAATTAATACGCAAAAGTAAATTGGGTAAATGACACGGTCAGTAATGGTAAAAGTTTTAAAATGCAGACTTACAGCTTTGAAACTGAACGTTGAGACGGTACACACACGTTAAAATTATCCAAAGTGTTGGCTCGTACTGTTCCAAAATGCGCCTGCTTTAGCCGTTTATTTGATAAACCGCAATGGAAGGGGGGAATTTAATCAGATACTTTTAAAACATGTGAGATTAAAATTACTTTGTATGGACTTTTCGATATGCTATACTAAGGTCAATTAGCACGTACTACTTAATGGTATCAGTTATTACCAGAAATTAATTAATTTTAATTTATACGTTGCAGTAATTTTCCAAAGGATATGGGCCTATTACCAGCACTGCATTTTCAAAAGACTTGGGGATCCAGTATTTTTCCAGAACATTTTTAAAAATTTTAAAGTATTTTAATTGGTTTTAATGCAACGATATTTTATACAATTTTAACCGAAATTAATCGCAAAATAGAAGGGGTGCTAATATTTAGACATGTTGACTGTTAAAAAACCGATGGTCTTTGAAATATTAGATAACAATATTAAGCATAACCATAATTAAATACTTTTCAAATACTTTTTAGCATTTTTAGCAGACAACCGCGCATTGGTCACTCTTGCCAACAATCTACTATAATTAAGATTATTTTTTGCAACTTTAGTCATAATTTTTGATAAAATTTTGGGTTAAAGTTCGTCACTGTATCTAATCAATTAAATCATAAAAATTTACTAATGCAAAAACGAAATAAGTACAGCATCAATTCATCAATCTTAGCAAATTATAGTTAGGTGTATCTGCATATGTTCGAATAGAAAAATTCATAGTTGTTGTGCTTGTGATAATATAAATGTTTTGTCGTAGTTGGTTTTCGTGTGTTATCTGTTAACTAAAAAGATTCAGAGCCGTTAAAAAGCGGTATATATGTACATGGTCACATATTCACTTTATCAGCATTCTCTGCATTGGGTCATTCAGATTAATCAATTTTAAAATTTAGATCCTGTTAGTGATTAAGTGTTAATAGAACTGTAGATAAAATAATTTAATGCCACAAAAATATGTACACAAAAACGAACGTTATTATCGGTATATTCAAATTAAATATTTTTTAAACCGACATTACTGCGTGCAGGGGCGGGCGTCGTTAGGGGGTTTGGTGGTTGTGGTGGATCCCCGTTCATAATTTGCACCGCCCCCAGGTTTATTTGATATTATAAAAAATAACAGAATAATACATAAAGTTTTGTTAAAAGGCAGCAGCAAATTTATAATTTTTTTTTATCTTTCATCTCTTATACCCGAAGGTGTCGAGGACTTTCACTCCGGGTAGGCTCTCGCTTGTGTAATAGGAGGTAGTGGGGCCTTTAAATTATTGTCATAAATTACAGATAACAGAATGTATGAAAAAAAATTATGTATGGGGTTTAGTGAGCCCACCTCCTAACAACGACCTTGACTTTATGCAAATATTGCTTTTACATGCTTGCAGCTATTTTCTCTTTACCATACAATTTTGTTTTATTAATGAAGGGTAGGTAAGTGATTGTAAATATAAAAATAAACTCCTACGGTACAATTAATAGATAGGTAAATTATGCCAACCGCGATTCCTACAATCCTCATTTTATTATTTGGAGGTTTTCTTGCAAGTGCAATTTCAAAAATTTGAAATCGCCGCAGGCCTAATGTTAATTGATTTATCCATTTAAAATTTATACAGGTTATTTAAAAATTAGTTAGGAGTTATCCCAAAAATTAATTGAATATTTGTACTTACTTCCATTGTAATAGAAGATTAATTAAATACACTACACAATAAGCACTAAGCACGTTTTTCAAAGTAGTCTGTTATTTTGAATGAAGCTACTAATTTAGAAGTTGCTTATATATAGAATTAAAGGAGGGGAATCCGCCTAGGAATACACTCATGGTTAGGTGATGTGTCATGCTGGTTGTGTGTTTATCACATGTTGCGGAATTAATTTTTGAGCGGCGGTTGAACATTGTACTTTCCTCCTTGTTCAACTTAAAATGAGTACAACAATTGGCTTATTGTTAGGGTTAAAGATTGAACAATTCATCTCTAGAAAGATATTTAAGATATGTATAATATTCATTTTTACCATATAAGGTATTGCTCTTGAGAAATATGATAAAATAATAAAGATTGTATTATAATTATATTACATTATGTTTTATTATTTTATGCCTTTAATTTTGTTCTTGTGGCACCTATAAGGTTTACTATGGGTATTGCTACTAAAAATTACAAAATCTCAGCTCCCGTTTGAAGAACAAAACCAAGTACCCATTGAACACCTACAAAAAAAATTTTAAATTTACTTTACAAATTTAAAAATTAATAATAATAATTATATTAAGTTATACTTCAAAACATTAAAAAATCATGCATGAAATCAATTTGGTCGTCAAAATTTTGTTCCTATGGGAAATAGATGGAGTGGACTTTGGAACGTGACTGGCGTGGTATAGAAATTTTAATCATAGGTCCCAAGATTCTCTCGGATGTAGTTAATATTTCGTATCATTACACAAGTTATTCTAGACGTTACCCACTGAAGGAGCAAAGTTCAAAACAATAGAACAAAATTTAAATCCTGCGTGCACTTAACAGCAATAATACAACAGTGTTCCCGAGAATTCTAACGAGTTCAGAACTCAAGGTTTTGTTGTTGTTTTTTCCACACTTCTTGTACGTCGTTAGGTAATTGTTAGAAAAATAATTCATTGGAAATTTGTTGATTAAATTGAGTGATTTTTTGCGTTGAAGCTAAAATTAAATCTAATTAATTTAAGTGTGTATGTAAGAGATAAACAATAATTTATATTATTGTTGTTAGTCAGATTATGCCTCGCAATTTTATACATTATTTTATAACCAAAAGTTAATACCCTTCGGCAAGAACACCCAAAATGGCTCACTTCTAAATGGAAAGTTGTAAACAAAAAATACCTTCTTTTCGACCACACACAAATCTTTTTTTTTAATTTCTGTTATGATTTAGCCATTTTTAATAGGTATTAACTAAATTCGCAATTATTCATAACATAGCAACTGGAAAACAACAATGATCACCTCGTGCTCTCTAATATAAAATGCTTCTGGCAGACAAAAAACGCTTTGAATAACTATTAAGTAAAAAACTTTTTTTTAATAATGTGAGGTACATGTAGGTTTCATGTACAATAAACTTTAATTAAAACTAGTAGAATCGTTTGAGAATGAATTACTGCAACTAATACAAAAAATATTCCAAGAACAGAAGATACCAAAAACATGGAAAAATAGTATAGTTATACCAATCTTTAAGAAGGGAGATAGACAGACTCCAGGTAACTACAGGGGAATAACTCTACTAGACACCTCGCTCAAACTAACAACAAGGATAATAAAAGAAAGAATAGAAAACACCATAACTCTCACAGACGAACAACAAGGATTTAGAAGGGGTAGGTCCTGCACCGATGCCATCTTCATAATACAACAACTTATAGAAAAGTCACTGGAGTACAATAGGCCGGCGTTTATATGTATGATAGATCTGCAAAAAGCTTTCGACACGATACTATTAAAAGACGTGCTATGTATACTAAAAGAAAGACAAGTGGCAAACGAAATTATAAAACTAATAGACGACATATATACCGACAACAAAGTAACAATTAAGGTATATGGAACATTTCTGGCACCTATAGATGCCACAGCTGGAATTCGACAAGGGGACTCGTTAAGTCATTTAATATAGTGATGGACGAGGTAATTAAAGAGGTGAAAACATTAGAAGGTTATAAAATGCAGGACAAAGATATAAAAATAGTGTGCTACGCTGATGATGCCGTACTGGTAGCAGAAAGTGAAGACCAGCTCCAGCGATTACTAATGAAAACTGCAGAGGCATGCGAAAGATACAATCTGAAAATATCGGCACGAAAGACCAAATGTATGACGATAAGCAAAGAGCCGATTAGATGTAAACTGCAAATACAGGACGACTTAATAGAACAAGTATCCTCTTTTAATTACTTAGGACTTAATATAGTCAGTCATGGCAACCTTAAGCAGCAAGTAATGCCACAAGTTGTAAAGGGGTCCAAGACATCTGACGCACTAAACAACATAATATGGAATAATAAATACATAAATACAGAAGACAAAAGCCGTATATATAAAGCTACGATACGCCCAATACTCACGTATGGTGCAGAAACGAGAGGTGACACGCAAACAACTAGACAGATGATAGAAACGGCCGAGATGAAAACTTTAAGGAAGATAGTGGGAAAGACACGAAGAGATAGAGTACGAAGCGAAGACATAAGGAACCAGTGTGACATACAACCCATAAACGAATGGATCTCAGGTAGAAGACGAGAATGGAACAACCACATTGAAAGGATGAATGAAGATCGATTAGTAAGGGTAGCAAGAGACAGATCACCCATAGGAAAACGGTCCCCTGGAAGACCAGCAAGAAGAGGGAGTCAGTGGAACAGTAGGAAAGAACAGGAGAAATCCTTTAATGAAGAAAGAAGAAGAAGAAGAATCTATGGGCTATGTTACACGATGTTTTTGTTTTATGTTTTATTACATAATAATAAGTCAATTAAGTAGGTATTGTTAAATAGAGGGGCATAAATTTTCGATTTTTTAGATTCGCAAAGAAATTAGCGAACTGGGACACAAACCAAATTGTAGCCCTATCTTTCTATGGGACTCCGTTATTCAATTTTATAATTTTTCCCGAAGATTATGCTACCAAAAAACATTTTTCGAGTTCTTGGAGGTCTAAACCATGCATTTCAGTCATAATCTTGAATTTTAAATTATTCATGAAACCAATACTAAAAGTATAGGGAAAACAAGAGCGCAGGGCGTAAGGTTCAGCTAGTTCTTCGTAAGTGCGAGCTGATAGACGCATGTAATTGTTAGTTTGTTATTGTTATTAATTCTCAGCTAATTTTAAAATATCGCCAATATACAGGGTGCTAATGAATTGTAGGGACAAATTTCTGGCGCTTGCAAAACACAACAAAGCAAACAACTTTTGTTAATAAAGTGTTTCCTTTCAGGGATAGAGCTTTTCAAAGATTCTTTAAGAAGCGCCTAAATGTAGGCAACTCAATTTACTACCTACTATTTGTTTCCATAACGACGGAAATTGATATACGATAAATAAAACCCTCTTTCCCACTTTTCAAATTCAAATTAAATTTAAAATAAATTACAGCAAGTGCCATTTAACCTTGCAAAAAAAATGACGACGAGTTTAAAAGGCGAGAAGCCGTTACACTCTCAAGCAAAAGCAAGGTTTTTTATTACATTTCTAGTTTCTTTGCTGTATTTTTTATACGTAACCTAAATTATCGTTAATCCCCCCTCAAAGCAAACTGTTTCTAACCTTATGGCACACGGCCTTTTAATTTGTCAAAGAATTCACAATTTTTCGTAAACCATAAATAAACTATCTTTCACTTTTTAGTAGAGTGTACCACACTGTCCAACAGCCAATCAGAGTTAGTTTAAGTTACGACTACCGACGAAACAAAGCGTAAGTAGCCGAATCAAAGCCCACTAAAATTTGCAAGGTTAGGTGGCACATGCTGTAGTTAACAAAATGTTTCAAAACTAAGCAATAGAAAAAACCAAAACTACAAAGCAAAAATCAATTATTTGAACAATTTACAATAACTAATTCAAAAATTAACAAAATTATAGTAAATGTTCAAAATGTCGCCCCCCAGCTTTTACACACGAAGCACATCTACGAAGTAAATTCCTGCGCACCGCTTCAAATATACCAGGAGTCTGTTGAACATCTTCACATGCAGCAAGAATACGCGCCGCGCCGTAAGTTCTTCTACAGTTTCAAGTGGGGTAGCATACACAAACGTTTTAACATGACCCCACAAAAAGAAATCAAGTTCACTCCCATTTCATGAGCGATGGCTCTTGAACTAGTAGAAGGATTTTCAGTCACTCTCTCCAAAAGTTCTTCCTCAAAATCTACCGTTCGCCTTGTTCTGGTAGCTCCACAGTTGTGTCTGTCGACAACGAATGTACCTTCCTCCCGCAGCCGACGTGAAACTACACTAGAGGCCTTGTGCTATAGATGATTCCTATTCCGAAAATGTTCTTGGTACAGGCGAGCAGCTTCGCGTGCTTTACTCCAAGCATGCTGTCATGCTGTTCGGCAAAAGTATAATTCGCCATAACACAAAAATACGAAACACAGAACGAAAATAACGAAGAAAGGAATTATCAAAAAAATCACAGAAAGAAGAAAACGAATTATAAAAGGCACAGAAAGAAACAAATGCAAGAAAAGTCAAAAAATGTCACAAAAATATCGAAATAGCGGAGATGGCACATGAAGAAGAAGAAGAATACATATGTCTAGATCGTTTTTTTTTTCAAAATTCCGTGTGACCTGTGTAAAATATTTGAAAATGCAATTTGGGTTACCTATTTCCAGGTACTTCTTAAAGAATCTTTAAGAGGCTCTATTTTCTAAAGGAAACACTTTTGACCACACTTTTATTAACAAAAGTTGTCTGCTTTTTTGTGTTTTGCAAGCCCTAGAAGTTTGTCCCTACAATTCATTAGCACTCTGTATATTAAAGGGAATCACCTTGGTTTATTTCATCCGATACCTACACGTAAACCTGAGATGGCCTTATTTATTTTAGAAATATATGAGATCGATTGTAATGCAGTTGCATTAGGGCCGGAGGTAGGGATGCAACGGATATTCGGTTTTTATCCGTTATCCGGCCGTTTCACCGAATATTCGGTTTGGTCGGATAATATGAATTATCCGGCCTGAGATTTTTCTTGAAGTAAAAAAGATTATGCGTGCAATTTAATTTGGAAGTATAGACTAAAATAATTGAAAGTAAGAGAGCAAAAACCCCATACGTCCAGTATTTTGCAGATCTGCATAAAATTACTAAATTTATATTATTGACATCAGCATTAATGCAAGTTAAAAATTTGAAATGATTTCAAACAACATAAATAAGTATTATTTATTAAAATCACGAAGTAATATAAAACAAAAGGAGGATGCACATACCGCTTGTTGTTATGATACGCAGGTCTCAATTTTACAGTACTTTTACTTCTTACATCTAATAAAGAAACAATTTTTTTCAATTTAAACAAGCGCAACCTTCCTCGCTATACCAAGTATAGCTTAATAGCTATTATAGGAAGGTATTATGTTCATCCAGTAGGATGTGGAGCAAATGCGATCATTTAGCGATGTTTTTTTGCGCTTTGGGTTTACCGGCCGATATAGTTATCTATTTTAATGTAAATAAAACAATTCCAAACTTCAACCTGTTGAAGTTAAAAATTGTTTTATTTACATTATATTTAATTAAAATGAACTTTAACCAGGTAAAGCTCGAACTTATAAATGTAGTTATCTATAGTTTCGGCTTCAAAATCACTATGAACATACATGTTGATTGACAATAGGAACGATCTTCCATTGAGGAAGCACCCCTGGGAGGTTTCATTTTTGTCCTTTACCTAAACACTTTGACTGTACAATTTGCCAAAAACCGAAAGCTTTCGGGCAACCACCACAGGATCTTCGTGGCGTTTATTGAAATTTTTGAAAATGTTTAAATAATTCGTAAGTTTTGATAATGTTTAGCAATTTTTGACAATTGTATAAAAATTTATCAAACGTTATAAAATTATCTTACAATTACCAAAATTTATATTTTATACCGGATGTTTCCTTAAAAATTTCACATATTTTCATAAATGGTAAATTTTTTTTAATAAATTTACAAAATTTTCAAAATTTCAATACTTAAATTTTTTAAAGTTTAAAAAACTTGATTTTGGAAATTTTGAAATTTTTCGTAATTTTGAAAATTTTGGATATTTTTGAATAATTTTAAAATTTTTGGTAATTCTAAAATTTTTTGGATAAGTGAACTATTTCTGACAGTTTTAAAACTTTTTGATTCCTAGAATTTCTAATTTGCAAATAATCGTTGAAATCCAAAACCGATTTCATTTTTAAGCGATTATCCAATAAAACTGCTCAGGTAAGCGACCAAAAGGAAACTTTCCAGATATGCTTTCTAAATGATAAGTCATTCCAGGCGTTAGTACCGATTTTGAAGCCGAAAGTAGTACATTTTTAAAATATCGAAAAATCGTTGGGGGATAGGGAATCTGGAAAAATCTGATTTTTCGGTATTCGTGGATCCTAAAACGTGCATGTCTGTCGAAATCTCAAATTACGAAACTTTGACGATAACAATACCGTTCTAGCTACACTCCCTATAGCGAGTATATATCAAAATATTTCCGAGTTTGAAAGTATTTAAAATTTACAAACATAAGAAATCTGCATTATTTTGAAATTTTTTGAAACTTATTTTTACATTCTAATAATTTTCCAAAATCCAGTTTTTTTTTAAATTTCTTTAGAACAAACCGAGGACATAATACTTTTTCTTTTATCGACCCGACGTAATCAAAATACCCAAATTCTACCAACACTAGTGAATGCAACATAAGCATTCACGAAACAATCAATAAACTGAGTGGAGATGTAAAAACACCTTATCGTGGTATGACTAAGGACTATCACATAATCTTACCCTAACATCAATACCCATCAATCCACACCTGGTAGTTTTAGTACTTTGTGGTTTTCCTATTTTCTTTTTCGCATCAGTTATCTGTTATCTTTCTATGTTATAAAGCGCCAAAGCTACCCCAACAGCGTTTATCATATTTGTTATTTAAGGGTTTGTTTTAAACTATAAACTAATGACGATGATGCATGCTAACTCGTCCCTTGATATTCATTATCGCGACGACTTTCATTACCTTTCTAGTGAATCAGGTTATTTCTCTTATCAGAAGTTTTTCAAATCGATATGCAGCTCTTGGAAACATCCCTAAACAACGAAGGGCATGTGTGAGAATACATTGGTTGAGACTCAAGATAAGAAAACTTCAAAGTGTAGAGAAATAAATCGATTTACAGTTGATAGGATGTACGGGTGAACGCAGCATTGTGTTATAGAAAGCTAAACGTTCTGTTGCACAAAGGAAGGTTTAAACAATTAAATCCTGTTCTGTAGTATAAAGAAGTCGCAAATTAAAGAGTTCGAAGAAACGTAAGACATAGGTATAAATATGCTTAAATTACATATCTGCTTGTACATTATTTCAAAAAGGTGCAATTTACAACCTTCAAGTTATTATGAAATTGGTGTATGAATAAAATCCTTTATATCTTCAAGAATATTTATTTATTTTAACCTTATACGTTAGAGGCAAGATTAAATATGGGCGGAACTGTTCGCTGGTACTTTCGCATACTGTCTACGTCTTAAATAGTCTCGCCCCAATAAATGATTTAAATTTTCAATCTAGTCATCTATAACAGGTACAAGCCGACCGCTCCAAACCCAAGGCGTTTGGACGGCGCCACACTGAGGATTACCTCCTTACGTAATCACAGAAGTTACGCTTCCGAATTCGGACTAGAAATGCTTATAAATACTTCCTTTACAGAGTTATCAACAACATGCAATGAATGAAAAATATATTTTTGAACTAAATTTAGGAGATTATTTAAAACAAATTTGTAGTCAACTGCAAGCTCTATCGGCTCAGAAAGTTTTAAAAAATGACAAAGGCAGTTTTTGAGGAATGCATTTTTGAAAATTTCGAGCAGCTAGAATTTTTATAATTTTCATATTTCGAAAAAATGTTTACATCATTTAATTATACGTACTAAGCGCTATGAAATAATATGACATTTTATATTGATCAGATATTTTGTTTTAGAGTAATCGAACCATAGATAAAAAATATAATATGTTTATATAGATAGGAAACTCTATAAACATACTACAATACATGAAATAGTACTGACTAAGATCGCAAATGGCGCTAAACGTTATATAGCGGGAAATTCAAATTGTAGGTAAAATTATACCATTTAAATGTAAAACTACAAATATATCAGAAATAAAGCGTTTTAATTCCATATAAAAAAAATTATAAATGAGGACCTACGAAATAAGTTAAATTTGTACAATACAGTTACTGGTGTTATTACAGGGTCTTTCAACAAACACATGTCCATATCAGTTCAGCTAAGATTACATAATATTACATTCAGTGATGTGGGGTGACATTTTCTGAAGAATATATTCTGAATTGGAAAATTTTTAGGAAAATTTGCCCAAGGTTTTTACTGAAAATTTCCTGCTTATAAAATTACCCATCTGGGAATAGGGGAACACCTTGAATATGTAGACAACAAAGAGCTTTGGCTTAGCTTGTTGTTTTGAGGAGAGTCGTTAACATAAACAAAAACTGATTCATTAATCAGGTTCTGATTTAATATTTTCTAGACAACCCACATCACTGATTACAGCAGAACTACTACAAAAAAATAATTTCGTTGAGAAAAAATACGTCAATGGATTATTGTACATTATATACAGGGTTTTTCAAAATTCAACATAAGCGAATAAATTTAAATTGAAATTTAAAAAAAGCTACTAACATGTCTAAAGTCTCTAGAACTACCTGAGAGCAAAAATTAATGTTTTAAGTAACCTATTGGAGCTGCTTCAAATTTCTGATTGGTTGTTTCTTAATTTTAAACTTTTTATACCTATCTGAAGCTATCTTTTTTACATTATCATTAATGTTTCTTAAATCTAAACTTTTCAAAATATTATTTATTATGTAATTAACAAAAATATTAATAAACAAAAGAACACAATTATGTCTTCCGCATCCATATTTTCATCATCTTCTACATCTACACGAGACTTACAGACAAACTGCTTAAGGGAGTCCAAAGCACCGTCGCAATCGTCTTCTTCACAATTCGCTCCTGGTGAATGTGATGACGTGAAGTTATTGATGAGTAAGCTTTTAAAGGAAGCTATAAAAGCATTACATGTAGGGTTGATATTACGGAACCCATGACTACGAATACATCCGAAGAAATTTTCAACGGGATCTTGGTTTAAACTTCTCGGACAAAAACAATCGTATCCTACACTGTTTAGTTTCTTCCATATGCATTTGAAGCCTTGCAGAGTTGAAATCCAGTTTTTTACAGTTGGGGGAGTGTCTTTTTTTGCTTTGCATTCTTAACTGAGACTTAATAAAATTGATGTTGCTGGCATTATCCCTATCTAACTTCCTCGCAGTTTTCCTTAAACCAGTGGCTATTTGATATAATTTTCTAGCCTTTGGACTTAATTGCTGTTTCCTTCTTACTTTAATCTCTTTTAATAAACTTACTTTTCTTTGCAAGTCTCTGCGAAAAATGGGTGCTTTTGGGGAATTTTTTATTTTCAAAATTTTTGGCGGTGGGCTTCTTAGTATTTCCATCTCAGGTAAAATTTGGGGAGCATCCGAATTATTTGAAGATGTCCCAAGTAACTGAAGATGTTCTGGTAAATGTAAAGTAGAAAAACTATTAAATTTTAGATTCGTCTTGTTATGATGTTCCTGAAATTTCATATCTTTGCTAAAATGTACATCGCAGACTCTAAAATTCTGTTTCTTCTCAAAACCAATGTTTCGTCCTACAGCCTCAATCCAGTTCTTGTAAATCTATTAATTTACGATAATTATTTTAACAAAAGTTTGTGAAAACTACATAAAACTGATAATGTAGAGAAATAACTTACATCAGGATTACTTGGAAAAGTATGCATTTTCTTATAAAACAGTCTAACTTAAACGTAAAATATCTGTAATCTAAATTGTGTGTAAATTATTTTCAAATTTCACAAGAACTGTCAGAGAATACCAAAAGACCGAACTGTCAACAAGTAATTCACTTACCGTATCTTAGCAACCAAAATATATTCTGCAATCAGCGCCATTGGTGATATGAGTCAGAACTAAATTACCGATTGTATTTTTTATGTTGACTGAACACACCGTGAATCGAACCATAAAACCAAAATTTTCATAATTTTGTAGCGGCCTTAGTTTTGAAGAAACAGCATTCGGGAAAACCCTTTTGATTTGCCTTTGGCTTCGCTGCAACGCTGTTTTCAAAATTTTAAAAAAATGTATTAAAAGCTGAATCAAAAAAGCTTCTAATTTCCGTTTACCCATCCACGCAGCCACCCACACACCTACCCACAGACAGACATTTTTTTTTAAAACAACTTCTTTGGGTTCCTTGGGTCCCAAAACGTGTATTTCTGTTAAAATCTAAAATTCAGAAATTTGCATAAAATCATCACAGTTGGTGGTGCTATAAAAACAGTAGAAGTGGATGACTTGATCTTCCTTATCTATGTTTGCATACGAATTGATTTCTTATTCCAAAATGTCAAATAATTATGAATTTAATAGATCATTTGTTCATTCATTAAAGGAACAGTGTTTAAACGTTTGTTCAAATGCCTCCGGTATAGCTAATTTACGTTTATCATCACTAAAGTTTAAAGGTTTTGTAGTGTTATTAGATATTATTATGAAATTAATTACTATAATTTCTACACTTTCCATGTCCCCTGTAAATTTTTAAAAATTCTCTGTTTGAGTGCTAATTTTATTCGTTTTAAAAACATATAATATATAAAACATTAAATTAGACTGCCATGATGTTGAATTAAGTAAATTATTTTTTTCTATTTTGGTTCTTTACTGACTATTTTATGAAACTCATTTGGGTTTCATAAAGCAACTCCTTAAAGAATTCGAAATTTTATTTTGCTAGGTTGGTGACAACCATGTGACAACAAAACCTTCACGCGTTATAAACATAACCTTCAAATTGTAAGTTCCAAAAATTAAGATTATTTAGCGTATTTTCCGCTACTTTGCGTAGCTCGGGTGGGGTGCAAGATAATTCTTCTTCCATCTTATCTTCAAATCTTAGGTATTTTAAAAATTAAATCACTTTCAAACACAGTTTGTCTCAATTTTAATTTGACAGTAGTTTGAATTGTTTGAAATTGTTTTAAATGTCACCAACAGCCACAAAACCAAAACGAAATACAAAAAATTTTCCTAATCGATTATATTTTTAAATTAAAATATAAAATAAGGTAATTTTTAACTTTTTTGGACCAAAATAGAAAAAATAGTATAAAATACACGTTTCATAAGACATTTAAGCGCACTTGTCCATCCAACTTCGACGCGTGCTCTAAAATCATGTCTTATGAAACTTGTTTTTTAATATACTATATTGATGCACATTACAGCCAATCAAAATGCAGCATTAATCTACCTAACTAAAAATTAGACCAATAATTTTAATAATTTATTTTTCGTGTATGTTATTTGCAGATATTTACCTTGACAACGCCTAGTTACGCCCTAGTTACTTCATGGTTATGCTAACAAACAACGATAAACAAAGTCCGCCATTGGTTTAATTTTGTATTCATAAAATAATCTTGTCGAATACCACTCAAGCTTATACATTTTTTGTGGCTAATTAACTGTGTTAAATCGTGCAGAGTTGCAAGTAAAAACCCTCCAAAACTACACCTTGCCAGTTTTTTGTTGCTTGCCAAATTTGTACTGTATTTGTCGATCTGCAACAAATTATTGGCAATTAAACGGTAAAATCAAAGCTTATGTGGTATTACTATTGATAATTTTTATCTCTTAATGTTTTGATTTTGGCATATATAATTATTTTTTTTTATTGGTGCCCCATTTTACCTATTTAAAGCACGCCTCAGCGTGTTTAAATCGAACTTTCAAAAACGCGCGTTTTTTAAAGTTACCATGGCAACATCAACAACTCGAGAAACGTGAAGTCTAAATGACAATTTTTTGATTATTGATCTGACAGGAGTACCTTGTAACGTCAAATAAAATATTACTAACAAATTTCTGAAGGTAAGCAAGCGCAACTCGTTCATTTATATCTGTTACCTTTTGCTCTTCCATCCATTTGATGAACTTGTCATATTCTTTTTTATACGCATCATTAGATTTTTGCGGTGTTAACCGCGATTCTGCTTTACTATTTAAAAAATCGATATTAGAATTCATTTTTAAGCAGTGCGGTGACAACAATTAATCTTTGATAACAAATTGCAAATTAATTTCTGTTTTTCTCATTTCCACGACAACGAAAGGTATACTGATGTCACATCACGAATTCAACCATCTTACATTATTAGTTCTTATTTCCATTTTTTGTAGTAATAATACCAGTATTTATGATTTCAAAGTGCACCAATAAAAAAAAATAGCGTAAAGTATTCGTGGATAACTGGTCTTTAAAACACTTGCTCTATTTCGAGCACTCCGGCTGCGCCGTCGTGCTCGAAAAATCGCGCGTGTTTTAAAGACCTTTTTATCCACTTATACTTTAATATACTATAAATTTTGATACGATTAGCATGTATTCTACGTTGCAAGAATTAGATTACATTTCTACAACTACAATGTTATTAATTTATTATCTTTTACCCAAATCTTAGCTCACAGAATTCAGAGATGTTTATCTGAAACAATAATACTGGCATTTTAAGAAGGTATTTTTAAAAGGAAATTATCTCATTCGGTTATAATTATGACAAGCAAATGTTCATTCAAAAAGCAGTTAATTTCTTCTAAAAACATTTTAATTAAATCGGTAATGTTTTTATTTGCTCTGCGTTGGCTCGGCAAAGCGGTAGGTGTAATTCCAATATCCAGGGCGGAAATGTAAACAGAACGTGCTCGGAGTAATACTGCCTTAAAGGCAATTTAATAACTAGTTTAATAGGTCTATTTAAATTTTGCAATTTTAAAACTTGTATCTAATACTCAAATTACACAAATTTTGTTTAGTAGTAATAACGAAAATTTCTTAGAGGAGATTCTCTCAACAAATTTACTAAATAAGTTTCTGAATTTGTTTAAAAATCAGTTATTGTTTAAAAATAAACTTTGCGTGTTTTTGTATGTTTAATAGAAAAAAAAGGCAACCCAAATTATATAACTACCGGGTGATTATTAAAATTTTTGGTCAACTCTTGCAATAAAAACCCAAAGTAGTGTCCTTGTTCAGCTCACATACCTGCAATTAATTAACTTGTCATTTTGGCAACTATGTATTTAACCAAAATTTGTTTGTTTAAATAATTTTTTCTATTTCGGTTTTTTAAGGTTATTCTTAAAGCACTGTTTTAGCTACAAAACAGTGTTTTAAGAGAGTCTTTTAAAGCATTGTTTTTAGTAAAATTTCACCAACAAAGATTGGTATTCATGATATATTCATGATCAAATTTGGTAAATTTAGTATGTATGCCAACATATACATACTAAATTTACCAAATTTGATGGCAGCAATTTGAAACTTGAAATTTACCAAATTTGATCGCAGCAATTTTTTATAACGTTTTTTCATTAATTCTCCTCAATAGAAAAAATAGTATAAACAACTCGTTTCATAAGGCGTCTTGACGCACTCGTCCATTGAAAAAATTGGTCGCTACGCTTCCTCGTTTTTCAATCTTGGACTCGTACGTTAAGACAATGCCTTATGCAACTTGTGTTTTAATATACTATTCACACACGAGCACAAGATTTTTTAATTTAGTCATATTTTCGCAATGGGGTTCAAAAAAATGGTGAGGGGAGATTCAGTATTCAGTCTTGCATTAATGCATTGCGAGAAAAAATTCCTCGAGTTATAGGTAGATGTTAAAAATTCAGTAAAGTTTCGCAACCTTGTCTCAATTTAACCAACTCTCTATCTCTTCAAATAAGCGAAATTCTCATGGTGGGACTCAAATTTAAAACAGCCTATATAGGCGTAGTTAAAACAACGTAGCTTCCGGAAAACGCGTTGTTGATATTAAAAAGTATCGTTTTTTTTCTTAATTTTTAAAATGGCTTAAAACTCTGTTTTGTCCCAATAAACTACGTCAAATAATTTATTGTACTGTTTAAAGTTTATAACGATTGGCGCTCTTTTTTAAATAAATAACTATTTAATTTCAAATTATTCAAAAAACAGATTTGTAGTTCACGGCAAGCTCTATTTGCCCACACAGTTTCAAGAAATTGGTGTTGGCAGTTTTTAAGAAACATTTTTTAAAAATTTCCCAAATTTTGTTCATCTGTCATTTTCAGAATTTTCGTATTTTCAAAAATATGTTTGCATCACATACTTATCAAGGGCTATTATTATTATTTATTATAATTTGTATACATATATAGAAGCGTTGCACACCGAACTTTATTACAATTTTATTAGAAACAGCATTCGTTACTAGAGCTGAGATTTTTAGGCAATCTTATTATTTTTAAATGTTATTATAGATCAGACGCGCCTACAATGGTATATAAGACCGCAGCGCTATGTTTTCAAACGAGTATTTATTCATATTTAAGAAGCAATAGTGTTAAGTTGCAGATTGTTAACCCAGTAATTTAGCGTCACATAGAGTGTTATGTTTAGTTATAGATAGGGAGCACTAAATTCATTCCTAACATACCAGGTGTCAACGAAAATAGGCTCACTGTCTTTATTTTCTTAATTTATTAATATACTAAAACACAATTTTGGGAAGTTAGTATGCATATAACACCACATTCTATGACGTCTACTTTAATTGTTTCGCAATCCAGTTCCACCGAAAGTGACCTCGACTTCTTTATTTCAAATAGAACATTTTGTATATTTTTACATATTTGAAATAAAGATCAAAATATGAGTACAGTGGTGTGCTTTAATTGTTTTTCTGACAATTCAAAAATTTTTATTTGCAAAATTCTACTTCACGTTGAGAGTCCACAACGTGAATAAAATTGTTCCGACAAAATCAATAATTGTTACTTTAAATATAAATTTTTCAATTTAAAGTTCATATTCGTAAATCTAGGGAGCTTCAAAACTTGCAAAAACATTTTTTCATAATAAGACAAATTTTCAAAGGTTTTAGATAGAGCATTTTGTAACCGATGCCCTGATTGATACCCATAACTTGATATTTTATTAGAAATTTTGTGAATAAATATAATTAAATTTGGTGTTGATTGAAATAATTATAATTAATTAGCTGGTCAAGACCAAACAGCATCACTACGAAGTCTTTGTTTCAAAATTAAAAGAGAGTCTACGTAGTCTTTATCTTTTCAATATAGAGCGAGCAAATTAATTGTAAATATTTCAATCAACACTAAATTAAATTGAATTATTCACAAAATCTCTAATAAAATATCAAGCTATGGACATCACCCTAACGGCTACAAAATGCTCTATCTAAAATTCACCATGAGCTAATATGGTTCCATTTGAAAATTTTGTCTTATTTTGAAAAAACTGTTTGTGCAAGTTTTGAAACTTCCTAGATTCACAAATATAACTTAAATATAATTTAAAAAAAGTATTTTTTAAATTAACTATCAGGAACAATTGTATTCACGTCATGACACTTTTGCAATTACAATTAAAAGTTTTTGAATTGTCAGAAAAACAATTAAACTATACTACTGTGCCTAGAATTTGATCCTGGTTTAAAAAATATAAAAATATATAGGGTTTCGGAATAAGGAAGTTAGGGTCACTTCCGGCAAAATGGGAAGTGCAAAACAATTACAGTAGACCTCATAAAATGTGGTGTTATATGCATAATAACTTTCCAAGATTTTGTTTTATTATATCAATAAATAAAGAAAATAAAGAGGTTGCTTATTTTCGTTGACGGCCGGTATAACCAGAAATATTTACAAGTCACAGCAGAAATAGTTTCTGTTGTTACACAGATACTCAACAATTACATTACAAGCGATCTTTGTTCATAAACTTTCAAAATAATTACGGCCATGTCATGTCAGGTTTAGCAATGCCATGGAATGAACCGATTTCATTCGGAATGGGACGTTTCGCCGTCGCCATTTCGCTATCGCCATTTCGCCGTCGCCGTTTCGCCGTTACCGTTTCGCCGTCGCCGTTTCGCCGCCGTCGTTTTGCCGTCGGCCGTTTCGCCGCCGCCGTCTTTCCTTAGCCGTTTCGCCGTCAAAAATTTCTTGTTTCGACCGCTTCCAGGTAATAATTTTATAGATTTCTTCAAATATCAAAACACTTATAACATTAAGTGTTCTGTGCGAAGCCATTAAACAATTGTATTTAGTTTAAATATTTGGGCATTTTTGTAATATTGTGATTAATTGTTTAGTTAATAAATATATTTAGGCGATTATTGTATAATTTTGGAATTCATGTTTCTTAGGTTAGGTTAGGTTTGGTTAGTAATAAAATTAATAAATATGTATTTATAACTGTCATAAAGAGTAACATTTTTTGAGAAACTAATAATAAAAAACTTTCCCATTTATTGCATACTTTTTGGGAAACATTGTACATTGGGTTGACGGCGAAATAGCCGACGGCGAAACGGCGACGGCGTTACGGTCGACGGCGAAACAGCGACGGCAAAACGGCGGCGGCGGAACTGCAACAGCGAAGCGGCCTAGGCCGACTTCATTTTGTGTAAGTTAAAAATTAATAAACATAAATTAAACTTGACCCAACCATTGGCAACAAGAATTACAATAATAGACCCGGTAGTAACACAACTCGCATTTCAGAAGAACTAAATGTACTCATGGGCTACGCCTTCCGTTTTTGTTAGTAATTATATGAAACTACAACTCGTCGCGCGCTGCTTGGGTAGTATAATCTCAGCTGCAGCCGCATTTCTCTCGAAATAAGTCGAAGAGATCCGGATTTAATACAGATGTACAGCAGTCGCTATATAATTCATAAAACTAGGACATCGATGCGCGGTGCGCTACACTACCTTCTTTATTAACTCATTTATATTAAAAAACGCGTGAGGCATAGCTCACGAGTTCCACTAGTAAAATCTACATGGTTCAGTTTAAATAGTATTTGCTCAAAATAACAATATAATGGTACATACATCTACGAATTCCCATGCAAGCTGACAAATTTTATCGCACACTATCGTGGTTATTAAACCAAACTGATAACAAAAGTTTTAATTGACATAACGGAAAAAAATTTATATAATTGTCCTTGAACTTGAGGTTATCATAGTGGTTACAATAATTCTCAGTTTTTCGTGTTTTTTTCAAATATTTATTATATTAAAAAAAAACTGTCTATACTATACTAAAATTTTTTATTGCTGAACTCGTACAGAACAAAGTTAGCGGTCTTATAATATAAAAAAGTGCATAACAAATTTTATGTATTTTATAACAATCATTCTTAATTACTTGCGAATTATGCCACAATGTTAGTTTTAATATAATTCTGAAGCCACAAGCAAACTGTTTGACATAATGATTTAAAAGTAAATTAAATGACTTCAAAATAATTTCAGTCTATTCATTTACTTTTACATACATACATTTAATACATTTTTTATTTCTGAAAGTTAAAGCTGATTGAAGGTAATTTCAACTGATTTGATATGATTTTAAATTATTTCAATTTATTCAAAGCAGTTTTCGACTATTGTCTTGAAAAAAAAAGCGTGATAATAATTTTATACATGAAGACTGTTTTGTCAACTTGCTGGATTTCTTTTAAACAATGTTTATATTTATATGTTAAATCCGGTTTCTTTCCGCCTGTCTCAACTTTTAGTGGCGAGAACCTACACATAATTATGCGTATATTATAATGAGGCGCACATTTTTCTGTTAAGAATTCATATTCACAGTAGATGTTTGGGTGATTGCAATTCTGTTTGCTAATATAATAGACCGCATTTATGTACAGTAAAAAATATTTTTAAGTCCAAAATTGAACGCGCTCTGCACAGCGAGCACGAGCAAGCACTTATAAAAATGTGTTGCAAAGTGTAATACAATGTGACTAAAGCATGACATTTTTTAGAATATGTACAAGTAAAAGCAGCTATTGGACAAATATATATTGAACAATTATTACTCATACATTTGTAAAATAAATACGACTGGATTCTGGATTCTGGATTTCCTATACTGCCAGCACGGTAATGTGTTGTGATCGTGAACATTTTTCGACGTAAATACATGTTTTGGACCCCCAGCAACCTAAAAAATGGTTTTAAGAAATGTCGGTCTATTGGACCAATTTTAATGAATGTGATTTTCTTGACTACGTAATATATTACACATTACAACATTTAAAAAATATTTGTTTATTTGTTTTGTATAAGATTTCTATGCGAAAAGGGTGTACAGTTTGAATGTTCCGCGCAGTAAACGAATCTGTTCGAGCGAGGGTTGACCAATTACAGTTTAGACAAGTTAAGAAAGGAGAAAATGATCCCCATTACGGACTGCATGATCAATGACTCAGTTTTCGAATAAGCTGTATGTGGGAAGCGCATGTGGCTTGTCGGGTAACTTTTTGATAGTGGGTTTTGTAGTTGTGTGTTAAGAATTGTTCTTTTTATTGTAAATCATAATTTCGTGATTTTCATTGAAAACGATGTCTGCGCAAAAACAATTTGGAACTTAAAGCTCAGAATGGTTTTAATTTTGAAGAATGCCGAAGTTAGGTTTAATTAATTAGTCAAAACCAGGTACCTACCGCGCGTACCGCGGTACGGGTTAAAAATAATAAAACAAAACTAGAAGTGCTTTACGATTGTGAAAATTTGTATCGTAGTGCCGGTGCAATAGTACACATATTTATAAACAATCTTCTTCATCAGACTTTGGACTTAAACTATGAGTCTTTCTAAAACCATAGAACATAAATCATCCCTAAAACTTAGATAGTAAAATACATTTATATCAAAAAATAATTGAAAATGCGACCTCCCAGTACGCTGCACTACGAGCCGCCACTGCTGGCCAGGGATGGGCCACAATTTGATTTGTCTCCTAGTCCACTAATTTCGCTGTGACGCCTTCTATGAATTTTTTAAAAGATATGCCCCTTTGCCTAATAAGCGGTGGACGATGAAAAATTTCTATTTAAGGTAAAGTGTTCAAGAATAATGGTAGAATCAAATTCAGAACTTAATTTTTAGGTGTGGCATTATTTAAGGCAGTTAATTTTCCCTCTACTTCCCTAATTTTCTCAAACAAAATTGCCTGTGTGTTTCCGTTTTTTTAATTCCCGAGGAATTGTTTACCAAAAATGAAAAAAAATAATCGATTTATACATAATTAAAGCAATCTCCATATAATTCATAAAACTAGGACTTAGATCCACGGCTCGCTACACTACCAACTTAAGTAAGTTGTTTATTATAAAAAGAAGGCGCGAGCTCTACTGGTTTTTATTATTTCTTTGATTGTATCATACCTACTTGTGCATTTAGAACAAGAAAGTAAAAAAATAGTTATGAATTACATGAAAATGCATTGAAACTTAGATGCAATCTTAATTTCATTTCTCAAATTGTCTGTGGTCCACTGTTCTATAAAATACATAAAATTCATTCAACTATAAACAATACAGATTACACTTAGAGATCAGAAGATCTGTAAGGGCTTCAATGTGACCTTACGGCTTCACTTTATGACGCTCGCTAGTAGTAAAACGTAAGCTTAAAATAGCATAAAAGCAGAGTAATACAAGCGACTTCAAAGTGCAAACCTAAAAATGAAAATTTAAGAGGAAGTTCCGTAACAGTTTACTCCGAACTAAATATGATACATCTTACAATGGGGTTCAGAAATGAGAATTTTCAAGTCTTAGTTATAACATAGTGAAACTAACTAATCACTTGTCCTCATTTCCATCTAAGTGCCTTATCGGAGATTTTCAAAATGCTTTACGGTATCGTAACTTGAACAACGATTGCATAACAAAGCATGGGGAAATACAAGAACAATACGCGAAATCAAATATCGTGTACTACATCAAAATAATTCCCAAATGGGTTCATTTATAATCGAGAATCTGACGCAAGCACTTAACTTTTAAACAATGATTAATTAGCGTCGAATTTATTATTGAGTTTGTAATTTGCACTGTGAACTTTTCAGTTATTTTACTACTATCATGACTCACTTGACAGTAACTGTATTACAGTAAATATTATAGACAATTTTTACTTTTATTTAAGATTAAACATATATTCTATTAGTTAAACAAAATGTATGTGTACAATAGGGTGAAACATGATAATATTTAAAATTAACATCTATTTAGACATAATTCTGAATTGACATTTAAAAAAACTGTATTTTATTACCTGAATTATTGACAGCTGAGAACTATAGGTTAAAAAGCTGACGTTTTATAAATTTTAAAAACAAATGTTCTCTACTATAAGTAACTTTATAACGCCCTTGTAAATACGTGAAAATGTTACTAATGTAATCATAAAATTCAAAACATATAACACATAACTAAAAGTGCGAGTGGAAAAGTGATTTGTGTAAACTAATTAGTTTGGTTTGATTTTGTGCACATCTTCGCAGTACTTGTAATTGGAATTACACTTAATAAAAAAGTTTCTTACATTAATGAAATTAAATAATTACTTTTTTGCGTGAAGTGTTTCTTTCTTTAGTTTCGGAAAGTTTATTTATTTTACTTGTAATCCGAAAAAATGTGTGCTTCGGGGCTTTATACCACAACTTCCTTAATGTAAACCTAGTATGGGACTGAAGGTTAGTTGGATTACTGGATTTTGAAGTTTAATATAGTTTAGATTTTGTAATTTTTAGTAATTAAACAAAAATTTAGCTGTGCTAGACGTCAGATAAATAGCTGATATGCATCATAATTTTGTTTTGAATGTAATGCAAATGTGATTTTCTATATCATGTTTACAACCGCTGAAACAGACGTAGTGTTGAAGTGATATTTATAGTGAACACATTATTTTTAAGCATCTGTTGTGCCTATGTATATGGTTGTATACATACAAGTTTAACAAAAAGTACGAGATTGGTCTTTTGCAAACGTTAATATCCATAAAAACAAATTATGAACAAAAGTGATTTGACAAATTATTCTCTATCTGATAGTGCAATAATTTTTCTCGTAACAGCGCACTGTTAGGAAAAAAAATTACGCTGCAGCGTGACGTCGTCGTATATTTTTTAAGTGCCAACATGCATGTTTTCGTAGTTTGTTAGATACAACCATATGAAATTTTGGTACCTTTACATGAAAACATTTAAAAAAAAACGCGAGAAACTTTCGAACTATTTTATTTGCTGCATTAAAGTAAGCTGTGAAAAAAATGAAAATTCATGTGTGTGTACACAAAAATTGTTTTATATTAATATTTTTTGCTCAAGTTAAATAAAACATTAACAGCAAAAACATTAACACAGCTGCATAACTAAACAAACTTATAGCAAACCGTTAAAATGTTGTACACAACGAAATTTAACTCCACGCCAAAATCACATTTATGTCAAGTAATTTCATTTTTTCAAATTTTGGTTTGCATCCAGCAGCCACTCTTCGCTAAACTGTTTTGTAGAAATAAATTATACACGCCCTACACACGTGGTTGTCTATTCTTCAAAAGTTTATTGCCTTTTTGTCAAAAATTTCCGCATAAAAGAATATAAAAATTGTATATGATTGTAAAAAATATCCATCCATCAAAATAAGAAAAAAAAAGCTGAAGTGTGGACTTCAAGTGGAGTTTCCCATACTAGATATTAATACGTACTTACCGTATTTGCAAAAGTGTAAATTTTACAATTATAACGTACATTTCATCGACTATTAGATTTCTAAGAAAGCAAGTTATATAATATAGGCAACCCTCATTCCATCCATCCGAATTCATAGAAAGCGCCACAGTGAAATTATAGCTTTCAGAAAAAAATCAAATTGTAGCCAATCTTCCATTCTAACAGCCTACAAAGTTTTAATAAAACAGGTAGGCAGGTTTTAAATATTACTTTGTTGAAAATTTTCAAAATTTTGAAGAAGCGCGATCGTTTTCAGGTTTACGAACTTAAGTTTGTTTCATCGTCTACCACCCACAAAGGGCTCTCTTAACAAGTTATAGCTGATACCGGTCAGACGACTACTTTTTGAGTAAGTGAGCGTTAGATAGGCAACCATACGATGTCGCATACCGCATCAAAATGGTAGGACCAGAAACGCCCGCCCTACAGCTTCGGATTTCGGACTAAAAGTCGATATAAATTGTTTATTTAGAAAGTTATCAAAAATAAGCAAAAAAAATATATTTTTTTTAACTAGAGCTAGCTGATGGGCGTAGTTAAAATTACGTAATTGCCGGAAAACGCGTTGATATTAAATAATATCGTTTTTTTTTCTTAATTTTTAAAATAATCGAAAATTCTTGCACGTCCTAATAAAGTACTTCAAATACTCCATCGAACTTATAAAAGTTTATAACGATCCGCGTTTGCTTTTTTAAATAATTAATCAGTTTCAAATTTTTCAAGAATTCCTGGAAGGCGTCCGAATCAAATTTGGGAGATAAATAAAAATAAATTTAAAGTTCAATGCAAGTTCTATCGGCTCAGAAAGTTGAAATAAAATCGTGTAGACAGTATTTGAAAAAAATTTATTTTGAAATTTTCTAAATTTTGAAGCCATTGCAATATTTCTTGTATTTTCAAAATTAATTTGATTTCATCGTATACTACCTAGCAAGGGCTCTCAAACAAGTGGTAGCTGATCCCAATCAGACAATTATTTATTGAGTAAATGGGGTTTAAAGCCGAAACTTTCAAAAAGCTGTAACGGACGCCATTTTGAAGCTAGAGACTTCGGTAAAAAGCTTTCGATTTGCCTTAAGTGCTTCTCTTAGATTCCGTGCTCAAATTTCTAAATTTTTGTTTTTGAAAAAAGAAACGCTACCAAAAAACATGTCTAACTTCCGTTGCCGGTTTTGGATCTTTATGAAAAGCTTAACTAAAACTACAATTTTCGATACACATCTCAATTTAAAATTTTATCAAAATCGGTCCAGTACTTTCGGCTGTAGAGGCGTCACCCACCTACACAGACAGACATTTTTTTAAACCACTTTTTTAAAGATTAGAGAGTCCCTCTGCTTTGCACCATTTTTCCACGGTCTTCAGGGCCTTTTGCATTCTGTTAAATGGTTGGTCCTGTCTTCCGCATATCCTTGTGAAGACTCTTTTCTCTTCTAGTACCCGCAGAAGACCATCAACCACAAAGCATCACAGCAGGTGCGATAAAAAACCTCCTTGCGGACACCCCCTGGTGATGGACATCCTGACGGTTGCATCGTTGAGAAAGGTAGTTATCAGTTTGCTTGAAAGCATGTTTGCTATCCTGCTGCAGAGCGCGGGGTGAGTTCTCCTGTTCTCCGCTGATTATGAATTGATTCAAATGTAAGCCTATCAATCAGTTTTTAAAATGAAAGACGTTTTACTTCTAGGTCGGCAAGGTTTAGCTTGGGTATAGATGTGGTACTCGGCTTTTGTATGAATACCACTTTCACCGTACTGGTATTTAAGTTAGGGTTAGACATTTGCAGGTGCTCAGAGAACTGAAAGTTCGGGTTATCTAAATTGGACTGTAATAGAATCTGTGTTTTATGCAAATGTCTGCTTCATGTGTTCATTTTGAAGTAGATATTTGTAGATTACTAAAAATAATAAAAACTTTAATTTATTTAGTATGTTCTCTATGTTTTAATTCTAATATTATAATTAATAAAGAATATACGGGACAAAAACATCTTGGAACCCTCATTTGTAAATTTCTTATTAGTTTTCACACCAGATAATCTCCTTCTAATATATTTTTTCAAATATTTACCTTACTGCGAAATACCTGCCAATTTTTAGAATATATACTTGTAACAGCAAATAAATAACAATGTGTAATATTCCTCCGCAATTTATGTGCATCCTATATAAACTTTAGAGAGAAAATAACACCGTACATCTGCTGGTTGAACGTAGTAAATTTAATAATGAAAATGAAGGTTTACTCATTCTCGTCGCTAGAGTAAAACAGCTGTCTAATTAGCACTGTATTTATGAAGAGTATATTATTTCATTTTGACAGTAATGATGAAAGCTAAAGTCCTTTTGAGCCGGGTTGAGATATTTTCCATTTTAAGTGCACCACTGGTTTTGGAAGTTCTCTAATGTAAATTTCGTTTCACAATTGCTGACGCTTAAAAATCACAAAGGGCAAGTATCTTTGTCTGTATTGCAACTTGCCACAAACACTTGATAAACAGGTCGAAATCTAAATCTTATCATTAATCATCAACAGTTGTTACTTATTACTATTAGATTATTGCTCAAGGTTAAAAACTCAATAAGTTCAAATAATTACTACATGAGAATTGTTGCGTAAAAGTTGCTTATTTTATTGCGAGTACAATAATCCAAGCATTTTTTGGTTAAATGTACTTCTTATTTATATTGAAATATTCCACTATTCAGTCTGCATATTTTTCTTCTTCTCGTTCTCCTGTATTGTTATATCTCAATTCTTCTCATAGGTCCCTTTTTTCCAAAGAAATATTAATTCATAAAAGATAATTTTTTCCGCTTTCGCATCCCATTAATGTTTGTGGATACTGAATTAGACGGTGGAAAGTAAGAGGGTATTAGCACCTAAGCCACAGGAAAAGCCCATTGCCCTACCTTCAGTCAGCAGCTTCCCTGTCTAATGAACCCAAAACGAGTCCAAAAGACATTTAACCTGTGAAAGAGGCCATCTCAACCAACCTTGTTTATTTATGTGGCGGCACCTAGCGTGAGCCTTATCCGTCCCGGTCTTTTTCGGGCCGGATTGATGGGGAAGGGGAGATTACCTATCCGCCGAAACCAAGACGGAGGCTGCTAGTCCCCCGGAAGTTTGGACTTTTGCCTTACAGGTTGGGCTGCTCGCAATACTCACTACTGGTCAACTTTGCACCGTCCAGATTCTTGATAGCCGGTCTGATCATAGTAACCAGTAACCTTACCAACATCGGGTGTGCAAAAGCACGAGCCCTTAGGTAAACACTTTGATAGTGGGAGTGAGCAGGCAAAGTGCACTTCACTCCTAAGGCTAAAATCCTTAATGCCAGCAGCCACGCCATTTCTTCCTGGAGCTTACCTTTACCTGCCTAAACCGTCGACCTTTAACTACCCAGTTTATCGCGTGAGCAAGTTTATAACCCGTAGAGTCACCCAGACGCAGTGACTGGAACGCAAGCAATTTTATAGCCATGCCCAGTGAGCAGGGAACCCGTCTTAGAGGACGCGCTGCCACTCAGCTGTTAGGCATACATACTGCGAGCTACCTCGTGAATTAACCAACCCAGTTCTAAACGGTCCCAATTAAGGTAATCTTTGAACCTCTATAAGGAGAAGTGAGGGTATGACCGTTCCGCCTTGCTGTAAGGCAGCGGTAAAATTTTTTGGTGATAGTCTATAAGTTGCCGGGGAAAATCCCGGTTCATGTTTCGTGTTTGGTTTTTGATAAATCAATGAAAATGGATATTCCTCGGCAAAAAGCTTCTCCGCCATTTGCATGCACAGAAAAGTGGTTAACAAAGATTAATTTCGGTGCTAGGCGATTAACCACTGCGTTAAGAAGGGGTATCTTAGCGACAGCTTGATAGAGTATACGGATGTGCCTGATACTTCTACCTTTCGTGTGTAAGAGACCTCCAAACTATAGTCTGAGAACTGTCTTTAAGGCAATCTTCCTTTTCACAGTTTAGGACAATGTAATAAGTATAAACATACAAAACAATTTTTTAACTTTCATCGCAGTGGCGTAACTACATGTTGTGGGGCTTGGGTTTCAGATTCAGGTCGGGCCCCTATAACACCCGCCTCCCTTTCCAAATAGGAGATAAAAATAAAATTTTTCATCACAGAAACACTTGAATATGTTCTTAAACACGCTAACAAAATAACTAGGTACCTAATAAGTGTCCATATGACGTAGAAAGTATAATATCAACTAAAAATATTTATAAACAGACAAAGACATATTACATGATGTGCCAAACAACCAACATAGTATGTAACAAGCATATTGAAATAACAAAACTATTCAAAACTTGTTTTTCGGGCTTTTGCACTTGCAAATGTTTGGATCAACTTATTTAAGTCCAGATTCTGTGCACTGCTACTTTTAATCAAATTTTTTGCTAGAGACGGCAATTTGTCTTGAAGCATTGTATATCTTAAATAATTCTGAAAAGTTGACAACATAATCACGTAAAGAATAGTTTTGTTGCCGTTTCTGTACTTTCTAATTTTTGCCTTCGTTTTAAGACACCGAATTTATGCATATACTTTCTCGAACTCATTTTACTCGGCACTTCACTTCAAACGATGTTATTGAAGCGATTTCAACGGTCTTGCAAACCGTATCTAACAGCAAAGCGGTTGCCATGATAACGTACCAACCACGCTCGCCCGGGTGTTCAGCACGGCTACTTGGAAAATAAACTGTCATGTTACTCCAAAGTATTCGTCGAAAAAAGCTGTTGAAAAAATTAGTTTGGCTTGGAAGAAAAGCTGTAAAAGGACGGCCCTTTTGCTGGCCGCACGACTCCTACTTCCGTGGATTCCGCGGAACCTCGGTAGTTACGCCACTGCATGATCGTCCACATGCTTCCAACGTTCTAAGCAAAATGTGTTATGTTGTTATTATTATTGTTATTGTTATTATAGTTATTTTGCATATTGTAAGGACTCTCTTAATTATCGTATTGGAAACAGACAGACAGGCATTATTTCATAGGAAAAATTAATATCCTGTTCCCGTTGTAAGTGTTAAAACCCATTGGTTTAATTGTTACTTTGTTGCTGTTTATTTGCCTATTTATTTATTTATGTTGGCATGAGCAAATTAGTCCAATGGTTGCTTTTACTTCTTATATCATTTTTATTATAGTTATATTTGTGTTCACACAATTCGCAAAAAGCAAATGCCGTTTAGAATAAAACTGTAATAATGTTTTGTGTGCAGTGCTTTTATTATAAAATAATTGTCTGTTAATGAAAGAAATTATAGCAAATGTACGTTGCGATATTCCCGACCCGTCAGAATGGGAGTAAGCTATAAATAGCAAAATTATAACTACAACAGTGACTGCCACATTAACAATCGCTGAAAACAATCAATGAACCGAGCGGAGATGGAAGGGCCCGTTGTCGTATTATGTTGATAAATTTTACATGCAAGAGTTCGCCGTCATGTTATGGTGAGACAAATAGGAATTTACTATATAGATAGATGTAATGTAGATATAGATGGAAATAATTTATTCATGACCGTTTCCAAGAGTAAACTGTATCGTTACTATTTCGACCTTTACCTAATATTACTGTTAACATTAATCCGACAAATAAAATAAATGATTTAAATTATTTAAATCTTTATTTCCTTTCTTTCCTTAGTTTTCTACTTTCGCTAGTAGGGCAAACAAGCTACAATTTTTAAGTTTTAAATTCAAACAGCATTTGTTACAAACCTTTTTATCTAGGAAGAAGTGACTATAGCGTTTTCAGCGTCATTACTTAATTTGGGTATTATTTTTCGCTTTTTAATACCAAAATTTGTACTTAACTATCAATAACAAAAGTAACCTGATTAAATACGTAAATAATGTTCTCACACATAAAGGTAATGTGTTGAAATAGGTACCTAGTTTATTATCACAAACATATCTGCCTAAAATCGTGTGTACCTCCAATAAATAAATAAATATTTACTAAATAATACTTTATTTACATGAACGATTAGATAACATGAAATTGTGTCTAGGAGGATGCTACAAGTAATATAATTTCATTGACCTCTTAAACGGAACTTTCATAAATAACTATTTGGACCACGGGTGGAGGGGGTCTTTTACTTTTTGTCCCAGCTGTGATATCCCTTATCACTGCTTCTACGGCGTCTTCCCAGTCTTGCCGTTTATGTTTCTTTTCTCCTCTCTCGATTTGATTTGCTATTTTCTTTGGCATCGTTACCTAAAAAATTAATAAGTGCATTATTTTAAATTCATTACTGCTTTGAACAGAAAAGAAAGGATTTTGTGATAATATCGAAAAAATATTTGTACTGTGTGGTTTCCCTTTTTTGGTTGAATTTGATTACTTTAAGTAAGATAATATAACAAGGACATACGGCATGGAAATTTAATAATTTCAAATATTCTAGCAGTGTTTACTTCTCACATTTATATTAGTTTTTAACGTACGTAGCACCTAAAATTCACTAATTTATGTCAAGAAAAAAAATCCAAAAGAATGTTATTAAAAGGAATTATAAAATAACAAATAGATTTAGTAGAAATGTAGAAATTTTTCATGAAAAGAGTAATACTAAAAACAGGAAATGTAAAAAAATTACAACTTTGACCCTTAAAGTTCAGCGTTTCCGATGAAAATGTCAACTGCTTGCGGCAAACACAACACTTGACGCTGCATTATGTGATCCCTTAAAATAAAGCAACTTTTCCCGAAATCGGCACTTTTCCAACTTTTAAGGTTAACGTTATATAAGCGCGTGTTGAAGGGCAAATCCTGCAGCACATTAGGTAGATATGAAATCGGTTGGGTTGATTTGAAATCGGATATGGTAAACTCATTGTGAATAAATGACAGTTTACATGATAAATCGCTCCGGAATTTTAAACCAAGCAAAGATATATTTGCCTCATTTATAATCCACTACATCGCCATGTAGGTGATGTAAATTTGCATAGGAAATACATTTCCGTTTTAAGGGCAATTACGAGATTTTTCAGTCCGCAAGACAGCAGAACAAGATAGGATCTGAATAAGCCATCTGATTTATTTTACTGTAATACTTACCACCGTAAGAACTTTTCGGAGATCGTTTTGAAAGGCTGTTACATCGATGCCGGGAGCATTATCTGCTATTCTACGAAGGGATTCCGCCAAAGGTCCTGACATTGCCTGCAACTGCCTCCAAGACTGTAGATATTGTCGACGGACTAACTCTATTATAGTTGATGTTAGAGCCAATCCAATCAAAATGTAGAGGGTGCATATTAACATATATTTGGGCTTTTCTGGAAATTGTCATCAAATTCTGCATAAAAATCAAATTTTTGCTACTTGGAGTTGTAAATAATGTAAGATACGTAAATCCGATCAAATAATGTGTTTTTTTATAGAAAGGTTCAAGGCTTGATTGTATGGCGAACTCAAAGTGAATATCACATTAATAGATTTGTAATTCAAATCGAGAGAGCTTCGCCTTTTATAATTCTCTTGGGTACAACTTTTCATTTAAATAAATTAGGGAACCACCTCTCTACATCGCTAATAATGACAAGTTTTATACGCAAACTCTGCTAAACTATTTACGTTTAACCTATTTAACTGTATTAACAAAAACTGGAGAGGAAAGTAAAGAAGAATCATTTCATTTTCTGAGAAAATACTTTACTGCAAATAATTTAAAAAAAAATCAAAATGCTATTTCTATAGCAGGTTTGCAAGGGACAGAGACCGGATTTGTATGCATCTGCATATTTGTTTTGTTAGATAATTGCGGGTTCGTTTTGAATTTTTCTTACGTTTTGCAAGATTCTAAATTAAGAATACCACATTTATTTTGTATATCAATACAACAGTTTACAAGTAAGAGCATATTTCATAATAAATGCATATTCTGCTGCATATTAATTTATGTCCCTCATATTCACTTGTTTTTTTACATATATTTTTTCGTTCGACATTGTTGATCCATCGAGTTCTCAGAAAAAGTGTTAAATTAAAGACCTCACCCTGATTGGCAGAAAAACGTCCATGATTTAAGATCATTTACAATACATGTACGGGGTGGCCTGAATTCGTTGGTTTTGCAGGCGAAAACAGACTTTAGCTATCTTCTTTGTTTTCAAGGTACGCACCAAACATGATGTTTTTTTTAAATATGAGAGGTTTTTATATTTCAGTTATTTCAAAAGATAGAACAAAAGTGTCAAAAAGTTTATTCGCTAAAATCGATTTTGTAAAAATATTAGTAGTTTTTTTTTTGCCATTATAAATTAAACTATTCAGGTAAACGACTAAAACGAAACACGTCTTTTCTTCATCGGAGGTCGTTTCTACGGTCATTTAACATGTCTGCACCGATTTTATAGTCAAAATTTCTAAACTTTTGAAAAACAAAAAATTGATGGTTGGGTTGCCGGGGACCGGTAAGAAGATTGCGCTTGCGCACATTGACTATTCGACATTCGTAGAATACAAATCTGAACTCCTTTTTCGAGCGTATCTATATTGAAATATAACCCTCCCCGCCGCCCTATTTTGAGCAGACCAATCTCGTTTTTTAGCGGTTTCATCCCAGTGTGTCTACTGCGTTAAGTCGTCTGGGCTGTAAGGTGTATACACACCCGCACACGCACACGTGTAGCGAGAAAAGTAAAAAATAGGTAGTTACCAGTTTGTTAAAGAGATGGGAGTCACAATATGTAGAAAAAGGCAGAATACCGAAAAGAGTGGATGAAGATTGTAATAGACGCTAAGAAGTTGTGGGAGGAGCAGTAAACAAAGATCTACAATACAACCACAATCGCATAAAAATTAAAAAATGCAAAGAACCCACTCCCCGCCCGATATGTTCCAGGTGGGTTGAGCGCTAGTGACTATCACCACACGGAAAAAGCACTTTTGTAACTCAACTGGGAGGTCAAGGTCCTGCAGGGACCGTCGCTCCAAGGAGTAACTAAGTTTACTTGAAACCAAAATTTAATAATAAAAACACATTTCTCGGCCCCTGTATAAGCTACTTAAAAATTGATTATGACAATTTAGTTTTAGAACAATCCGGAACTTTTTTTTATTGTACACCTTCTTTTTTGTAAAATTCATGTTAAAAAGTTACGTAAGACGGCAGAGATGCGTGTATAAATTCCGGTGTCAAGTGCGAACGCAGCGCACAAAAACCGCAGAATAATTTTTCTGTATCTAAGTATCTAAGTGAGTTTTTTTTTAGTTTATACTAAGGTAAGGTGCGGTTCACCTACTTTTCCTTTGGCCTGACCGTGGTTCACCCTACTAAAAGATTGTAGTTACGTGCCTGTCCTGTGATAAACAAAACAGCAAATGTTTTATGTGCTTTGAATCAGCCAACTGTAAAACTAGCGTAGAAGAGTTTCCAAAGTATAAGTATGCGCTAATAACATCCTCTGGCGTCCAACGATGGTTCTTCCGTTACAAACACATTCTGAGCGACAGGAGGCAAAAATGTACACCAAATAATTTCCAAACATATATCGTTTGCTACTTTATTCACAATCGAATGCGAACTCACATAAACTAATTTATAACAGCATATTTACGTTAACTGAGTATAATCATTGAATTTTATAGTATTTGATACATACTTCCATTAAATCTAAACAAATCGTAGGCTTTTGCATTTCCTGCTCTGCTTTCCACGTAAGTATAGTACTAGGAATTTCGTATTGTTATACTGACTTCCTTGTAGTATGTGAACTAGAAGAGACAACAGAAACGCATTGTTTAAGTATTTATAGTAGTTGCTTAATACTTTAAATTAATTCATTTATACACTCTTGTGTTATCGTAAGTGTAGTTCACGTAAATACCTAAAGAAATGGAACGAACGTTTCGCTAACTTGATTTTCTCTAAGAATAAACAGCTACTGTATGCGAACAATGTCTAGCACAACGAAGCTCCTATGTGCACTTTTAAAAACTTATCCTACCCTAGTCCTTAACTCTATCTTGATGAAAGGTTTTTAAATATTTCTGTTGGCTTAATGTACATACATACATAGGTACTTATTTAAATAATTATTATAAATGTAACGGATGTTGACAGTTAGTCAGTTACTACAAAACATATCAACATATATCTGATGAAGGCATGCAAATTGTCACGTTGGCCATGCTGGAAATTTCCAGTTCGAATTACCTAATAAATTATGGTGGACTATGCCAGCACTTCCAACTTGATAGTGAATAAGGCGTCTTTCTGGCTAGCAATCGATTATATCTTGCTTATGGTATGACTGGATATTTTCAACTGCAGTTAACTCGAACGGGTAAAAAATAATGAATTTGTAATTATCTGATCATGACTGTCATTCGTTCAGAAAATGTAATTAAGCATTTAGTTCAAATAAATTTACTCCTATTTTATTACTTTATCAATATTGCAGTTCTTTGTGTACTACTATTTTATTCGAAGTTTTATGGCATTTTTAATATTGTTTTTAATATTTCAATCTAGGGAGGAAACTCGTGGCAAAATGGTGTTAAATACGATAGTTTAAAAGCGTCAATCGTTTTTCAATAATCGGCAATTTTATTTAAAGGCAATGCAGCCTCTTGAATAAAATGCATTAATACATTTGCACCATTTTAAATAATCTAACAATATAATTTAATCATTCATATAAGTGATATATTTTTTTTGTTTTTCGTGGCCAACTTTTTTCTACATGTTTTTTTAAATTTAAATATTCTTCGAAATTTTGCCGCCCCTAGGTAACTGTCTAGTTTGCTTCTTGAGAAATCCGGCGCTGCGGGCAACAACACGCGGTTATGAAATTTTTGACGATTCATATTAAAAAACTTTAAAAAAATATTATTTGACACATTTTCGAAACTTTATGGTCACCCTCGAATCATTTTAAAAATTTTTAAAGATTTTAAAATTTTGACAATTTACGAAATTTTTTTTATAATTTAGAAAATTTTGGCTGCGGCTGCGATGCCGTTTGTTGTATTTCCTCAAGTTTTCATTTCTTTATTAGGTAACTGGGTGAGCATCTACTACAATTCAGAAATACGCTAATACAGCCATCTTCATCTAGTAATGTTTTTGTATTTACATTTCATAGCAAAAATTATATTCGTAACAAAAAAAATATATTGTGGTAATCCAAAACTGTAACTAATATTCAGCGACGGAAGATAAAAATACAATACATACTTAATAATAAACCATAATAAAATTTAAAAATATATTTAAAAAAGCAGGAAATTGTAGTTTTCTGCGAATTTTTTATAAAATCTAAAGAAAAATTCCTCCTAAATTCACCGCGACACATTTCAAAATATATTTTTCTAAATTATGAGTGAAGTGTTTTTTTTATAACTTAGACAAGATCAATTATTTTTCTTTTGATATCAATTTTTATAAATTAATATAATAGCCGATAGGAATAGCCTCTTTAATAAATTAAACAATGCTAAAGTTTTTCTGTTATAGTGAATAGTGTACAATAAATCAAAAAGTGTTTTCAAAAACGTGATGTAGCATAAGTAGAATCTATTCAGTCCAATAAAACCTCGAGTGGTTAAATGGGTTGCGATATTTTATTTAGGTTCTCTTTTAGCCCTTACATCCGGGCTTTTTGAAGATCGGCCTTTCACACTAGTCTGTTAATACTGTACTATCAGGGGCGTAGCTATCAATAGGCTGGGGCACGGAGTGCGTAAGGGTCCAACAAATTAAGGGGTCCCGGCCTTCAGCAAAATTCCAAAATTTCGTTTTTTTTTAAATTTACATTCTTACATTCATTATTTCGCAACGTGAGTTCGCAATGTATTTAGAAGCCCTCAGCAAAATTTAGTTAGTTTTTATTTACCTATATTTATTATTTTTCGGATTTTTATTCATCCCTTATCTCTCCCCCATTGAAATCAGTCCACGAAGTGTTAAAAATAATGTTTTATTATCGTTCGTTGCAGTTTTGCGAGTTCCGTGATCCTTGTGCACATAGTAAATATCATATCATATTACCTACGCATGCATTTTTCAGAATTGTTGTGGCCGGATATTGACTAGATTATTATTTATGTTTGTTCTTTTTCACTTGAGAGAAGGGAGAAGGGAAAAATGTTTCAAAATATTTCAGAAAGACTTCGCATTTCAAACAGTATGAAGCAGTAAGCACTCAAGGTTCCGTCATGAGTAAAACTTTGAAAACACCGCTAAGCGGAGCGTTAAAAAAGAAATTAAAGCTAGAGAAGGACGAGCAGAAGAAGCAAATGTTGAAGAAGATTCCTAAATTATAAATTAGAAGTTCTACTTTTTGGATTTCTTCTGAAAAAACTTGGTTTTGCACTCTGAATTTTGATGTTGACTTTTAGTTTACTGACTTACTTGGTTAAATCTACAATACGATTCCCTTATTCCGTAATATAATACAGAATCCAAATTTTAAAAGAAAAAATAATTATGTTTATCTACATTAAAAAGGATGAGAAACACTTTGTGTTGAATTGGGTAGGTAGATAGAAAGTTCATAATAAGCTTATAAAAGACGAGAGGGGGCTAAACATTTTCTGCGTAAGGGCCAAAAATTTCTAGTTACGCCGCTGTGTACTATAGAAAGAGTCGTAACCATATTTTCTGCCATTGGACACTGTGAATAAGACACTTTCACATTACCTTTGATTCCTTTTAAATTATGACCTTCATGTTGTAAGCAGTGACCGCAATTTTATTTTTTTATTTTTCAACCCTGTATTCAACTTCGGATGTGAAGTTTTTTATTTTTAAAAATTTAGAAGGTAATCATTATTGATCTTTGTTCCCTGTTTTTTTTTCAGTTTTCGGTGACTCTTGAGAATTCCGAAATAAACTTGAACTCCCAGAATTCGTTAAATGACAACATTAACACAATTACTCCCCAATCGCACCAACTTGTGAAATTGAAAGCCGCTGCGAAAAGGTCTCTAAATTGCGTTTTCGTAGAATACCTTAAGGAATAGAATTCATCAATTTTGTTTTAAAAGTGACATTTACTTAATTACTTGGTTTCTTATTTTTGTAAATGTTATTGTACTTAATTATAAATAGATGTAAAAAAGTAGATTATAAAAAATACATATAATAAAAATTTTATTTTTAATTTAGTAACTGTAATTGAAACGGCCAATTCGTCGCCATTTTACAGGGTATTTCACGGTGTACGTGCCATAGTGTTTTAACCACCATTGTAATTTGGTTAGAATCAAAATAGGTTGTCTACAGACCTTGAACACATTACATACTTCATTTAATATTGAGTGGAATGAAGCCAAATCATGTGTGGTTTTGAGATGGAGCACTCGCTCACCAATGCGAGTGTCCCTGGTTCAATCCCCATAAAAAGCCTCTTTCTAAATTATTCCTTTTTATGTTTTTGCGACATTTTTGTGAAATACGAAGCAGGTACATACACCGAAAGTCTAAAATTAAAAAATACCCCAAATTTTCGACATGTTAATCAAAATAAAAACCGAAATTAACAATTTTCTTAACTCTTAATGATGATGATTATTAATGGGTCAGAGGACAAAGCGTCCCCTGCTACTTGTATCTATTGCGCATCTTAGAAGATTTAGGTTTCATTGAACCGGTCGTTCGGTGCAGCAAAAAAACAGATCATGTTCAGTGATAATTCCTGTATTTTACTTGGCTCTAAAAAGGAGAAGCCAATGTGTTTATACCTGAAGGTGGCAAAAGCAGACACAAACAGAGTATGTGTTAAGAGGCTTCCTCCTGTATTGGGCATCGTCTGCTCTGCGGGCTATTGATAGCCCCAGTACTGCGAAGATGTTTCTGCAGGTGACCAACTGACCATGGCCAGTCAGTGGGCCAGTCACTATTCTGATTTGTTTTTTGTTTAGGCTCAGAAGATTTTTTTGTCATTCTAGGCGTAGCACCCTTAGTAAATAGTCTAACCTATTTTGGTATTTAAAGAGATCTCCAAGATGATTGGAGCTGTGGCAACGTCCAGTTACATATTTCGTGCCTCACGTATTTGGGGGAAATTCTGTAAGCCGGTTCTGGACCTATTAAAGAGTCCCTAGCCCTAGCGACAGCCAGGGCTTCAACCTTTTTATTTCCCCGAGTTCCACTATGTCCAGGAAATAGTTTTTAGTAAAGAGCTTTGTGAGGGTTTGCTGAAATTCTTGGACTAGTCGTGACCCGTTCTTAGGGGAGATCAAGGTTTTGATGGCTGTTTGACTGTCGTTGCAGATGTAGATCTGTCTACTTTTATGCCCTCTGCTGAGGTTTTCGTTTGCTCAAGCCGTTATCGTAAATATGTTAGCCTGGAAGACGGTTGGATATTTTCCCAGAGCGAATGTAAGTTTAATTCTGGGTTTTCTCCATAGACACCTGCTCTTGAACCCTTTCTAATCCTTGGCCAATCAGTGAACCATACAAGGCTCCAGGTCTGAAGGAAAGATCGGTCTCCCGATAAATATTCATCCCCGCGTGGGATAAAGGTATCGTGTGATTTACCAAAGGAAAAGTATGGAACCATTCCAACACTTCCCATTAACAAAAAAACAGTATAGTTCGACATTAATTGTGAGACTGCTCTGGTATCTCCTACGTTCTCCTATGTGGGTTTAAGGATATTAATCAATGACAACAAATAATTAAAAAAACAATTTTTATGCAAATTGCACCTGAGATCCTCGCATTTGTAAGCGAATACTTTATCTTAAAATCTAAACAGATGATTTGCTCTTATATTATTGATATTCAGAGTATTTATAATGTACTAAAATTCTATACATAATCGACTTTGATCCCAACGAATTACGAACATTATGTTCATAATGACATGGCACCATTCCATGGTCCACGAAACACCCTGTGTATGTAGATTAAGATACTAAACAATAGAATAATATATAAAAATAATTATCAGCTACTAGCAAGAAGTGCCAAATTAAAATTTAAAAAGCTGAAGTGAATTAATACTTACTCACGGTATTTGCAAAAGTGTAAATTTTATAATTATACCGTACATTTCGCCGACTGTTAGATTTCTAAGAAAGCAAGCTATACAGCCTATAACAGCCTACAAAAAAAAAACAGGTAAGCAGGTTTTGACTATTACTTTGTTAATAATTTTCAAAATTTGTAAAAAACGCAATCGTTTTCAGATTTTTCAGAAGTTTGTTTCATCGTCTACCACCCACAAACGGCTCTCTAAACAAGTTGCAGCTGATGCCGGTCAGACAATTACTTTTAAGTAAGCGTTATATAGACAACCATACGATGTCGCACACCGCATCAAAATAGTAGGAACAAAGCCGGCCGCCCTACAGCTAAATTAAATGCGCTTCGGATTTCGGACTAAAAATCGATATAAATAATTTATTTAAAGAGTTATCAAAAATATGCAAAACATGAAAAATATATTATTTAACTAGAGCTAACTGATAGGCGTAGTTAAAATCACGTAACTGCCGGAAAACGCGTTGTCGATATTAAAAAGATCGTTTTTTTTCTTAATTTTTAAAATAATCAAAAATTCCTGCACATCCCAATAAAGTACTTCAAATAGTCTATCGAACTGATAACAATTTATAACAATCGGCATTTGCGTTTTTTGAATTAATAATTAATCAATTTACAATTTTTCAAAAATTCCTGGAAGGCGTCAGAGTAAAATTTGGGAAATAAATAAAAATAATTTGTAGTTCAGTGCAAGCTCTATCAGCTTGGAAAGTTTTAAAAAAATGTTTTAGACAGTTTTTGAGAATTTTTTTTTGAAAATTTTCTAAACTTTGAAGCAGCGCTATTGCGATACTTCTCAGATTTTCCAAATTAATTTTATTTCATCGTATGCTACCTAGAAAAAGCTCTCAAACAAGTTGTAGCTGATCTCGATCAGACAACTACTTTTAGAGTAAATGGGCGTTAAAGTCGAGATTTTCAAAAAGCTGTAGCGGCCGCCATTTGAAGTTAGAAAGTGCGGTAAAACAGTCTTTGATTTGCCTTAAGTTCTTCTCTCAGATTCCGTGCTCAAATTTTCAAAATATTATTTTGAAAAATAACGCTACAAAGAAACATGTCTAACTTCCGTTTCCGGTTTTGGATTTTTTTAAAAAGCTTAACTAGAAGTACAATGTTCGATATACCTTTTTATTTAAAATTTCGTCTAAATCGGTCCAGTACTTTCGCCTGTAGAGGTTAAAACCCACTATTTTGAGTTCCTAGAAACTCAAAACATGTATAAATTATAAAAAGTTATATATTTTACACGTCATGTAATACGATCCTACTCCTTTTTCTTGTAAAACGATAATTAATTTATTTGTATGTTTTAAAGGTAAGCATCGCAATCGTATTCCGCAACCAATTCAAATATAAATATAAAACTTAATTTCGTAGTTTCAAGGAAAAGTTTTGTTTTAAATGAATTTTAATTTAAATTTCTGAAAAAGTCGTAGTTTAGCACACAGCAAAATATAACACTAAAAATAAAGTTGACGTTGTTTTTCTAATTTCGAACTTGAACAGAATGAGAAAGCAACTACATTTCTCGTTTTTGGCCTAAAGCTTACTACAATTAAATCTGAACAATTATAAACTCGCCAAACATTTTAATACTCCCAAGCGGTAGGAAGAGAATGGAGTAGAATTTAAAAGTGGAGACCTTTTCTTAAAATTCTGCACATTCTCCTATGTGAAACAGGTGACCCGCTGTCCGCTTAAAGTCTTTAGTTAACAAACGAAGGCAATTCGTTGTCATTGCGGTAGAATGAGGTTTACATATTCGCCCTTTAGGATCACTAAACATAGTTATTCTCTGTTTATTTCTAATATCAAAACATGATTATCGAATATTTGAGAAAATATGCAATATTATTTTAATAATTTTAACAAAAATGACGAACCCCCTTTAGTTCTCACAAGAATTATTATTGGTATTTTCAGATGTACATTTCAGCTGCTAAGCAGCCATCTTCAGTAAACTGAAACGTAAGAACCAAACACTACGCCGAATCGAAAAAATACAACGAAGCAGATAAGTAACCTACGCCTGGTGATATCAGTCATGTGTGACTGATATGTGACTCTGATATCACCAGGGGTAAGTTATTTATCTGCTTCGTTGTGTTTTTCCACTTCGGCGTTGTGTTTGGTTCTTACGTTTTAGTAGAACGTACTAATAATTATTTTTGTGAGAACTAAAGGGGTTTTCGTCATTTCTGTTATAGTTTTCTCACAGTCGCTCTTTTTTTTATTCAATAATTTTAAATAAAAGCAAAATAAATCTGCAGGTAGTTAGTAAAAAACAAATTTTCTACAAAAACTTTTGACGTCTCTTTTTCCGATGAAAGATTTTTATTTATTTTTTAAATAAACAATTTTAAATATAGCCTCTTTTCTGGATAATTATATCTGCGATGGTTAGAGAGATGAGATTAGTTTATTTGAAGAAGAAGATTTTCATTGAAACTTTTTCCGAGTAGTGACACTTTACTATTCCAGAAATTGCGATTTTCGCAATACTGGATTTTATTGAAATTAAAAGGAACTTAGTTAAGTTGAGCACTAGGCTGTTTGCTTTTATTGGCCTTTGTTTCGAAAAACAGTCATTCCAATAACTTTTGTCTTGTACGTCTTTTTCAGGTTCTTGCAGCTGGTTGTTTTTTGTGATACGCTTCATTGTTTCGTTCAGTTTTCTTTCAATGGATAAAGAAATAAAATTTTATTTGGTAGAAAACTGTACAATTAGATAACTGCTAATCAAAAGTTTTTACAAATTTCACCATTAAAAATTACAGAATTATAATTTAAGTTCGATTTTGTTAACCGTTTTATAATTAGATGCGTATAAATTATCCAAAGATAGATTCCAATAAAGCCATGGCTTTTGCCCGATAACACCTTCCTGGAGCCTGGAATCTATCGGATGTAAATTATCTTTAATTTCAAATTATGTTGATCAAATATGGGTCTTTGCTTAACGGTTCGGCTTAACCCTCGCAATCAAGATCATAATTTCGGTTACACTCTAACTATACAGGGTGTTATTGAAATACCTGCGGTTATTTTAACCTGTACTAATAGAACTCACCAAACTGAACAGCTTTTGTATTTGTCGTTGTTTCTAAAGACCTCTTGAAACTGAGTTAAAAATCAAAAACGTTTTACTAAAAATGTAAATACCTGCCTCTGGAACTGTGTTTCAATTTAATGCAGCACAATAAAACCCAGCAAAAAGTAGGCACATACTGATAAATGGTTTTGTGTCTGATTCTGCGACTTGACGACACTAAAAGTAGGTTAGTGGTAAATTAGTTTGATGTGTACGACTGTATGCGTCTGATCGCATGCAATCAATTGGTTACTTAGTAATGAAATAATTTTTTTCAATAATGGATTAACGGACATCGTCCTTGTGTATAGTGAAGTGGGCGGAAATGCTGCCAGAGCTAGAGCACTTTACGTGGAACGTTTTCCCAATCACTAAAAACATAATGCGAGAACCATTTGCGGTTCACCATTTACGTGATCATGGTTTGTTTAAACCCCAAGTGCACAAACCCGTCGAATTTTAGATGCCAAACCGCAAATTTTAGAAGCACTAGAAGCGGGTCCCATCGTTAGTGTGGAAGACTTGCATTTCGCATTGAAGTATCTGCATTTACAATTTGGAGTACTTTAAACATGTACAACTAGTGCAGGCACTACAGCCAGGAGATCCTCTACGTCGTGAAGTTTTTTGTAGATGAATTTTCAGGAAAACTGAGGAGCAGTCTAAATTTTTTAAACGTTTGCTGGGATTTTTACGAGATAAAGTTTTCAATGTGCACAACACTCATATCTGGTCAGATAAAAATCCTAATGCGTTTCGGGAACACCGCCATCAACAGAAATTTTGTGGAAATGTGTGGGCTGCATTGTGGGCAACTGTTTAATTGGGCCCTATATCTTACCACCTCGTCTGAACGTCAATGCCTATTTAAGATGTCCTAATGAAAACGTAAACAAACTTTTAAGAAAAGTGCCTTTAGCTGTACGCAAGGACATGGTGAGCCTTTTTGGACAATAATTTTCCGGGCAAGTAGATTGGCCGGAATGGGCCGGTGTTATGGCCCTCGCGATCGCCCGATTTATATTCTTGCAATTTTTTTAGGGGGTATATGAAACAATTGGTATATGCCATCCCTATAAACACCTCTGAAGAACTAAGAGCACGCGTAGAAAATGCCACCGAAATTATTCGCGAAAACTCGATTTTTTTTCCAGAGTGCACAAATCCATGTTATGAAAAGCCCGTGCTTGTCTGGAAAATAATAGATTAAATTTTTAAAAATTGTTATACAGACAAGTTTTTTCATGTCAATTAAAGTACTGATAAACCTTTGTGCAAGAGAAATACCTATACAGTGTTTGCATACTCTCTTTTTGTCCTTTCACATTTAACCTAATCTACTTACTGAACAGGGCGTCGAAGTCAAGGGGTGAAAATGCTAAAAAATATGCGATTTTGTAAAAAATGATAAATAGAAAAGTTGTTCTATTAGATATTAAAATATCTGCACGCGTCTTAAAACCATCCTGTATTTGGAACAGATATTGTTATAGGTAATGTTATATAAATATTTTAGAAAGAATACTCTGCAGTACCTGAATACCTGTTTTAAGTGAGAATAAGTGTTATTGTAATGGGTAAGCGTGTTAAAAATGGCATAGCAAAAGGAATAATTCATGGTTAAATAAGCACACAGTCTCTTATGCAAATACTAAATATCCGAATGAAAATACGTGTCTAAGCCGACTGCAAAGAAATTGCATTTGTTCATATTAAGGTAATGGACACATCATGTTTTCATTTTCTGTATTGCTAGAACGTGGAAAATACGGATTCAATGTTTTACAAATTTATCGTTTTGCACATTCTATAAAAAGCTTTCTTTATAACGCTGTATATTCACCCCTCAAACAGCGATGAATACACTCTGAATACTAAAGAAGTCAAATATATCAACAAAACGTTTTTACTCCAACACTTTTCTGTGATAAATCTTGCCAACATATTAAAAATAAACCTAGATAACATTAGAATTTATATATAGAATGTATAAAAACTGTTTGTTTATACAATACTAATAGTAATTAAAATTTTTTCATCCTTTTTAACAAACTGCAGGAAGGACCATTGTAGGTAAAAGGTTTTCCCTATTCGACTTCTACAGGAAGTCGAATTCGAGTTTATCAAAATCTAATTTTAATGTTTGACAGGTTCGTCCTTGCAAACTACAATAGAATTGAAATGGTGCTTTGTGGAATTTTTCGAAACATGTAAGTTTTCCTGTTAAAATAGGGTAGATGTTGAACATACGAATGTAGCATAAGAACACTGGTCTTAGAAAAGACATTGAAAGCCTTCCAGTGTTTGCTTGAAACCGTTCGTTTGATACAATGAGTAGGCCCCGGAAAATATACTCACTTGGAACAAGATCTCCAAAGCCAATTGTTGTCATTGTAATAAAACAAAAATAGAATCCCTCGAAAAAGGTCCAGTCCTCCCAAATGACGAATAATCCTGCGCCCGCAGACAAATAAACGAATAAAAAGCAAATGGCTGCCAAAGCATAGGATGAGGTTCTATTTGCCACGGTTGCCGATCTGCAACAATTTATAAGTTTAGTTTTATTAGATTTTCCAGAATTTTGACCACAATGCAATAAAAACATTTTATTTATACTGGGTTTTTATTAAAACAATGCCTTTTTAAAAAATTTTATTTTTATTAATTGTCGTATTTCTGTTACTGTAGCTTATCATCCACAGTACAGAAAACGAACATCGGGAAATATTGCCGAACCCCTGTCTTTTACAAAGCAGGGGTCTTTAATGTGCAAACATCTATCACACACAGAGACTCACAATCTACATTCATTCCAAAACATAGCGCATTGACATATATATCTACCCGCGCATTTCATCAGCCTCTGGATTTGAACCGGAAACATTCATTCGGTTCAAAGCCAAATGTACATCCTACTCATTTTATATGTGGTAATTACATAGCCCTAAGTGGTCGCTGTAAAATGTAAGGTATTTTCGTAATTTTCGTTTATGTCAAAGTTTTTTGGACTAGATTTGCATGCAAGGCTGGATTCATTCTCCAAATTATGATAAATGTAGTTACAAAGTACGCAAACTTTGCAAGATAACTGCAAATCTAAATACCTACCTACACCATCGGGGCATGTGGTGTGTGAAGGTGGATAAAGAGGAAGCGAAAAGTCGCCCCCAGTCTGCTATTACTGTGAGCGTTAAAGGAATTCCAACTATAGCGAAGACTATACAAAACGCTCGACCAGCTGTAGTCATGGGCACTATATTACCATATCCTGAAAAAGATAAAAATGCTTTATTGTAATTGTTTTAATGCGTAGCTGGTTCGTGTGAAAATTCTAACTCGCATTTTGAAATTAACAATTTTCGACCATTTTCTGATAACTGTTGTATCTTTTAATACACTGTAGTGCAACGATTATTATTTTCCAAATAACTTTGCTATTGATATAGTTACATAAAGCATTTTTGCTGCAAGAATTTGATGTCCTACTGTCGTAAGTTAAATATAGTACAGGTCGTTACCTCGCCCTGTATGTTACACATTAATCAATATAATAAATCATTTTATATACATACATTTACTATGTTAGAAAGCGTAAAATAATCTAATTTTATTTATCACTATCAAAAAAATAGCAGAGTTTAAAAATTACACATAAGGAGGAAAAATATTTAGTGATGGGTATAAGCAGGATTTTAATAATCGAATAATTGCCATTTGAATGCGTTTAATAATCGAATGATTCATTCGGATGTTTCTATGCGGTAAAAAGTAGTAAAAACGCTCGGCACTTGCTGCTCAAATGCTCTTATGAAAGAATTCTCGTTATCATCGTCTTTCCTCGGGCCGCTCATCAAAACAGCGTAAACGTTCAGCTTTGAATAGCAGTTTTAATTCCATCACGTTTTATCATCATTTGCGGTCTCTTTTACTTTCCCATACTCCTACTGAAGTAAGGACAGTTATGATTTCATGCAAATTTTCGAATTTCAAATTTTAACAGAAATACGTGTTTTGGGGTCCAAGGAACCCAAAAAGTGGTTTTTAAAAAGTCTGTCTGTGGGTGGGTGCGTGGGCGCTGTTTTTTATACCTCCGAAACCCTTTGGCCGATTTTTATATGATTTGGTGTGTGGAAGTTGTTTAGTCACAGGTAGTTCTTTGCAAGGTCGTTAATTGGAACCGGAACAGGAAACGGCAATTAGACCGGTTTTTTGGTATTGATTATTTTCTAAACACTATTTTAAAATTTGAAATACATAACGTGCATCTAGAGACCAATCAAATGTTTTTTCCAAATGCTGTTTCTTTAAAATGAAGGCCGCTACGAATTTTTGAAAATTTTACCAATAATGCCCGATTGACGATTACTCAAAAACAAAATATCTAATTAATACAAATTATCGTATTATTTGATAGCCCTTAACAAGTATAATCGAGTGATGTAAAAATACTTTTGGAAATATGAAAATTGTAAATATATATACTAGCGGCTTAAAATTTTGGACATTTAAAAAAGTATTCCTCCAAGACTGTCCACACCATGTTTTTAAACATTATGAGCCAATAGAGCTGGCAATGAACTACAAATTTATTTTTTACTAATCTCTCTGATGCCCTCCAGAAATTTTTGAAAATTTTCAAGTTGATTGATTATTTATTCAAAAACGCAAACGCCAATCGTTATAAATTTTTATCAGTTCGATAGACTGTTTGAAGTACTTTATTAGGATCAGCGCGAATTTTCAACTATTTAAAAAATTAGGAAAAAAACGATACTTTTTAATATCAACAACGTGTATTCCCGCAGTTACGTAATTTTAACTACGCCTATCAATTAGCTCAAATAAAAAAAATATTATTCATTCTTTGCATATTTTTGATGAACTTTTTGAACTCTTAAAATAAAGCTTTTACGGCGATTTTCGTGCGAAGTCCGAAGCGCATCTAATCAAATGACGCGGTCGTTTGCCGTGCTTCTATTCTATGCTAGTCGAACTTATAGCGCTATACTTATACGGTACACGATATCGTATTGCACACTTGCACAGGCTGTCGCAAGTTTAAATCGACGCTGTGGCGTTATTTTTTTCTTGCTTTAATTTTTGTAAAAACAATGTTATCTGCTTAGTTATTGGCTCGCGAACATTTTCACATTTTACATCTTTCTGTTGCACAAATCAATTATTTTTTAAAATAAGACTAGACGCAAAACCAATATAGGTTAATTAAATTTTGTATAAACAAGCAGAGTTCGTGGGCTACCCCCCCCCCCCCCCCTGTTTATATCTTGTAACCACAAATGTTTCCTCCGCTGAGTCTGTCTATGGTTTGAGATCTGCTCCCATAAAGAAAATCCCGCGAAAACCGACAGAACAACAGAAAAAACCTCTAAATAAAAGCCCAGAAAAACAATTTTAAGCAAAAAAAACTGTCGTAAAATAATCAAGATACAAATCCCTTGAAAAAAGTACTTTCAAAGCCTTAGAAAAAATTCCGTTAAAAACAGTGGGAAAGATGTCAGTTTTCTCAGTTCTGGGGGAGTGCCTTAACAGATATTTTCCAAATGTTTTTGAAACTAATAAATATGACCAAAAAAGGTTAGTTAAACATTTACATATAATTCCAAAACAAAATTCGCCCGTATCACATAAATCGATCAGCAAGGAGAAAAACACATATCTCATTCTGGATATGCTCTTTCTAAATTATGATGCACCAGCACCAAAATACACGTGCTTTTGTTTATGGCATGTTTTTGTTGTGGTTCTGTTCTTCAGAAAATAATTAAACCGGAATTGTTTTGGCCGTAGCTTTCTTTCAGACGATTTCGGCAGGTGTTTTCTCCATCAACAGTTTTCCCAGGGTTTTTGTTATGGAGCCCTATTTCAGAGACGTATTTGTTATTAACCGGAAATGACCTCCAAAAGCAGAAGTTATGTTTTTTTTTCTATTGCATGTTATTAGCGTAATGTTGTGGCTATTTCGTGCTGCTGCTGACGTCGCGGCGAGGTTGGGTTCTCGACAGACAGAGCAGACGTAGAGAGCATTTATCGCTATTTGGTGGTACACAATATTGTGTAACATATAAAATCTTTGGTAATAAAGTAGATGTTTTTGTATAACGTCTGTTATGAGTGAAATATAATGTACCGACTTGTCTTGCATCTTCAGACGGCGTAGAAAATATCAAAACAGCATGTGGTTCGTCGTGCGGCTCCCAATAGTTAAAGCAGTAAAGTGTCAAACATTGTCAAACACGCGGTTATAATGTCTTTTGAGTGAAGTATGATTGTTATTTAAAACTCGTTCAGCTTTAGCAACAAACAATGTATAACTAAAACACTGTCGTAAAAGTAGACGTTTATGCAATTTACTACCAATACACATACCGAAGACGCAAGAAACCGTCGGCAATAGATCGAGTTTTACAGTCTACTTTTTATAGTCTAAATATTAGACACCCACCGCGTTTAATATAAGACAATAAGTTTTTATTATTTTTTGTTGTTTTCATCAACCGCAATACAGTATTATTCTAAATATTAATAAATTTTGTCATATTTTTACATTTTTTATTATTTATACTTTTAAAGCAGTATTAAAAATTTCAAATACGACCCTGCGCTAAAATGACTACGAAAAACGAAACTGCTGTGTTTGCTATTCCTATTATCAGTAATATCCGAATGTTCAAGTCAAAACATTTTTTTATCGTTGTGCTTGCACAGGAAACACGCCGCTGGGGTCTTATTTATGCAATCGCATTCAGGAAATTCTATCTCCATACGTGCATTCGCATAATAAAACTACGACCCGTGGTGGCAAAGTATCATGTATTTGCATTGGACATATGCAGTTGGCTACTGTAGGGAACATCGCTTCAACACTTGCTTCCAAAATGGAAAAAACCACAAATTTTAAAATTGTAAAATCATTCGAATGTTTTTCTGTATAACATCTCGAGATATTTCGATAATCGAATATTTTGATTAATTTTATTCAAAATATCCTATCACTAGAAAAAGCAACACAAATTGTATCGTTCCATATTAAATTCTTCTTCTGCAAGAACCTCACACAAATAGCTACATTGTCAATATGTTATTTATTATTTGGTATAAACGATACCTTACAGTTTAATTTAAAATTGTCTTTAAATCAAATCATTATAGTTTGACAACTTACATATTTTCCTAAATGATTTTTTAAAAAACAAAAAGTAGGGCCTTAAAATGTAACGTAAATTAATATCAAAACGCATGTAGCGTAAACAAAACCAGCGTTTTGTAATAAGTATCTTTTCCGCTCTGAAAAAGATTTACAGCTGACTTCAATTATGTCATATTTCATTTCCACAAATCTAATAAAACGAGATATAAAATAAATTTGTTTGCTTCAGAAAAATAGCAGTTGAACTTGATGCAAAACGAAACAAACATTACGTATAATAAAAGGGCGGCTACTGTAAATTTCCATTTCCCAATAAGACGTTAACGTAAGCTATTATCAAACTAAGCTATGACAATTAATACTTGCTCTTAGATTTTGTCTTTCCTGAACTAGCATTTGTAAATGTTTTAGTCCAAATGCATATCATTAGTAATTAATTATTAGTGATTTATCTTACTTTAAGAATAATTTGTGTTATGTTGTCTAAACGTAAACCTCAAGAAATTAATCAAATGTAAAATAATATTTACCTGATATTAATCAAAATTATGCATACAATAAAAAAACACAAACGAAAGGATAGTTTCACTAACAAAAGTTTTGTCCCGTTTTCTGCATAATCGATCCACTGATTCGGCTACTAGGTCATTTGTTGTTTCCCTTAGTATGAGCAAGCAAACAGTGGAAGTAGTTTTTCACCCCTGTAAATGTTTTTCAGACTTCAGTTCTCAAAAATTTGCCAAGTGAAACAAAAAATTGTTATAGTTCAAACGAAATAACAAATAATAATTAAACTCCGAATTATTAATCGACTAAGTCGTCGGCTTCCGCGGGCTGTTTTCAATGGCATGTTGGCTTCCGGGTTGACGCCGTGGTCAAGGTACGTACTGCTGCCGTTTCGCGTACTCCAGCAGCAGGACCGCAGCAGTGAGCATGTTTCGTGAATTTATGAACGAAACATCGGCAGTACCTCTATTCATGACATTGCGTCAACCCGGAAGTCTATTCCTTTGAAAACAAAAAATTCGAAAAGAAAAAGTACTTTCGAATACTCTATATACTAAATTTGATCCTTTCTACCTGCCTCACCATTTACTGCCGCCGGGCCCCCGTTACTAAAAGCGGCATCTAGACGTGTCAATTATATAAGGCGCATGTTCGTATGCACCGCGGTCCAGCCGGCCAATACAGTTTTCAACGGCAATAAAAAAAATTGTGTTTACAGGTTATAATCGATTGAGGCGCTATGACAGACTTAATTTGCAATTATATCTTGGCGGTGGATGGCATTCCTACGAAACGCGGTGACTGAACACTCTGACTTTTAGATCCTACCACTGCATAATTTAATATAGATAATTTAACACATGAGCACAGACTGCGTTATAAAACAGTATTGGGGTGTTCCAAAACTCGCAGATACAAACTGTAGGATAACAGTCTACAAAAAAAAACTGAACGAAAAACTCCTTTACGGGTACACGATACCAAATTAGGAGTGTTTAGTTATTGAACGATGTCAATTTAGAAAGAAAATTTAAACAAATAACAAACTACAATACAAATAACCAGCCAATAGCGTGCCAATGCTTAATTGAACACGTAAATTTGAGTTTTTCAAACAGTTTAAACAAAATAATTATCATTTTAGACTGTCTTTTTTTGTAATTTATCATGGATTCATTTTCAGTACTTGATTAAACACTTATATTTGAGTTTAAATGTTTTCTTCCTATCACTTTCAGTTTTTTCCAAACTTTACAATCGAGAAAACGTATATTTTTGTTCAATTTTTCTTCGTAGAATGCCGTAACACTATTCGTGTCCGCAAGTTTTAAAGCACCCTGTATTTTAGTAACTAAACATATACTCGCATGAAATAAATATGTATGCTGTGGTAATAAGCTTCGCTTACGTTAATTTTTTTAATAGTATGGTAAAATTGTTTTTATTACTGGTTCATTTTTCATTCTACGTTATCTATTTGAAGTGAAACTGTTATGCCGGCATCTACATTTTTCGTAGAATTAAAACCCGGCGAAAATGCGTCACACTCTTATCAACGATTATCTGGACATCTAAGCTTTAAGTAAAAGTATTTCCTGTAAATTTGTTAATCACTGACAATAAACTTAAAAACTGGACCCATTCTCGACGTCTCTCCTATACTATGCACAGTACGTATGTTTAATATGTCCCAGTTTGGACCATGCTTGGGTCAATATCTGCCCGGCTCGGACGAACGTTGTTGCGCATTGACATTGTAAGCACGCATTGACGTTATACTTGAGTGGACGGGTGAATCGTATTATCTATGCTAGCTAACAGTGACACACAGTCGAAAACAAATATTTGTTGAGTGATAAAATCTTCGCTGCTAGATCATGCAATTCAAACTACACTTTCAGTGAGAACACGCTAAGAAGCTTCACTTAAAACTTGCGTGCACGGCACGCATTTTTTTGCGACCGTAAAGGACGGCGGCTGTAAATTGTCGCTGACTCGAAATTTAATAAACAGTAACAAGATTACAGTTAGTTATAAACATATTGAGTTTAGTATTTATGTACGCCTTAAGTATTTTCGCACATGGGCGTCGCTTCAAAGGGTCATAATTTAAGGACCTTTTACATATCCCTTTTTTATTTATCCCTTTAAATGTATTCATAAGGCGAGTATAAACTGTGCCACAAACACAATGTGGTATAATTCCTTAATAAATTGTTCGCATTGTAATTCGGTTTATATAGGCCAGACAATTAAAAATTTTGATATTAGGTATAAAGAACATGTACGTTGTCACAAATACAAACACCCACATAAATCCAATTACGCTAAACACTTACTACAACACAATCATTTAATGATTACTAATAACACTATAAAATGTTTACACTTTTGTGATGATAAACGTAAATTAGATATACTAGAAGCTTTTGAAATTCACAAACATTTAACAACTGTACCGTTAATGAATGAGCAAATTGATCTCTAAAATTCACCTCCATTGGACGCTTTGGAATAAGAAATGAAGTCATCCGCAGAAGATTACCGAGTTCAAGTTACCAAGTTCTAGTGTTCGTATAACAACACTAACTATTTACTTTTTAATATAACTTTTGACAATGGCATGTAAACATGTTGAAATGTGTAGAAGGTTTAATAAATAATTCAAAAATAAGCATTTTAGGCAAAAACATATGTTTCAGATTAAAGAACTTTGTCAAAAACGGAATAGTATTCACTCTTAGGAGCCTGTTACCTACACAAATAGGTATTTACCTAACAAGGTCCTAATGCAACTGCATTGTCATAGTTACGCCATTGTGTACGCCTTCAGTACATGCCTTACATCTCGACACAGCTTTTTTTATTATTTTTTGGTAACTACAAAAAAGTGTAGGGCGTAGCCCACGGCGGGTTCTGCTAGTACTATTTAAAACCGCAAAAGAATTTTTATTACTTTATTCTTAACTTTGAAGCAGAATTTAAAAATATTAAATTTAAACATGTTACTTTAAAAGTTTGTCGCCTTTTGTCTCTTTCAGTTTTGCAGTAAACAACTGTAAAGTTTGTATCGATTTCAGTTCAAAACCGTAGCAGTGTTTCTTGGCAAGGAGAACTAGGCCCTCTTTTGCTATAAACCAAACATTTACCCCGGAAACCTTGCAAAAGCACAGAGCACCAATAAACAATAACTTTAAGCCGAATTTTAAACGTGTGCTGAGATGTCGTCGAACATTTAGCAACTCTGTAGGGGCCAATTTCAGCAACTACCTGTTAGAAACTCATACATACAGATTGCTTTTGAATATTTAATTTCATTTCAAGTTGTTTAATCGCATAATTTACAAAGTTACTACCAAAACTTTATATTTTTCTTTAAAAATTGCACAGTGAAGGAAGCACAAGTTAACAGGAAACAGCTTATGGTATAAATGTGTAAAAGATAACAAGCAAAATATAAAGCAAATACATATTGCATGAACCAATTTTGGCAGATCACACTTATCCTAATTAGATGTTCCTTAAAACGTCAAAAAATGGGAGTCCTATGGCAAATCCTTGTCGTTAGAATTCCAAATTAGGACCACTTAGTTTCACAATGTAGCTTTTATAGAGAGAAGGTATCTCTGATGGAGCATATCTTGTCAAAGATAAAAGGGCGTAACAAAGAAGGCAATAAAATATAGCGACTTCCTATTCTATATATTACTTTAAGAGCTTTTTATGATTCACTTTTTCTATGTCTCAAACATACGGACCACCAAGAAAAATTACAGAATTGTGTAAAGAGTAGACTCTAGCAGTTTTGTTTTAAGGAAGATATAAATATAGGTAAATATTTTTACGGTTTAATTCTGTACCATATTAATTGTTAAACTTTTAACTTATCAATATTTATTGCACTAGTTGTGTTTTCTTTTTACCTTCTTCGCTATACGAAATATATCTATAAAGAAAGGTATTGTGATCGTGAAGTTGGATTTGGAGCAAATGCATTCATTTAGCTGTTTTTCTTTTCGCTTTGAGTTTGCTGGACAATATAACAGTTATGCCTAAAAGAAAGGTACTTTTATGGCAAACATTCTGACTAATAAGCACGTTTTAGTGCCTTGGGAGACCGATAAAAAGAACGCCGCAGAGGTGTCTGTCTGTGTGTCTGTATATACTTTGCAGTCGAGACGCCTTAACGCAAAAAAAAAAGAAATTTGGCCCAAAGATGGCTAAGTGCAATAGGATGACGCTGCAACAAAAGGAGATTGGTCCGTTAAAAAAAGAGGGAGGATGAGAGGGGTGCTTCATGTCAAAATAGACGCACTCGAAAAAGAACCTTAAATTCGTATTCTATGCATGTCTAATAGACGATCTGCGCAAGCGCGATTTCCCCATCACCCTTCATTGCCATCCACCATCGAATTTGGTTTATTCAAAAATTTACAAATTTCGACTTCAAAATCGGTATGAGCATGCTAAATGACAATAGGAGCAATTTTAGATTGAGAAAACATCACTGGGAGGTTTTCTTTTGGTCGTTTACCTGAACAGTTTAATTGAGTGATTACAAAAACACAGCCAAAGGTCTGTAGGACGTGAAAAATTGATTTTGAGATTTTACTAGATGAAGATTAGTTAAAACTAAAAACAAAAAATATCTTAAAAGCGGCCGGCTGCATTAAAAAATGGGAAAGGGGGTGCTTTACTTCAATACTATCACCCCCCCCCCCCCCACTGCCCCCACAAAAGATTGTTTTGTTTATTTTTAATAATTTACGAATTTCGGTTTTAAAAGCATGTTAAATGACAATAGGAACAACTTTCCATTAGGAAAACACCACTGGGAGGTTTTTTTTTGGTTGTTTTCCTGAACAGATTAATTAAGTAATCGCCAAAAAAGCGGCTATTTTAAAATTTTTTTAAAAACTTTTCGTAATTTTTGGCAACTCTTTAAATGTATAAAGATGTTTGAAATTTTTGAAAGTTTAAAGAAGTTCTTAAAAATTTTCTAAATTTTGAGTTTTGAAAAATTTTGAAATTTTAAAAACTAAGAATTTTGAATTTTTGAACATTTCGAAGACTTCGAAATTTTCTAAATTTTAAAAAATTTGCAAAACTTCTTTTTAAGCATGCTAACTTTAAAAAATAATCTAAAATTTTATTAAAAACTATTGTTAAACATGATATAATAGGTATTTGTGTAACAAGTAACGAAATAAGAGTGATTATTATTGCATGAATGTGAAAGTTGCAACATGAGCTACTAGGCGTGTGTTGTAATCACATTTGTGAAATAATCACCCGTTTTCCTTACGTGTTGCGTACAAAATTTTTCTTCTTCCGTCAAAATTGAATTTGAAATTATGAATTATTGACATTTTCATGACACATAAATTATTTCGAAAAATCAAGTTTTTGCCCGTTTTGACCAAACGAGTGAAATAATGGAATTCATTACCTCACTGAAACAAGTAAAATAAAGTGACTATTACCTAACGGAAGTAGAAAAACTATATTTAAAATATTTCGAAAATTTTCTAAATTTCCATAATATCGTCTAAAGTTTCGTAATGTTTTAAAAATTTGCAAGTTTCAATAGATGCGAGGAAGGTCCTGTGGCGGTTGCCCGACAGCTTTTTTAATAAAGCGATCGGCTAACAATGTGTAGCGTTGAGAATAGGTCCAACTGCAATAAAATTTAAACTAGGTCATTTTAGTTTTGTAGCCTAGCTTAAGCTTTCGGTTTGGTCTTTAAATTGCCTATTTCCATTCCAATTATACAGCTTAAAAATTTTTGAGATAACATTACCCAAACCGTTTTGTTTTATCAACAACTTTGTAATTACAAGACGTAAATTTTGCGGGATATGGTTGGAATTAGCATAGTGATTAACAGGGGAAAATAAAATGTATGTGCTTTTATACTTTTTAGTGAGTCATGCACATTCTACATTATTCGGATTTTCAAGGACATGTGCATTCCTACCGCAGTTTTCTCTTAAACATTATATTATAATAAATTAATAACGTAAGCAAATTGCTTCACGTAAGAGAACTATTTACAACGGATGACAGAACAATGGCTAACTAATAGGGCTGGGAATAATTATCGATACACCAATAATATCGATATTATCGATAATATCGAATAGCGATACTTTTAAAACTATTTTCGATATATCGATAATATCGATATTATCGATAATATCGCTATTATCGATAATATCGAATAGCGATACTTTTAAAACAATTTTCGATATATCCATAATATCGATATTATCGATAATATCGAATAGCGATACTTTTAAAACAATTTTCGATATATCCATAATATCGATATTATCGATAATATCGAATAGCGATACTTTTAATACAATTTTCGATATATCGATAATATCGATATTATCGATAATTTCTATAATATCGAAAATGTCGATAAGGTTGATAATTTCGATAGTATCGATAATTTTGATAATAATACCTACATAGAATATTGAAATATAATAGTGACAGAAAAAATGAAATCCAAGAAATATTGTAGTTACTACCCGTATAACCAAATCTATAAAGATGTCCTAGGCGATAGAGATATTTAAAGATGCGGTAAAGATTACGTGATACAGGTGTAATATGTATCGGAGCTGTACTTTAGCCTATACCTTAACTGTATAGATTAAATATTTACCGCATCTATATGATATCTATACTTGTTTCCAGTACAGTTTTATCTTTATCACATCTGCTGTTAAAATTGAAGAAGTAGCTAAAGAGCTAAAAACCTTAAAACCAAAGAAATCGACAGGACCGGACTTAATACCGTCTTATATATTTAAAGCATGCTGGGAAATTCTGCAGTACCCGCTTACGTTACTATATAATTTTGCTTTGAAATCTAACACATTCCCTGATAAATTTAAAATAGCCAGGGTTACACCTATACATAAATCTGGAGATAAAGGTGATGTTGAAAATTACAGGCCCATCTCAATTTTATCTGCACCAGCTAAAGTGTTCGAAAAGATACTGTATAAAAAGATTTTTTACCATGTAAAAAATAGTATAGTCATTGAGCAGCATGGTTTTTTTGAAGGTAGATCAGTCGACACTAACTTAATAACATTTACTAATTTTGTCAGTGAAACTCTTGATTCCGGAGGACAGGTGGATGTAGTATACACCGATTTCGCCAAAGCTTTCGATACAGTTAATCATGATATTTTACTAAAAAAATTATGCGAATTTGGTGCATCTAATACATTAATTTGTTTTTTAAAGTCATATCTACAAAATAGGTACCAATTTGTAAGTTTGTTTGGTTGCAACTCAGATCGATATCTAACACCATCAGGAGTACCACAGGGTAGCATTCTGGGGCCGTTAATGTTTCTTATCCTTATTAATGATTTACCTTTCGGTGTTAAATATTCTCATAGTTTACTGTTTGCAGATGATCTGAAAATTTTTAAAAAAATCAGTAATAATAGTGATGTAGAGCAGCTTCAGAATGACATACATGCATTAGTAGAATGGAGTAATAGAAATAAACTTTATTTCAACATAGAAAAATGTAAAGTAATGACGTATTCCTTAAATAAATTACAAATACTTTCAAACTATGCGATGCATGGGAATATTCTCCGGCGAGAATATCAGGTTAAGGATTTAGGAGTATTCTTTAATCCTAATTTAAAATGGGATAAACACGTTGATTATATAGTTAATTCCTCATTGAAAAACTTAGGTTTTTTAATGAGGAACACTTTTAATTTTGCAACAACCAAACCTATAGTAATACTATATAATTCGATCGTTAGATCAAAACTTGAATATGCGTCTAAAGTATGGAATTCTTCTATTTTAACAAACCAAAAAAAAATTGAAACAGTACAAAACAAATTTCTGAAATACCTGTATTTTAAAAAATATGGGCGTTATCCTGAATATGGATCTTTCCATAATATCAGGCGCGAATTTCAAATTTTTAAATTACATCAACGGAGAGAAATAATTGAGTTGTTTTTTTTGTTTAAACTTATTAATAATAATAGAATGGATTGTCCCGGATTGCTGCCTCTTGTAAGATTGTACGTTCCTGCGTATCGAACAAGGCCGCGGTGTGTACTACATGTGCCGTCTCATCGCACTAATTTACGAATGTACTCGCCTATGATAAGAATGCCTATGCTCACAAATTCATTCGTTAGTGAATCAAATGTTAATATTTTCAACGCTTCATTTCATAGTTTTAAAACGGTGGTGCTCAATTTCTATAAAAATAAATTTTTGCAATAAACACGTAGGGCCAGGTTACTAGGTTACTAGTTACTAGATATAGGTTACTTTAGTTTAGATTAGTTTTAAATATAAGTATAATTGCTTCTTCTTTTTTTTTTTTTTTTCTCTCACTTTTTTTTGTGTTTAATTGATTATTATTTCAATGAAACCGGATAGTGTAATTGGGCGTATGCCCGTTCTATCGGTATATTTTAAATAAATAAATAAATAAATCTGTATCACATCTTATTCTATGCTATACCGCACCGGTACTTCTAGCAGGGATTTTATCTTTATCGGATCTGTAGAAAATATATACTGATTGTCTTTACAGTTGTACCTTTAACAAATCTCTACAATATCTTCATGCAGGCTATATCGCACCTGTAGCGCAATTACCGATTTTGTCTTTATCGAATCTGTGCTAAATATGGTAGGCGGAATAAAAAGCCGTGGAAAAAAAAGCCGGGGTATAAAAAGCCGGGAAAAAAAAGCCGCGGAAAAAAAAACCGGCGGAAAAAAAAGCCGGCGGAAAAAAAAAGCCGATGGTATAAATATTTAACATATGTAATAAATAAATACTTGAAGCTAAGAAAACAATGATTTGATCCACTACTAAGGGAGCATAGAATGACTAAAAAATTGTGAAGTTTCATTTTTATTGAATCCCAAAATAACAACTACTACAATAATTTGTACAAACTTTATTTTATGTCAGAAGACAAACTGTTTATATACACATTAAAATTATAATAATATCAATAATAATATAGAGACTTACATCTAACTACTACCACTACTACTAAATTTAGAAACCTGTTTGCTTTCTAATGGGAAATGTAAAGAGTGTTTTTCTTTTACTCAATTACATTTGTAATTAAATAAATGTGTAAGTCTCTATATTATTATTATGATGATTATTATAATTTTAATGTGTATTACTATAATTGTGTGTATTATAATATAATAATATAATAATAATGTATAATAATGTGTATTATTATAACACTTTGTCTTCTGACATAAAATAAAGTTTGTACAAATTATTGTAGTAGTTGTTATTTTGGGATTTAATAAGTATTTATTTATTAAATATGTTTAATATTTATACCATCGGTTTTTTTTTCCGCCGGCTTTTTTTCCCCCGGCTTTTTTTTCCGCGGCTTTTTTTTCCCGGCTTTTTATACCCCGGCTTTTTTTTCCACGGCTTTTTATTCCTAGATTCGCTAAATATATACTGCCTGTCTTTACAGTTTTATCTTAAGCCTAAAACCGCTGTGTATAGCGTCAATCTAAACACTATCTTTATTTGTTGGCCTTGTGTGTAAAAACGTTAAAAATGGCGCATCAACAAGATCAAGATTTTAAAGTTTACGAATTTGATGGAACCTTGGAGATTTGTGTGCTTCCTACAATTATAATAATAATTTATGACATAATCATTAACCAAGGCTGCTGTCTCCAATGTGGAGTTATTTTCGATAGGGGTAATTAACCCCCCCAGAAGGCCAAAAAATCACCTAAAGCACTAGAAGTAAAGTGTTTTTGAACATGTAATTGGAAAAACTTTGTAAATAAATATATTTCATCGGCTAAAAGTTCCAGCGAAACACAATAAGAATGACTCAATTGCAAAGAAACTTTCTTAACGGTAAAACCTAAAACCAAGCCGGACGTTAAACAATGCATGGCTGAAGAATAGCTCTAAACCTTTATGGGGGTTTATAAACAGACCTGTTTGGAAAGTTCACTCACCAAAAAGATAAAGATATTTAAAGCTTATCCCAGCGCCAGCAGTACAAAGTACGAACCGACATCAACATGAACAATTACGTGATATTTTTTTCTTGAAATTACAATTCTGACGGCAATGGCGGGAAATTCAGAAATAATGTACTTTAAAATAGTTGGTGGTAAAATAATACAAAGACATCAATTATTTCGAAGTAAGATTCTCGAAATGTCTGAACCTACTAAAACTGTTTTATATTTTATCCCCTATAATTCTTCACTGTTTATTTTTCTTAATACTTTACTCTATCAAAATAGTCTGTTTTCACGTGTTTCTTGAAACCTTTATGGGGGTTTATAAACAGACCTGTTTGGAAAGTTCACTCACCAAAAAGATAAAGATATTTAAAGCTTATCCCAGCGCCAGCAGTACAAAGTACGAACCGACATCAACATGAACAATTACGTGATATTTTTTTCTTGAAATTACAATTCTGACAGCAATGGCGGGAAATTCAGAAATAATGTACTTTAAAATAGTTGGTGGTAAAATAATACAAAGACATCAATTATTTCGAAGTAAGATTCTCGAAATGTCTGAACCTACTAAAACTGTTTTATATTTTATCCCCTATAATTCTTCACTGTTTATTTTTCTTAATACTTTACTCTATCAAAATAGTCTGTTTTCACGTGTTTCTTGAAATTTTAATACTATATATAATCTAACGTCGTTTATATCTGCTTTTTCCCACTTCGCTTGTATGCACACTACGTAGTTGTCTTTTGTTGTTTCGGCATCAGTTTATTAAAAACTTAGCAAAGCTGCAAACGATACACTTTACCAACTATTTATAAAATGATTTTACTCTACACTATTAACGAGATATTATGCAACGTCACTATAAATTTTACTGCAAAAAAGAAAACGGTTTAACCCTAACCTGTAATTCTTGGTACTAGTACATTTGTATCATATTGTCCATCATAACCTAATGTAATACTCTTAAAACATTTAGCGGTCGAATCTTATAAGAGGCGAGATTAGCTCAGGGTGCAAGGAGACCGACTCACAAACCAAAGATGGCCAGTTCGATTCCCCGCTAAGGTAAAGTATGTAGCGCATTTTTAAAATTAAAAATTTATCAATAAATACATTAGTGTAAGTGAAATTAGCTAAAAAAATACAGAAGTTGTATAAAATATTATAAAAGAAAATATATCCGCTAAATAAATATATAGCGTAAAAAAATATTTTTTTGTTTTTATCTAAAATTAATTGCTTGAATTATCTATACCGCACCTTAATTTGGACGATACAGCATCGGAATAGTATCTTTAAAAACCTATATCGTATCTTTACAGTACCTTCATGTGCTCTATACGCAATCTTAACTGCATCTGTACTTTAACTATATGTTGTCTGTACAGGAGCTTTACATCTTATATACAGAGTTAGTAAAGACAACTATACCCAATCGATATGTAATCTCTATCGTCGCGCTATCCATAGGGTACAGAAAGCCTGTATCGACTAAAGATTTAAATACAGGTTCGATATAGGTTCTGTATTGTGTGGTTATACGGGTAGACGCATACATTAAATTGATTATTGTAATTGTCGCAATTATTGCAACAACTAAAACATATCAACTCAACTTCCGGGTTCGATGAACGTAAACCTCGAGCCTATAAATGACCAGCAAAACCTAGAACAACTCTATCGTAGAGCATCTAGGGACAGCTGGCGGATAGCCAATAGGGTAATAACGTATGATAGGGTCATCTGGGCAATTAACTCATTTGAGGCCTATAAATCTCCTGGTCCTGACGGGATATTCCTTGCTCTGTTACAGCAGGGCAAACAAGACCTAGCACCAATTTTATGTAAAATATATAGAGCCAGCTTGGCACTAGGGTATGTGCCAAAAGCATGGAACCAAGTAAGGGTCGTCTTTATACCAAAACCTGGGCGGAACTCATACGCCCAGGCAAAGGCATATAGACCTATATCCCTATCATCGTTTGTGTTGAAAGCAATGGAGAAACTGCTTGAAAAGCATCTTAGGGAAACCTGTCTAATAGAAAGGCCACTACACCCTAATCAGCATGCATACCAAGCAGGAAAATCGTGCGATAGCGCATTACATCAGCTAACTTCAAAAATAGAGACAGCATTGACCAATCAAGAAATAGCATTAACTGTATTTCTTGACATAGAGGGTGCATTTGATAACACCTCATTTGAATCAATGATACTAGCTGCTAGTAACCGTGGAGTTGAAGACACCCTATGCAGGTGGATGAAAGCCATGTTACAAGGCAAACAGATTCAGACGACATTGGCAGGTGAGACAGCACAGGTGTCTGTGGCCAGAGGATGCCCTCAAGGCGGAGTCCTATCTCCCCTGCTCTGGGACTTGGTCGTAGACGAACTACTAGTCTCACTGAACAAATCTGGCTACTACACACAGGGGTATGCGGATGATATCGTCATACTCATAGTGGGGAAATATGCCAATACAGTATCAGAGCTCATGCAAAGAGCTCTAAAAACTGTTGAAGGGTGGTGCATAAAGGAAAACCTAAGGGTAAATTTTACAAAAACAACACTAGTCCCCTTCACTAACAAAAGAAAGCTGGATGGGATACGGCTGCCAACTCTCTTTAACCAAGTAGTACAGATGAGAAGAGAGGTCAAATATTTGGGCGCGTTCCTAGACACCAAGTTGACCCTGGAATCAACATCTAGACAACATAACCAACAAATGTAAAACGGCATTAATGATGTGCCGGAGAACAGTTGGAAAAACCTGGGGATTAAAGCCACACATGGTGCACTGGTTATACATTGCAGTGGTAAGACCCATGTTAACCTACGGCTGCCTGGTTTGGTGTCCAAAGGTCAAACAAAAGCAGGCAATTGCAAAACTCACAAAAATTGAGAGGCTAGCATGTCTCAGGAGCAATGAAAAGCTCACCCACGGCAGCCATGGAAATAATGCTAAACCTACCCCCCTCGACATTTTCATCAGGGGAGAGGCCAGGATGGCAGCATACAGGCTGACATGTAACATGAACTGGAAAACCCAGAATAACCTTGGGCACACCAGAATCACAAATGATATCGCAAACCCTCTTTTAAACATGGGTAGCGACACTATGATTCCAAAAATTTCATACGACAAACCATTTGAAATCCAAATGGACTGGGATCAATGGCGTCGTAGGGAAGAACAGAATCCGTCAAGAGGGCTGATCTGGTACACAGATGGGTCCAAGATGGATAACGGGTCAGGTGCTGGAATACACGGCGAAACCTCAAGGCACAACATGCATGTCTCACTGGGGCAAAACACCACGGTATTCCAAGCGGAGATATTCGCTCTGGGAACCTGTTTCTGTGAGAATTTGAGAAGGCAAACCAAAGGCAAACCTATCCACATACTCACTGACAGTCAGGCAGCCCTAAAGGCATTAGCATCAAAGCAGATAAGATCCAAGCTAGTCTGGGAATGCCTGCAAAACCTGAAGACCCTGGCAAAACACAACCAAGTAACACTGGTGTGGGTGCCAGGTCATACGGGCATAGCAGGCAATGAAAAAGCAGACCAACTAGCGAGGAAAGGATCTGAACCTTTATTGGTCCTGAACCAGTACTAGGTATCACAAAGGCGACAGCACGTGGGGTAATAACTGAGTGGATCAAACAACAACACCAGCGATATTGGAACCACGTGCAAGGACAAAGACACAGTAAACTGATGATGGGAAGACCATCTCAGACTGTAACAACTGAAATAATCTTAGAATTGCGACGGGGCTACTAACCGGTCATTGCAGTCTAAGGAAACACATGCACAGAATGGGCGTATATACAGAAGAACCCATATGCAGACTCTGTAATGAAGAGGAAGAAACTGCCTCTCATGTAATCTTTGAATGTGAAGCATTAAACCGCCGACGTCACAACCTGTTGGGCGAAATAGACCCACAGGTAGGCATACCGGAAAAAGATCTGGTCCACAGGCTACTAAACCTAGTAGAGGGTCTTAACCTGTTCACTTAAATCAAAACGCAAAGGCAGAGAAACACAATAGGCCTTATTGGCCGGGGTGTTCAGGGACTCACAAAACCGTGCTCTGCAATTGCTACTACCAATAACCAATAATAACCAATAACCAACTCAAAAGAGAAAAAATAGCTCTATCTAATGATGACATGGCCGCATTTGTCGCATATTAAAAAATACAAAGATAATGTTAATATCTTGAAAATTTAACGACCTATAAAAATTTTAATTTGAGATTTGAAATCTGTGTAGAAAAGTGTCTTAATAATGTCAAAACCGCTTTGCGATATCTTTGATAATAAAATCAAGCAAAAATTCTAGGACTTGAATGTGGATCAGTAGTACTTGAGACAATTTTCTTCTTCTCTTCTTCTTCTTGGTGTTAGGCCTTTGGCCTGTTGTTACCGGATTAGGAGTCGCTCCTCGTTCCATCTTTTCCGCGGTCTCCTTATACTTCGTATCCCTGGCTCTTTTTAGTGATGTGGTTGTTCCATTCCTCTAGCCTCCTAGTTACGCAATCCCCGATCTTTTGGATTTGGCATTGCTCTCTTATAAATTCGCTTCTTATTCTATCCAGTCTTGTGTTTCCACAGGACATTGTCCAGAAACAGGTGATGCGAACATAGATGCCTTAAGGTCCAGAACCTCTCCCTGTTTAAGACCATTGTACGTGGTGAAGAGCCACATCCTACTCGAGGTACCCCTGTTATAGCATAATACAACGGATCTAGACCAGCGAAGGTCGATAAAAAATCCTTCCAGCTAGGTTAGCACCCTGCTAGGAAGACATCAATTTATTGCTCATAGAACCGGAACACAGCCTCGGACCTGGACGGATAATTGGGAGACAACAACAGCGCAAAAATGGAAAAAAACGATTATGGAAGAAAAACAACAATATTAGAATAGGAACCTGGAACATCAGATCATGGAGAGGAAGAGACTAAGAGAAAATTATCGAAATGAAAAATCATTCAATAGACCTCTGTGCGTTAACAGAGACGAAGAAAAAGGGGAAAGGCATTGGATCATATGACGACTACCTCCTAATATACAGCAGAGTAGGAAAGAATGAAAAGGCAAAACAAGGGGTAGGCCTCCTAATAAATAAAATATATGAAAACGCTATCATAGGATACAAAGCAGTCTCAGAACGAATACTAGTAACAACTATAAGAATTCAACACTCCAATGAAAACATATTTAGTGTGTATGCTCCAGTGAATGGCAAACGAAAGAACGAGAGAAAAAAAAAAGTTTTATGAAACACTGCAAGACGAAGTCGATGCTCTACCGCGCAACGAACCATTAATAATACTAGGAGATCTCAATGGTGGAGTTGGAAACCATACAATTTTAGGAGTAAAATAACGATTTAACGAGGATACAGTAAACAGCAATGGCGAACTATTGATACAGTTCTGTGCTAACAATGAATTTATACTGAACAATACCTTTTTTGATCACGAAATGCGATACAAGTACACATGGGAAGATACGAGAGAGCAACGGTCGACTATAGATTACATTATAACAAATCGGGCTATACATCCGACGCAAATACTAGACGTAAGAACATTGAACTCAGCAAACATAGACAGTGATCATAAATTAGTATTGGGAAAGTTACGTTTGCAAATACAAAAAGCAAAGAAGAAAGAATGCGTCTACGAAACGCTACTAAAGAAAGAGTTGTTGGAAAATGAGACTGTAAGAAACCTACACAAGACAAGACTAGATCAACGAATTAACAATTAGACGATATTAGATAACTCAAATTTAAATGACATCTGGAGAGCACTAAAAAACAACATAATTGGTGCAGCCACCGAATCCCTAGGCACTAAGAAAGTAGACAGGAGTATCAATACTAAGGAAACTCCTTGGTTTTGCAATGAAATAAAAATATTAGCCAACACAAAAAAGCAGGTGTACCTAAAATACAAGACGAAGAAAACTCCAGAAGAATTTAAATGCTACAAAAGAATAAGAAACGAGGTCAACGCGGAAATAAGCAGAATAAAACGAAACTACTGGGAGGCATATACTAAAAATTTAGAACGAGACTTCTATGGGTCACAGATACAAATATGGCGAATGATACGAAATCAGAAAGCCGAAACCCAAGAATAAATAACAGCAAATCAGAAAATTAGTCAAGAAGAATGGATATGCCACTTCTCAAACCTATATTCCACAGATACCATAGAAAATACTGAAGACAGAGAACCGATACTAACAGTAGTAGAAGTAAATAAAGAAGAAGTAATGGAATCTATAAAGAGTCTAAAAATAGAAAGTCTCCGGGAGAAGATGACATTACCAACGAAATGATAAAATACGGAGGAAGTGCTTTGGAAGACAAAATAACATCCCTGATCCAACGACCATTCATTAAAGCACGAGTACCCGAAGAATGGAAAATCAACACCGTCATACCAATTTTTAAAAAAGGAGACAAACAAGCTTCAAACAACTATAGAGGAATCAACCTACTTAGTACAGTTCTAAAACTGACAACCAGAATAATAGCACAAAAACTGTCGCAACTAATCCCATTATGCGATGAACAACAAGGTTTTAGAAGGGGTCGATCCTGCACGGACGCGATATTTGTTACCAGGCAAATAGTTGAGAAATCACTAGAATTCAACAGACCTGCCTTCTTTTGTTTTGTTGATATAGAGAAAGCGTTCGACAGCGTGCAACTAATAAATATAATGGAAGTACTGGATAAGTATGATCTCCCGGATAACTTACGACTATTAACAAAAGACATATATACAGAGAACAAAGCTAGAATAAAAGTAAATGGTAAGCTAACCGAAACAATACCAGTAAATAAGGGAATTCGTCAAGGCGACTCACTAAGCCCATTATTGTTCAATGTCATTATGAATGAGGTTATAAAATAATTAAGAAATAAAAGAGGGTACAAAATGGGAAATACAAATTTTAACATAATCTGCTTTGCTGACGATGCGGTTTTAATAAGTGACAACGAAGACGATCTACAGAGGCTATTATATCAATTCTATCGCACCTGTGAAAAATTTCACCTAAATTGATCGATTAACAAAACAAAAATAATGGTAATAAGTAAAGAACCTATAAGATGCAAATTGGAAATACAGGGCAAAGTCATACAACAAGTCATGGAATTAAATTATCTTGGAGTGAATATAACGAGTATAGGCAGCACACAGAAAGAGGTTATGACTCAAGCCAACAAAGCCGCCAAAATATCTGGGTGTCTCAATAGCACCATATGGTACAATCAGTTTTTAAGACGTGAACCCAAGGTTCGAATATATAAAAGTATTGTAAGACCAATTCTGACGTACGGTGTAGAAGCGAGAGCAGATACCTCTAAAACCATACAAATGTTGGAAGCGACAGAAATGAAAACTCTCCGGAAAATAACTGGAAACACAAGAGACAATTCTCAATTAACCGAATCTCTATCTCTTACCGTTTACGAGATCCCCATGCATGCACTCCTTATCTTGGACACCCTGTATACAATTTAAAAAAAATACAAAAGAAATAATTCGTGGTAATATTGACATTTATAAAATCGATATTATAGATAATATATCGAAATTAATGTCGGTATTATCGTTAATATAGTGACATTATCGTTATTGTCACACTATTGATACTATCGATATTATCAATATTGTCGATAAATTTATTATCGATGTGTTCGATATTAAATTTTCAATTTCGCCCAGCGCTACTATCTAACTTATAAACTAAAAATGTTTTGTTTCAACAAAATTTAGCCTTACAGCGTGAAAAATATAATTCATGTAAATCATGGAAAACGCTTATTTGAAATGACTTACGAACCACTCTTATCTCCTGTGAAATGCTACTTACTGTAAATTAACTAATGAACTTTAATTTATCGGCCAGAGTCGAATTGGTTCCCAAATACTTTAATCCTCTCCAATGATGGCCAAATTGGTTCCGGGGTTGTGGTCGAGTTGGTTTCCGATGGTCAGGTATAGGTGATTTCATAAGCGGATTAACGATATCAACACTAGATAAAATATTTTGTGTTATTTTGCAATATCTACAGGAATATTTCTTAATTATTCTAAAGACAGCTTTTGTTTTTGACCAATGACATCGATTCTGGTGGTACCTAGTTATTATAGGAACGGGCTACAAGGACAATGAGAAGATATCAGTTGCTTGCTGCTAGTCTTTTTCTTGTGTTGAATTATGGCTTCTCTAGAAATTGTAAAAAGTGAAAAGGTCAAAGACTTAATTTCTGAAATTTCAAAATATTTAACATATATTTTTGGGTTGCCACTCTTGCATCCTGCAGAAGTTGGAGGCGACCTAGCAAGTGACTTCGCTGAAATACAGCCACAAAATGAGGATGTAACAACATTTATAGACTATTTGGTAGATAAGTACATTTCAGAAGATTCTCAGTTTCCTCCTCATATGTGGGCTGAACATTCTGCCTCTTTGCAAAGAACCACGAATGCTTGTAAAACGTTTCATTCAAAATTTAATTCCTCTTTCTATAGTCCGCATCCCAATATTCAAAATGTTATTACTATTTTAACTAATTTTCAAATAGATTCCTATATAAAACAGCGCAGTGTGTTTAATGTATCAAAAATGTATGACCGTCGTGTATTACAAAGAAAAGAATTTGTAAACAATATAATAGAAGAATTACGAACAAACAAAATACAACGATTTGACTGTGTTAAAGCTGTTTCTTCTCATTTTAGAGCTTAAAAGTTTTGTTGTTTCCAACGTTTAATATATTTAATTTAATAAAAATGAGGATTACGTTATTTAAAAAATTTGTAATGATGTGTTTTGTTAGTGATTTAATAAATGTTTTATATGTATTTCGCTTCTTTCTATATTTAACTATGATAAGTAAAAATACATTATATAAAAATAAAATTAGGTAAATAATTGAAAAATATTCGCTAAGTGCAACTCAAAGTATATTATAAACCGGTGTCTATTGTTGAAATCATTAATCCGCTTAAGAAATCACCTACCTGACCATTGGGAACCAACTCGGCCCTTTCATTTTTGACTAATCTCTTAGAACATGATTACGGGAACCAACTCGCCCCCGACCAATTTATCACAACCCTGATAATGGTGGAAATAATCCAAGAGCAAATATAGCGTGTATATAGTTGTAGTAATTCCCATAAAAATGTAAGTTAATACAGAAATGGTTAGCAGAAAGCCAAGATATAAAAAAACCTACGGAAATTATGATGTAGAATAAAACATTATGAATAATATTAAGATAGTGTATTGAAATCGCGTGAAATTGAACCAATCTGATATTGATCAAGAAAACGATATCTTCTAATACGAAACCTTTTTAGAGACTTGATTATTTTTAATCTCTGTTTTTAATCACAGTACAATTCTGGAACTGAATGGCTAATTGTATTTTACTCAACGATAAGCTTAAGGTCAAGGGGTACGAAATTTAAATCGTACAAGTAAAAGTTATTTCAGGTATCACTAAAAGATAGTAAAACGTTATCAGTTACCGCAGCCACGTTTTATTACAATTTAATACTTTTACTGTCAACCAAAACCTTGCATCTAATATAAATGTAATTCTTTCAATACAACTTCTTTAAATTTTTGTCGTCTTTTTATGTTATTAATGTGTTAAACTTCTATAAATCCTTATTAACTAAACTTTTGCACCGCATACCATATAATCCGAAAGTAGTAGCAAAAATTGCTTTTTCCTCACAATGCTTGATCGTGTAAAACTTTTAGTATCGACTAGCAGAACCTGTGGGCTATGTTGCATGGTTTTTTGATATGTTCTTTTAAAACAATTATTCGCACATTTATTTAAAGTAATGAAAACACTACAGAAGAAAGCTCAAAATGTGAGTGGAGCAATTAAAATAACTACTAACAGAACCCGTGGGCTAAGCATCACCAAAGTTTTTCTTGGTTATTCCCCGCCCTTTACCGCTCCGAATGTTTGCTCCGCTTAGTGGTTCTTTATAAGAGTTGCTCCGGTAATAAAATTCACGAAAAGAACGGAAAAGAAGCCCGAAAAAAGAGCCTCGGAAGAAAAGCCAAAAGGAAAGCCCGGAAAAACAGATCTGTAAGCAAAGTTGGGGAAAGTAAAACCCGCGTAAAATCTTCAGGAAAAAATTAATAAACTAATCACTTGTTCTCATTTCCAGGTAAGTGCCATAACGGAGATTCTTCAAATGTTTTTTGAAACTAATAAAATACGCACTAAAAAGTGTTCTTAGAATTTGCCTATGATTCCAAAGTTAAAATCGCCCTTATTCATATAAATCAGTATGTAACGACATTGTTAATGTTAATACATTACAAACAACTTCATGTCCTTATTCAGCCTACGTGTTTTAAAAATAAATATTGGTCCGCAATTACAATAAATGTCTAAGCTGTCTCGAGTTGTAAGACAAATATTACAGACTGCGTCGTCACTAAGAATTCGTAGTAAACAGTTTTCTAGTAAACACTTTTTAATTATAAGCGGAACTTAGTCTACTTCCCAATTGATATCAATAAACTGTAGAATTCGTCTGGTATGTTGCGATTTGTTTATTGTCGGCGCGATAAACCGCACACATTTTCGACTCGCTAAAATTAAAGTTAGCCATAAACAAGCAAACTATACTAACGGAAGTGACAGCACTAAATGAAATGCGTCGACATGCCAAAAACCCGCCATTATGTTATAGTGATAAATCTTTCTGAAGTGCAAGATTTAATGATCTTGTTATGGCGAGACAGTTACGGATTTAATATATAGATAGTACATTTTTCGATCGCAGAACTCGGCACCTATTCTCCGCTCGTGCATCAAACTTTTCGTATACGTATATGACGTCATTGCATTGCAACATTAAATGCAATGACACCGCACACGCATACGAAAATTTTGACACACGACTCGAGAATAGGTGCCCAGGGCGGTTATTCTCAAATTTGCGTCAAATTTTTCGAATGCGTATATGAGGTGCATAGAAATATGCATAGAAAATCAAATGTAATGACGTAATATATGTATACGAAACAATTGACGCACGAGTCGAGAATAGGTTCCCTCGTCTGTATAACATGCGTTAAACGCAGTACCGGTTATTTAGCACATATTTGCATTTATTTATTTGGGAACATGTTGTTATATAGTTCCTGAAACTATTAACCCTCTTCCGATGCCGATCGCTCTGCTGGCATGCTTTGTGCATCGAATCTGATAGCGTTATGAGACCTATTAGCAGATTACGTTACAATAATACAAACAAATATTCTTTTCTCAACGCGACTCCAATGCAAACACTTGCTTAACCTCATTTGGGCGTCCTCAACGTTCGGCATCAGTTGTGCTTGTACGACCACAACGAAAATCAGTAAACCGCTTGTAAATCATTTTAATCGATGGTGAAGAGTCCCTATAATATTTATCAAGCTTTGTTTAGGTTTGCGTAATAGTTTTCTCCTGCAAAAAATAATGTTTAATTAACACACGGAATTCACTTTTTTCCATGTTTGCAAAAATACGAGAGGTTGTCTGCTTTCAATAGCTGTCAAAACTGAACTAAACGACAGATCTGTCTGAAAATTTTAATGTGACCTAGTGACAGATGGTATTGACAAATGTCATCTGGTATTTGCGATTGTGATGCCCTCTGTTGTAATTTTACCAAACTTCTCACCCCGCCCTCGTAGAATAATATTTCAGGAAAACGCATACGTTAGGTACTCCTCCACAGTCTCGCCACCGGAAGAAAACTATACCAACTTCAAAATAAATTGTTAATAAAATTTATATACAACGCTAGAATTATTTCATAACGTTTGTTTACACAAATAAATAGTCATTAGTTTTCCAAAATTTAAAACATTGCAGTATGTAGCAGAACACAAAAACAGTTCCACGTGAAATGTCTTGAATGTTAAAAAATTGAAATATTTAAACTAAATTAAGTATTACAAATAAACTTGTTTTCGTATAAAAATGTACTACATTCTTGGTTCAACAATAAAATTGTTTCAAGGTTTTTTTCATAATTTTACAGAAAGAAATTTCCAAGGAACCATATTTTACTTTATTATGAACACGTCTCATACAAAATGTTATGCAAACCTCCAGTCTACTATACATCTTTTCTCTTCTCGTATAACAAAAGGCCAATAACAAAAGGTGTCATAATATCGTTGCGTGCTACCTTCAGAAACGTCATATAGGCGTGTTGTATAGTACGTATAATCAAAAGCCCAATTCGTTTTCGACACGGGAAGCCAGCTAATCCCGAAGATGATAAATATCCTGCATTATGCACACCTCACTCCCAAAATTTGTTTCTACACTATCAGAGTGCGTTATATCAAATCCAGATAGCTCATGTATAGACAGTAAATCTTATTTTGCGATGGTGGGATGAAAATGGAAGTAGTCCTATGTTGAACATTATTACACGCAAGATCATAAAATTTTACACACTATTGGTTTAGCACATCTCCTGTTTCATGGAAACTCATACAAAGTGTCTAACACTGCGAGGTTTCTTTATACTTTTTTTTTATAGTGAAAAATTCTTTTATAAAAGCATAATTAAAATTTTGAAGGGCATATTGTTTGTGTACAATGTACATAATAAGCTGTGTATTAAATATAATTAGTTGATGCCGTGTGTACCAGTTCAAGTGGTGGTACGAATTAGGGGAAAGATAATATCTGAATATTGCATGACCGATCTGTTTATCACTTTCTGAATTTAAATGTGCTAATCGTTCATCACTGCCTAACAAAATGTGTGTTTATCCTTGCGGTTTCATACCAATGTATTATTTTGTTATAAAACTTTTGTTTTATAGGTTTCGTCTAAATTTGATTCTCCTAACAAAGATGTAGATAAATAACTACTTTAAACTGAAATTACTTTTTAGAAAGTAAAAATTAATAACAAGACATAAAATCTGGGTGCTTCATTTTAGCAAAACAGTAAGAAATACTAAAACAATATATTATTCATAGTCAAACAAATTACAGTAAAAACAAAAAGTCCAACAGTTGGAACAACATTTCTGAACATGTTCAAATTCTTTTAAAACACAAGAACGTCCACGTCAAGTCCACCCGCGAAAGGACATATACAGGGTGCGGCAACTAATGTATTGCAAGCCGACATCTCCAAAACTATAAAAGATTGAGAAACCAATTTTCTTTTTATAGATTATAGGTACATAAAGTCATAAAATACTTTATTGCTTCAACAACATTTATTCATTTTAGCCTTATACGTATTTCAACATGTTTACATGACATTGTCAAAGGTCAGTTAGTGTTGTTATAGCAATAAAACTTGGTGACTTGATCTCGGTAATCGTCTGCAGATGACTTGATTTCTTATTCCAAAATGTCCAATAGAGGTGAATTTAAGAGATCAGTTTGCTCATTCATTAACGGTAACGTTTTTAAATATTTGTAAATTTAAAAAGCTCCAAGTATATATAATTTACGTTTATCATCACAAAAGTGTAAACATTTTATAGTGTTATTATATATCATTGAATGATTGTGTTCTAGTAAGTGTTTAGCATAATTGGATTTATGTCGATGTTTATATTTGTAACAACGCACGTGTTCTTTATACCTAATATCAAAATTTCTAATTGTCTGGCCTATATACACCGAATTACAGTGCGTAAAATTTAATTTGTAAATTTCTGATTTTAGCAAGTCATCTGTTTTTTCTTTTGCATTAAACAAAGTGTTGAAAATATTTTAATTTGTTTTAAAATTTACTTTATGTTTATTTGTTTTGTTTATAATTTTAGCAATTTTATCTGATTTATCGCCAAAATACGGAAATGGAGCATATTCAACTGTATCGGATGAAGTTGGGGTATTCGGATAAATATTTTGAAGATAAGTTTCGGAACTCGAATTAAATTTTGATCTTGGATCAAATTAAATTTATACATTAGTATCTGTAAAACATACTTCAATGCGACGCGTACTTATTTATACAGGGTGACTTGGTTAGTGCGATATTGCTTTCTAACGTCTTTATTATAGCAGTTAGAAAAAACTTAAAAACAGATTTTTGTTATACAACTGCGCATAACCCAAAATTATTTACAACTATACTGGGTGTTTAATTATGCCTATACAGCACATCACTTTGTTATTTTACATAAAACACTTTGTATATTATTGAATTTTTAGATTCTACGTTTAATTCTAGATATAAAAGTATTATAGTTTTTTTAGTTTAAAATTAGTGGGTTTCGAGTTATTTGATATTTTTCAAGAATTTTGGCTTTGTGGATTAATATTATGTATTACAAAATTAATACATTAGCCACCTAAAACGTTCACCCATTGATAGTTAGCACAAACTATTGACGCATTATAACGTATGCGGTATGCTAAAAACAGCACATTATTACTTAGGGTGTTCGTAATTTAATGTCAATTTAAAAAAAATTAAATGTAGTAACTTTTATTTTACAAATAGAACACCCAGCGTTTTTTAACACCGTCAAATGTAGAATTAAATTCTTTTTCAATTCGCCGTAGATAGGACTTTGTATATTAAATATTAAAATTTCTATGATTTTTTGTGTATTTTTGATTATTTTTACATAATGCAAAATAAAATAGGTCTGCTGTGTGAAAATACAACAAAAAATCTTATTTTATAACAATCAAAAAGTGTCACGCCCTACAAAATATGGAGAATATAACAACTTTTTAACTTAATTAAAGTTGTTTATTGTCAAATAAAGTACTTTGCGTCGCACTCCAAAATGTTCTGTAACTAAGCAGTGACGTCATCAGCAGTTTCCTTAAATGGCAATATAAATATGTTCCTAGCAATAACAATAGGCTTTTCGCGTATTAATGATACAAAACGTTCATACTCTTACATTACAATAGTATATTACGCAACAAGTTTAGAAAAGTGATGTTTTACTAAACGAGTATGGCTGGTTTGAGTAAGAGCGAGGGAAGCGAGCGAGTAACTTAAAAAGCCATACAAGTTTAGTGAAAACACTTTTCTAACGAGACTGCGTATACTATTTTTTCGCATTTCATGTGAAAATTTAATTTTGTTAGTTTTTAATAAAAATGACATTAATATAACTGTCACAATTACTGGCATTGAAAATAAAAAAATAATAGTAGGTAGGTTGTTTCAATAACATAGTAACCTAAACAATCGATAGAGACAAGTAAACAAACAAAAATATCTACAAACAAAATTTACAAAGAGCGATGGAATTTCAAGAATTTGAACAAGAATGTGAAATAAGAAGTGAATTTTCGGCTAAAGAAGTTATTCTAAAAGCAGCGAAAGAAGCGTCTTCTAGTTGGTTGCCACAAAAATCAAAAGACCGTTACGAAAAAACTTACAGCCAATTTTGCGATTGGAGAAAGAAGAAAGGAGTCGATGAAAACATAATGTTGGCTTATTTTTTTGAAAAGGTAAACGTCCGATCAAGTTGTGTTACATTTTCAAATTTAAATAATTGTACTTTTAATATTTATGCAGATAAAAAATAAATAATTTCCTTTTGTCAAGAGTGTTTTTATGCAAAATCCGTTGCTATTACAGAACGATTTTGAGTATAGAAATATAGCCAGTTACAATATGAAATGAGAAAAAATCTTTTACATGAATTTAAAATACTGATGCAAGTAAGCAGGCCATGGATTTAAACCGATTTAAACAAAAACACTTCGAATGCTACGATACTACCCAAGTAGCACACAATATATATCCAATATCTATCCAAGGTTTATTTTATGTTGTACATTGGCTCAACATTTTATCGTGCATCTTATATCTAATATATAATGGATAACTATTGGAAATACAAGGTATATTTTGAAATATTGGCAAACTGTTGAAACTACCTGGGACAGGCAACATTGGTATCCCAGGGTAAAACCAATATGTAACCAATGTATGGGATCCCGCAATAAAACCATGTTGGGTAACCAAATATTGGCAAACTGTTAAAACTACCTGGGACAAGCAACATTGGTATCCCAGGGTAAAACCAATATGTAACCAATGTATGGAATCCCGCAATAAAACCATGTTGGGTAACCAATATAAAACAGTTACATAACCAACAAGCCATTTACAATATAAACTTGCAAAGGTAAAATCTATATATAACCAATGTATGGAATCCCGCAATAAAACTATATTGGTTAACCAATATAAAACAGATATATAACCAACAAACTATTGGCAATATAACCTTACAATACTCTGCCAATAACGAACAAGTAAATGTAATACTAGCAGTTGCCAATATTGCCTGCCATTATAAAGCCAATATATTTTATCATTGAACAAGGTTTGTAATTAAAATTATAATGGCAAGGCGATATAAAGACAATAAGAAACCTATAAACACTAGTTGAGATACTGCCAATATTTGAAATTAACCTAAAACCAATATTTTTTGATAAACTTAACGTTAAATGTAAATAAAAACCTTTCACTTTTAAAATTTAAATTTCAGTCAGCACTGCATTTATTAAAAAAATATTATTCTGTTTACTATTACTAAAGACAGGATCCTGCTTAGATAGGCAAATTGTTCTTTTTACAAATAGGAAATTTAAAGCATGCGCTATTTAAAACCCCGTTAAGAGTATATTTACATTTAATCCAAATTTTATTATGTATTTTTTGAAGTTTTTGAATTTTATAGCCCTTTATCTGGGTTTTGTTGTTTGGCTTTTTTTGTGCAAACATTTTTTTATAATTTATTTTCCAGTCATACTGTTTTCTATATTTTAATTTTTGTAAGAAATTCCAAAACAAGCAAATAATGTTTAAAACTTTTGAAATAAATTCAATTACAAACCACTGAAAAGTTCATCAGTCTTTAAATCCTTATTATTCTGACGTAAGAATAATATTAGCGACCGAACAAGTATTCTAACATATATACAAATTAAGGTCAATTTCGCATATTCTAGAGATGGCTACGGTAAATAGAAAGTTTTATGACGTCATTCGTGAATCCCTCTTTATGGAATGTTTAAAAACTGATAAGAACAGCATAATTATCTGCGTATGTCATTTTTACCTATTTAATTCTCTGGGGTGTTTTTTTTAATAACATTTTTGCTTTTTGGTTCCTTTTTTTGTCACTTTCTTGCTTTTTACGTATGTTTTTATACTTTAGTTTCTTGTCTGTTTTTAAGGATTTATTTGTATGTTAACAGCTATAATAAAACAAGTATCCGTTGATGGTTATAACTCCCATATATTATTTTATAGAAAAATACTAATTATAATACCTATTTTACTAAAATTTTCGGTTTGTGTTGTTGTTTTCAATGTACATAGATAAATCAAAAAATTGGACAAAATATTTTTTACTCTACTTTGATAAAGGTTGACACATGCCATCTGTAATATAATTAGCATTCAGAGTAAATGTACAAAAAGTAGTACCACCGATTAAATTACATGCTATAACTCAGTTACACAAATATCTGTGCGTCATAAGATGCAAACAACGAAAACACCTTTTGAATAGATATTTCTAAGAAATGAGTAATACCGAGGGCTGCAAGCAAACAAATTTGTCTTGGAAAAATTTACCAACGGACTAGAGTTTGTATTGCTTCCAGTGGCGTTACCACAGGTTAAAATTAAACATATATTCTACAATTTATTATTTTACTTATTAGAATTGTTCAACTTACTAATTCAGTACGGTTAATATAAAAATAAAACGATTATCTCAATTGTTTTATTATACTCTAATAAATTGTAATATTTGTTTTATTTTTTGTAATTAATTTGTACTGGTATTAGGAACCATGACATTACTAGAAGATATTTTTTGAATCAAGAGATTCAGAGAATCTAGGAAATAGTATCCGAAAAAAACCACAGAAAGTTCCCGGGAAAATAGTTCTCTGAACAAAAATCTGGAAAACAGTTCCCGGAAAAAAATTCCCATAAAAGTTTCAGAAAAAAACTATGACATGTACAGAAATTTATTAAACATAGAATAAGTTTATCCTTTGTCGAGATACAAAATTAATTTGTATTTTTAAATGATTTTATTATACAAGTTGATTGCAAATTCAAAACCAGTTGATGTGCTCATTTATTTAGTCATAAAACCTAAATATTGTAGGCAATAGATACAATTTCCGTTGACGAGTATTTTATACACAAAAAACGAAATAACCGATTCCACCTAACCCATATGATCATTTCGAACATTTCAGAAGTTTTAGGGGGCTTGCACATCAAACAATTTTTTTGGAGATTTATTTCCGAAGACTTTTTTCTGAGTGCTTTTTTCCTGAGACTTTTTTTTCCTGGAGACTTTTTATTCGGGGACTTTTTCGTGGAACTTTTTTCTAGACTTTTGTTCTGAAGCACTTTTTTTCGCATCCTCTAAAGAATAAAAAACGCCTCGACAAAAAATAAACAGCACTATTAAATTAGTATTGCAGAAAAAACAATATGAGCTTCATAGCATCCTCATAAAAATTGGTTGCATAAAAAAGGGTGGCTTAGCATTTCCGGAACAGAACTTTATAAAAATGACTAGTACAAAACAACTTAAAAAATCCAAAAAATTTTAGCAAATAAGTGAATTTGTATTTTTTTAAATTGCAAATGTTTCTTGGGCTCTGTGAAGTACTACTGCCGACGCCACTGTTACATAATCCTTTTGCAAGAAAGGATACATATTTTGCTACCTGCGCTTTTACTGTACTGATAAATCGAGTTGGGAGTAGTGAGTTTCCTTCAGTTAACGACACAAATGAGAGTTAAATTATCTATCGCTTCACTGTTAGTTTAAACAAAAAGTTTCGTTGAGCAACGTTTAAAATCATTTTCTTAGTTTAGTTTCAGTTTAAGCTAGTTAGTTAAGTGTTCTTTTGATATTTTAGTACAAGTTAATTAGTTTAGTTAGTTATTTACTTAAGTGTTTTGACTGAAATTGTGTAAAGTGTTAACAGCTTATTATTACAAGTAAGTATAAACTATATATAGTGTATTTGTTATTGCTACTTTATGCATAATTCATAGATAAAGATGTCTGGAATTTGGTGTTAATGAAAAAATATTATTTTTAGGTCGACATTCTTTATTTAGTGCGGGGCGAAAATCAAAACACCACAATATACAACTGCATGAAGAGGCTGTTAATATCCGATGTGGCCATACAGTACTCGGGGCATTGCAAGATACGAGGAGGCCAAAACAAAAGGAATCCTTTAACGACTTAAAGATTTGCTCTGCTCTAAAAAGTAAGATTTATATCGATCCGTTATTTCTTAAAAGTTTATCTTTGATTATTGGCTCAGGGCAAAGACCAGAAAATAAAATTGGCTGTATTATTAGTTGTACAATTCAAAATTGTGAAAATAAATTTCAATGTACTAATATTAGCAAGAAAAAAAAAACGCATTTAAAAAAACTCTTATATAATACTTCTTTCATAACCCAAATATTTCTCGCTGGTTCTGTATATCGTTTAGAAACGCAATTTTTTTTGCAATATTTGTAGTTTACGGCAAAATATCTTATAGTAGTAGTGTACGTTGATCTAGTACATGGTTTACAGAATATATTTACTTACAGCAAATTTGCAAATGTTTTAGGTGTTAATTTAAAAAATAACTTCTTTTTTCTATTTACAGAAGCAATTCGTAAAGGATTCCCGAGTATTACGGATACGGAATTCTTAGGAAGGGTGGGAACCTTTTTGTGCACCGCAAAGGATCGCGATGGGGGACGTAAAAGGAGGAAAACTGAAAACGCAGAGGTGGACAATAATTTATAAAATGTATTAATTTTTTTTATATTTAATATTTTTAAAATAAATTATTGAATTATTATTTGCATTTTTGCTAGTTTACATACAACAGTTAATGCGTAATGTAATTGTTTAATTCTAAATAAACTTTAGAGGCGCATTCACATTCTTTTAGAAACCATATATGTATTTCATTCAAAAACTTATATCTAACCCCATCAAAGAAACTACCAGAAGGAGAAACAGCAAATGCTGAATTCAAAGACGTGAAAAATATACTTACTCTTATTTAAAAACTTATAAAAAATTAAATATACAAAATTTTTAAGGCTATTTTTTATATAGCTGATAGGTACTTACATTGTAACATTATAAGTTGAAGCTTACTCGCACTTATAGGATGTGGCATGGGAGATGCACATCGTTTGTACTTCGAAAACTAGAAGAGCTACGAAGTCGGTTAAATGAGCAACAAATATCAGTTTTTTGGGCTGATTACGATGCTGCAATTAAAAAAACACAACTAAACGCTAGTTCCTAAAAATAGTATTTTTGCATATTTCGATGGAAAATTAAATTGTTTATAAAAAAGTTCAAATGCACTACTAGCCTAAATTTGAAAATAAAGTTATAAGCAATTTTCTACATTAATAATAATAGCAATAATCATTGAATAATGCATAATTTTTATATCCTATAATAACACGGTTTTCTGTATACAGTTATAAGCAATTTTCTATAGAAAATTGCTTATAACTTTTTTATTTTCAATTTGATTGGTTGTGCTTATTAACTTTTATATAGAAAATTTACTAAATATGCAAAAATATACAGAATGTTTCAAAAATTAAAAAAATATTTATAAAAATATCTCTAAAACTAGACATTTAATTGGTTTTTTAATTACAGCTTCATAATCAACGAAAAAAAAAACTGTAAATCTTTGCTAATTTAACCGACTTCGTAACTCTTTAGTTTTCGAGATACCAATCCAACAATAATATTTTATATTGGGCACGTAATGCCAACCAATAACTAATTAATATTTACACCCAAGATTGAACCATGTCTGTTGTACAATAAGTAGCCAATGTCAGTATTTGATGTTGGACATATGTTGGTTGTCAATATATAACCAACAAGAGTGACCAACAAGAAACCAATAAACTTTTCAGATATCTTACCTTCCTAGATTTCACATATTGGCTAAACGTTGGCTGCCAATATGTAACCAACAAGAGTGACCAACAAGGAACCAATAAACTTTTCAGATATCTTACCTTGCTAGACTTCGCATATTGGTTAAACCTTGGTAGCCAATATATATCCACTATAAACAAGCGTTACATTTCAGAGATATCACCAATATAACAGAGCCAATATTGGCCCAACTTTAGTGTGCTACTTGGGTAACCTCTATTTAGAATTACCTAAAAAAATAACAAAAGCACATTAATCAATAAAATTGGCTCCACTGGTTTTGTTTAAATCCATGGCCTGCTTACGTGAATCAGTTTACGAGTATTACATTTTGCTCGAAATTTTTCTAATGCAAAAAAATGAAAATTGTATATCATTAATACAAGAAAAATTGATCTAACTGCTTAAGAAAGTATTCATAGTGGCATTAAAAAAATATCAAAGACCTCACTGCTCTGTCACAGAACATTTTAGAATGCAGCATAAAAAAGTCATTAGGCCACAAACAACTTTTATTAAAAAACCGATTTGATATTCTCAATAGTTTAGTAAATAATAGGGGAAGGTGACACTTTTTAAACGTCATAAAATAGAGTGTTTGTTTTCATAGCACACCTATTTTAATTTAAAAACAAATTGAATAAACACGTAAACATCATAGTTATTTTAATATTTGGCAAACACAAACCCGTATAAATTAGAAAAAAAAATATTTCTACATTTGATAGTGTTAAAAAATATTGGGTGTTACATTTGAATTTTTGTAAAATGAACATTAAATTATGAACACCCTATGTAATAACTTGCTGTTTTTAACATGTCGCTGTGTATTTTGTAATGTGTTAATAGTTTGTGCGAAATAGAGATGGGTGAACGTTTTTGGTATCTAAAATATTGATTTTGTAGTATTAGTCCACAAATGACAAAATTTTTTCAAAAATTCTAATAACTTTTAAAGCACTAATTTTAAGATTTTAATACTTTAAGAAAATTTAAACAGTGTATTATTTCCCAAAGCCCACTAATTCCAAATATTTATTAATACTTTTATATCTAGAATTAAATGTAGAATATAAAATGCAATAATATACTGAGTTTTCTATATTAAATAACAAAGTAATGTGCTGTCAGGCATAACCAAACACCCACTATAATTAGAAATAATGTTAGATCATGCACAGTTACACAACAAACAATTGTTTTCTTAACAATGTTTTTCTAACTGCTATAATAAAGACGTTAGAAAACAATCTTGCTCTAATAACTCCATGATAAATAAGTAAATAAATAAATAATAAATCCATAATTGTCTCAGTGTCTACGCGAGGACGAGCTTTTTATTATTTTTAACAAATGTTTATGTAGCAATCACAAAAAGCGACGCGGCATAGCGAAGCTGTCAATAAAAACGTGAGGCGTAGACCAAGGGTTCCGCTAGTTTAAATTAAATTATATCTGCTCTGACTTCGAATCGGATTCGTAGCGGGTCGAGTTCATATTTCTCTGCATAAATACGCACTGCTAAGGCTAGCGTCACACGACCGATAACTCAACGTGCGTTGCAACGCACGTCATAACGGACGTTACTGTTCTGTTCACATGATCGACATTTCACATGATCGACCGCAGTACAAGATAGACGCTGTGTCAAGTTAGCAATTAGTGTAAGTTCCCGTGGCGGCGTGTGGTGTGGTGTACTGGGAGGCATTCTAAAGTATTTTTTGGAAAAAAATTGTTCTTACCCAAGTTTTAGGTAGCCTTATATTTCAAACCCATCCTATACGTTGGCAAAATGATCTATTTTTATCAACATTTTCGTTGAAGTCTTTCCATCTTCTTCTTATAGTGCCATACCCTATTCAGGGCGTTGGCTACCTCTCTCCTATGTCTGTGTTTGGTGCGCGGCGATAGATATTTTGCACAGACAGACATAGGGGACCTACAGTTTAACGTGGGCTCCGAACCACAGGAAGTGCACTTCTCCTCCAGAGAGGTTTTCCTGGGGAAAAATCCACCTCGCTGGTTTCCCGTTGCCTTGCGAGGGAGAACGACCGGGCCGGGGATCGAACCCGGATCCGCTGCATTGGTAGCCCGCGCGCTTACCACTGAGCTACGGCCGCTCTAGACTTTCCATAAGCACTCTCTAATTAAATTATTGTAAATTGATACCCACATTGCCAGTGTGTCAATATACACAACATTTTTCATGTGGTTTACCAATAAACAATGTGTTTGAATTTTAGTTTTTAAATGTTTGCAGTCAATATCACACAATGAATTATTACAAAATAGCAGACAGTGAAAACAAGTAAAAGCATTTTCTTACATGGCATTTACAAATCAAAATTATATTGAACGGACATCGTATAACACCACTAAATTATGATTACACAACCAACAACTGTTTCCACACTACTACGTCGTGTATGTGCGAATCCCGCAAATTAGGCGGCTATTGGCATGCGCTTATCACGGACAGCCAGCATAATTCTTGTAAGTTGTGGGTTCGAGACCCTGAAGTCTTTAATACGCAGATACTTCTATCCTCTTTCAGCTTGTGTAATATGAATTTTACTGCAATGAGCTTTCTATTTCACTCTTATTCATTTGAAGGCCTTTTAAGCCGGCGGCTTTATTCGGTGGCGTATAGCTGAATTGGGGACTGACAGCCAAATGACCCTCGCATAGATTCGTTTAATGCGCGCATAATACTCAAATATTCAAACGTTTTCAGATCCTGCGGCAGCTCTTTAAGAAACGTTCTTGCATAGAAATGTCATACAAAAGTTAACTATAAAGTAATATGTTATGTACTCAAACAAAAAATAATTATTTCAGGAAGTCAATGAACATTTGACCCAATGGAGAAACCGCCACTGGTACGTTGTAGGTTGATTGCGTCCGTTGGCGGTACGAACGTTGGAACGTGCGTGTGGTCACCCCAATCTAAAATGTAACGCACATTGATTTAGCGCGTGTGACCCCAGCCTACAGAAAATGCAAGTTGATCAAATTAAAACTCTCCTTGGATTCTTCAATAATTTAAACTACAATAAGACAAAGAAGATTGTAAGTCTTTCTGTTTCAACGATGATTCTATACGTTGAATAAATTTAAATTATAAATGTTTAAATTGAAAGCTCCTTCAAAGAATATACAATTTACAACAGAATAGAACAATCAAGTAACAATACAAAAACAAATTTAATGCAGCGTGTTTGTTGGAGAACTAATGAGAGAAAATCAGTAGGACTATGGCAAAGGAGTAAAGAAAATGTCGCATTTTTATAGAAAAGTTCCGAAGAAGGAATTTTTTATGTTAATTTAATTACCATTAGAAATTTAATTCTGTAATTAATTAATTTTGTTCTGATATGTAAAACGTTCTGCATACACGAAAATTAAAATAAAAGAAATTTCTACACCTATGTATTGTTTGCAGAAGCATGAAGACTCCGAATAAATTCCACAATTGATTTTTTCTACAGACGTCAAAAAATAATGACATTTTTACATTAATCTTAGTATGCAAAATGTCACATTGGAGTTGTTTACCTTGACAACGTGCACGAAGTATTTCGCGCACTAGAGCGAAAAATATTTCCTGCATGACGACAATAGTAACATTTTTAAATAGGTTTTTTAAAAATAACGGACAGATATCAATATTTGTTAAATTTTGTTTCCGTAGTAACAAAAAAACAGACTAGATTGTGATAGAATAAATCTTTATTTTTGTATTTTATTATGATTTTACTTAATTTTTTTTATTTCAACAAGTCTGTAGAAAAAATATTGTATGCAACTCGTGCGCGAAATTTCTTTGGTGCTTTCGAATAATTTTTGTCTCGGCTGCCGCCTTGACAAAAAACTTTCATTCTTAAGCAGCAAAGTATAATTTCGCGCACTAGATACATAAATAACTATTCTTGCGATTGGGAAATTAAAAAAAAAAAACGCCACCACAGACTTTTGTGTGCAAACACCCACTCAATATAAAAAGTGCGAAAACAACTGCTATAAACAGAAGTTGTGAATAATACTAAATAAGGTAATTAGATACGCAATTTGTCTACTACACAACTTCATTATTAAATCTTGCAACCTGGAGATAGACTGTTTCTGACATTATTACAAAAGAAGTTATTTACTTTGCTATTTATTTTTATGTGAACATTTCTCCGCAAAAAGTTCGTGTGATGCAATTAATTATTCTGCTTTGTATTGCTTTTACGTTGATGTGTTAAGTAATTAGTAAAGTCGATCACTTCTGCAGATTTATTTTACAAATAAAAGTTTGAAGTACCCAGGTTGAAAATATATCGTCATATCTAACAAAATATTATCTGCAAGTAACAGTTTCAGTTGTTCCTTTATATTCATTTCCATTTCCAAATTCTTTCATTTGGTTTCATATTTTCAGAATTACTCACTTTTTTGCAGGGACATTGCATACATTAGCATGTTTTCTGTGATATAGCATATATTACAAAAGATGATTGAACCTTTTCATGCAATTCTCTTTGAAGACTGCAACATTTTAACATGTAAATTGAATTCCGCAAAGGAAAGTTGTACATTTTTATTAGGTGCTTACAACTTTTATTAAACTACACTGTCAGTTGTTTATCTATTTTGTACTTCGCCAGCTTCTGCTAATGATTAATAGCTGTGGCTTACGGGCGACGAAGGATAAGCTGTTGGCAGTAGGATTAGGGCAGCATCCCTTTACAAGAAATCTAGCGTTTTACGCGTTGCTATTATTATCCCTCTTAATTTAATTCGGTGTAGGTATCATATAAGAGACAAATGGAAGTGATTTTTCAAGACCAACAAAACGTTGACTTTATTTTAAGCAGGCTATTTAGGGGTCAAAATCAAAAATATGCTAGTTTAAGGGTATGGGTTTGCAATAAAAATATTACTGCAGGATAACTTCAAGCTTATTTTTTTAATCTGTAGTGTTCGTAAAGTCAAAAATAGCAGTGGCTATTAGGCAGGGTAGGTAGTACCTACCTATAATGTTTCAAATAAAAAAATCAAATTCTAAATTTCAATAAAAAAGCTACTATTACATACAGTTTTCATTTTTAGTTTTTAACATCACCGCGTAATATTAAAAATTGGACGCCAAACAAAAAGTGGGAGTAAATGCATTAACCAGCATGTAGTCAAATTTAACTTACAGTTAAAGCAACAATTGCAGATAAATATATAATAATATATACATTTGCATGTACATTTATAAAACAATGTAATCATCAGATGGAAAAAAATGGTAGGAATTTCAGAACGTTTTTAGCATCAAAAAAGCAGTGCCTCGCTCGGTTCTTTAAATTACTAGCGTCGTTCAGCGACATTCACGTCCAGCGTGAAGCTGTTGAGCGATTATTTAATTCATAAGTAGTTTGCAAATTTGCAGCAAATATGGAAAATCTCGTTAACCAGCTTTTAAAAGAAAAATGTAATGGTCACTCTTACGAAAAACAAATAAAAATTAAAAAACATAGTCGATGTACTACGAATTACTAGGTCCGTTACAGACAGACGGTAGATCGTTTAATACTGAATGGTGTTAAAGAATGGACTGGCTGACTGCTAGCAACATTAAAAATAAGTTATTTTGCTGGAATTGCTTACTATCTTCATCTACATTTAACCCCTCAAAAGTATGGTCTGAAACAGGATACTCCGATTTAAAAAATCCTTCAGCTGCAATTAAAAGACATGCGAGGGCCAAAGAACATTTATCTGCAACTGTTAGATTAAAATTATGTGGCAAATCACACATTAACTTGGCTTTGGACGAAGGTTTACGTTATCAAATTAAAGTGCATAAGGAAAAAGTAGGGATTTTAAGCGTAGATTAATTCATTTAACAACAGGTCTTGGTAAATTGAAGTTGGCTGAAACTTTTTTTACTATTTAATCTCAATGTTAAATAATTTTTTTCTATGCCTAGCCAAATTTTGAACCCACAGAACGCTACTGGAAAGTAGGATTGATTGAGGAGAAAAACAATGGTTATATCATATGTATATTAAATCCCTAACTGCCTCACCATAACATACCACGAGACGGGCTCTTGCTTCTCTAGAAAAATTATCACCATAACACTATGGCGGCTTCTTGCAACTCCACTCAGTTGATTCATTGTTTACAGCAATTAATCACAATTAGTCGTTCCCGAAAATGCACAACCACATGCCGAGTCTCACGGCTTGGTTGGTGGTATACGCTACGTCACTACCGGGTAACTACTTTACACGCGGATTGAGTAAGCTTGCATTTGGAGAATAAGAGTTTGTTATTGTTGCGGTTTTTATTCGTTCTGAATGTTTTAACAAATACCGCACTAAACGAAACCAACTTCATGGCAAACAGGGTAAAACCTGTAGCCATGGATAGTATCTCAGTGGAGCACGGGGGTCTGGGCTTAATCACCTGAACCGCGTGGATGAGGACACTATAAACACCTCCCAACTCCCAGTAGTATGGTGCGCGCTGAAGGGATGCAAGGTCGAGGGGAAGCTCGGCCATTAGCGACCAAACTCAGGGCACCAGGCGCACCCTGTTTTATAAATGCCTTCCATGCGTGAAGGGGGCTCCGCGCATGGTGACCTTCTTTCCCCCATACTCGTGGGAATAACATGACTGATACTAATTCTTCAATCACACAGGTACCAAACGAGGCAGAAGGAGGTTCGGATCCAACTGCCAAGGAATTCGTACGAATGTCGGGAGCAGCCAGACGCAAGCTTGCTAAGCAGCGGAGGCGACAGCATACCGACGGAGCCGTACCGGGCACCAGTACCGGGGGCACAACGACGAACAAGGGGGGGCAGAAGCGCATCCGCTCGGATGGCAGCACCCCAAGTGATAAAGCTAGGCCGACTAAAAGGAGCAACAGGGACCCTAAGGGACCTGCCAAGTCCTTTAAGGAAGCCTTGTCGGACTTTCACCTGGCTATCGTACCGGGTGAATTTCCTGAAACTGTCATAACAGACGAGCAGGCGGGGCTGATTAAGAACCATCTGCTCGCAAAAATCGATGAGATGCAAGAAGGCGGACCATCCCCGAGGTTTTCAGAAGTGAGACTGAGGGAGGGCGCCCTGATGATCTCCAGCCCAGACAGGGACACACGGACCTGGCTTGAGCAGACCGTCAGGGAAAGTTCACTCTGGGAGGGGGCTAAACTTAGCGTCATTGACGCCAAGGAAGTACCCAAACCAGTCAGGACGATGGTCTGGATACCGGGACCACCTGCGAAACCGGAAACGGTGCTACATCGCTTGGCAGTACAAAATCCAGGACTGACCACCAAGAACTGGAGAGTAGTAAATGAGAAGCCGGACCCCAAGGGACAGCAACTCATTATCCTTATGGAGGAAAAGTCGTGGAAGCTGATTCAGGAGAAGCTCCATGGCAAACCCTACCTGAACTTCTCCAGGGTCCAATTCAAGGTCCTAGGAGTCAAGAAGGAGGGCACAAAAGAGAGCAAGGAGAGCAAGATGGAGGTCGATATACCGCCTCCCACACCTCCTCCACTACCTGCCGTTGAGGGGCCAGGGGAGGCCGCAGAAGGCTCCCTCACAACCGTGCAGAGCTAATAAGGGTAATACAAGTTAACCTGCATCACTGCAAAGCAGCTTCGGCTGCTCTGCAAGCTTTTATGATCAAAAAAGACATAGATCTTGCACTGTTACAGGAACCGTGGATATGCAAGGGGGCCGTCCGCGGACTCCGTTTAGCTGGTGGAAATTGGGAGCTGTTCACCCCCACCAGTGACCCAAGGGCATGTATCTTAGCCAAGAAAAGCCTGAACCTTACACCATTATGGGGACTGTGCAGCAGAGACCTTATGGTTGTAGGGGGAGGCTGGATCGGGGAAGGGAGCGAAAAGATGCTAGTCATCGGTTCCGCATACCTTCCCTATGAACAAGATCAACCCCCAACCAGGGAAGTAAGGAACCTAGTGGAGGTCTGCAACACCAGGCACGACCAACTAGTGCTTGGATGTGACGCCAACGCACACCATTTGATATGGGGGAGCAGGGACGTCAACAGAAGAGGTGAGTCACTTTTAGACTTTATCATTACTAACAAACTAGAAATAGCCAATCGAGACAATGAACCCACATTCGTAACCGCGGTTAGAAGTGAGGTCATCGATATAACTATCGTAACCAATAGGGCCCACCTAGCAATTGCGAAGTGGCATGTTTCAGATGAGCCGTCTTTATCGGATCATAGATATATTAGGTTTGAGCTAGAATCACCAGTAACAAAAAAACAGATGTACAGAAATCCTAGAACCTGTGACTGGGAACTCTATAGACAGTACCTAACACAGGGGCTGGAGGAATGCCCATCTAGGCCGCAAACAGCAGCTGAACTAGAACTTATGGCAGATAGCCTACAGTCAGTAATCATTACAGCCTATGAAAAGAGCTGTCGTCTAAAGGTCAGGGGAGGACAACGTGAAGTTCCATGGTGGAACAACGAACTCTCCTCACTGAGGAATAACACCAGAAAACTCTTCAACCGTGCAAAGCTAACGGGTGAATGGGAAATATACAGAAGTTCCCTCACGAACTACAACAAAGCCTTGAGGAAGGCCAAACGCTCCTCGTGGCGGAGATTCTGCGAGGAGGTCGAAAGAACTCCAGAATGCGCAAGACTCCAAAAAGCGTTGAAAAAAGACGATGCCAGTAAATTAGGCTCGTTGAAAAAACCCGACGGGGGCTTTACGACGACCGGGGAGGAAACTCTAGAGCTTCTGCTCAAGACTCACTCCCCGGGTTGCCAAAACCTACCGGGAGTTGCCCAATTGAACAGTCTAAATCTAGTCATACCACCACACAGGCGGGCGACAAGAGAAGACTGGGCTAGGGCGAACAAAATCTGCAACATAACAAAAATTGTATGGGCAATAAACACTTTTGAACCATACAAGTCAGCTGGAGTTGACGAAATATTCCCAGCACTATTACAGCAGGGCATCAAAGAACTGTCGTCTCCACTGTGCTCACTTTTTAGAGCCAGCATAGCGACAGGCTATACGCCTCATAGTTGGAGGCGGGCCAAACTGGTATTCATACCAAAGCCTGGACGAGATTCGTACGCCGACGCAAAATCCTTCAGGCCGATCAGCCTAACCTCGTTTCTACTGAAAACACTGGAAAGACTGGTCGACAGATACATAAGGGACGATGTTTTGAGGGATAACCCTCTACATCAAAACCAATTTGCCTATCAAACAGGAAAATCCTGCGATCTCGCGATTCACGAGATAGTCGAAAGGGCAGAAAAGGCCATAAACAATCGTGAGATTGCTTTGGCAGCCTTTATGGATATCGAAGGAGCTTTCGACAATACATCCTTCGACTCGGTGAATGACGCCGTGGTAAGGCGTGGGGTCTGTCCTACTGTAGCCAGATGGATTGACTTCACGTTGAGAAATAGAGAAATAATCTCTACCCTAAAAGAAGCCACAGGAAGGGCCGTCGTTCTACGGGGCTGCCCACAGGGAGGGGTCTTGTCACCTCTCTTGTGGAGCCTAGTGGCCGATGACCTTCTACAGCAGCTCCAAAAATGCGGAGTATACTCGCAAGGGTATGCAGACGACATCGTCATTCTAGTAAACGGGAAGTTTGAGGGCGTCATCTGCAACTTGTTGCAGCAAGCACTCAACACCGTTGAAAGATGGTGCACAAAGGAGGGACTTTCGGTTAATTCCGCAAAGACCTCCACCTTGGCCTTCACAAGAAAAAGGAACCTCAACTTGAGGGGCTTAAAACTGTGGGGCCAAGAAATAATGAGGGTAACAGAGGTCAAGTACCTGGGAGTCATCTTAGACACCAGACTTACCTTTCAACCTCATGTTGCAAACATAACAAACAAAGCCACAAAAGCCCTCTGGGCGGGTAGGCGAATGTTTGGGAAAAATTGGGGGATAAAACCCGCAATGGTACACTGGCTATACACCAAGGTAGTACTACCGGTAGTTACCTATGCATCAATTATTTGGTGGCAAAAAGCAGATAAGGCGGCAATAAACGCCAAACTGGGCAAGCTACAAAGGCTAGCATGCCTGGGCATCACTGGCGCAATGTCAACTACCCCAACGGCAGCCATGGAGACACTGCTGGACCTCCCTCCCCTCCGATTGGTGGTGGAGTTTGAGGCCCTAGCAGCGGCATACAGGCTTAGAGATAACATCAGGGGAAGGACTCCCTGGAGGAAAGACTCTCACCTAAAGATCTTTCAAACACTAGCCGAAAACAGCATACTACAAATGCAGTCAGACAAAATACTCAAAAGTTATCACTTCAACAAACCCTTTAAGATTATAATCTCGGAGGGGGGGAGAAGTGCATATACAACAAACCGTACAAACAATTTTGGAAGCGTGTGGTACACAGACGGATCCAAGATGGGAGACAAAACCGGAGCCGGGGCATATGAAGAAAGAACAGGGAATGAAATTATCATAAACCTGGGCCGTTATGCCACCGTATTCCAGTCGGAATTAACAGCAATAACCAGCTGCGCACAGGCAATGGTGGAAAGAAACTATGAGAACAAGCAAGTTCTCATTAGGTCTGACAGTCAGGCTGCCTTAAAGGCCCTACTGTCAGAGGAGGTCAACTCCAATACAGTAAAAAGCTGCCTGGTAGCCCTAACTGAACTGGCTGCCCGTAACAGAGTTACTCTGGAGTGGGTACCAGGGCATCAGGGAATAGCAGGAAACGAAAGGGCAGACTCACTAGCTAGGAGAGGAGCCGAACACACCCTGATCGGTCCTGAGCCCACCTGCAGTATTGCTTACAGCAGGGCAAAGGGCTATATAAAGGACCTCCTCAGAGAAGCACATCGCAAGCATTGGAATGCGTTGCCTGGACTGAGACAGTCAAAACTGTTTATTCAAGACCCGTCCAGGAAGACTACCAAACAAATCCTGAAGCTTGACAGGAGCAACCTAAAGAGACTAACAAGTCTCCTCACAGGACACTGCAAGATGATGAAACACCTCCACACGATGGGGATAACAAACGACCCTGCGTGTAGAGTGTGTGATATGGAGGAGGAAACCCCATTACATATAATCTGTCGATGCGAAGCACTGGCAGCAAAAAGGCTTAGGAGATTCGGAGTCCCCTTCGTGGACGTAGAAGAACTCCAAGCCATCCCCCTCAGGGACATCCTGGACTTTGTAAAAGATACAGGACTACTTGAGGGAGACTAACTATTACAGGGGGCACAATAGGCCTACTAGGCCGCAGTGCAGTGGGCAAAGACCCCAACCCATGAAAAAAAAAAAAAAAACGAAACCATATAATTGATGCTTTGCATCGCAATGTAAAACACTAGTGCAAATAAATTTTTTGTATATGTGCCGCAGAATTTGGAAAGAAGAAAAGGATTCCTAATGATTAACGGCTCCAAACAGTTAAAACATTATTTTGAACTATTTCAAAATTTTTTAAATGCGTACAGCTTTATAATAAACAAAAAATTAGAACAAGACATAAAACAATATAATGTAACATATTAGTTATGATGATTCAGCCAAGCTATGATAGTCTCCGGGCTAACCCGCATTATGTCAATTTAGAAAGCCAAATTTCTTGTGAGTACAAAAATGGAATTTATAGACCTTTTGCAAACAGGTTGTTTGGCATGCTAGCATACTACATAAATGTCAGCTAAAGATGAAATGTTTTTACATTTATAAATATTTATTTTTATTAAATATATAACAAGCACACAGAAATGTAATTTTCCAATAAATCCTGTTTAAAAATGGTTTTCGTAAAATTCTTACACATTTATTAAGCAAATTAAGAAAAGCGTCTAAGATACACAAAATGTCAGTCGGCTATAACTATAACCCAAACTTCTGGTAATATTGTTTCTTACCGGTAATAAACAAAAGAAAATGTATCAATTCAAACATGTAGAATTTTTAAAATATGTGAACCGGCAACAGTTGAAATAAGTGATGCATTCGACCTATGTCAGAAATGACTGTAATAACGTGTTCTACTTAATCTCCAATTTTTTGATATTATAAATAATTCTTAAGTTTTTAAGGAGAAAATATGAGTTCTAAACAAGTTTTAATACATATTTTGATTTCCACCCTTTATATGGAAGTTCTATTCATGCCTAGCCGTTGTCGATTAGGTATTCTACAGGGTGATTCAAAACAAACCGCATCCTTTTAATAGCGTGTTCTTCTCATGAAAATTAGAGGAAAAGTTCCTACTAACATTGATCCGCAAATGCTTCGTTATTGTGATACATATCATTTTTTCATTTATTCGGAAATGATTGAAAATTAAAGTTTAAACATTACGCAATACGTATGTATGTTCATGTGGCATACGTGGACTATGTTAGTCAGTTTTTTCCTTCTCCAGTGGCGTAGCTACAGGTGTGTATGTGGATATTTCGGGAGGAAAAAATGGTACGCCTGTTTTTGATGCAATTTAAAATGCTCAACTAATTTATAGTTAAAAGGGTCTCTTGAGTTTGTTCCTACCATTAATCGCTTTCGTGTAAATCACACTTCAACGATGAAAAACACGACTAGAAAGTAACTTCCTCCCGAAATAACTACATACACACCTGTATCTACGCCACTTGAGAAGGAAAAAACTGACTAATATGGTCCACTTATACGACATAAACATACATACGTATTGCGTCATTTTAAAAAAATAATTCCCAATCATTTAATAAATGAAAAAAAATCGATATTTTTATCAATTTTCAACACGCTGTATCTTGATAACGAAGTATTTGCGGACCCATGTTAATTGAGACTTTTCCTCTTATTTTCATGAGAGAAACACGCCCTTAAAAGGATGCGGTTTATTTTTGAAACACCCTATACACTTATACACTGTATACTTATTATTTACATCTGGTAAAATTAAATTTGAAACATCAACCACTTGCAAAGCAATAAATCGACTATTCAAATTTTAATTTTAACAAAGTTATGTTAATTGTTAGCCAAACTATCCCAACACAAATTTAACTAATGTTCTAAAGGTACTACGATACATTTAAAAAACAAAACCAATTAATTTCTGAATCTATTCACAATAAGAACTCAGACTGCAATTTGTCATTGTGTCCTAAGCTGCCGCAGTTCTACCTTTTTATGCAAAATTTAATAAAAACTTTCGCCGAAGTTACGTAATAAAAAACAAGCGTATTAATTCTCTTACTCTATAGAATTAATGAACTTTATATGGTTTTACAATAAAAAAATAATAAATATCTATACATAATGACAAAAAAATTAACGTCAGAACTCGATTCTGCTTTTACATAAAATAAAGAGCAAAAAATGCATACATTTAATTAAAATATAGCAATCTAATTACCAGGTCAAAATAATTTACTTAAACTAGCTTCCATTAATATTAATCATAAATTAATTACATACATTACTTTTGATTAATATTACACCTACTTTCATTAGACCTTCCGCTAGAAATTCCAAACTGACGTGAAAAAATGAACCGAAAATATGTATTAGAAACTTATTCAAGAAAATGTTAGCTAGTGAAAAAGAGGTTCATTAAGACAATGATACTTTCTTTCAGGCCTTTTTCAAATTCATAATGCGTACTTCGCCTTAGCAGCGGTCGTTATTATGAAACTGGCTATTCATTAGGATAAGTTCATTCTGGGAATGCCATAGTAGATAAAAATTCCCTTCGGCGTTTTTATGAGACAAAAATCAAATCAGATAATATGCAACAGTATCCAGCAAGAACCGACCAACGAACTAGAACGACTATTAAGATGTTTATTTAAAAAGAAGAGTACACTATTAATTAATGATTATCTGTATATAAAATACTTAATTACTTTAACAATATTTATTTTAACATTATACGTATTTCGGCATGTTTACATGCCATTGTCAAAGGTTATATTAGAAAGTAAACAGTGTTGCTATAACAATGGAACTTGGTGACTTGATCTCGGTAATCGTCTGAAGATGACTTGATTTCTTATTCCAAAATGTCCAATAGAGGAGAATTTAGGAGATCAATTAGCTAATTCATTAACAGTACAGTTATTAAATGTATGTGAATTTCAAAAGCTTTTAGTATATCCAACTTACGTTTATCATCACAAAAGTGTAAACATTTTATAGTGTTATTAGATGTCATTGAATGATTGTGTTCTAGTAAGTGTTTAGCGTAATTGGATTTATGTGGGTGTTTGTATTTATAACAACGTACGTGTTATTTATACCTAATATCAAAATTTCTAATTGTCTGGCCTATATAAACCGAATTACAATGCGAACAATTTAATTTGTAAATGCATGATTTAAGCAAATAGTCTGTTTTTGATTTTGCTTTAAACAAAGTGTTTGAGATGTTTCTAGTTGTTTTAAAACTTACTTTATATTTATTTGTTTTGTTTATAATTTTAGCATTTTTTTCTGATTTGTCACCAAAGTATGGGATCGAGGCATATTTAATTGTATCAGATGAAGTTGGAGTATTCGGATAAATTTTTTGAATGGCTAATTTATAATCTTTTTCTTTAATTAATGTATCAATAAGTTTAGTATTATAACCATTACTGTATGCAATTTGTTTAATAATTGAAATTTCTCTATTATAATTAATTTCATCTAAAGGGACCGTCAAAGCCCTATGTATCAGGGACCTGTATGCTGCTAATTTATGTGTTTTATGGTGACAAGAATCGTGTGGTATTGTAATGTCTGTTTGTGTAGGTTTTCTATAAACTGAGTACTCAAATTTATTAGTTGAATTAATTTTTATGTTTAAATCTAGAAAGTTATTGGACTTATTTTGTTCAGTTTCTAGTGTAAATTTTATGTTTGGATGGAAACTGTTAATAAAAATTAAAAATTCATTAATTAAATTAAATGAACTATTAAAACATGGTAAAATGTCATCAACATAACGAAACCAAAATATAACTTTCTCAGATTAATTTGATTCGAATATTTGATCTAGATTTTCCATAAATATGTCAGCTAAAAGAGGTGAAGATGGACTTCCCATGGATAAACCATCTTTTTGGAAATAAATTTTATTATTAAAAGTAACACAATTTGGATTGGTGCAAAGTTCAAATAATTCAATCAACTTAGTACGTTTTGTTAATTCAACATTTTTGTTAAATTAATAAATATTGTTAAAGTAATTAAGTATTTTATGTACAGATAATCATTAAATATGGACTTTAACGAAGTAAAGCTAGAATTTATAAATAAAGAATATTAATTATTAATATTAATCAATTAAGCCCTTGATTATTTTTTCTTAACTTTTTAGATAAGACATTTGCATTACCTCAATTGGTTGAAAGATTGTTAATATAACAATAAACATATGTGCTCACTCCAAATACAATAGCGTACAAATGATAATGTAAAGTTAATCACTTGATCAGTATATCTAAATAAAACCGTTTTGTTCCAAGGCACTTTTGTGGGTTGTTATCCGCACACTTAAGATTGATAAAAGATAATTGTATAAAATAGCATTCAATTCCCAAAGCGCAAGCATAAATTGTTTAAAACATCTTAGATTTTTATAGATAGTCCAACTCGAAATATCTTAATCGATTTGCAACCAATTACGTTGTATAAAGATTTGCTGCTTCATTTGCCCTGAAAACCGATTCTTATCAATTATCATGTTTATTTAGGAAGCGAATCCCTTAGTAGGGTGGCTAGGGAAAGCCTTGTAGAAATCGACTACTTGCCATTTGTATAAATAGATAGAAAATCTATAGAAATAGCAGTTTCATTGCCATTAAATTTGCTACTTCACTACTTTCAATTGTAAATTACTTCATTTAGAAAACAATTTAGTGCAAACGTACTGTTCACGTTTATCCCAAGAGAAATATTGACATCGGAGCTTGTATAAATCAAATAGATTTATCATGAAAACTTATTTTCGGTTAAAACCCAACACTTACCTATTGTGGTTATTACTGTTGACGAAAAGAAGACGGATTTTAGGATTGTCCATTTCTCAAGGTCACTAATTTCATGATGATGAGATCCCGACAAGCCTACTTCGAAAGCATCCTCCAGGAGTTGCTCATATTCTTTTAATTCTAAATACACAAGATCTGCCAAGTTTATTAAATCTGTGTTATTGACTATACGCTCCACTAAATGGCGCCGACGAGCTTTTAAAGTCGAGTTTAAACGTGTTAATCTTGCTGCTTCTGCCGGATGTTCAAGGCAACGAAATATCTGCAAAATAGAAATTTAAGGAGTATTAGACTGCGATATCAGATCGATCACAGCTAAATTGTAATCGTCTTTATTAATTTTTAATGTAAAGGTTTTTTTATTTTCTAGGTTGTTTATACAAAACCGCAAATTTCAGAAAGCGTTAAGATATAAAAATTCGCAGTGTACCTCTAAACAGTACCCAGAATTTATATTTGTCGTCTTATTAACAAACTAGCGAAACCTGTGGTCTACGACACACGCTTTTTGCACGGTATGTACCGAATGCATCCCGCCGTATTATTCAGGGTGTACAGACCACCCACGCACTCTTTTACCGCTAAACTATTGGCCCTACGTAGATGAGATAAAAAATTTGTTATATAAAGCGTACGCGAAGTATTCAGTAAAAATATTTGTAAATCTTTTGGGGCTCCGGAAAAAGAAGTTTTTGTGGTGGGTTGAGGGTTTCTCGAGATTTTCAAAGGCGAAGGTGGGTCAAGTCGTATCTCATGTAAAAGGTATTTTTAAACCCAACAGTATAAAAAAATAACATGTGATTGTTCAAACCATTTCAAAATGGCGGCCAATTATATCAGAAAAACGGCTATTAAATAAACCCACCGCACATGAACTATTGTACCAAGAAATTGGTACTGATCGTTAAAATCCATTAAATTGGCTTTCCAACGATGTACCACATGAAGACAAAAAATAAATGTTAGTATCCCCTCTACCTCTCAAAACAGCGGGAATATTCGAAAGATATTATTTTAAAAATCTTAAACAGGACGAGGGATCAAGTGATACCTCATTTTAAACATCCTATTAAACTATAAAATGTTTGTATTTAAAGTTTATCGATATCTTGGATGAATCGCTCCCTCTATCGTATCTAAGGCAGTGAAACGGAAATTTTTGCTGATTTATACAGTCCATTCAGATAAAATTTAAATCTACGTGCGAGTTGGAGTTAGACAGCTCTACATCGCACTCGCACTAAACCTGTATTAAACCCGGTGGGAACGTATTTATGCGTGTGTTGGTGTTTTTGGCGAATAAGACGTGCACTGTCACGTGCTTGTTTAAATTATTATTATTACATTTAAAACAATCACGACACGGTGCACACCCTATTCGCCAAAAACATCTACACACGCATTAAAAGTTTCCCACCGGGTATAATAAAAGTATAGTGCGAGTGCGAAGTTGAGTTGTCCAACTCACTAGCGTCTAGTCGGTCAAATTAACAACCGTTCGTGCACGGTCGGACTTGCGCAGTTAGTATGCCGTCAATCAGTGAGTGAATACAATTTCGTATTTTTTTCTTTAAAAATTTAACTGCTCTTAACCTAAACCTCGCGTAAACAGCAAAAAGCAACAACAATGTTTCAAAAGACGCAGTATAAAATAAACAAAACTTTAAACCCAACCGTGATTACACCCCTCAACTATGTATGCAGTAAAAAAGCAGTACACCCGAATATCAATCTGTACCACTACGAACTTGCGGGGTATCGCTAAAAAGTGCCAACTGAATGCGTGCGCAATAGGAATGCACCAATAAGAAGTAGGAACGGTTGTTAAATGGTAGACCGACTAGACGCCAATGTCTAATTCCAACTCGCACATGTACTTTAAAACCAGCAAAAAATTTCTGTTTCATTGACTTAGATGCGGTAGATTCATCCGATAATAGGAATTCCATTGTTATAAATTAAGCCGTCATTTTGTAACGGTGAGATATCAAAAAACTTTAAATACATAAGTTAAGGTTAATGGGTTCTTTAAAATGAGGTATTTCTTGACCCCTCGTCCTATTTAAATTTTTTGACATAACGACTTTTGAAATTTCTCGCTCTTTTGAGGAGGAGAGGGGGTACAACATTTATTTTTTGCTCTCATGTGGTACATCGCTGGAAAGTTAATTTAATAGACTTTAACGATCAGTACCAATTTGGTAGAATAGTTCATGTGTGGTTGGGAAAAGGTTTATGTAATGGCCGCTTATTTGAAATGGTTTGAGCTATCTGTATTTTCTTTTGTTTTAAGTTGTTGCGTTAAAAAATATCTTTTTAATGAAGTACGACTTGGTCCACCTTCGTATTTGAAAATCTCGTGAAACTCCCCTAGCCCCACCCCCCTAAAACTACCCTTTCCGGAGCCCCAAAAAATTTATAAATATTTTTACTGAATACTTCGCGTACGGTTTATACTACAAATTTTTTATGCCATTTATGTAGGTTCAATAGTTTAGCCGTAAAATATAGTGCGTGGGTGGTCTGTTACACCCTGTATACTCTTAAATACAAAAAGTCGACGACTGAACTGAACAACATACGTAACTACTAATAGACGCAGAGCTAGCAACCTCGTAGACTACTAAGTAATCATGCGAATGTTTATGTTTAATATTTTGTATTTATACTCCCATCTAGTGTGATCAACATCAAATAATGTTAACAATAAAAGTACCCACTTTTCTTTCACTTTGGTGCCGACCATTAGTGTTTTCAATTTAAATTTGCACATTTGATACTCTTCTAACAGCAGAAATGAATGTCTGTCCTTGATTCCCATTAATGTTGATTGTGTATGGCAAGTTTGGTTAGATAAGGTTAGTTTCATCTGAAATTTTGTGTTTTTAAACTGTTAATGGTAATCCAGTACCCGAGGGTGATAACATAATTGTAGGTAATAAAACATTTCCAGATATCTGCTGATATCTTTTGAAATCTTAGCTGCAATGGAATTTGCAAATCTAATTTGAGTTATTAATGCACGGCATCATTTGCATGATCTGACCTGCATTTTTCTCCAAAGTCGTATTTGGTACTGATCTGTTCCTCATCCTGCCGTAAGTAAAAGTCACACAAAACTGTAGCAATCCGCTGTACCTACATATATGCACCACTAAACAACCACCAACGTACTCTAATGTGAGTCGTGTTGCTTATTTTTCGTAAAACCCTCTTTGGGGATTAGCGAGTTTTAGCTTCACTTCTCACATCGAGATTGTCAAAATCTTTTCTCGAGATGAAATGCATGCACTTCCGTTGTTCGGAGCCCACGTTAAGCTGTCGGTCCCCACTGTTCTGTGTCACTATAAGCACTACACAAGACAGGAGGTGGGAAAATATACTACACCTCACAATAGGTATGCCACCTTTAGAAGAAGATCTCTTCTAATACATTTGCTAGCAATTCTTTGTAAAGAAAATCGTGTAGCGTAGCCCATCAGGTTCTTCTGTTTTATTGTAAAGTTTAAAACGCGCTTAACAAAGAAATATCATATTAGCAATAAAAACTGCTGCAGTTATCAATTGTTTGTAAAGAAAGGCGTGTAGCGTAGTCCACGGGTTTTGCTATTCTATTGTAAAGTTTAAGACGCGCTTAATAAAAATATTAAAAACAGCTGCAGTTAGCAATTGTTTGTAAAGAAAAGCATGTAGCGTAGCCACGGGTTCTGCCTATATTATTGTAAAGTTGAGGACGCGGTTAACAAAAGTAATGAAAAGTCGCAGTTAGCAATTATTTGTAAATAAAAGCGTGTGACGTGGCCCACGGGTTCTGCTATTTTATTGTAAAGTTCAAAACGCGCTAAATAAAAAAATATCACATTAGCAACAAAAACAGCTGCAGTAAGCAACTGTTTATAAATCTATTTTGTTATAAAGCTTGAGAAGCGCTTAACAAAGAAATATCATATTTGCAATTGAATCAGCTGCAGTTAGCAGTTGTTTGTTAATAAACGCCTGTGAGGTAGTACACGGATTCTGCCAGTTTTATAAATCAATATGCCATTGCTGTAATTTTCGTAATCTAACTGTTTCCAAAATTAGATATATTATTTGTTTATGAATTTCTAGCTTATGGATGTTTGTAAACATGACATAATTAAGCCGAGATGGCGTTTTATAAATGTATTAGCAACCAAGTGTCAATTCTATTTGCAAAATTAAGGCTTTAGTATTAGAAACAGGCAGATAGACCTTGTCATATCAGGTACGCACACGTACTTCTTTTATCATTAAAATAGCTTATGATGTCAGATGTAGTAACTAATCTGTAACATCAGAGCTACATATTTTGTAGTTTATAGTCTAAACATTACGGGAATATATCAGAATCACATAGTTTAAGTTAATAGTCTAAACATTATACCCTCAACACCTTTAATATAGATAGAATACTTACCCAAATAATTTCTTATTTCTCTCCGGCTCTAAAATAAATTTAAAATAACACTGTTGGATATTAAAATATAGACCTATATATGAGAAAGGTTACGTAACATTGCGTTGGTACAAAATCTAGTTTCTTTCTTTAGTAATTTCACTCTAATTTTAAATTACGAATTCCTTTATAAGTAATATAAAAACAAATTTTGAAGTACCTACATTTCTTTGAAAAATTTGCATTTTTGGTTGATTTTTAAAAACAATTTTAAGTATCAACATATCTAATATAAAAACGTCTAATAGTATCTCATTAAATTAAACTAAATAAGCGTTGGTCCTGCATAATTGCAACTATCATTTTGAAGTTTATTACAATAGCCACTGTTTCCCATTATGGCAGTAATATTATCAGTTTAAAACTAGAGTTCGCTAGCATCTGTCTATGCGTAGCTCTGAAAAGACGACCCCAGTTCGAGTCTAGAACTAGGTCATTTAGACTGAATGTGTTGCTGCTTAGAAATTCAGTAGAAACAAAAGCGCTACAACAGTAGCACTTCCGGTGTTTTACAATCCACCTAAAAAACTACATTTGCTCTATCTCAGGCATGGGCAACCTACGGCCCGCGGGCCGGATCCGGCCCGCGAGGCGATTTCTTACGGCCCGCGAAAGTTTTTCCATTTAGATATAAATGCGGCCCGCGATCACTTTTTTTTGTTTACACAAAAAACCTACGTGGTTTTGTATTTACATATAAATCCAGCCGACGATTACTCGTGTCCGACACTGACCATGAATCATAGGTACCTACTGTACGTGCACGTCTGCCAACTTTGACTTCTGCAGTATTGTAATGTGTATATTTCAGAAGTTGAAAAGTGTTGTGTTGGTGCTGTGTACTACTACTAAGCATTCAAGGCCATTTTCGGAAGGGAAATTTGCAAAAGAATGTTTAATTGCAGCAGTAAATGGAAAGATGTTAAAACGTTTCTAGCATCTGTAAGATGGTGTGTACCATTTCATGGATATAAAAGGAAAAACAGTCCATGAATTAAAAAATAATGAATGAATGTGCTTCCATGGTGACATTAAAACTCATTTTCACCCTACAGGCAACGTAAATAGGCGATACATCCATAGCTACAAAAGATGAAAATGGCTAATAACATTCGTTTACTTTTTGCCCTTGACTACGGAACTTAATAGTGCCATTTACATTCCTAGGATAATAATTAAAGCAACAAGGTACAGACTCCAATATTTTATTTCAAACAGAATACTAAAATGTTGATTTTAACTGTTCGTTGATATGGTAACCAGCACAGGCAACTTAGAATAATGGGGCTTTAAAAAATAATTCCGATGACAGCAGTCAAAACGAATTTTTAAAAATATGATTAAATTTCTACCTGTAGCGTGAAAAATTGAATAAGTAACACGGAATTTATCGACTATTAACATTCTCGGCAGGCCCCAAGCCTCGGCTCCGCCTCGGCTCGTATTTACCTACCTTGAATGTTATTACGTCTTTACATTCCTTGTTACTTAAATAAACTCAATAGTCAGCTACAAACTCCCGGGAAATTTGTTCATGAGTCTTTTGCAAACATAAAAAGTTTTCAAAATAAACTTCAATACCCAAATATTGCAAGTTTTGTTAGAAACATAATGACTTAGTTTGGAAGTAGGTACCTATTGCCGTGAACAATTTTTTACAAAGATGAATTTTATTAAATCCAAAACTAGAAGCCAACTCATTGACATTAATCTGGAAAATGATCTGCGTGTTGCATCAACTAATATTTCTTCAAATATGGACCGTTTTGTTAGTGGTATACAAATACAAGGATCGCCTCTACTTTTTATTTGAGTTTGATTTGAGCAACAACTATGTGCTTTGACTTTTTTTACGTTTCAAATTTGTGTGCGCAGTCAGCAGCAATTAGCCTTAACGTCCCACTGCTGGGCACCGGCACTCTTCTCTGCCACGTACTCTCATTAGCTCTCCCGCTAAGGTGGAGTACGTGGACCTACAGTTTAACGTCGAATTCGAACGACTAAATACCAGAGAAGGTTTCAGGCATTAAGACCCCACGGCTGCCTACACCGGATTGGGGAATCGAACCCTAGACCTTTAGCGTAAGAGGCTAAGCTCCTAACCTCTGAGCTACCACCACTCTTGTGCGCAGTAAAGTACGTTTATTATAAATTCTACTACTCATTTATTTTACTAGTAACACGAAAACTGGTTCAATCCGGCCCTCAGAACATTTCTAAAGTTTTTATTTGGCCCATCAGCTGAAAAGGTTGCCCATGCCTGCTCTATCTAAATGTTACTGTTACGCAAATACATGCGATAAGTGAACAGCTCAATAATTATATAGAAAAATAATCATTGGACGGAACAACAAATGAGAAATGCCTATTTTAGAGGTAAATTCAAACAAACAAAATTAAAAGTTTATAATAATTATTAACTTCGCGCTATTTTTTTTGATAAGTACAATCACGAGACTTTAAAGATTTTAATATAACATTTAAATATTCACCTAGTGAAAACTTCATCGTGTGTAGAATCCAGCAAAAGTTGCATTCGGGAAACGGGTATGATACAGCCTAGCTGCTTACGAATTAAATTTAGTTTTACAATTTATTTTAATAAACTGAATCATTTTTTTTGATATTTTTCGATTAATATACAGTGGAATACACAAAGTTGAAATGAAATAAGAATTTTGGAATTTTACTTTATTACCTAAAGGTACGCGCTACACTTTATCACTAGAGATCAATTTTTAAATTTTATTAAAAATCAGGCTGAAAGATGAACGTCTTTCTTATTAAAATATAATAAAAGAATTAAAGAGTTGATTATTACGTTGGTACACATTTTTTCAAATTACTGAAAAATTAAATGCACACAATTTGTTTCTTCAAGATCCAAGAAGAGGTACGCTTTATTAATGCGCTGAAGTCAAATACCAAAATGTTAGATAGCAGTATATTATGTACTTTTCATCAGGATGTTGATCGTACAAGATATGCTTTAAAACAAATAAATTGAAGTAGTTAACCCGTGGCCGCCTCACGTTGTTTTGACAAAGTTGAAATGGCTTCTATGTGCCGCGCCACCCTACGTGACTGCTATATAAACATTCGCTCCATATAATAAATACGTCGTCGCGAGATGTAAGAGTTTGTCATGGTGATATGATGAAACAGTTAGTAATTCAATACATAAACTTTACAATTTGAATTAGGTCACCTTTTCTTACGTAGAAGTGTCAAGGCAACCTAACGAAAGCTAGAAGTAAAAATGAGCAAAACCCTTCATCTGAACTTTCCCATACTTTAGAAATTGTTATATTTTTCCATAAAGGTTGTAGGAATCAGAAGTACTATAACATTGTAAAGTTAAATTACTAGAATACAAATAATCTTTTCCTAACTATTCAAATGTAATATTTCTTTATCTAGCGGCGCCTAGCAAAGGGTTATGTAACTGCTTTGCACGCGGCATGAATAACGGTTATAGGCAGCTGCTATGGAGGTGCTGTGTTGTTCCATGACTCCACTATTTACTAAAAAAAATGGCAAAGGGTGCGCTAATACTATTATAGTTAGAAACCAAATTTGCAATATTTTTGTGAGAAAAACCCTCTATTTTTTATTATTTTCATAAAAAAAAATGTCTTGTGGTTAAAAAAGCCAGAAACCAAGAAAGAAATTTGCCAGCTAAAATTGGATGGGAGGGGGAACTTAATCCCTCTAAATTTGGCTGCACTCAAAAATTAAGTTGTGAATCTTGTTTCACTATCACTCATGAGTCATGACTAATTTACCTTGAACAGAAATGTTTCATCATACCCGTTTATTAAATAAAAAGGCATATATCACAAATTTGTAGGAGGCGTTACAGGGAAATTTGCGAATTGAGCAACAACATTGTGTTCACCTAGAACTACTACAATACCGAATTTTATATCGATCTGACTCGTTTTTGAGTAATAAGGAGTTGATGTCAAATCTTTCCACTTCCGGTTTTTGATGTTTTGTAAAAGCCGATATTGTCGATGAATTTTTGATATGAGCCCCAAGCTCATCGAAATCGGCCCATCCGATTAGGTGTAAAAAAGGTATGCTACGGAACATCAATTCTGTACAGTAAGTTGCATATACGACATACTCATCTCGCCCTTCAGTCATAAAATTATCTTACCTTTAATTTGCTTTTGTAGATGGAATTATGAATACATCATCGACTGATGAATCGACTACCTAATTGACGAACAAATAATTGTTCACAAAAACGCAGAATACAAGTTTATGCTAACAGTATTTAAAAGAATCAGTAGGAATCCTATTTTGGGTTTCTTTGTAAGAAGCCAGGAGCTATTGTGACACTCACAGCGAGAGGGAAATCATGATAAGAGTTTGTATTTAATCAAGTAGTGAAGTAGGCAGCAGTAGAAAACAAATTGTGCTTAAATCGCATGAAATGAGTGCAAAGCGAAGTGACCGCATTTCTGTTGATATCTTTAACTTTAGTATCAAAACAGTAAAAAAAATTTGACACTTAAGTACCCTATATACTGTGGTTTTCTGATCAGCAAAAAGATTTTGATTGAGTACTACTGCAATTATTTTTAAGGCTATGTGTAAAACTATGCGCCAGTAATAATAATAATAATAATAGTAATATTTTATTTCCAATAGGTAAATTACCCAATTACAGGAAATCTAAAGAATACAAAACAAAACTGAATCTTGACAAAGCAACCAACATAGCCACACAAATAAAATAACAATTCATTGCACTTTAACGATAATAATAAAAAAATCTTTGCCAAAGAACACTACTTTAACTATTACTAGCACATTCCCTACTAAAGGCAGTACGAAACTATGTAAAGGTAAGAGAACAAATGTCAAAATCTAAATTAAGTTTGTTAAAATTAGATGACATAGCAACAACTACAGGTGAATTTAAATGAAAATTTGTACTATAAGAATAGGCAAACGTTAATTAAGATCGAGTCCGTCTATCCGGTACTTTAAAATTTAATTTGGAGAGCAACAATGGTGCATCATAGTGGATATTTATTATTTAAAAAAAAATACTTTCTCCTGTCAGCTAAAGAAACCATCGTATAATGCTTTAAGTTTGATCGGTAGTCAACGTTTACGTTACTTACTAGATTTGCAATTGCAGTATCTTAAAAGCTTTTTTGAATTCTTTCCAGTCTCATTGAATAATGAAGGTAGCGAGGTTTCCATATAATCACAGCATATTCTAACTTTGAACGGATTAAGCTTGTGTTTAAAGTCTTAAAAGTTGAAATATTATTGAAATGAATCGTATTTCCGATAAGAAAACCTAGCTGTTTTAATGACGAATTAATTACATTTGCAATGTGAATTGTAAATTTCAAAAACGGTTCGAAAGTAATGCCAAGCAAAATCGTTTACTTCGAAAACACGTTGCAAGATATTATTGTTTATAGAATAATTAAAACTAATATATAATTTTGTTTCCTAAAAAAAGTTATATATTGGCATTTAGCAATGTTGTAACGTAGTTTGTGGTAACAGTCCAGTTCCAAACATTATTTAAGTCTTTTTGCAACATTAAACAGTCAGTTTCGCAATTAATATTGGAAAACAATTTAAAATCATCAGCAAACAATAATGTAGAAGATCTTTCGATTACATCACAAATGTTATTAATAAATATTAGAAATAACAGAGAACCTAGAATGCTTCCTTGCGGTACCCCAGAATATGCAACAAATTGATCCGAAGAAAAACCATTTAAATGCACACTTTGTCTTTGCTCAGAGAGATATGACTGTAAGAATTCAATAAAGTTATTAGTTAATTCAAATTTATGAAATTTATGTGCAAGTATGCTGTGATTAACAGTATCAAATGCTTTAGCGAAATCTGTATAAATAACGTCCGTGACCCCTCTTTTCTAATTTATCAGAAATCTATTCAGTAAATATGCTTAAATTAGTAACAGTAGAACGTTTACTAATAAATCCATGCTGGTCTACAGAAAGAAACGAGTTTATGTGTTGTATTATGTGTTTATTTAGGACTGATCCAAAAATTTTGGCAAACGAATTTAATAAAGAGATGGGTCTGTAATTTGCTATTTCATATTTATTACTCTTTTTGTAATTCGGTATTATTGTTAAAAAATTCTATTTTGTTGGAAATGTTGGTTTTTGACTTAAATTAAATATAGTACACAGAGGACCCGCTAAATAATCAATACACCCCTTTACAATGTAGATTGGGACATTATCAGGACCAGTAGCCCGAGTATTTTTAAGTTGTTTAATAACAAGTACTACATCGTCTAAAGAAATAACGCTTATATTAATATTCGACATAACATTTACTTGATTATAATTTACAATTGAATCTCTAATATACTACTAAAAAACTTTGCAAATGCGTTTACTATATCCGAACCATTTTCAAGTGTAGTCCGATCTACATCTGTTATTGATGCGGGAATATCCCCAGATGCACGTTTACTTTTTACAAAATTCTAAAAACATTTAAGATCGTTTTGTATATTAATTTCCAAGTTTTCCATATACGATTTATAAGCAGAATTAGTGTTTCACGAGAGTTTTGCATTTTTCTTGTTCTTGTCTTACCTTGCACAAAATGCAAGACAAGAGTTATAATCAGAGTTGCAAGACAAGTCAAGAAATTTATTTGCAAGAAACAAATTACTTGCATTCTTGCACTGTTGTTATAATTTAGGTATTCAAAAAGCGAGCGAGATGTTTAAACTATTGATTAACAGACTTTTTCGGTGTGGATATGGACTCAATAATATGGTTTACTTACCTATTTGAACGAAAAAGAAAAACACCTTTAAGCTTGAGATAATAGGTACTTCATGCATATACAGGTTGATTTGCTCATTTATTATCGGGGGTAGAAAAGAACCACTTAAATAAAAGTTATACAATTCATAGCGACGAGTATTTTAGGCATACACGACAAAATGACCGACTTTTAGTTTAAGCGTGAGCGACTATACCTCTATTTTCTTAAATGGAACATCCTGTATTTTTAGGCTAATTCTGTAATTAGATTTTATGATAAATTTTGTTTAAGAAACTATAATACAGCTGTGGGCCTAAAGTTAAGCAAGATATTTTCATTTCAAGTAACGTATGTAACCAATGGCGATGATTGCAATTGATCATAGGAAGTTGTTGCTAAAAAAGTAATAAAAGCGATAAAAAAACGTACAACATCTATCACATTAAAGTTTTTGAATAAACTCAGGCACTTTTTTTCAAAATTTGCTTCTAAAAGCGCTTTTAGCTGTCAACCTAGGTCACCCGACGTAACTCCTATGGATTTTTTGTTTAGAGATTCTAAAAATATAATGAGCAACTCATGTCTAACTAACAAGAATTGCACGTTTGTTTATTGCTTTTATCATTTTCTTACTAACAGCCTTCTAAAATCACTTGATTTTTAATCATTAACATTGGTTGGGTACGTTGCTTTAATTAAAATATGTGGCGTATTATTAGCTTTAAGTCCACAGTTGTAATATCGTTTTTTAAACAGAATTTATCATACATTCGAATTAGCCTAAAACCTACAAAGTGTTCTATTTAAAAAATAGAAATATAGTCGCTTCTGCATAAACCGGAAGTCGGCCATTTTGTTTTGTATTCCCAAAATACTTGTCGCCGTAAACTGTATAACATTTGTTTATACATTTTTTTATTGCCAATAATAAATAAGCAAGTCAACTGGTCCTGAATTTATAATCAACCTGTGTAAGTGAGTGTCGTTGCAGTATTCCTAATTACTATACTTTAGGTTTTTGGAATAAGAACTGATTTCATGCATTGGAAATTATTTCACTGCTATTTATCACGCGCTGCAAAGTACACACTGATTCCCGTGATAGTACAACAGTCGGGTGCCAAACAGATGAATCCCTGAGTTGCAAGAGTGCAAGGGTCTTGCAAGTCGTGCAATAGTTTTGCAAGAAACGGGAAGTCCCGACATATGTTAACAGAAAACATGCAAGACAAGAAAATGCAAGAGTCTTGCTAGCAAGACAAGATTTTGGTGTTGCAAGACTGGACCAAGAAAAGAGTTATTTAAGTTTCTTGTCTTGTTTTGCAAGACAAAACAAGAAGTAGTCGTGCAAGACAAGAAATCTTGTGAAACACTAAGCAGAATCAATAAGTTTTTTGATTTCAGATCGTGATAGTTTGAAACGTTTAATTAAAACTAGATTGCCAATAGCAAAAGTTGTCTGTTTTAATTTTTAAAATTTATATTTTGTGTCATTGTTTTGCTAAACCAAACTGTGAATTTACGTTTGCGTTTTATAATTTTGGGAATAGTACCATCTACTCATTGTTCAATTTTTCTAATTTTTTTTTTGTGATTTAATCATAAATTCACATACTAATGGTGGATGATGTGCATCCGGTGGCACAAGCCCAAACGGTTCCTTCTGTACTTTGATGTTTTTATAAGAAATAGCTAAATCCAATAGTCTACCATATTCATTTGTCACGTAGTTATATTGATTACAATTTAAGAAATTAATAAAACTAATTAGAGCCATCGTTTTAGGAAGTAAATTTGTTTTAACATTATCAAGAAATATTGTTTATAATCAGGGGCAATTAAAATCCCTTATAAGTATACAATTTTCATTAAAAATAAACGATAAACCGCTCAAGAATAATTTTTCATAATCTTCTCTCGAAGTATCTGTAATATATAATAAAATAAAACTAAACATATTTTGGAACTTAGAGTAACTTTAAGAAACAAAAGATCACAAAGCTTGGCTCAATGGAAATCAATCGGTATTTATTCTACCTGGTAATCTACGCTAATCTCAACCATAACACTACCACCTCTGGATTTAACTGAAACAACTGTCTTTCGATCCTACTAAAAACTACATATCTCTCTCCAAAAAATTCGTTGCTATTCACGTTATCATTAAGCCAGAACTAGCTTATCGCTATAACATCGTAGCTGCTGGACACCACATTTAAGTAAAACTCGTTCACTTTAGTATTTAATCCCCGCGTGTTTTGATAAAATATCTGAAAACAATAATCATCTTGATCACACTCACCACCCGATTTAACACTAGAATTGGTACAGCTCTAACTGCTAGGTACATCGTCTTCAGATAATATCTTAATTATAGGAGAATTATCAGTTTTCCTCGTATGCACAATGCCTTTGTTGGTCCACACATACTTGTAATTGAGTTCAGCTTTGACTTTCTTTGCCTTCCAAAGCAATTGTTTATTATGGGGAGAAAGATTTTCGTTTACATAAATTCTGTGGATGCCACTAGTACCTTGATTAATATTATTTATAGTTAGTTTGACTCGTTTGCTGTTGTAGATGAATTTGTTTCTTACAATACTGCTATTAAATTGAACTATAATGGGTCTTGGCTTATCGGTTCTTCTGTTACAAATTCTATGAATAGCCTCAATAGCGTTTGGGTTGAAATCTACTATATTTAATTTGGTGCCAATTATACTTAATACTGAGTGTGCAATTCTATGTTTTTGTTTCTAGTATATTGATCTAGTTCATTTAAGTGTTTGTGCAATGTTTTTCTTTTTGAAATCCTGATTAATTATAACGGCTTCCAATTTTTTGCGGCTTACTATTATTTAGTTCAGCATTCTATTTTAAATCTATAATTTGATTTTGCATTGAATCTAATCTCGTAGAAAAATTGTTTACCGATTGCCGTAACAAGTTTACATTTTCGGAGAGTATAGGCAACACTCTTAGCTGGTCTGAGATTTGTTGTAAAATATTTTCACCGTTGGCTAGATCAGGTTCACGGACTGGATTTGTGGTTTGTATTCCTGCTTCCTTATCATTGTTATCACTTTTCCACTTTTCACATAGCCCAGATTAAAGTGATTTACCTTGATTTATCTCATTAAATGAATCAACCAATACATTAGCACATTTTAGATGAAAACAACCGCCACAATTTCCGATACACATTATAGAATCTTCGTATCTACTAATTTTACAAGAACACTGAGAATACACCACGCATTTATTCGCCATGTTAGTTGTTTTTTTTTTTCAGTAATATAAAGCCATTAATGCAGTTTACACGACTCCAGAAAGAATTAGAATATTTACGGTTGCTTTAAATTCACAAGCAATTAAAAGAATAAATGTAGTCGGTTTTGTTAATTTATATACTAAACCCTTACCTGACTCATCATAACACAACGATTTATGTATTGTTTACGGTGATTATTTATGTTGCTATCACTATATATGGTTATTTGTCTTACAGACAAAACAGAAATGCTTTGTAGTTTTTTGAACTAAACGCTGAAAATACCGTAGCGGTCAACGTCAATGAGATCACCGCACTAAATACTTAGCAATTTTGTATATCGGCTTACATTGATAAACTGTACAAAAATCGTTTAGTTAGAGAGTGAGTAAAGTAGCAGCATACGATGTAGTTGCTCTGCTTTAACTAACTGTGTCATATCTTACAAAGAAAGGCAAAACAATGATTAAATGAACAGTCATCATAAATTGATCACTGGGTTTAAATTTTCAAAGGTTTATTGGATAAACAAATAATATCTTTTAAAAATATTTTAAAAATTGGTGAATTTTGTATATGTCTTTTGAACTCGACTGTTGCTACTAAGCTAATATTTTCAATAATAAGCAACATGTAACCTGTGAACAAACGCAACTAAAATATTGAAGAGCTGCGTGCAGTTTTATGACTGTTTAAAAGATATGCATGATAATTTACAAAAGTAAATTCATGTGGAAAATTGAGTAATTTCATAAGCTGTATTGTATTTTAGTTATAAACGGTAAAATATTTTAAAGTTTTCTTGGGTTTGTTCTTCAATTTTAGTTTCTGAAGTTAAGTAATAAACGCAAATTTTTTTTTATTCTTATGAAACTTCTTTTAAATTTGTTCTTTTATTATCTGCAAAAAATATGGCCACCAGTATTTACAGGCCATCCTCTCCCCTTTTTTATTTATTAAATTTTATTGCATTTATTTGATTAGACATGTTTTTTGGTAACTTTTTTTTACAAACGGAATTTTATAATTTAACAACAGAATATGATAAACGTTAAGACAAGTTTAAAGTATTTTTTGGAAAACTCTAGCTTTAAAATGGCCATCGCTACGATGTTTTCCTCTTTTCATTGGTATAAAACTTGTATAGAAGTCGTTTAGGTTTTTCCCGTAATATTTTTATACACAAGTAAGAGTTCACAAGAATTATACCAATAAAAAGACAAAAATATTCTCTTTCAAATGAACGCATAAAATAGATATAATGCTGTATAAAAAAACTGTCGAGCAACCGCCACTGCAAAATTTTGAAAATTTAAATAATTTCGAAAACTGAAAACTTTTTGAATTGCATAATTATGAAATTTATTGTTTTTGGCAATTTTATGAACATTAAAAACCTTTTTTTAAATTATTATAATTTGGTAAATCAATATTGACAATGTTTAATAATTTCCAAAATTTTGAAATTTTTGAAGATTATAAAAATATGAAAATTTTAACAATTTGTTAAATTTACAAAATTAAAATTTTTTTAATTATTTTGAAAATAAGTGAAATATTTAAAAATTTTGTACATTTAAATAAAATAAATTGTTTTAAATTTTTTAAAATATCGAAATTTAAACTATTTTGAAATAAGAACCTTTTTTTTGGAAATTATAAAACGGAAAATATTTAGAAAGTTCTTAAAGCTTTTGAACATTATTAATTTTTTAAAATTTTGGAAATCTTTAGTACCGTCAAAATCTATACTTTCGAAATTTTGATGAACACAAATTATAAATACCTGCCTCTATCTAAATACTCCGTATAGTGGGGAAGGTAAAAATGACGATAGCGTCACAGCGCTTACGACATTAGCCAAAAATTGTTGTAAGTATGCAGAAAAGTATATAAAAATGTAATAAAGCACCTTCATCTAAAGTACTTGTCTGTCAAACTAATATTTACTCTACCAGAACCATTTTCCATACTTTGAAAGAACCCTGTATATCGTTAGCACTGTCTGTTTATAATCAACAAAATCTTTGCGTTCAGTAATGTTGAGCAAAAGATAACAAAAGCTATATGTAGAGAGAAAAATCTAAGTGGGTATTATGGTTTATGTGACAATGCAATTTTTGTCAAAATAAGTAAACTTTATTTCTTTAAATCAGAACTACTCAATATGCAGACCACGATCTACATCCGGACGATGAAACAGAATTTTGTGGACGTGGCAGTTTCCTCAGCAAAAAATCTAAATTCGATGAAATCGAATAAGCATACGTAACTAAGAATCATCTTCAAAATCATGTTTACAAACCACTCACTATACATTTTTCATTTTTAAAGATAGAAATTTCTTCTTTGAATTTATTTCTTAAAAATTTAATTCCTTAATAGCGTAAGCTTCCATTCTACAAAAAAGTAACAAAATTAAAATACTACTATTTTAGTCTGCTTGAAATCACTTAAATAGTTTTATTGTACAACATATAAATTTTATGTAAGCATTTACATAACGTTACGTATACATTTATGATTACTGGAAAAACCTTACGTTTTTATTTATTATTATTATTTATATTATATTTCTATCAACGGTTTGGAAACATTGCAAGCGAAATAACGCTTTCTACTGATTGTAAAAAAGAGAAAAAATTAATATTTCCAAATCAGTTTAGAAATAAAAATATGCTTTTTAACGATCTTTCACAAAACTTCATCACTTTTCTTTCTTCTCTGATTTGTCACTTTAGATTGATTAAACAAACTTCTCCAATGGATGAAGTATAAGTGAATATTCAATAAAAAATTAAACATTCACATTTATCTAAAGCTAACTTTTATATAACAACGTCTATAGTCGACGAAAAGATATTTGATTAGGAACGCGTAAGATGATACTTGAATATAAGCGCATTACAAGCAAGTTACCTCTATGGATCGGAGTGAGTTAACTTTGTTACTCATTTGCAGCTGTAATTACTTGCATTTCGAGAATATAAAGCAATGAACACTATCTGGCGTAATTATTTTACATAAGTGACTTCTAATTGATATTTAATGTATCTATTCCAAAAACTACAACATGACAAAATGTTTTCACAATTTCGAGCGAAACGCACCGGGGTTTAAAATGTGGAGACCGTGGAGTGTTGTTGAAGAAATCGCCGATGAAGACGTATCACAAGAAAGTGATGAAGAAATAAAAGATAGCCAATCTAAAAAACATTTATCCATGGATGCTACACAAATCGTGCTAAATGTTTACAACGCTCTCATGGAAACTGAAGAGGAAGTAGAAACTGGGCAATTATCAATAAAAACAGCGTCGCGTCGTTAACAAAAGTGCCCTACACCACGATAAGAAGAATTGTAAAGTGCACGAACGTAAAAAATGGTGCAACTCCGGTATACGTAGAACATTAGAGAAGGATGACAAAAATCTAGTTCGACGAAAAATGTATGGCATGTATACGGAAAATACGGTACCAACTACTAAATCGTTACGTCAAAAACTATGCTACGACGACACCGGTTTAGACTGTTCTATAGGTACATTAGAGACATTTATTAAAAGTATAGATTTTAAATATAAAACAATAAACAAACGTTAGTCAAATATGTAATCGAAGAAGCTGCAGCTATAGAGGCGCAAATATCTAGGAGCAATAAAAATGTATAGAGAAGAGCGCAGATATACCGTCTGTCTATACCCCCCCCCCCCCCCCCCCCCAACTAATTTTTGAACGACTTGATATTTTACCACAACATTTGGTGTGCTTTAATGAAAAATGAAATACTATTTTTTAGCCAAAAATTAAATTTTGTATCATTCAAAATGGCGACTAGGCGCCCTTTTTTAAACAGAAAGGGGCGTCGAGTGACACCTCATTTGAAAGGTCTTCTAGTTCTGCGTCTGATCCTCGAGTTTCAAAGAAAAATATTCAGCCATAACCAAATGACGGATTTTAAACAAATGGACTCACTCAATTCAAAATTGTTTGATTTTTTAATCCAGTAGTCCACTTTTTTATTTGCAGGACAAAATTTTCCCAGAAATATCTTAGGTGGCTGGAAATAATATTGAAAACGTTATGTATCAACAAGATGGCGTGCCGCCGCCTCATTATTGTAGACCTGTTTCTGACTTTCTCAGCGGACATTTTCTTGGAAGATGGATTGGTAGGCGGGGGCCTGTAGAATAGCCGGCTCGTTCCCCAAATTTAACTTCCTTAAATTTTTTTCTATGGGAATATCTGAAATCGAAAGTGTACAGAACCCGTCCAGAAACAATTGAAGAACTGGAGCAACGCATTACAGAAGTTTGCAGAAATATCACTCCAGAAACTTATGAAAATGTAAGGCAGGAATTTCATAACCGAAGTGAATGGTAAACATTTCGAACACTTAATTTAATTTCTTTTTGCTTTAATTCTTAGTTTTTTAGACTTCTTTATCTTCAAACATTGTCATTTTGTCATGGCTGAATATATTTTTCTTAAACTCTAGGATCAGACGCAGAACTAAAAGTCCTTTCAAATGAGGTGTCACTCGACCCCCTTTCCACTAAATAAAATTGGCGACTGGGCGCCATTTTGAATGATACAAAATTTAGTTATTGGCTAAAAATAGTATTTTCACGCTACAGGCAAGATAAATAGACGATACATTCATAGCTACAAAAGATGAAAATGGGCAATAACATTCGTTTACTTTTTGCCCTTGACTACGGAACTTAATAGTGTTATTTACATTCCTAGGATAATAATTAAAGCAACAAGGTACAGATTCCAATATTTTATGTCACGCAAGATACTAAAATATTGATTTTAACTGTTCGGTGATGTGGTAACAAGCACAGGCAACTTAGAATAATAGGACTTTTAAAAAATAATTCCGATGACAGCAGTCAAAACGAACTTTTAAAAATATGATTAAATTTCTACCTGTAGCGTGAAAAATTGAACAAGCAACATGGAATATATCGACTATTAACATTTTTGGCAGGCCACAAGTCAAGTAAAATATCAAGTAGTTCAAAAGTTAGTTGGGGGGGGGGGGGTTACTTTATAGACAGACGGTATAACATAAAGTGTATGAAAAACTTCAGACTTGCGTTCACATAAATAAAATTTAACGTCAGCTTACCTCACCCCCTTTTCTTTGAACAATCGTTACATTAAACAAGTACCAACTTTGTTGCATAATTACATTATGCCCAGCCTTCTAAAATTTCAAAATCTTCATATCTAAATTTTAAATAGTTTGTTTGCCCTTAGATTCAAAGCTATATATCTTTCTTAATAAACAACATTTTAGATGTCAACGTATATTTCTTTATACATCGATATATTCTCAACATTTTTAAGTAAGTGTCATATGAAGTAATGCTCTCTGCAGATACTTGGAAGGCTCTGCAAATATTAAGAGTGAATATGAAGTACAGGGTGAAAATGCGATGAAGCTAACGCAGTAGAACGTTAGGTTACTTTTGAGACCACTTCGGTTCTGAAACGTAGCCCAGAATGTGCTGTTAAACGACAGAACAGTTTCAAAGAAACCTTCGAAATAAATAAGAGAGAGAATATATGGTGTGCGAGTGTACTAACTATTATATGTTGGTACCTAAATTATTTCGTTTAAATGAAAAGAACGGTAATTGCTAATTTAAAATTATCTTTGACAAGAAATAAAAATTTTATACAGCAACATATTTTAAACAAGAAAGGAAGGCGTATTAAAAATAAAAAATAAGTTAACATTTTTAAGGTTGTTGTGAGTGTTCATTCTCTTTAAGTTTTTGATGCGAATATGGGACTATATATTTAATGCGACGCAGATGTAGACAGGTTTAGCCAAAAAAAGTCGTAAATGCAAGATACATGGTTTCCTAACTGATACGTGTGCGTGAGCAAGGATTAAGTCATAACCTAAAATTACGCTGCTTTTTTATTAATACAATGTTGTGATTTCCAGACTGTGACAAATTAGCAATAATAGTAGTATGTTTAAACACGTAGAATATAATATGCATTGTGAACTACAAAAGAATAATCAAATCGTTTCATATCATACAACACATACGTCAAGAATTCTACTACAACACAAGGTGGTTTCTTCAAACTCCTGCAACCACAAACCAGCCGAAAACATTCCATCCTCCATTTCCACGACATGCTTCATTTAAAAATATGATTTAATTTTTATAAACATTTTACAAATTGTGTTAACCAAATTTAAAGTCCATATTAATATTTTGGTGTTTCTTGGCATATAAGGTATCTTATTTAGATGAATTAAGAAACGACATTCTCTCTACAATTCATGGACAAAGATTACACCGTTTTTGCTGTAAAGATAGTTTATAAAATGGTCAGTTCACATTCACAGTGACAGAGAGGGATATTAGCGCGTGACTTTATAGTGAACTCTCGCGAGCAATATGAATCGGGTGATTCATCGAACTTTGGTGAGCTCTTACTTTTTTATTTTTCAATAACTTAATTTTATCACTTTCCACCCACAGAGCATATACAGACACTTTCTGGAGGTCCAAAACCTATGTTTTGAACTCGAATTTGCGAATTTTCATGATATCAATCCTTTCCTACACTGAAAGTGTTGGAACGAATAATAGCCGGAGCAGGTCTTTTGGGCGCCGCCGTTTAGGCGCTTGGAATTTTGGGCACCGCCATTTGAGCGCCAGACGCTTGAGCGCCCGATAATAAAAATCGACACATGTATTGTAAAAAAAGCCACTTTAAAACACGATTACATTCTTTAAAGTAGTTTATGGCTCATTCTCACATAACGGGAGAATTGTTGTCCCGGCTGAATTGCAATTCGGTGCTTTTGAATTTCAAAAAAATTATGCCAATACTAATTGCAGAGCTAGTTTATCTGTTACAAAATGCATTAACTTTATATATTATGTGACTTTATTGGCATTTTCCAGCATCGTTAGTAACCATAATATCATTTCGGTAACGTGTCCCAAACAGGATTTTCGATATTTGAAGGTCAAATACTTTTATTGTGCTGCTTGTAAAAACTGCACATGGGAATAATCATGATTTCACATCTATCTTCTGTCCTCCATACAAATAGAAACACGTCAATACGTTAATATAAATTAATAATTAGCGATTCTTTCTTGTCCCAAGGTTTGTTGTCACTTGTGTAGTGTTCAGTGTCAATTAGCCTACCGGCTTCATTAAACCTTGTATCGAGTGCTACTTTGTTGTGTATTCATTGTGAGACAGTGTTGAATGCATCGCGGTTAAGTCGTTTTGCTTTTATTGCATGACTTCTTTCTAATTGTAATTTGAATGACATAAATTACGAGTGTGCCTTTAATACATGTCAATTCGGTAACACTAGTCATGATAGAATAATAAATTAATTTCAACAATTTACTATTATCGTTAACTTGCTCGGTGTTTCTTTACATAACCTCAAAATTATTTTCACCTAGGTGCTAAAACAGAGGTGAATTCATTCGATTTAATGTGAAAATGTCAGTTCGGTACTGGTCATTTCGGTAACGGTAAGATATCTTTTGTGGTGTTACCGGAATGATTCAGACGTTACCGAAATGACGTTAACAGTAAAAGAACTAATACGTACTAAAAATATCACTTCTGGCAGGTAACAAAAATGGATAAAAAAAATTCGCAGATTTGAAAATTAAATTTAAAAAAGACAGAGAAGCTGCATATGAAAAATTTCATCAAAAGAAGCTTAAAGAAAAACAAATAAAGATAGATAAAAAATTATTTTCCAATATTATATTAAACCAAAAACTAACGTCAGAATATATTGGTATTTTGGCAGGTGCATCGAAAGAAACAGAGGAAGTCTCACAACTTAAGATTAAAAATCCATTGCTATCTTCTGGAATATGTTTTCTCTGTACTTATGGTTTTAGTATGCAAAATATGGGAACTAAATGCACGACTTGTAGAAGAACTTTTCATACAAACTGTATTTTAAGAAACAAATTACACATAAGTGGTAAAAATATAGTTAAATGCAAATCTTGTATGAAGATTGCTTGATTTTATAAATTTTTGTTTGCTACTGCAAATTTTGTTTGAATATTGCTTAATTTTATAAACTTTTGTCTTGCTACATTTATTTCAATAAATACTTTTCAATTAAACTAGTTGCATATTTATTAACACTGCATGAAAACCTAACAAGATCATTGCGGTAACATCCTCATCATTTCGATACAGAATGTCATTTCGGTAACGCACCTCATTCATGCAAAAGTATTAAAGTAATTATGAAGTATAGCAGAATTAAGGCAGTAATTAAATTCTTGCATATGAAAACTGTTAAAAACATTTGAAATTCTATTGAAAACTTCAAAATGTTTGCTGATACCAAAATAAACACATTGGTTTTCCTCAAAAATATGTATTATGCGACTTTATGGAAGAAAGGAAAGCAAATAACTGTAAATTGAAGCAACCTATAAAGTTGTAACAGAACTAATAGTCTTTGGTTAGAGTTTTAATGCATTTTATAATGATTTCCGCAATTCTTCTGATTTTGAGGTGGCTTGAAAGATACGTTACGGAATTGACGATTTTCCAAATATCTTTTTGAAAAACATATGTCCATGACTTTTAGAAGCAGTATCTTTCGTGGCCAATATAAAAATAATATACTTTGAGGTTCTGGCCAGCCAATCAGGCCAAAAAATGCAGTGGGAAAGCACTTTTTTTTTTTAAATTTTTACAAGTGTAATTCTCCCGTTATGTGAGAATGAGCCTTATCTACGACTGCTTGAATAAGGACTTATTATGTCGTTCGTTAGGTAATGAAGTTCATTATCGCACTAATCTAAAAAAGTAATGAGTTCACTACACAACTCATTTTATTTATACAAACAAAACTGAAGCTTTGTTTATAGTATTGAACAAATCGAATCTATCTCGTTCCTTTGATTTTAAAACAAAAGTATTTTAAAAGTGTCTTGACATTTGCAAATAAATTAATGCAAAATGTCAAATATCATTTCAATCCAAAAATTCGATTTATAACAAATTTTGAGCAGTCGTAGATAAAATTTTGTATGTCACACGTTGGATAATGCATTATTATGGCACTCGTTCGATTACACGACTCGGTCTACGACCTCGTCGTGCAACTTTCAAACTCGTGTTATAATAACGCCTTTATGCCACTAGTAACATGAATAACTATTAAATAAGTTTTTTTATTGTTTTACAAACTGGCAGATATGGTCTTTTAAGGAAAAGAAAAAATAAAAAAATATTGTAGAAATAATTAAATTGTTACTTGCGCCAGAACACGGAAATTTTTTTGCGTTTCTAGTAACACAGTTCTCGCTGAATTCAAAAAGCATATTATAATCTTAAGTTACTATACTTGAACCGCTACTGTCTCTTACGAGACTTGAAAGTTTTACTATGCAATGCATTAGTCTTCAGATTTTAACTACTGGGATGCTCTTTATGATTCAGTCTAACTGAAATAGTTCATGCTACTGCTGCACATAATACCACCGATCGTTTTGAAGTGGAAATGGTTTAGAACGCTAAAAAACTGTTAATTACGAATCTACACATAAACATGCCCAATGTATATTGCATGCTGGAGGTGCTTCAGTATTATTCAACAAAACTTGTTCAAATTGTTCTAAAATATCAAATGACTATCTGCGGTCAACATTGTTATTGACAATTAAAGACAAGAAAACTATTCGGAAACTAACTAAATTTACATATATTACAGATTTACTTCTATTAAGACAACTTACTTGCCTAAAATCTCTATAAATTATAAACAGTGTCCACTCTTTATATTGATGGTACTTAAATGTTAAGATAGTCAGGTGCAGATAGTTTAGTTTTTCACAATCTGACCTATGAACATTTACTTTATCTTTACTATAAGATTACTGTAAGCATCAATCGCATATAAACATATTGCCTTTTTTTACTTAACTGCGTACTCACTAACCGAGATAAGTGTTTAAGGTAACAAAGACGATACTTCTCTTCTGACACTTCTTCTTCACCAATCTTCGTTTTATTGTTTCTTTCAAATATGTTCCGGCTTTTAACAACTATTTATCACTGGCAGCAGCGGTGATATTCATTGTGGAGGGAGGGGGGTGAGGGTGAAAGTGTGAGTTTCAAAGTCAAATGTCACATACTTCTTGAAAATGGATCTCACGCATGTTTTTATTTAAGAGTGGTGTGGCATACTCAATACGAGTTTAAAAAACTATTTTAATTTAAAAGATCTTTTTATTTGCAAACAGACGTTCCCCAAAACAATTTTAAAACAAAAAGTTTAAAACTAATAGAAATAATATTCTTTAAAACATGCTAACATTATTCCAAAATCGACCGGGACCGCTTGGGGGGGGGGGCATGAACCCCATGCCACCCTCCTTATAACCGTTGCCTTTAATCGCTAGGAATTTGAACATGGCGCGAGTACATTTCAGCAAACAAAATGAACAGGCCGTTCTCCTACAGCTGTATCTAAAGAGTACAAAGCTGTTTGAAGAAGACACCAAAATTACCTATGCAATGATACTCAACTCACCGGTAGGCGTCGCTGATGTTAGTCATATGCAAGGGTCCAACTGCTATTGGCAAAATTTTGAAGTATTGTCTTCCTAGGGAAGACGTGCTCTGAGCGCTTAGAATGTTGGAAGCTGGATTGACCTAAAGTAATGTTGCTGCCGCTTTGTACATGTCCAATAGTTTAATTAATTGATTGTGGTTGAGATATAGACAAACTGGAAAGTTAAATCAGAGACATCTGTATAATACTAAGACGCATAACAATATCTAACATTTTCAGTTAATATGAATGTTGACCACGGTGTATGAGATACGCTATAGATGATCATGGAATTATAGTATTAGCCTGGCCAGCTCAGTCACCTTACTAAAATCCCATTGAGCACGGGTGAGACATGTTGGGAAGACGCGTTCTAAACAGTAACTATATCGTGCTCACGCGACAATATGTAATAAACTGTCTATAAGAGGAATGGGAAAGCGCCAAGAAATGGACCCTACTAAATGTACTATTTTAAAGATGTGCTGATTCGGGCTACTATTGTTTTTTGTTGATAATAAAGATTACAAATGTGTCATCGGATTTGATTGTAATTACAAAAATATGTCATTTTCAACAATGGTTAAAACTAAAACATGTTTTGTCTGATAAATTTGACACTGCCAAGAAATTAACTAACATGACCAACAATACAGTCTTTGCCGGCACTTAAAATAACATATTGACGAATGACGATCTGGTACTTCTTATACGTTTTTTGTCTCGGATCTTTCTATCACATGCACTGCAACGAGCGCTTCGTACATTTTCCTTATGTAATATATCACTTCGTGATTTTAGCTTTAAACCTAAGAACATTACAAGTAGGTACTACATATTATACTCAAGTCACGTTCAAAACTCGAGTACTTATACAGTTACAGTATTTTTAACGTTTCAAGCTTCAATATGGTGTCTTTGTCTCTCTAGATCAAGGCTGCCCAACCCCAGGCCCGCGGGCCACATTGTGGCCCGCGAACGAATGATAAGTGGCCCGCGTGAACCAGTTTCAAAATTCCCGCCAATTTGAAAAAGTGTCGCGCGCCGCGGTAAAACAAACGATGCGCCTTGCGCGCGGTCTCCTGATTAGCTATCCCGCTCGGAAACTGACAGCAAAGAATATCAAAATACCCCAGAAGCGTCACTTGTGTCGGTTCCTTTGATGTTTTGAGCACAATTTGGATGACCTTCGCCATATTGAAAATGGTTAACGTCAAAATTAAATGGCGCCAATTTTAAATATAACTTGTAGACATACAACACAAAGAACTAAATAATATTGCTAAAGGTAATTTGCAGGAAACCGAAGCACGCATTAAATAAAGTAATAAGTAAAAATAATTCTGTAGATCGAGTAGGATTTTTTTTAGGTATGTGAAATGCAAATAAAATTACATTGTTCAATATTTTGTAGTAGGTATACCTACCGCGTATTGTTATGTCCAAATGGTACGAGTATTTACCAACGTTTGACTAAAACTGATTACTTTAAGTAACATTCACAGAACACAATTTACTGCTAAGTCAACCAAACGAACTGCTCCGTCTGTGATGCTGTTGTGGTATTGTGCTACATTTGACACGCTAAATAACTGTAATACCCTTAAAAACGATACCTGAATAAAATGGATGAAAGAAGAACCTTACATGGAGTGAAAAATAATGTTATTGTTATCTACTGTTAATTATTATGGATGTTTAAATATAATAATAAACACTAAGTTGAACATAACCTCCAAGTTACATCCGTCAGATTGACAGGAAAACCATTTACAATATGGCCGACTAAAGTACAAAAAAATATCGAAGTGACGCTTCTGGGCGTTTTGATGTTCTTTGCCGACAGACCTTTTGTTTTGTTTTTAATTAATTTAGCCAACGAAAATATTGACCTTTTTCCCATACTCAAAGATTTGAAAGAGAAGCTCAATATTGCCAACTGTACTAAGTACGAAGCTAAAATTAGATGCTTGTTACAGTCGTTTGAGAGCAGATTCCAGGACTTTGAAAGTACAAAACAAAATTTACAAATTTTTGTTAATCCTTTCACACTCAGTTTGACTGAAATAATCAGTTATCCTGCCAATATTCAGTTGGAACTCACTGAACTGCAAAATCATTCTGCACTAAAAAACCTTTTTGCAGAAAAAATATCTTCAAAGTCACAAACTTTTTCAGAAGAATTTGGACATTGGTGCCAAAGGAAGACTTTCTGCAATAACTGACCTGGCCTTTCAATTTTTAAATAGTTTTGGATCAACATATGTTTGTGAAAAGTTTTTTTTTAAATCTTAATTTAGTAAAAAATAAATACCGCACATCTCTAACTGAGCAACATATATCTGATTTGTTGTTACTGTCAACATGTGACCTGACGCCTAACATAGAAAAATTATTAAAACAAAAACAATGTCAGAAATCACATTGATTGTACCAATAGATTTTCGTTACATAAAATTTTGTTTCTTTATTTGGCAGTAGATGCTATTTATTTTATTATTTTAATAAACGACAATTAAATTTCAAAATGTTGATTTTTTTGTTGCACAAAACAAGACTTTAAAAAGCTTAGGTGAACAAAAATAGGAACCGTCAGTAATCAGTGGCCCGCCAGTGATTTTCAAATCGTCAATTTCGCCCAACTGTTAAAAAGGTTGGGCAGCCTTGCTCTAGATGTTCTTGTATAATGCAATTATCTTAGTTTCTATCATTATTATTATCTTTTACAAGGTAAACATTCACTCCTATTGTTTTTGGCACCATCACTATTGTTTTAACAAGCTCATGCTCATCCTTTCTTGTTCCTTGTTCGTGGTTTAATGAAACGTGCTATCGGTTATGAAGCCTAATTAAAGTTAATTTAACAGTAAATGTTCCCTGAATAACAAAAACGGCAGATATAGAGGTTACTACAACTTTTAACGTGCAGATAAAAGACTCGAAGATTTATCGAGAATACTTTTACAATCGTAAAGATGTCACCTAAAATCCTAAACACTTCGCAGACATAAGTAAGAAATATAGCGAAAAGGAATTTATAAAATTCGTATTTTATACATATCTAACGTAAGTTTTCTACGGAGTATATTATTCGGCAATTTTAATGTAACATATTTTGTTAACGACACGCAACTGGACAATTTTAATTTATTCGATAAATGTTTGAGAGTTTAAAAAATGTTCAGCAGTGTTGCCTTACAGAAAGCTGAAAAGAAAAATTTGAATAAAATCGCTAATTACTAAAACTTAGCAAACTATGGAATTGATTTAGTAATTATTCTAATTGGAAATGCATTAGTACATCAAATGAAATGTGAAACAAAATCGATTTCAACAATGTGGAAAATGAGCCCAAAGATCTATTTTTATGTTTACTTGTTCTGAAGTTTGCAATAATAGACGTTTCTCCAAGTATGTTAATTTAACTTGGATCGTTTCGCTCTAACTAAACTGGAGAAAATTTAACAAAAAGTTTAAAATCAACTCATGTTTTACTTTAGTACGCCATCAAGAGGCGTGTAAACGATTTGTCTAAAGGCCGAGGCCTGAAAGCGATTTAGTTAATTCGAATACTCGACAAAATGACATGGGAATTGTCTAGTTTCCAATTATCTACGTAGTTAGTTGGGCAAAAGTATCAACTGTTTTTTCCAATTTTCACTTATTCCTTAAAGAAAAATTTACTCTGGGTGGAAGTTTGTACGAACAGAGAACTTTTATGTTGTATCTATGCTAACTGCCTATTTTTAACAAACGAAACTTCAAAAACTCTTGTAATACAATTTATTTGTGGCACAAAATTAATAAAAATTATGGAACTGTGGGTACAAAGAAGGTGCAAAATGTTAGAAGGTTTGATACGAGGATCGTTCGAAATGTACGTGGCCTAACAAAGAAAACGAAAGTTTTTTGGGCAATAAATCATTTTATTTGTCAATATAGTCTTCTGCTCGCTCAACGCACTTATTCCAACGATGCTCCAAAGCAGCAATGCCGTCTTTGTAGGTCGATGAACCCATGTCTTCAAAATGCCTCGGAATTGGATGAAAATCTTTTACCGCCAAGCCATTCTTTCAGGTTTGGAAATAGATAAAAATCGCTGGGAGCCAAATCTAGCGAGTAAGGCGAATGAGGCAATAATTCGAATCCCTATTCATAAATTTTGGCCATGGCGGTTGCAGACATGTGTACAGGTGCGTTATCTTGATGGAAAAGCACTTTCTTTTTCGCTAAATGAGGTCGTTTCTCTTTGATTTTGTCACTCAATTGCTCCTTGCAACAAATGGGAATAATACTCGCCATTTATTGTTTTTCCTTTTTCCAAGTAGTCGACGAAGATAATTCCGTGAGAATACCAAAATACAGTTGCCATAACTTTTCCTGCTGACAAAACCGTAGTTGCCTTCTTCGGTGACAGAGAACCTTTGTGTGTCCATTGTTTGAACAGTTCCTTGGTTTCGGGAGTATAATGGTGAACCCAGGTTTCATCGACGGTTATGAAACGGCGCAAAAAGTCCTTTGGACTGCGGCGAAAACGTGCCAAAAGGTCGCGAGAAACAATCAAACGATTCAGTTTTTGCTCCGGCGCGGTGTGAACAAATGCGGTAGCCAACGCGCGAAGTATTTTTTCATTTTCAATTTTTCAGTTAAAATTCTGAACACACTGTCATTTGAGATACCCACTATATCTGCTATCTCAAGCACTTTTACTCGACGGTCATCCAATACGGAGGACTTTTTCAATCATGTCCGGGGTAGTAGCCGTTTTTGGAGGTTCACTGCGGGGTTCGTCCTTTGTGCTCACACAACCACGCTTAAACTCGGCAACCCAGTTTATAACCATTGAAAACGAAGGAGCGGACTTCAAAAATGTCGAATCCAACTCTGCTTTGATTTCGGTTGTTGTTAAGCCTTTTAAATAGAAGTACTTTATTACTGCTCCTAACTCAGTTTTTTTATTTTATTGTAGTTCAACATGAGAATGATACCTAGTTGTTTCTGTAAACCGAGTGTACCCAATTAAAGAGCTTTATTCTATAGCATTGTGAATATTTTACAACTGCGCCGTTTTACCAGTTTAAAATATTTATTTTAACCCAGCGGCGATTGAAACCCTAAGCTCATCTGTAAAATCAAGCCCGTCGTTCACTATTGACATTTAATTACTGTGTAATTTAATTTCACTTACAGACAATTTACAATTTTTGACAATCGTCTTCAATACACATACTATGTAGAAGAAATAAAACGATAAATAAGTATATTATTTATCATCATCATCATCATCATCACAATCTATCCTTATATACGCGAAGGTGTCGAGGTCTTTCAATCCGGGTAGGCTCTTCGCTTGTGTATGCCACCCTCACATTTATTGAAAGCTATTCACACATGTGTTCATTTGTTGTTAATGTTGTGTGTGGCTTTGTTACTTGTCTTGGTCAGCCTGTAATCAAGGCAAGCGCCGTTAATTGTAACCCATCGTTGAATGACTGCCGAGCTCGATACCAATACACAGAATTACAGCTGTTTCTTCCGAGATTTAAACCGAAGACTCACGCGTTGTGAGCCAGATCCTCTTCCCACTGGACCACTCGGACTCGTATATTTTTTATATTGCTTTATATATATTTTTTCTATATAAATCTGCTTTCCTAGTCACAATTTTTATACAATTTTGTATTTTTATGTGGTAAGAGGGTCTAGAAATATAAATTGTCTTGTAACGCTCAGAAAAACACACTCAGTCTGGGTAGCATAGTGCCAAGGTTCGATTACTACAGATACTGTTGAATTAATAAGATATGATTATTTAACCTTTTAACATATATTTATTTAATCCTATTGCTTACAAAATTAATTAACTAATGCTGTATTTGTTTGATTTAAAATATTTCCCTGCTTTAACTAATAATAAGCAATTCCGAAATACCAAAATTAACATGTCATTATAATATAAATTTTAGAGGAGTCCGTTAACATTCTTTTTCGAATTGCATTTGACCACTTAGACCGTCTTTTTTTATGTGTAAGGTGTAATTGAGCTTGCAATTCATTGAGCACAGTATAAAAAATTGTGTTTTTCTTAGCTGGTCTGCTATTAGTAAAAATAATTACAACATTAAAAAGGTGTTAACTACAAACAATTCTGTCGTAGGAACTGAATTTCTTGCTGGACTTCTTGTAAAAATTATACGACCTTCTTGAAATGGTTATCATTGCGTATCTTCAATGTTTCTTTATTTACTGCTGATGATGTTGTACCTAATAACGTCATGTGCCACCGAATTAGTAATATTTTTACGACCTTTATGAAAACTTTTCAGAAGTAACATGTTTTTTTTGTCTAATTAAGGTAATGAGAGTAATTACTCTTCAATGCCAAACTTAAGCCTTTTATTTGCTGCTTCGGTATGGAAGTGCATCGAAACCCTTTTACCGCGCTTTCCGGAATCTTGGGTAATTACCGGCGGTTACGAAAAGAGATCAAAATGAGCTGAAACTGTTCAACGCCAAAATAACCCTTAATTTAGAAGTATTAAAAATTATACTCTTAACTTCCACCGTCTAGGTAATGGGACGCCGTTGTGGTGGAAGCGATTTTCGAAGTAGATGTGCCTGTGCGCGGTTTGGTCTCGCGTGTCGTACTAGTGGCTACACCAGCGCGTCAATTTGCAAACAAATAAATAAATATTCTCTGATTTTAAATATAATGCATGTTCATATTTATTTATTTTTGGTCCCGTTACAACCTAGTTAATTGACCATATGCCTACACTAAGGCTTTCAGATGAGTTTCAACTATAATGAACCATTATTAGCTGTTTTATTCGCAATTATGTATAAAAGAAATATTAACATTTTTCCATAAATTAAATAATTATGATGTTTTATACCACAGAAAGTTAAAACATTTTCAAGGAAAGTATGCACCTAATCTATGGTTAGTTTTAGGAATGTTGCCTCGACATACTGATTCCCTTCTGATACGCTACTGAAGTGAAATGTAGATTATAAAATGGTCTGTTACAAATTTATGCTCTAAATTAAAAAAAATGAGAGGTATTTTAGCTTCAATATTTACTATTTGGGAGTAAGGGTAGAACGACACTATTGCAGTGGTGTAATTTTTATTTCAATACTTTCTGGCACGTAAATTAGCGTGAAAGTCTGTTTTTCATATTTACATATCGTGCATTATACATTTTTAACATTTCACCCCTTTTGGTCAATTAATTAACCGGTTCAAGCAGTCACCCGACAATATTAAACAGTACACCATCGCTTTACCTGCATTTTTGTGATGCAGAAAGTGAAAATACTTTTTGTTGCGATTTTGTTCACTTCAACCCATTATTTCTCATAAAATTTGCTGAATTAATATGCAAATTTATGAGATCCAGTAAGTTTAGTGCTAAACATTTAAGTAACGTACTACCTAACTAATTTGTTTTAGTACTTTTAAAGTAATCATGAGTAATGATACACACGGTGCAAGATCTCAATAAATACAGTGTAATTCTTATCTGAAGCAATATGTGAAATATTTAACTCCTACAAACTGTGTAAATTGAAAATAAAACAGATGAGCAACAATAATAATAAAATATTATGAATCGTTTAAAAATTACAATTTTAGAGCATAAAATAAATATTACTTTCCTATACAAGTACCGGTCCCCGTAGGAATAGAAATTGTAACTGTGCCATTTTCTATACTTTTCTGATTAACTTCTTTTGGTGGCCGTTTTGTTGATTTCCTTTTTGCAAACGGTGACAAATTTATTTGTCGGTCTAGTTGAATATCCGGTTAGCCATATGGAAGGTCGAAGAAAGGATTGATATTCCTACAGCATTTTGATTTTAATGACCTAATCCTAACACTAAAACCTAGTACTTTAATATTATAAACCTTTATTTTCTAACTGATAAGCTGGAAATTACAATCAGCTGATTTAGTAACTAACACTCATAGGTGAACTCCCTCAACTTTCTACAGTAGACGATTCAACACTTCCGCTTTCAGCGAAAATGCTATTACAGACCCCACCGTTGTCTATTTCAACTTACTACTAAATATTAGGGATATTGAAATTGAGAACCATGTTCACGCAAGATAATTGCACCATTCGACGTCAGCACTAATTCGAACTCGGATTTCCCAGATTAGTAAAACATTGTTATATTAAATTTATATATTTCTGATACATAGCGAGTCGTTTAAGTTTTTTCTTGATTTACTTAAATTTAAAATCACTTACTAGTTCCAATAATATTATACTTAATATTCTTGGTTTTAAAGTTCTGTAATACCTTTATATTACATTTTTAGAAATTAATCATGCTGTAAATTATAATTTTTACGCTGAACAAGAAGCTGGATTTTGTTCAGTACCTCCTAGATTTCCTATAAATTCTGATTTAAAAATATCAACTTTGCAAATGAAAGACCATTTGATCTACATCAGCTGCAGGAACTAGCTATCGCATACCTTGGTCCCGATATCTTTTTCGCCTACCATTTCTTTTTATATTTCCGCTTATTCCTAATCTCTCAACCCTTCTTTCTCATTTTTTAATACTCTCTCTTTCGTTCTGTTCGCTTCTTGCATTTTTACTTTTCTATACTTGATATAGTATAGGGAAATATGTATTGATTTCATGAAAATTTTCGAAATCAAGATTTTGGCAGAAATACATGTTTTGGATCTGCAGGAGCCCAAAATTGTAGTTTTTAAAAAATGTCTGTACGTGGGTGTGTGTGTGGTGCATCATAACTCCCGAACATATGGTCCGATTTGATGGCTTTTAAAATGTAGGAGTATATCAGAAATTCGCCAACAAAGCAAGTTTTTAGGAAAATCTGAAACCGGAAGCGGAAGTTAGATATGTTTCTTTGGTAGCTTTTTTCCGAAACCAAATTTTTAAAATATAAAACCGGTATTCAATAGAAGACTTAAGACAATTGTAACGCTTTGTTTTCAAACTTTGTAACATTAAAATGGCGGCCGCTACGATGTTTCGAAAGTTTTCAATTTAATGCCTTATTATTCAGAAAGCGGTTAACAGATCGGGTTCAAATATTTTATAGTAATAGCCCTAATTATAAGTTATAATGCGAAACAAAATTCCAAAACTTCAGAATTTAAAACAAATATTATTCAAAAACTGCTATGTATCAGCTGCAATTTAATTCGTGTCCCTGTTCGCTAACTTCTTTGTGACACATTCCATAAATTTTTGAAAATGGGAAATTCTTACTCTCTCATTTAATAAACGAAGGTTGATAAAAATTTTCTGTTTAAACTAAATTGCTCATGAGTGATAGTAGAATAAAGTTCTCAACTTAATTTTTACAGACAGCAATATTTGGGGGAGGGGGAATTAATTTTCCCCTTCTCACCCAATTTTTGGTGGGCGAATTCTCCCTTCGGTTTTTGGGTTTGTTTAATTTCAAGATATTGTTTCCTAAAAATCTAAAATTGATTTTCTTTACAAAAAACTTTAGTGTACTATCAGTTTACTTTACAAAATCACTCGCTCTCTTTCTCTATCTGACTCCCATGCGTTGACCAAAGTTTTATTGCGCGTGACCGAAGTACAGACAAAGTTGCCTGTCGACCTTTGCTTCACTATTCTCTCTCGGTACAGTGGTAAGAGTAGTAGGATGTTATTGTAGTCAATGTTGGACGGTAACACATTAATAATAAGATACTTTGGAATATACGATAAGTAATAATATCTTAAGTATAAGAAAGTCCAGCCGAAGTGCTTCGCTCATTTTTGTTTTTCACGTTAGAAGCTATATTCATGCTTGGCGATAATTCAGTGAAGTTGCTCAGGTAGCAAAGCTCGCGTACTCACTTCAGTATCTTTGCGCGCGCAAGTTCGTGCGCGTACTTTTGTATTACACACACAATTTATTGTTTGTGCGTCCAATATTCCGCTCCCGTTTTACCTAAAAAATTAAAGAACAAATAAAAGATGGTTTACAGCTATATAGAAGCAGGCATATGTACAGCGGATCTAATTGGCTAGCAGACTTGAACATGCCAGAAACCAATAGGCACTTCCAAAATTTTATCCGCATGTCATCCACGATTTTTAGGTTATTAATTAAACACCTCCACTTTTAAATTATTTGATATAATTTTCCATGCGTGGTGTTTTTATTTTTCGGGTATTGAAAGGCATTCTTTGCATTTCATAAAGTAGGATCTTTTTTGTACTCGACGATTAATTGTAGGGCAAATTCATTAGTTCATTCCATGATTGTACGCACAACGCAGAGAACTTATAAACCCGTCTAGACTGTAAATGTAAATCTTTTGATAAAATTTCAAAAACTAAGAAGCGCTGGATCGAGTTCGTGCGTGTTGAGACCGTTCCTCAACACATTTACATGCTGTACTTAGACTTAGACTTAGAATATTCGAGTGCGCACGCTGTTCGTGCGAGTATAAATGTTCAAATGAGTAGGAGCCTAACAAAATTGACGCTGTTCAGATATTTTGATATATATTAATATTTTGTTGTTTTGTATTATTTTTAATACATTTAACTAAAATTATTAACTTTTGACTCAAAAATCTCGTTTTTCATATAGAAATACAAAAGAAAAGGTACTGCTGTTAAAAGTCGCCAAATCTAACTGTTTTCGAGATAACGCAATTTTTATAAAAAAAAAAACAGGTGAAGCAAGAAAAGAATGATTACTGGGACAACGTCTGTAGAAATATAAATAACACAATAGGTTTTAACCGATCTAAAGAAGCATGGAGAGTGATTCGTAATTTACGGCAAGAAACAAAAAACACAACTAATATTACATTAATAAAGCCGAAACAATGGATAGAACACTATGAGACACTTCTACAGGAAAAAAGACCACAATATATGATAAAACACGATGGAAAAGAAAGAAACCAAATAAGTGTGGAGGAGAGAGAAATAAGGAAGGAAGACGTGATAAAAGCACTGAGACAATCTAAAAATAATAAATCAGCAGGTCCAGGAAACATCAGGATAGAATTAGTAAAATACGGGGGAAATAAGCTGATAGAAATAGTGACCAAAATGTTTCAGAAAATAGAAGGCGGAGAAAATATACCAACAGAATGGAAAAAATCATATAATGTATCGATACATAAAAAAGGTAGCAAAACAGTATGCCAGAACTACAGAGGCATCAGTATACTACCAACAATGGTCAGGCTTTTTGGAAGAATTATTAAAACTAAAATCGAAGACCATATGGAAGATTTTAGCGAGGAACAAGGAGGATTTAGATCGGGAAGGTCATGCATAGACAACATTCACTGTATCAGACAAGTGATTGAGAAGAATAAAGCAAAAAATATTGACACACATATAACGTTCGTAGACTTAGAGAAGGCTTATGACAACGTGCCACGATGTCAACTATGGGAGGCAATGAGACGAATGAAAATCAAAAAAAAATGGATAGAAGTGACTAAAGCGCTGTATGAAAACTCAGAAGCCCAAATCAGAGTAGGAAATAAAGTAACAAAAGCAATAGAAGTGTCAAAAGGATTGAAGCAAGGCTGTACGTTGTCACCAATACTGTTCAATATATATGCCGAACAAGCGTTAGAAAAATGGTATCGGAAATGTGGAAGAATGGGTATACCAATAAGAGACAAAACCCTACACTCATTAATGTTCGCTGACGACCAACTCATTGTGACACAAGACGAGGAGGACATGATTTACATGCTACGTAAATTGAAAGAGGAATATGATAAGTGGGGACTCTTGATTAATTTTAAGAAGACTGAATATATGTGTGTTGGAAGTGTAGCAAACAATTTACACATAGGAAATGAAATCATAAAGGCATGCACAGAATATAAGTATTTAGGGTCATTAATATCTGACACTGGTAAAATGGAGAAGGACATAGAAGATAAGGTAATAAAAGGAAAAAGAGCGACGAAAGCACTTCACGGAACAATCTGGAACCGTAACCTCACGAAACAAACCAAGAAAAATATTTTTAATGCAATTGTAGAGCCCATAACAACATACGGGGAATAACTATGGCCTATGACTAATAAAATAAGAGATAAGATCCGCACAGTAGAATTGGATTTTATGCGGCGAAGCCTACAGTATACGCGAATGGATAGGATAAGAACGGAGGATATATGGAGAGAGATGGAAGTAGAAACATCAATTACTAGAAGACTTGAAAATAAAACATTAAGATGGTATGGTCATGTGCAAAGGATGAATGAAGAAAGATGGCCTAAGGCGATTATGAATTGGTCACCGAGGGGAAAAAGGAAAAGGGGTAGACCAACAGTAAAATGGAAAACATGTGTTTACAATATTATGTTAGAGAAGGATCTTAGAGAAGAAGATATAGAAGATAGAGATTATTGGAGGTTGAAAACGGCAAACCTGTAAGGGAAATAAGCCAAGAGAGAGAGAGAGAGAGAGAGAGAGAGAGAGAGAGAGAGAGAGAGAGAGAGAGAGAGAGAGAGAGAGAGAGAGAGAGAGAGAGATAAAAAGTAGTTGCTATGAAGATCTGAGTGTTTTCTTAAAATACAAAAAAGGTTTGTATAATGTTTGAAAGGCAGTTCTCGAGATCAAACTAATAAAAAACGTTTTTAGGAAAGCAAGCCCTATAAAGGCTTTCTTACAAAGTTTCAGCATAGAACTAATTCTCAAAGTCTGTACAAGCTAATTGAATATCTTTAAAAAACACTCATACCTTCATGGCAACTCAATTTCTTTTTGAAAAATTAAAGTATCTAGAAAACCGTTCCATAAAACGCCTTTCAGCAACCGAAATAATAAAATAAATATACATTAAGACATACATCAAGCCCCCTTTCCACATGTCTCTGGTTAATGGATTTAAACAAAAATGGGCGAAACAGGTCGCTTTCATGTTGTAGAGTTTGCTGTAAGCTACGAGATAGTTCAGCTCACTTGGATAATGCGTGTAGAGCATAGGTAATAGCGAGAACCAACCCCGGCAAGAGTTTTTCTCAAAAATGGGCGAAACAGGTCGCTGGTACTTTCCCATACTTTTTACGTTTTAAATATTCTCGCGTCAAGAAGTGATGGAAATTTAAATCTCCAGCCGGTACAAGCCCGCTGCAGACTCAAGGCGTTGGTTACTTACGGGCTGCGCGCGGTCCTGCTACCTGAAAGGCCTTAAGATAATTAATGCGCTCACGAATATAATTATAACAGCTTTATTTCTACAGTTATCAAAAATATTTTTTTTATTAGAGCTAATTGATAGACGAAGTTAGAATCACGTAACTGCCGGGAAACACATCGTTGGTATTAAAAAGCATCGTTTGTTTTGTTAATTTTTAAAATAGTTGAAAATTCTTGCTGACCCTAATCAAATAGTCTATCGTCCTATTAAAAGTTTATAACAATCGGTTTTGCGTTTAATAAAATATTAATCAATTTCAAAATTTTCAAAAATTCCTAGAAGGCGTCAGGGTAAAATTTGGGAAATTAGTAATGAGCAACTTTTGTAGTTCATTGCAAGCTCGATCGGCTCAGAAAGTTAAAAAAAAATGATGTGGACAGTTATTGAGGAATGATTCTTTGAACATGTCAACAATTTTGAGCCGCTAGTATATTTACAATTATTAAATTTACAAAAATATGTTTACATCACTTGATTATGCTTATTACGGGCTATCAATTAATACAATAGTTTATATTGATTGGATATTTTGTTTTTGAGTAACAGTGTTTAGAAAAAAATCAATACTGATCAAAACTGGTCTAATTTCCGTTTCCGATTTCGGTTCCGATTAACGATCTTACAAAGAACTACCTGCAACTAAAAAACTTCCACACACCAAATCTTATAAAAATCGGTTGAAGGTTCCGAAGATATAGGGGAACGAATTGTAAGTAAAGCAAAGACAAAACAATGCGTTACTTGTGCAACAATGAATTAAAACGTGATTACTGTAAGGAAGCGTTTTCGAAGCCATGTTTATATGTATGTTTCCTAATGTTTATTGATCTGCTATTTGTTTTCAAAATATTTACCATCATTTAGGAAACACCCTCTGTATATTAAATATACCCATTTTCCTGTATTCAAATATAGTAGGGTTGATGTAATTGACTTTTACATCTTATTTACCTGTATTTACGTATTCGCGAGTTCTCATAACTCGAAAGAATTTTATAATGGAACTTACGTTGTGATACTTAACTAATTGAAACCCACGTTTGGACGAGGGCAAAATGAACCAATTATTCTTTTGATGAAATTAAATGATACACACTTAAAGACTTGTAATTAGCATTTATTCAATTCTTTTGTAAATTTCATTAACTGATAGTTGCCTGGTTTTTGCCGTATCGTATGCCTGAGGAATTCGAAGTTTATTATTTCTCTCTTTGTTATTTTATTTCTAAATTATAAAGTTTATGTGTGATGAATGTGAGAGCAATTATATACATGTCTTTTTATATTCTAGAGCTTACCGGCACCATGTCTCCAAACCTCGTCTAATTCAGTCTGACACTCTGAAAGAGGTTTATTTTTATGAGTTGCATTTTTTTTTAATTTGTTTGTTCATTTTCTGAGAAGGACTCTCCTAAAGAGTTGCGATTGGATAGTTGATGCCAGAGTAGCGTTGCAAGACGTCTCTTAATTCCGCCTAATGGTAACAAATCTCGCCTAATTTAGGTGGGTAGTAGCGCCGAAACGCCTAATCGTAACTCCCCTAAACAATAGCAACAATAGATTTTTTTCACCAGTGTAGCGTTATTAATCAACATCAAGTTTGTTCATCCGCTGCACGTTCGTCCAATTCCGCCTAAAAGCAAGAAATCTCACCTAATTTAGGTTTATTCCGTAACTTCCCTAAAGAGTAGCGGTAGTAGACCTGTTACGAGAGTAGCGCTTTTAATCAAACCTGTCAGATTTGTATGTGGATATTACATAATAATCTTTTCAATACTAGTAGTTAACCGAGTTTCCAGCGTCCAGCCTTAGCAGTTCAATCTGATCTTTTAGCGATATGAGCACTCAATCCACCTTTATCCTCAAACTCGAGGTTTTATAATTTCTTTTTAACACCAACTCTAAGGCCGTTTTCACACTATCCGATTTTTGTACGGTTAGCTGTTGCGGTAATCCGTTGCGAATTTTAAATTTTACACTCACACTCATAAATGAATTATTAGAGAACTGCCCAAAGTTTAAGATTTCCACACTTTTTCTATTGTCCTCCTAATTTTCCAAAGAAGACTTGATAAAAATAACTGCAAAATATTATGCATCATGGCTATCCATGGCACACTTGACAAAAGTAAATAAATTATTATCCAGTATTTTCCTTAGTAATATTTAATTTATGTTCTTATTTTTAATCCAATCGCAAATAAATTAGTATCGTTAGATTCGTCAAAAAATTCTTTTTTCGGAAAGTGCTTGTCAAAAAATGGTCGCCATTTGAAAAATAATAGTTAGACACGAAAATGTAATTTTGTCAACTTGTCTTATTCATATCTATCATACTAGTCACTAAAACTTTGCGATTGTAATTTTCTGACATCACCTGAGGTCCTCAGATTAGTTTACGTCCGATCACGGCCACCTAGATGCAATATTAAAAGTGACTCTAAAAAACTGAAGTAGGTGTAAAAAAATTTTAAAATGTCACATTCTGATCCAGAATTGTCTCAGAAATCCAAAAATGTTACAATATACAGGGTGTTCCATTTAAAAATTCAAAACCGGAGCCATTTCCGGTGAAACCGGAAGTGACCGGAAAGTGAAAAATATGCGAAAACTCTCCTCTTCACATACCATTTACCTATACCAAATTTCATTTTGATACACGTAATATTCTAGAAGTTATGACTTGTCTAATAGATTCGTTGACACCTGGTATAGTTTGTTTACATTTGTCATATATTGTTTATTTTTATAGCAACAGATTTATTGCTATAGTTTCTATGTACATACTTGATATTCCACGAAAAATTATGAAAAATTGATATAAAACGTCAAACTGTTTAAAAAATCAAATAGTTATTGTCGTATATTAAACTTCCTTGCTCTGTAGGAGTAGAAAAAATAGTGTGTAATAACACTTGTTGAAAGTTTTTTTGTCGTACTCAAATGATTTTCATTCGACAAAGCTGGACTTTCAACACTTGTTATACAAATAACTATTATTAATATTTGGTACAAGAAACAAATTTTCTCACGGGTGTGTTAGAACACACGTGTTAAAAATTTTCATTTGCTATCAATAAATGATGTATGATGTATGTAGCATCCCTTCAATAATATGGGTATGGAGAACCCATGACCGAGCGTGAACGATGCATCTGGACGACGAGAGGAGAGGACACCAGTCGGAAGAAGTATATTTTCATCCTATCCAAAATTATTGAAGAAGTATTACACGTTCTCCGAGCTGCTCTTACCATCATCAGTGAGTACGCTACGAAATCCCACTCCTAGTAAAATCAAAGTACCAACCGTGCAGTACTTTCCAATACCGAGCAACCAACATCATCTGCGCCAGTTTCTCGGCCTAGTGGGTTATTTTCGCAATTTTATTCAGAAGTTTGTCACCAAGTGCAGTCATCTTTCCAAACTTTTTAAGCAAAATGTATTCTGGCCGTGGTCCGTTACCGAGACTAATGTAGTATAATGATTAAAGAATCTAATCTGTTTCCCTCCAATCTTCGCCATTTTTCATTCACATTCCAAAACTTTAGTATATACAGATGCGACTAGAGATGGCATTTGCTGGAATTTTCATGCAAGTGATCAATCATGGCGAGAAACCTGTAGCGTACTACAGCAAACAAACAACCAGGACAAAAAAAAATACCATTCGTTCGAACTGGAACTTTCGGCAATCGTTCGAACCCTAGATCGTTTCAAATTCAATCACACCGGCCGTGAGTTCACTGTCATAACTGACTATAATTGTGTTAAACGCACAATTAGCAAACAAGTCATTGTACTACGCATAGCACGCCAGATGCTTCAGATACAGGAATTCCACTGCCAAATTCTCCACAAAGCCGGGTACCAAATAAAACATGTTGACGCCCTAAGCAGAAATATTGCTGATTACTGATCTCTAAAGATGACTAGCTGAAAGAAGCCCAAGATCAAGACCCCAACAGTAAACGTATTAAAAAAAATTCTTCTCTTAGGTGACATTGACTATAACCGACAAATTTTCAAATACGACCTTCAACCTAATCGGGTTTATCGTCTGACTATCAAAGGCAGAGAATGGCTGGTGCCCAAGAAATGTTGCTGACATGTGACTTGTGTCCTTTTGCTGTCACCTTTGTTTGCCCTGTCTGCTGGCATCTGACTTGCGTCCGTTTGCTGACACCTTTGTTTGCGCTGTAGGCTAGCACATGACGCGTCCGTTTGCTGACACTATAGTTTGTCTTTTGCTGGCATACGAACTCAATCCCTTACGTACTATTTTTTACTCGCCCCGTATAATAAAATTCACCTGTAAAATTCGATTATCCTGTAAAATGGAATAGGTATTGAATAATTATTTCTAGGTGTGGTTGTGCACCTATACATTGTTATACTTATGAAAGTAAACAGCAAAAATAATTAAAACAACTACCACTTTTTACGTTTCACATGACCGACTATTTTCGTTTTATATTTAAAAAAAATTAAATACAGCACATTTGAAAAAGCAAATCAATTAGTTTAATTTAGCGTTTTCTAAATAAGTATTTATTTATAGCTGCTAAGAAAAATGGGAATTATACAGAGTTGCTTGTGATTGTGAAATAATACATGCCCTAAAATAGGTAGAGATTAATCACTTTCACGTACTGTATCAGTATTTATGCATATCTCCGGCGACCATGCATAATCACCGATTTATTTACATTTACAAAACACTTCTACTACGATTAAAGCACCTTGTCGTTGTTCATTTATAAAAGTACTTATTTAAATATACACCTAAAACTAAAGACTATAACTGATGTACTAACAATAAAAATTTTAAGTGGTTTCTAAAAGACTGTTTTCAACTATTACAACTTAAAAGAATACCTTTTGCCAAGTTGAGAAGAACATCAGTAAGTACCTACGCTGTACCACAACACAATGACATTAGTTCTTCTTTTCATAAGAACATTTGTACTTAAACAAGTTTTTAATTTGCTTGCATTGTTAGTGATATTTAATGGGTGTTTGAACATTTTCCTAAAATAATCAAAATTATATAGTTATTTAGGTTAAAAACATATTTCAGATTGTTCGAATTTTTACTATCATATATTTGTTTCCAATATGGGATGCATGAATTGTGATTGAGAACAAAAACTGATTCTGAGATTCCATCGGTACCACATACACCTCTAAGAACCAAAAACAGTTCACGCATGCGCGCACGTGAGTATATGTGCAAGCGTGTGTATAGAGGAGATTCTGACGTGGGACACTAAGGCAAATTGAATGATTCTTTCCGAGCTTCCTAGGTTCAAAATGACTGCCTCTACGTTGTTTGAAAGTTTCTCCCGTAAGTAAAAGTCGAGCCCGGTGGAAGGAGTCCGTAACTCGCCTAACATCTGCACTTTCCTGTGGAATTGCCAGCTATTAACCGATTATGTCTTAGTACACACAAACCATAGACATTAAATATTACTTATCTTTATCGAAAACTATAGCGGCCTGCTGTACCAACGAATATGCGTCTTATATAATGGACGCGTAAATTTGTTTTGCTTATCATTATTGAAAGCTTTAGCGGCCCGCTGCACCAACAAATATGCAATTTTTATAATGGATGCGTAAATATCTGACTTCTAGTAGCGGGGATCTCTAACCACTAAAAGTTGAGACAGGTGGAAGGGATCCCGATTAGATATATAGATAGATAGATAGATAGATAGATAATGGAATCCTTGGGCTATACTCTCTGTATTTTGTTAACAATACATAAGCGAATGAAGTAGGTAGCGTTAGCGAGCTTATAGTAAATCTGGATCCCTTTCCTCTGCTTCAACATTGAGTGCACTATTCTCGTCACACCTTGTTTATTATGTTTACAGGTTCCGATGTTTATGTGATAGTCACGCAGTGTAATTGGGGCCATGCAGCTGCGATGCCGGCAGAATGTATTAATTGCATCATTATATCTTTTTTAATAAATTTGCTAGCAATTGTTTGCAAAGAAAAGCGTGTGTCGTACTGCACGGGTTCTGCTACTTGTATGAATTAATTTGTGATTGCTTTAATTCTTGTAGTAATGCTAGGCGTTGTTTAGGCTAGTGAAGCGTTGTTTCTGTTTAGAAATTCTTCGTCTGTGCATTTCAAAATCGTCAAAACACTATAAGCATCAACAAAATAATAAAGTAAACTCGAGTTTATTTTAATTTTTTATTTTCTTCAATATTTAACCTGTCCGTATTTCCAGATGTAATGCTGAGAATGAATTAGTTATTTCACGCTAAATTGGTGGATTAAGAATTTACAGTTAATCACTATCGCTTTTGAATAATTGTTTTAAGACATTTCTCTCGGGGCTAGAAGTGATATTCACGGAATTTGTTTGTTATGAGCGCGCTCTGCATCTCCACACAACAGCCGTGAGCGAGCGCAGTAGAAAGGAGATTACGAAGCAAAGATCGGCCGCGCACGTAGGCGCCTAAAAAGCTGAGACAGTCGAAGATCAATCAGTTTTTAACACAAACATTCTCTTTCAAAGGTAATTTGCTCATCGAGAACAGTACAACAAGATTCTGTACTTAATTTTTAGATATAGTAATAGTTAGGAAGGGCTACGTCTTAGCGTCTTCCACTTTTTTATTGGCGTATTTTAATTACTTATTTATGTTGTTCTTTAATGCAAAGTAATCTTTTTCTGCAAGAACTTTTAACAAGTACACCTGAGAACATTTTCGGCGTCTAACACATATGTACGTATGGCGCTTCCATGTTTAAACGAGGAGGTACAACGATTCCAGTGTTGCCATACGTACGGTAATTACCGTATTTGTACGGTAATTCTCGCCAAATATACCATATACGGTCCAAACCCCATTACCGTACGCAAATGTACGGTAATTAGAAGTTTTCTTAAATATTAAACAATTTTTTAAATTAAAATTTCATAATTTTTCTTTATTATTCATCAATTATTATTTATTGAAATAAAAATAAATATAACCACTCATATCTCTATTATTCCGCACCACGGCACCATCCATATCTTTATTCTACATTCCTAACGTGCGTGACTAACTGATGTACCTAAATTTAATTATAGAAATTAGGGACTTCACAACACTTTACCTATAAGAAGCGAATTAGGTTGTAAATAAAATAATTTTCTGTTGTTACTGTTTTTAAGCAATGTTTTTTTTTTAATAAATGCTGTTTTATTCTTCATAAAATGCAGTTCTTTGTACTAATAACGAATTAATTAGTTAATATTGTGAATTTACATTATTAAATTTATTAGTCTAGCATAAGAATAAAGAGTTTTAAGATTTAGTACGGTAAATTGGTAGTAAATACGGAATTTTCGCGCCTTCGATACAGTAATTTGTTCTCGGCGAATTGGCAACGCTGAATGATTCAGAACCGGGGCCTTCGGTATATCGAAGGCCCCGTTCAGAACCTAACGGAGCCGTGCATGTAAAGATTCTGATCTGGTGCAGTAGCTATGGAGCTATAATTTTATGGTATAAAATGTATTTAAAATATAAAACGTAATTGTATATTTGAAGTGCGGGAAAGTCCATTTTTGAAAACCGAAATCAATTTTTAACATACCGTTTTTTTAATATTTAACACTGGCTGTTTCCCTTATTTAGAATTCCAGCAATCAGGAACCTCAACCTTTAAGAAAACGTGATTGTGGGTAGATAAAACGATCAACCTAAGGATTTTTTCAATTTTAGACGAGGGTAAATTTCATTTGTTTCATGGCCTTTGGGACTTGAATAGTATTTTGTGTACGCATTTGCTATTCGTGCTTCGTAGCGCACACTTTAATCTTTCAATAAACTTTATAACTGAGCGTATTTTAAATCTTAACAATATTCCGTGAATTGTACAATAATTTTCAGATTAATGAACGTGATTGTTGGTTAGAATTTTTCATGGTAGTTAAATTGACATTAGATTACACTTTACTGTCATTATCAGAAAACTGAATAAAGAAAAATAAATATACGATGTTCTCTGTTGCAGAAATAGTGTCTCATACACAGGGTGTATAAAAACTGTTGGGCTGGCTTTGCACAGACGTATTGTACTCATTGGAATGATCAAAAAGTTCTACGTAAACGTGTGTTCTAAAATGCTTCTGAAGGTAAGTAAGGTTTCCTGAAGGGGGCGATTAAAATATAATTTTTAGTTAATATCTCAGACACCCTTAAATACTAAGTAATACAACTTGGGATACGGTTTAATACCAGTAAGTGCTACTATATAACAGCATCTAAATAAAATTATTTATACCAGAGGCGTCCCAAACTAAAGGGGGGGGGGGGGGGGGTGCTAAGTCATTTTAATTTATAATTTTTGTAATATTTAATTGTTTTCTTAATTTGAAACAGTAATATGATTCTACGTGTTAAACAATGTATAAAAATGGCACCCTTGGTGTTTTTTGTACGACTAGCCATTTTCCAGAAAAATCGATTAAAACATTTTTCTTCTTCAGAACGAGACAAAGCTTTTTTTTTATTTCGTACCTATTTAAGTTTAACTGTCTTAACGTTACAATTTGTCTGAAACTGATTGTTAATCGCCACTTAGAAAAGCGACACAGGCGGGTAAGTAGTTATATATTCAGTTATTTATGTACTAACATCTACTTATACAGTGATGTTGAATTTTAGTAATTTATTCTTTTGGTAATTTACCAAGATAATTTACCAGCTTTTTACCATAAAAAATTCTCCGGTAATTTATATTTTCGGTAAATTACCTAGTAATTTACCAATAATATAGAATACCTCTATAGTTTTGGTAAATTACCAGGTAATTTATAATTTTGTGTTTTAGTGTCGGTATTATTATCAAAAAATTTGAGATAGTTAAAAAACTGTTGCAACTGGACAGTAATTTATCAATATACTGTTGGTAATTTACCGGTAATTTGCGAGGTAATATATGTTAATAAAAACTGTAAATTACGGTAAATACTTTAGTAATTTACCGGGAAAATTACAATTTTACATCACTGTACTTGTATCATTTCACCAAAAAATATGTAAATAGGTAATTTTAAAATGGCCTATCAAATAAAAGAACGTGTCAGCGAATTTTGGTGTCTCGTTCAGGAAACAAAATGGCACAGGGACGACGAATAAAATGGAAATTTTATTGGCAGTTCAATATTTACTAGAAATCTGCAGGCAATTCTTACTCGTAATCAACTCGCTCGTCAAGTATGAAATAACTGAAGATAAAAACAGAGAATAGATTCTGGAAAGCTATGAAAGAAATCAAACTGGGTATCCAAAATTCATTTATTTTAACCAACAACGAACGTTTTTTCTTCATTTGCGAAAATTAAAAACAGGTTTTATTCTAATTTACTAGCTATAACATCAATTTGTAAATATTTATATACTGTTCTGTAATTTGGATACATGCTTGTGTTTTTGTATCAAAACAGGAAACAGTGCTGCAGCAATTTACATTTCACGTTTACGGCAGTAGCCAGGGAGAAACGTAATTTTTAGCGTAAATCAATAGCATCTGCCCTTGGACCAGAAAGATTTAAACAACATTTATTTATAAACTTATTACAAAGCTACAAAATTACAAGGAAAAGTTATATTAGCAGTTCCTTTAAAAAAATGTTTTCTTACACTTATTTATAGAACGATTGCTCCGCATTTCTAAAGCTGAATTTTCAGTGCATAAAAAATACAGATTCCGAAAAAGATAGCTTCAGTTTATTGTTATTTAGATTAATTGCTAACTTTATCAAAAACAGAATTTTAAGTAGTAGTGTATTACATACTAAACACGAACATAGCTTGATTAGAAAAAAATCTTACGTAACTGTTTTAGATTCCCCGACCATCTGCATCACGTGTTATATTCCTTCTGGATCTATATTCCTACTAAGACGAACGGGAAGTTTTTTAATAAAAACAAAAGAAAAAACAGTTTTTATTCGCCAGCACGATTCCCATGTCAATGTTGTGTGACTTTTATTATAAAAAGAATAAAATAAGTAACATTTTTCATATTTACATATAGCTTGGTTTTGACGCAAGTGAAAAAGCATTTTCGCTACCCCGTCTATTAACTGTGCATCGTCGTTTTAATTAAAAGTGGTAAATTACACAACAGAATTCAAAAAGATGCAATTTTAATACAAAACGTAGAAAGTTTATTGTTTACTAATGTGTTTGCTGCCTTGACGGTCGTTTTAAAGGAAAATGTTAGTATAACATTGACAAGTTACAATAAACAGTTAAGAATTAGAAAACTTTGAAAGCGTCACAATCTTGGAGCTACTATTTTCGATTGTATAAATAGATGTGTGAATCCTACAAATAAATTTGCAGTATGCATAAATATTTAATGTTGTATGTCATCTTGGCACTTACTCAGAAAATTGTTTGCTATTAAATACAGCTGATTTTAACATTAGATACTTATTGTTGAGCAGCATAAGAAACGTGCTTGTCCGTCAAAATACCCACTACAATCGTTTTGAAGAATACAAATACAAATGATTTTTGTTTGATAAAATACTTTTTACTGGTTATTAAATCTTTTAAATACTAAAACATAATTCTAGTGCTTGTCAGCCAATAAATCCTTAATTAAATAAAATGTCAATTAATCCAAATACGCAAATGTAAAAATTAAATTAAATTATCCTACAACCTAGTATTATTTTTGTGATTAACGTGTAAGTTGACTTACCACTCCACCAATGACAGTATAAGCCATTAAGGTAACTAATAGACCTAAGTGCTGCATAGCTTGCTTAATCCGTAAATCCATACACCAAGACCGCAATCGAGCTTTAAAATCCATTGAAGAACTAACGTAAACTCGCCTTTCCATTGTTAAAAAGTTAATAAAAAACTTTCAAAACTTTTGCTAAACTTTTAAAAAGCGGAATTATCACAATGCGCTGCTGCGGCTATTTATGTTTCTAAACTTAAAGCACTTTTTAAAGCAATTCATTTTCTAATTTGAGTAGTATTCGTTAGAATAAATTACGAAAGCGTAAGACCGACTAGATCGAATAGTAAACGTCCTTCCTACTTCGCCGACGAGTGTGCTGTGTCTAGCGAAGTGGAATACGCTCGGCGTCGCGACGCTGAATGGTAAAATCTTAAAAGCGTGAGCGCCACGGTGCTCTCTCTTTTCTGCGGCTACGTTTTATCATTACTTCGAACGACACGAATACTATGCCATGCTAATTTATAACCCTTTTATTATTTTTTAACTTTAATAATATGTCAGATCTTTTTCGGCTTTTAAGGATAAATCTTAAGACAAATATTTGGACAGACTAAAGTTGAAGGTTTTAAAAGTTTGTGTATGCTAGATCTGTAAAATAAACTTTGAATAACATTTCTTTTCGTAAATTTTACTGGATGATATTGAGGTATTATTAAAATATAGGTGAAACGCTTCGCCTACCCTGTATCAGACGCATAACGTTCTGATCTTCACATAATTATATTAAGTCTGGATCCCTTCTACCTGTCTTAATTTTTACTGCCGCCGGGCCCCCGCAGCAACAAGCCAGGTCTACACGCATCAATTGCATAAAGCGCATATTTGCATGCGCAAATGGCTGTTAGACTACTACAGTTTCAGATATTAATTAACCAATGGATTTACAGTGTATGTTTAGGCGAGTGTGTAGCGAGCGCTTGAAACATAACTTGCAAAGCGGGATTCCCGACGTGCGGACGTATGCAGACCTCGGATACTAAACAATTCAGTTGCATAAAAATGTATTGCAACATTTCATATTACTGAAATTATTCTTTAAGATATAAAAAAGTAAACTAATAATTGGATAAACAGATAATTCCTCATAGGCTAGAAATATATCTATATACAGGGTGATCATGGGAACCAAGCAACGGCTGCTAACTTTTTTTTTTATTTTTAAAGATACAAAGTCAGTTCATAAGGAAAACAGTGTAACTTTTTCTTCTGATTACGATGACGAAAACGAAAAAACAATTGGGTATTGCGTTTTTGAGTTATTTGTTAAAATGACATTGTTGTAAACGGCACATCCAGTTGTTTTTTTATAATTTTGAATTACACATTTAAGTCTCTTTAAAAAAAAAGTCAAAATTTTTGACATTTTGACATTTAGCAGTTGTACTAATCGTATTTTACATTCAAGATAAATAATTGTACTCGTAATGAAAATGTAAGAAGTGTATTTTAGATCTAGCCAAAATGTAAGACCACTTGAAATGTACAAAGCATTGAACCTTGAACTCCGCTCCTAGAGAACTTTCAAAAAGCTGGAACGGCACCGCGCTTACGTTTTAACAACGAAGCATTTTCAAAACAAAAAGACAGATTTCTGAAGATCAGTAAGTTTTGGTACTGGCGTATTTTGAAGTTCTCCCGACGTTTAATACGCAATGCTGTTGTAAATTTTATTTTTTCCTATGGTAAAATTCAAAAAGTTTTAAAGAAGTACAAATATAGACCTCAAAAAATTCAAAAAAGTGCAGCGTTTACGTAATGGTGGTGCCTTGCGAAGAATTTAATTTTGTCATTATTTTTTATCAAATTGAAAATTTTCCAACGCATATTATGTGATCAAAACAAGGTTGTTAAGTCAAAAGTTAAAAAAATTTCTAGTGTGTGTAAAAAATACGTCAAGAGATAACGTCAAGCACCTCCCACATCAAGGCCGCCGCTGGTTGGTGGATGTGCACAAAAACATGTGTCATTGTAAATCATTACTAATGAAATATCCATAAAAATATAAACATTTTCAAATTTCCCGATTTATGCTGTAGATATTACGTAAATCGTGATTTTACTACCTTATCTTTAGAGAGCTGTATCCCAAAATGGGGGCGTTCCGGTGACATGTAAATATGTTCGAAAAAGTATCTAATTTGATTCAACATTCTATAAATTCAAACGAAAGAACATACCTATCTATGGACAGACATATTCTTCAATATATTTTGTGGATTCCTTGAGCTTCTAAACGTGTTTTATGACCAACATTAGTGTAATCCTTTACTGGAAATGTGTTAAAGTAGATATGCTAAATTTTCTGCGGACTCGAATTATTGAGAAATCACTGTTCGTCCGTATTAATATTTAATTCTAGAGATCTTTATTAGAATTTAAATGTTTATACGAGGGGTCAACCACTGCCCAAAACCATGTACAGGTATTGAAAAATTGACAAAAATTTTCGGAATTGATGGTACTGACACGTACTGCGGAGTATTGACAAGTACTGTGGAATATTGACAACAATTGACATATACTGCATAGTATTGAAGAGTATTGCTTAGTATTGACGACTGCTCGAAGTATTGACAAGTACTGTAAAGTATTGACAAGTGCTTGACCTTGAAAGTGTCCAATGAATTAAAAAAGGAGACCGAAGGGAACTTTGTTAACTGCGAGGTTCATAGTGTTTGTTATGAAACTTTTATTATAATAGATAATTTTAAATTTTCTCAAGACAATTCTTGAACTCCTTATATTTTTTATTAACAGTATTTTTTTCCGTACGTCTTAGTTTAAAAGGGCCATTCCCTGTTAGATGTAATGGCCCATAAATTATAAGCTATCGACAATTTGTACGACACTATATTCTCTAGTTGGCCAGATATATTCATCTAAGTCGTCTTTGAGTAATTTGACTTTACAATTGGTATCACTGCAGGTCACGACCCTCCCAATGTACCATTGCTGGTGAACGTAGACTGCATAGTATTGTTCACACTTAACATCATTGTCGGTAGAACTCTCCTTTTCCTCTTCGTTTTCAGAAAACACTTCAGTTAACGTGTCGCTTTTCTCACTATACAGGATGTACCAAATTGCGTGTTAACTATGGAGATCTCGCTTATTTGAAGAGATACGATGATGGTTAAATTAGAGAAAAGTTGTGGAATTTTATGCCCACTAGTAATCTGAAAAAAAAATTGGAGCTATCTTGTTTAGTTTCTGAATAAACGAAACAAAAAACTGAAATTTTGAATTTTTTGTTTTCGGCTATAACTCATTTGTCATTTATATTACGTATTTTTAATTAACGCATTATTAAGACACTTTTTCATGCCGAATCTAAATTTTTGATCAGATTTGGTATGACTGTTACCATTGCTCATTTTCAACTGTCAACTTTTTTTTTCTTATGGTCGGCATTTTAAAGTTTTTCATATTTGAATAGAGTTTTTAATTCTGATTTCAACGATGTGTCACACTTTGCATTTTGTTTAAGTTTTGAGCATTTTATTACAGAATATTAAAATTTCATAAGAGTGCCATGGAAAGACCACGTCATTTAATTTATTTTGGAAAAATTCTAGTAGTACATGAACTGTTGGAAGTAAAACAAAACACCGATTTTATTTACTTTGGTCTTTAGATACAATAGGTACGCGAAAATTTCAAGAAACTTTGTTTTGAGCGTAGGCAGCAGGTTACGTTATGTTTTACAAAAAAAATGAATGACACAGTTACTAACACACAGATTAGAGAGTTTATTTTATACGAGATTCTGAACATGATGTACAGAGGTGTCAAATGTTTTGAACATTTATTTAATAATTGTTTAAATAAGTGCAGTTCTAGTGTTATCTGTTGTATTTATTTTACCTGTTATGTTATGTCAGTTGCAAACATAAAAACTGCAAGTAAAATTTTCAGTAAATTGTGTATGTTAAAAAATTTGTCATTTATTTGTTTTTATAAAAAATAACATAACCTGCTGCCTACGCTCAAAACAAAGTTTGCTGAAATTTTCGCGTACTTACCTAATGTATCTAAAGTAAAAGTAAATAAAAGTAGTGTTTTATTTTACTCTCATCAGTTCATGGCCTAGTAGATTTTTTTCAAAATAAATTAAATGGCGTGGTCTTTCCATGGCACTCTTATGAAAATTTTATTTTCTGTAATAAAATGTTCATAACTTAAACAAAATGCAAAGTGTGACACATCGTTGAAATCAGAATTCAAAACTCTATTCAAATATAATAAAATTTAGAATGCCGACCATAAGAAAAAAACAGTTAACAGCCGAAAATGAGCAAATGACCAAATCTGATAAAAAATTTAGTTTATCATAAAAAAGCGTCCTAATAATGCGTTAACTAGAAATATGTAACATAAATGTTAAATGTTAAAGTTATAGCCGGAAAACAAAAAATCGAAAATTTCAGATTTTTCCAGTTCTTTCAGAAACTAAGCAAGATAGGTCTAATATCTTTTTGGATTATTAATGGGCATAAAATTCCACAACTTTTCTCTAATTTACTCATTGTCGTATCTCTTCAAATAAGCGAGATTCCCATAGTTAACACACAATTTGATACATCCTGTGTACCTCTTCTTCTGACGTTTCTGGTCCTGAAGAAATTTCTGCAATCTCTTCCTCATTCTTCTTCTTATTTTTTTTGCAAAGATTTGCAGAGACTTTTGTATTCTTTCGTTTTGAAGGTTTTGAAGCAGAACCCGCGGCAGAACCCATATCTCTCACTCGCAATGTTCTGTCACTCGACATATGATGCTTTTCCGAGAAAAGCCAGCAGAGAGACGACTTTCTAACTGTGATTTGTTTGTCTTTGTTTATTTGAATTTTTAGAAGTGGACTGTTTTCGGAAACATTGGTTTTCTCATAATCTTTTAAATTCAATGATTCTATATTTGACAATGCAGATAAGTCGTTTTTTATTGCGTCACTTTCTGGATCTGAATCAAAAGGCTCCGGCTCCCCAAATTGCCGGTACAGTACAGGCGAAGTAACTTACACCTCGTTTAAACCCAACACCGCGCAATGCGCATACACCATGTAGTGGCTAGTAGCCTCACACTCTAGCGTCTAGCCCCTTGGCCACAAGCGATCTTACCTCATCAAGGTCAGACTTGGTGTTAGTATGCCGTCAATCAGTGAGTGAATGCAAATTTGTCTTCGTATTTTTTGTTAATATAACTGCTATTAAGAAATAACCTCGCGTAAACAGCAAAACGCAACAACAGTGTTTTAAAAGAAACCATAAAATAAAAAAAAAATTTGGCCCCAACCGAGACTCGACCCCACAACTACTTATGCAGTAAAACGGCGGTACACCCGAACACACCTGCATATCCATCGGTACCACTACGAACTTGGCGGTTATCGCTAAATAAGTGCCTATTGCATGCGTGCGCAATAGAAATGCACAAATAAAAAGTCTGACCTTGGTGGGATGGATTGTTGCCGAAGAGACTAGACGCTATTGCCTCACACGCGTCACTCGTATATTTCCGAATACATGCGAGTCGATCCGAGCCCCGTCTTTTTGTCGTCAGCAACGAGTTTGACTGATCGAATACAAAGTTCCAGTTTATATATGAATAATATTGTCGAAATATATGCCAAATTTACAAAATTTCACACACATTTTAGGTTATTTATAAAATTATCGAAAATTATTAATAGATATTGAGGAGCATTGAAAAGGACTGACGCGTATTGACAAGTATTGACAGTATTGACAAGTATTGATAAGTACTGAGAGTATTGACGGGGACTGACAGATATTGTTGAGTATTGACCAGTATTGACGATCAACTTGTACAGGTATTGACACTAGTGGTTGACCCCTCGTGTTTATATAAAACCGTGAAAAAATTAAAAAGACCTGTTCGCTTACCATGTTTTGTTAAACTTCTTGCTCTCGTGTTTAATAGAACAAAGTTTGATTGTTAAACTAATACATCGTGTCATTTTTAGTAAAATTTGAAAATATTATAATTAAGGTTAACAGCCCACAACGTCATATGTACATTGAAATTCAAACAAAATTGTAAAACATATACCGAATGTCGGGTTATTACACTTTGTTGAATGATAATTTTACTTACCTTCATTGCAGTTATTATCCTTTTAAGTCTCCGAAGTTCACTAACTTGAAAAAACATAGTAATAATACTTTGTTTTTGATTCTGTGTTAATTAACCGTGTAAATTCAGAAGCTTAACATCAGTTCGTGCCTGAAAATTCCAATATTGCAGAATTTCGAAAATTATTGTTTATTTAATGTCTATAAAGTACCCACATTTAGTTTATGTTAAGTACTATTATTTTCATTTAAATATATTTAAAAGCATTATACTCTGTTCTGTTAACAGCATTATTATAATTATGCTGAATTTTTACGTTCACAATTTGGTCTGTATTTGATGTCAGCCGCTTACCTATCGGCGCGACAAAGTTTCAGTTTAAAAATTGCTGAGAAGAATTACGTTCATTTCTGGCAATTGTTTCTGAAATTAAGTTTACAACAGCAAAATTTCAGTGACGAATTTGCCAATTTTCTACACAAATATACGCATCTCTCCAAAAAAAAGAGTAAAACGTTTGTGGAAATTAGAAATGTTTTTATATGTATTGTTTTTTTTTTACTTTTTTTTAATTACTTAAAAATTACTGCAATAAAACATGCTGAACATTTTATATTTTACTTTAGACAAATATATTTTATATATGGGGATTTCCAGTGATAAAAAAATTATGACTTGTTTAATATTTATAAACAGTTTAAACATGTTTTTTATAATGATTTAAAATGGTTTGAAACATATAAACAGTCATAAAATTGAATGTGGGGTGCCAGCTATGATCATTTAAATTTTCTTTCACTGTCATACACTTTTATCAGTAAAGATTGTAATCGCAATAAGTAAATAATGTTTCTGTAAATCGTTTCCTAAAACTACACAAACTCTTTCTTTATAAATTTACTTCCGCAGCTTTTTAAAATTCCTCAGCTCAGTTATAAAATTGCTTCCTAATTATTAAATCTTGCACTGTCATTTGTTCTACAAAAAATGTGTATGTAACCGAATTTTTATTTAATTGTTATATTCTAAGTTGTAGGCTTCTGCGGCCGTTGTCGATGGCATCTTGACTTCCGGTTGGAAGCCGTGCGTCATCGGTGCTGCTACTGCCGACGTTTCATACACGGTTGCACGGGATATCTTCAGGACTGGGAATTCTGCTGCTACCGGAATACAACTAACGAGAAAACTGCAGGGTCTGTGTTTATATTATAATATTTAAAAAAAGTTTAATAATTTTTCGATAATTTTCTCTCTGTAAGGTGTTCATATGTTCCAAATAAGAAAGTTTACTACATTTTAACCTTTAACTGTTATGAGATTAAACTTTGTATTAAAAAGTCTTATTTTATTCCAGGAGCACCAGTCATAAAATCACACTAACAACGGCTGCAGGGTATTGAATTTGATTTACTAATATGTTGTAGACTACGGTAAAATTAAAATGCAATTGCTTATTGCAAATACCCAACTTAGATGTAAATAGAATACATTTATTTCATATAAATGTAACACAAATTTATCAGTTTTCGAAAAAATTAGTTTTCCCAAGTTTAATAATTTGGATATTCCTGGTTGGTGGAAAATTTAATCAGATTTGATTTAAAAACATGTAAAGCATAACATGATGACGGGTACTTTGATAAAAACTCGTTAAAATTACAAATCCTATAACTACTTTGTATTCTGCCATAATTTTGTTTCATAAATTTCCATTTTGCATTAAGTAGATCCCAATATCCCCTATTGCTTTCGCGGTGGAGGGATGCTATAAATCTCACTTTCACCGAAAGAATCACGAATTATTGAAGGGTTACAAGCAGTAATTCTAACCTTAAACATATCTCAACATAAATCGCGATTGAGATATCATGAAAATAGTTCTTATTTTTTTATCGCAAATACTTTGTCCTTGACAAACTTTTAGTAATTCCTCTATAAAATGCATACTTTCAGAGTTAATTTAATGGATATATTATTTTTAACACTTTATAAAGGTCACCATATCAAATCATCGGTTGTTTTGCGTGTCAACGTTAAAGCATTTGCATATTGTACGAAAGTTTGGCTAACTTTCTTCATGCAAATGATGTAATCGTATTTAAATTCTATATTCATCGCCAAGAATAGTGTTGCAAGTTGAGTAGAAACTGCATATCAGAGGTTTTACAAAAGCTACGATTTTAATTTCTAATTCTATTATTCGTAGTTAAATATAAACGTTATTACTCTAAAAATATCTTCAATATTTGCTTAAATTTTTTTCATCATATAAGTGATGACTATAAAAACTTCTTTTTGCTGAAATCAAGAAAACATTACAATTCTTTGACGTTGAACTCAATTATCAATTCCTCAAAATTTTAGAATGTTCTATTTTTTATCCGTTCGGAAATTGCGAGCCATCACACCCACTTATACCCATCCACTCACAAATATACATGTTTTAAACCACTTTTTCGAGTTTCTAGGGGTCCAAAACATGTATTTCCGTCAAAATAAGAAAATCGAAAATAATCATGAAACAATACTTCCCTATAACATTGAAAGTATAAGAAAGTAAAAACTGGCTTAAACACCGCGCCGCGCCGCCGTGACGAATCGTTGTATGAGACATTTAATCTTAGAAATTTGTACTAAATACTCTTTCATAATATAATCGTTCTGTTTTACAGAATATCAAAGGTCGAAGACTGAAGACTGGGCAGTACCATGTCTTTGCTTGGTATCGTACGTACGATAAGTAAGATTTTAATAGTTGTCACTATTTACACTCCATTCAACATAAAATAGAAATCTTAGCAAACCGCTCGGTTTTCTACAACAAACTTTTTCTATTGTAGAAAGGATGCTTTACAGCTGATGAACTTCCAAAAGTGCATTGATTTTGATAACATAAATAATTAAAAACGAACCACACGCTTATAATTATAAAATAATATTGTAATAATTGCAAAAGATAATAGATTTTATTAACTAGTTTCCAGAAAAGTAAAAATGAGCGAAACACTTCGCCTGGACTTTCCTATACTTATAAAATAACATTGTTTTATATTTTCCAACGCTTTCGATATGCACCTGTCTATACACGACTAGTTAAAGTAAATAGTTCTTATAAGTTGTAACATCTTGAAGCGGTTGAAGAAAGATCGACCGCTGCACTCTGCAAGCATAAGGTTGGGTAAAATATTGGGACTGAATCAACGGAAGGGCGGAAATTGATATTTGAAAATATATTAATAACTCGAGAAGTATTATTTTTAGCAAGAAATTACTCTTATTAATTTGCATTTAGAATTTCAAAACCTTTCTGATTTTAAAGCCAAAATGTCACGTTTCCATTTAAAAAAAAGTTATTTTTTACCGTGGCCGCCATATTAAAATTGGAAACTCAAGTTTTTTTCTTAAAAACAATCGAGAAGAATTTGCCCTACAACTTTGCTCTTGGGTTTGCGAGTCTATCTATTAAAATACAAAAGTTAGCCTACACTGAACATTAAACGACTAGTACAAGAATACAACTGCTGTAGAAATATGTGAAATTCTTGTAAGGACAAAAAGATTATTAAGGGGCAAAAAATTCGATTTTTTGATTTTTTGTAAAAAGATTCTCCTAAAGCAAACAAAAAAAGAAATCAATTTTTTAATTTTGTAGCGAAAATTTTGGGGGGGAGGGGGAACAGTAGCCCCCCTAAATATTAAAGTATCAAAAAAATATTATGATATTCGGATTTTGCTATTAATGGTGAGCTATTTGACATTAACAGAAATATTTTATTGCCCCCCGTTAAATAAATAAAAGGGTACCAATCTTCAATTTTCAAAAATTCATAGAGGGCGTCACAGTGAAATTATATCAATGCGCAAAAAAAACAAATTGTAGAAGATTCCCAGCTCTATCAGCTTAAAAAGTTTAAACAAAAACGTGTGGGCAGTTTTTGAGATTTTTTTTTTGAAAATTTCAAAAATTTTGGAGTGGTGCCATTGAGATCGTTTTTCGATTTTCAAAATTAATGATATTTCATGGTATAGTACCCTTAAGGGGCTACCAAACAAGTTGTAGTTGATCCCAATCAAACAACTGGTTTTTGAGTAAATGGGCGTTAAAGTCGAAATTTTCAAAAATTCGTAGCGGCCGCCATGTTTAAGCTAGAGAGTTCGGTAAAAAAACGTTTGATTTGTTCTAAGGCTTTCTATAATTTCACTATTCCAATTTTCAAAATTCCGTTTATGAAAAAAATGCTACCAAAAAAACATGTCTAACTTCCGCTTCCGGTTTCGGATTCTTTTTAAAAGCTTATTTTGTCGATGAATTTTTGATATACCTCCTCATTCCAAAGCACATCGAAATCGGTCCAGCCGTTCCGGAGATATAAGCGTTACCCATCCACCCACACACACACCCACAGACAGACATTTTTTAAAAACCACTCTTTTAGGATCCTAGAAGCCCAAAACATGTATTTCCGTCAAAATCTCGATTTTGAAAAAATGCTACCAAAAAAACATGTCTAACTTCCGCTTCCGGTTTCGGATTCTTTTTAAAAGCTTATTTTGTCGATGAATTTTTGATATACCTACTCATTTTAAAGCACATCGAAATCGGTCCAGCCGTTCCGGAGATATGAGCGTTACCCACCCACCCACACACACACCCACAGACAGACTTTTTTAAAAACCACTTTTTTAGGATCCTGGAAGCCCAAAACATGTATTTCCGCAAAATCTCGATTTTGAAAATTTGCATGAAATCAATACTTCCCTATACTGAAAGTATAGGAAAGTAAAAATTGATACTGGTTTAGTAACTATAGAGCTATAGACTCATGACCATTAATTGGGTCCGTTAATTTTTAGTGATATCCCCTTCCTCCCCTCCTCCGCCGCTTAGTGACTAACTCATTTTCTTGTGGTTTTATGATAGTGCCATAAGCTATCACACACGCTCGTTTTTTGTATCCTAGAACTCTGGACTATAATAACAGTAGGTTAAACTGTATCAAGTTCGTCTAACAAAAAAATGTAAGAACATAACACGGGACCATAAATCAGGTAAAAATAAATTTCATCTAAAACAAGAAAACGCCATTTGGTTGAACAAAAATTTTGCTTATCCATATAAAATCAGAGCAAAATAAGATTTTTGTTAAAATTCAAAAATAGCGAATTATATGCTTAACTATATAGTTCTTTGTAGGTTATTCCAAGTTGTTTTACTTAAGTTGCTAAGTATTGTAATAAAACGCTAGGTTTTTTAATCAGATGCTACATTTTTAAATATTGAGTGACTTATCCTGCATTTTTTATTGTGTGTATGGTGGAACGCTACTGTTTCTGCTCCTTGAGATGTTCTTAGCAAAAATTGTAGCGCCGTAGGTGCAGTAAAGTGTACACCGCGGGCATAGGTGAGAACCAATAACGAAGCAGTTATTAATTTAAAACTAAGAATTTTCAGTTTACCCCTCAGCAGTTTGTTTTTGAACATCGTAATTTTAAAATAAAAATCAAGCGCATCACGACAAAAACCCTAACAAAACCTAAAAACAACTTACAGCTAAAATATCACCGGAATTAGTAGAGAGTGGAAAACTAGTGATAAGAGTAGTTATACAATGGGGGTTGTGGACCAGGAAGGTGGTTGCACGGTGACAGCTAGTTAGGCCGGCCATGTTGGTAGCCATATTTGAACGCGGAAAAAGGCGCGAATGTAATTGGCCTTGTTGTGACATGTTGACAGCCATGTTGTGTGACACAAAAGTGCACGAGCGCATATTTAGGCAGCCATGTTGGCTTGACAGCCCCAACAAGAAAATTATGTAAGTGCAAACAAGTTAGTACAATAAGGTCTGCTGTTTCTGACTCTAAAAGCATGGGTCATCTAAACACTCTAAATATCGCCGACATTATTCCAAAAAGGTTTCCCGAAATACGCCGTGCTCTGCTTAGTCTGTAGTTAAAACTCCTTTTGATGGTTTTCCTTGCTCATGTGCCTAAAACGGGTTTCATGATATTCTTCATCAACGGAAAAGCATCATCAGAAATAAATACGCATGGTACATCTTTGATTGTTATGAGCACAGATTCTGGTTGCGGTATTTGTAATTTGCTTTGTTGAACACGCTTATAAATAGTGGTATTTCTAAATACTCCACTATCTGAAATCCTCCCCTGACATCTCACATTGGCGTATATATAAATTTATAGTTGGCATCAACGACAGCCATCAAAACGATACTAAAAACTGATTTGTAGTTGTAAAATTCAGATCCACTGTTGAAAGGTGCATGTAACATAATATTTTCCCGTCAATAGCAGCGACGCAGTGTGGGAAGTTCCAAAGTATGAAGTACGCATCATAAATATTTCGCCATTCCTCAGAACTGGTAGAGAACTGGAACAAAAAAATATCTTGTTAATAATTTTTTTGTTATTCAAAGAAAACATAATATGGTTTAATGCTTTTAACATCCAGAATCGCAAGAGTACGGCAGAGAAAGTGAAAATATTAAAACGAAAGAGGGCACAAAAGAAGCCGGATACGAAGAAGGAACAGATTAATCGCCACTTCCTAATAAATCACAAGATGTGAGAACATCTAATAATTCAGCAAAAAAAAGATTTTTGACACCGAAGACTAAAACAGCAAAGAGAAACACGCTTATGAAAACCCCAGTGTAAGCAAAATCTCTAACATATTAAAATTCCCCAATGCAATAGTTTGTAGTAAACGCGATAAATAGGATCCTCATTCACGTACGGTTGTTCAACACAACATTGACTATATACTTTTTGAAGCAGAATTGAGTCGTTACACCAATTCAATCCGTGAACGACGGTTATTAAGCACACAACCGTCACCGTCACCGCTGTCAGAAATTTCTGCAGGTTTTACTCATTCATCCATTCCGTTTATAGCATTCAACAGACAACAGACATTCAACAGCCGGATCTATGGCTTGATACCAATCCGCCGACCTCAGTGTTACTGACTTAGGTCAACAACTTCAAATAGTCTTTCTTTGTACGCTAAATTACTAAATACAAATATAAAAGTGTATAAATATGTATTCTTACCTTAATTTCATGTTGTAGAGCTTCGATAAGTACCTCACACACACTAGGAATAATTTTTGAAATGATTTGTTTAGAAAAATTAAACACTTAACTGAGGCTTCTATATGAATCTCCAGTTGCTAAGATTCAAAAAGCTACACTCAGCTTTTTTTTACAAGAAAAAAGGGGTCTTGTTTACTAATTTTGGTACTACCATTTGAATCAATGCTTTAAAATCTGATGCTGAAATTATTATGAGATTTTCAAAATGTCTGCGTTCTCACAACCTAAACCCATAAGCCAATGTAAATCACTGTACTGACTCCTTATTTTAAACACAGAGATCACCCACCACCGTCATTTTTTTCTTTAATTTTCAGCAACCCGTGCATTACCATAATAGCAGTACTTGCCACTATACGTTTTTTAGACGTCATAGTAACTCTGCCAACCACAAAAATACAAAGTGGCTATGTATTTGTTTAAGTAATCAGAACACAACGAATACTTAACGATCTCACCAAAACAGCGTTCTTGTGTTTGTTTGTAGTTGTTAATGCTTCTTAGTGCTCTTTTGTGCTGGTTCTTGTTTGTTCGGGCTCGTTCGTCGTGTCTGGGCCCAGCTATAAAATAAAAGAATGCAAAATACACAGCTCTAGCTGCCTCACTATTAACCTCCGATTTTGTTCTGATTATGAATAAACTTCTACTTATTTTTGTGCACAGTTGGTCAGTATGTGGTTTCCAGGTAAGTAGTTTGACCATCATATGTTACGTGCAAAACGGTAAAAGGGGTCCAAAAATTAGGCAACAGATTTCTTAGAGACACAGTAACTCAAGCCAGCTCAAAGTCGAAGGAGGGAGTGGTTCGATCGATAAAACGGGAGGGCTCTTCGCAGATAAACTTGGGGTAGTAAAATTGGGGTTGATTAAAGAGGGCGCCACCTGTTTTTGATGTCTTAATAAGGGTTGTTGACGTTCAAGGGGGGAGAAACAGGAACCTCCCTTGTAGACAGTTTTCTTGGAGTTTGACTTACCTTCGGTTTCCACCTAGATGGAGTTTACAATATTTGCTTATAATTTTGTTAAGGCTAAGCACCGATGTCAAATATGTCTCAATGTTTAATTTGAACACAAAGTATATTGAATAAAATATAATGCCGTAATGTGAATAAAGAATATATAGTTAAATCACTACAAACAATTCTAAGCAACGTTGCGGTATGCAAAATTTCTGCCTCGGAGAGGGTTCCTTTTAAGTTCCACGGTATTACCAATTCCGACGTAGATTTCGAACAAAAATACAGTAATAATAAACACATGCAAATATACACCTAAAATATAGTTATCATGAACACATGCAAATATGTATATTAAGAATATAATTATGACCGACGTAGTATACAGGACCGGAACACAAACAAATGTTTGACGGCTTGTATATAGCACTTTCACTGAGTTAAAAGTAACGGTATAAATGTACTTACAAGTTCGGGATTTACTCCACCTGGCTTCAGCCTATGGGTAACTTGTTGGACACCTCACCAGCAGGTTAAAGGTGTAGATGGGGAACTGGTAACGGGTGCTTCTAACGAGATTTTCGAGACCAAAGAGCAGCCTAATCGATGACGGAAGAAGTAGATCGAAAGATCCAGGTATAGCTTCGGTGATGACCAGGCAGTGACGTAGAAATCCGCCCTAGGAGATAATGGTATAGCGTGCAAACGGCAAACGTAACCAAATAGACCCTTAACATAAATGAATTACACACCACTGTTTGCTTTGATCCGACCAAGTCGAGCGAAATATTAGACGATAAACGTATTCAAGTGTCGGGATATTTCACTGCCAAAGCCTCCAACTAGGCTTTCCCCAGAAGAAGGTGTTAAATTTTACATCTACGGTAGCTCGTGAACGAGAGTGTCGAGACACATCTGTTCAGTACTAATGCTCTAGGCGGACTTAAGTTGAGCTCGCTATCTGGAGCGTGGACTCGATGGGTCCGGAAACGCGGAGCCTGTGCGCGTGAAGCACCAGTGGTGGCGTAACGGGAAAATACGTATAACAAATAACTCCTAAATGTGTAGCTTCTCCGTGCTGATTGTGTTGATATCTACGATTTGTTGTAAATACTACTTTTGAAGTTTTGTTCTGATTTAACTGTAACCTGTTAGCTGCAAACCAGCCTTGTCTCTTTAAAAATGCTAAATCTGTTTGTGCCTCAAGATTGATTAATCAGATAATGTAAACGCAGTATCGTCCGCAAAAAAGTACAGTAGAAAAATCCATATTTACGGATAGGTTATTTACGAAAATTATACAAAATGAGGGCTCCAGTATGCTTCCTTGAAGTATTCTTGTTTCTACGGTAGTTGTTGAACTGGTTCATGTTCCCATGTTCAACTGCTTTCTGTTCTGCATATACGAGTTATGAGCTTTGTCGGAATTTCTTTAAACCCGTATATCTCCAACTTTTCCAAAAATAGTTAGTGATTCATAGAGTCTAACGTTTTACTAATAAGTAATATCACACATAATACAATTGTGCAATTTTTTATCCAAACGCCTTGTGAATAATGTTAACAGTTTTAAAATTGCATTCGCTATATTTAGGTTTTTTCTAAATTCGATTGGCTGTGAAAAGTAGTTGTGGGATATAAAGAACCTGTGTAATCTAATAGGAATTGTCGCCTCGAAAATATTTGAAAAAGTTCTAAGTATGGAAAGAGAACGGTAATTGGTAAAGTGTGCAGTATCGCCCTTTTTATGAATTGGTAAAATTTTCGCTATTTTTGTTTATTGATAGGTTTATGATATTAGAAAGCGGATTTTTTATATAACATATTACTTTTTTGTTTAGTGTTGATATCGACTACGTCCAATGTGATTTCAATTTTTTATTTCTTACTACATCAACTATGTCATCGGGGCTGGTTGGATTTAGAAATATTAAATTCCCACTGCTTACTATTGCGAACAGATAGTCTTCCCAACTGGTACTTTCAGGTAAATTTGTTGTTTTTTTACTGACTGATGTCGTGTGCAGAGGGAGTATCGCCCGTAGATGTTTTGCTCTTCTGTCTGCCGCTTTTTTTACTAATTATCGACCACACGGCTTTTTGTTTGTTACTTGATATATCGATTTTGTTATTGATTGTGGCCTTCTTGCTGCCCTTGGTTGAGAAATAGTATAGTAGGGTTGGGGAAAAGTATGGAACAATGCAAATATCTCTAATACGGCAACCGCGATTTCGACAAAATTTTCTACATGAAGGTTCCGGTATACGGTGGATACAATGAAAGTTTGAAAGGACTTCCGGTTTAGCCGGAAATTATATCAATTTTTTGATATATCGATAGAACTCTTTTTTGCGAGTTCGGGGATTTAAGATTTTATGCCTTTATTTTTAATAATTTTAGAAATATTGAACTATAATGTTTTATAATTGTTATCTAGCAGATCATGAAAACAAAAGAATGTGAAAAGTCTAAACAGTTCGTTCGCTCGTTCTTCGAACTTGAATCATTCGGATTTCTTTTGTTTTTGGAGGGCATTTAAAATCTGGAGTTTATACTGAACGACCAAATAATTTGGAAGAACTGAGACTCAGAATTGTTGGTGAAATAAGAAGAATTCCCGCAGAGCATCTTGTTAATGTAACTGAAGGATTTATACAGACACTTAGTTATTGGCACAAAGTAAATTGTGGTTATTTTGAGCATTTCTCAAATGATGTTATTTGTGGTTTTTTATTTGTTTGTTTTTCATTGTTTTGTTGTCATGTGTTACTAGGTAGTAAAACAAATTACGAATCATTATTGTTGGCTGTTTTGTTCAATATCTCTAGAATTATTAAAAATAAAGGCATTAAACCTTATATCACTGAACTTGCAAAAAAGAGTTCTTTCGATATATCACAAAGTATATAGGGTGTTCTATCTAAATTAAATAAGTTGATATCATTTTGAATTGTTTAATGTTATTTTGAGTGAACATTCCAATTTTGGTTCGCAAGCGAGTTATCGGGTTTCAACTTTGATAGTTTGGGCTTCGTGATCGGATAAATACATCGGAGATATCTAAGATTTAAAATGAAGTTGATCAAATTTGATGAAAATGTTATCAATGCACGAACCACCATTTATGTGCTGGCGACTTATGTTAAATATTGTCCATATTTGTTTAAAAAAATTAGTCAGCTTGTTTTTCTGGCAATCCGATTCGGGGGGTGGAACTTGAATATAGGTGACGCTGCAATGGATATACTATGCGGCTAGAAACGGGGTAATTTTAAGAGGAATACTACAGTGTTAGGTTCCCAAGATAAAATCTGTTTTATACGTCTTTTATAAGCTTATATGATATTTTAATTAACATTCTAATTAGTTCAAGAGCGTTGATAGAAGGTGAAGCTATATTAAATTCTGGACACCTTGTAATGTGCGGCGTTAATGCTGAAATTGATATGGCATTGTTGCGGCATCGTGTCAACAGACTTCAAAATTAAAATGTTCACCGCAAGCGATCAAAATTTCTATAAACAGTAATAATTAGTAAATTGCATTTTGTAAATTTTGACTACTGTTTAAAGAAAATTAGTGAACACCCATCATTATTGTATGTACAACTGTATTTGATTTTTTATAGTTTTCTAAAAACTGTAAGCCCTGCTGTTTGTAGTATAAGAAATGTTAATAAATAAACAATATCAGCACTATTTTATTATGTCAAATAAATTTAAGTATATATAAAGAGTAGTAGAGTTTTTTCAAATTTTATAAAGAATAATTGAAAGTTTTTTTTAAATTAATTTTACGGTGAAGTTCATTCGAGGGGCAATTGGAAGTATACTATATACTACAACATCGCTTTATTACCATTTTTTAAATTTATCATCATCTAATATTGGTGAATCTAAATTAATTAATGTTACAATAACAATTATAATTTTATCCATGTAAGGTAAAATCTTCTATACCTAATAATGTCCGTTTACATATTTTGAAAATGTTTTCACATTGAGATGCACCTTCTGCATGCATTCTTGTTCATTGTGTAGACATTGTTTTATCCCAGAAGATGGAACGTCGATTAAATAATATTTTATTCTATTATTTCCTTTATAGTATAAACAGAATTTGATCTATTTGAGAGACATTTATTTTTTAAAGGCAATTTCTGTACAATCTAAAACTGTTCTTCTTGATTGATACCAATCAAAACAAAGAGGCATGTTATTTAAAATTTCTTCTTCTGCGGGCAATCTAATTAATAGCTTTAAACTATGCTTTGCTCTAATATGTTAAATAAATAAGACTTTTTCCCGTAAATGACAGATTTGTGTTATCTATCGACAATTTTAAAGAGCATTGACCAATACAGCAAACATTGTTAAATTAATTACCCCGTTAACACCGACGCGACGTACACAACAATTATTTTTGCTTTTTGAACCACATAATTTAACACGCGGAGCCATTCTTAGACGTATAATATATCAATGCAAACGACCGTTACAAAATGTAAACACAAATTTAATCCCGTTTCGTTTAGTTACAAAGTTTTGCTGAAAGACGCCGTGGCGAGCGCTGTCTCAGCCGAATATTTAAATCGATGTTTGGCGACCTTTATACACAGATAATACATACCTATATGATTAGGTTGTTGTGCTTTTGATAGACTGCAGCTAGTTCGCACTGTTTCTTGATGGAGAGTGAAGTTAATTCAGGGATATTCTGTCATTTTATATCGTATTTTAAATATATAGCTGTGCCGCTGTTTTACTTTAATTTCTGAAACGCTGCTAATATTTGTGTAGTTAAAGAAATTAAAGCTATTCTAATTTATTTCCGAAAGCCAATGCTCAGTCAAGCAAACTATATCTATACCCTTATCTATCAGTTGTTGTTTTAACACGGGTAATCTGTTTACGTGCTAAATTTTTAATGCATTCATACGCCAAACGCCTGCATTGCTTGAAAATTTTAGCGCTGGTTACATATTTGATATTTTCATTGTTTAGCATAAAATGAACAGTAGGTATTTGTTTAAGAACGGGGGGTTTTATTTGCTATTTGGAATTGTCGTTCAGAGCACTAACATGAAAATGTTTTGCTTGGGTGTAAAGGCTGATGCTTGCAATTGATAATGCAACTATTGCCAAAGCTATTAACAAAAGTGATTAGACTGTTTCATCTTCGGGAAGCTGTAATTTTGTGAAGAATTCCGGATCCACATTTGTGCAAACTGTTTGGATGTGTAGAATACCTTCCCAAAAAACGACTACACATTTTATTAACACCCTTACATGATTACGTCAATGTACTTACATACCATTTTATTTCTTATTTAATAAATTTTTTGTATACATTTTATATCTGTTCTACCAAATTACAGTTTTATTGCTTAACTATTGACTGTTTGAAATATTCACAAGGTTTTGTCTATTCTGTTTAAAACATTTTTAAGGAGAAAGTATATTAGTGCCTCTTGCGGTAGTATTCCCAGCGATGGTACTAGAACAGGGGTCGGCAAGTAATTTTAAGTGGGGTCCGGATACTATTGAAAATTTTTATCGAGGTCCAGAAAAAACAACTCATAATACTTACTAGTTTTAAATTTTTATTTTGACTCATTTAAGTAATTATATAAAACACAATAGGTAGGTATTCTTAAAAATTAATGCGAGAAATTACACCTGCGGTCTTGAGCCAGTTTTTTATAGTTTGGTTCACGCGGGGAAGAGCTAATGCGAAGAGTGTCTTCAAGGTGGGCGTCCGTTAATCTCGAACGATATTTGTTTTTCAAAAAATTCATTTTTGAAAAAGATGATTCACATACATATGTGCAAACATAGTAACCAGGTTGATAGCTAGTTTTTTGCAATTTTCATACTTTTCTGAAACATGTTTACCCCAAAATTCTTCAGTGGATGCAGTTTTATACATTTGCAAGGAAATATCTTCTTGCAAGTCAATTATCTCCATTTGAAGTAAAGGCTTTAAAAGACTAAACATCTTCGCAGCCACGTTAGTCCATTCTCCCGCTGCAGCAACTTCATAAGGCGATTTAAGGAATTGAGACAGCTTCCCTATCTCTGCAAAGTCTTGAAATCTTGCAGCAAATTCCTTCCCAAGATCTGATATAAACCTTAAAAATACTGCAATGTCTTCTTCAGAGTTCTTCTTTTTATATTTAAGAATTGTTGGGAAATGAATAAATTCTTGACTTGCAATATCTTTTTCAAAGATATCCAGCTTGCGACGGAAAGCAGACACACTTTGTATCAGATCACATATTAATTTTCCATTTCCTTGTAACTCGGTGTTGAGCACATTTAAATATTTCAGAATGTCTTTCAGGAAAGCCACAGCTAGCGTATTGCGCTCGTTTGTTATGAACTCCAAGTGATTCCTTGCTTCCTCCGTATCCAAGTTTTGCAAGAAGAAGGTTACTTCTTCTTTTATTTGCCAGAAACGTTCAATAACTTGACCTTTACTTAGCCAACGAACATTGTTGTATTGCAGTAAGTCAGAATATGCCGAATCACATTCAGAAAGAAACTCCTTGAACTGTCGGTGCTGAAGAGCAGAACGAGACCTCATAAAATTGATCAACTTGACCAAGCTGTTTATTACTTCTTTCAGAGTAGCACTAAGTTTTCCACAAAGGGCTGTCTGGTGAATTATGCACTGATAAGATATTAGGCATGCATTGTTATTCCTGATTCTGTTTATCAATCCTTTGTCTTTGCCAATCATCGCTGGGGCCCCGTCACTTGAAAGGGACACCATTTTATCATAACTATATTTGATTTTCTTATGAATTCATCAAAAGTCTTGAATGCCTCTTCTCCGCGAGTCTGACCTTTAAACGGCAATATTGCTAGCAATTCTTCCCTGAACGCTTTACTTTCAATGTCAAAAAATCTCACGAAAATAGACATTTGTTCATAATCAACAATGTCACATGATTCATCAAGTGCTATGGCGTAGTAAGGTGCCTTCTGCAGAAGTTCGAGCAAACTACTTTTGTTGTCAGCAGCTAAAATTTCGGTTCTTCTTGTATTACTTCTTGCCGACAATGGAATACCTTGAATTGCGGCGACAATATCCTTTTTCTCTTCAAAAAGTGCCGTGGCCGCTTCCAACATGCATTCTTTTACTATCTCAGAGTCTGAAAATGGCTTCTGGTGTTTATTAAGCGTCCAGCACACACGCAATGCTGCTTCTGCGGATTTTTCTTGCTCGCTCATGCAACGAACTAGTAAGGCCGTGCTTTTTTTGTAAGAAGTTAGATATGCTTGGAGTTTTTCTTTACGAGCTTCACTGCCAAGAGAAAAGTTTTTGTGGAATTGCTGATGAGTTGTTTCGTAGTGTCGCTTTAAATTGGCACTTTTAACAATAGCGACAGTTTTGTTGCATATGAGGCAAACTGGAACCGGTTTAGGCCTATCAGGCAGCGTAAAACAATATTGTTCAGTCCACGCAGCCAGAAACTTCCTATTTTCACTGTCAACTTTTCGCTTTTTAGGATCCATATTGATGTAGGTACGAAACGTTTTAGTACACGACAAATTATAACACAAATGAACGAATGCTCCTCACAAGATCGCAACGCAACTACCTAATTCTAATAACTGACGACGCGACGCCGACGTGTCGAAACATGCCGGCCAGTACGCTCCCTCCCGCCTGCACCCTCGCACTCCAACGCACTCTCTTGTGCTACACAGCACAGCATAGCAACAGCTATGTATCTACCTACTAAAACTTGGACCGCCAAATATTGTTAAATAACTTACCTACCTATTCAATTTAATTAATATTTTTATATAACTAGTTTTAGTAACTACAACTAGTTATATAAAAATATTAATTAAATTGAATAGGTAGGTAAGTTATTTAACAATATTTGGCGGTCCAAGTTTCGACCTCCCGCGGTCCGGATCCGGACCGCGGTCCGCCTGTTGCCGACCCCTGTACTAGAACGACAGTGGAACAGTGGAACTCACGGTTACGATATAGCAAGATGAGACACCTATCTCTTCCTTCTAATAAGACGTCTTTTCTACTAACAATTTCTTGACAGTTTTCTGTTTCACCGTGTCTAGCTCCACGTTAACGTGGAGCGTAATATATTTTTTAGATCCACGCGAACACGTCGCCTGCACGGTCGGACTTTTAGAAGTTTATATTAGGTGTTTTAGCGTTTTACTGAATAAACAGTTAAGCGGTCGAATTCCAGTTGAGGCCAATTTGTTTTTTATTTTATACTAGCTAATACCCGGCGTGCGTTGCTACGCTTCAATAAAGCAAAATCAGACAATAAACACACATTTTCGTAAATATCGCCAGCGCCACCTAGCGGGTCCATTTTTTGTAAAAAAAAATAACCTTCTAAAACCTTCCTCTCCTTAAAACACACTTTGTGTCAAAGTTTGAGCTCAATCGACAGAGTAGTTTCGGAGTCTATAGCGAACATACACACAAACATTCACTTTTATATAGATAGATAGATATTGCTTTTTTTGAAACAATGTTGTTGGTCTGTGCGGTCTGCCCGAGGTTATGGTTAAGAGCAGTTATATTTTTAAGCCGCGACTAGGTGCACGTTGATGTGTTCCAAATTTTGTTTTTGCGGACACGTGTCTGACGTCAGACTCAAACCGTCCACACGCCTGACGGCGCTGCCCCTACCGTTAAAAACATTCTATGGGTGGGAGGGGGATGAACAATAGCAGTCTACCATGTACACCGTAAAAAAAAGTAGGGGACGTATGTAATTAAAAAAAATAACGCCGATACCCGGTATCGAACTCATACCCTCCTGCCTTGCTATACGGCAGTTCACGCCTTTACACTACCGAGGCTCGTTGCAGAAGCAGCCTTGAAATTGATAAACATATTAGTTATCTGTATGACATCATGTACGTGTCCGCAAAAATTAAATTCGCGACACATCAACATGCTTTTAGTCACTTCGTATTTTTAGAGAAACAATGCGAAAACAAAGTGGCATTCGCTCACTAATAACTGTCCACGTTAACGTGCAGCTAGACGCGACGTTTCTGTTTCTGCCCTATGTTTGTGTGTTCTCGTTCTGCAGCTGCTAAAATCTGAATGCTGAAACAGTGTTGTGACAGTTGGGTTAAAAACTTAAAATCGGTTGTATAAAACGGTGAACGGTATATTATTTCAAGTAAGTAGAATATTATTACAAAATTTTACCATGAACAAGTTCTAATAAACAATTATTGTTAAGCATAAATGTGTGTATTTTAAGTGAGTTTTTTTCTTTGTGTTTTTAGAGGTTACAATGTCTCATTTAATAAACGTTAAAAGTGATGTTGACATTCAACGTTTACCAGTAAATTCAGAAGAAGAGAAGTTTCATGATTGGACTATCAAGTATACTAAATCACATATTCTACATTCTCAATGTACAACAGCAGAACAATGTGCCAGTGAAAGTAATGAGTCCTGTCAGTTTTGTTTGTAAGTACCCAATGCAGTTGCTCTATGAAAATACAAAAGGTAATAAGAATTAGTATTTTAGATGAAGAAAAGAAAATTGATAATATGAGTTAAGTTAGGTTAACGTGTTCCGAGTACCCTGTGCATTGTTTTTACTCTCTCATGTTCATCAACAAACGTACATAAATGAGATAAACAAATGCTTGGAGTGCACAGAATGCCTTAAACGAACGCGACTTTACAATAATTATGATTCTATACTAAGTGAAAACTTATTTTCAAGAAGACCATGAGGTTCTTCTGTTGATTTAGCAATTTTTAGACTTCACCTAATTTAATTGAGGGGGCTAGACTAGAATAAAATAGAAGTAAATTGCCTAATTTTTAACTTACAGGTACACAAACGCCCTACAACTGCCACATCTTCCAGAAATGGTATTTCCTAACAACATATTGTTGCTTTCACATGCCTGTGGAGTGAAAATCGAGTTCAATGCACTAGAAGCTTTAAAACTGGTCTTAAATGGTAAGCTAGATTTAAAAGTATCCTGTTCCGAATCATGGCAGGAATCGAGAGATCCATCACATCTGGAAGAAAAGATTAAACCATTTGATTGGACTTTCAGTACAAATTACAAAGGCTCTATTACGGGACCTATTAATGTAGCACCTACCGATGAAAGAATTAACATTGAAAGGTTAAAGGAGAAGGAGAAAATTTTATTTTATCACGAACTTATGCTTTTTGAAGATGAACTACATGATAATGGTATAGCTTCATGTACTGTAAAAATTGTAAGTGATTTAAATAAAACTTTTTTTTAATACTTATTTAGAAAATTTTTAGAGGGTTATGCCAAGTTCATATTTTGTTCTTTTGAGATATTTTCTACGAGTAGATGGTGTAATGGTGCGAGTAAATGATACCAGATATTTCCATGATTTTTCTACAAATTACATTTTAAGAGAATTTACCAACAAAGAATGTGGAGTACAGCAGCTTCGATTACCGCTTCCAATGTTTGGTGATCCTAATCTTCTTGCACCTCATCTACCTCTGCGAACTGGTTATTATGAAAAGTTAACTTGGTCAAATGATGAAAAGACTATTGATACAGATAGCAAAACTAATATTACAGAAGTCACAAACAGTGAAGTTACACCAGATGCGAATTAGAAATTACTCTTTCTTATACCTTAAGTATTACTTCGATGTGATTTTAATTTTCTTATTGTTTTTCAAATCTTTTATAGGTAAAGATATTTGTGTAAATATATTGTACCTAGGCAAGCAAAGCTTTATATTCTCTATTTGAATTGTAGTTCAGGAAAGTTTTGCTGAATAGTTTCATCTTTTTGAAAGGAAAGGAAATCATCGAATAAAATATGGTAGATAAGTTTGTACATATATTTTTATTTTATGAAATAATGCAGCGCTACATTTTTTTTTTTCATACAGATTTTATTACTTAGATTTGATATTTTATGCATACTGTCACGCCTTGATTGTGAAACTGACCAATTCATGAAATGGTCAAAATTCACTTCCCATTCCATGAGCTGGCCTCTTCTCTTGCCCATTTTACGAACAGCTCAAAATCTCGCCTAGTTTATGAATTCACCAGTTGGTATTCTGTCCAGTTCATAAATTGGCCGGTTCCTAGAATAGGCAATTGCTTACAATTAAGTAACTCTATTGTCTAACTAAAGTTAAAACTACCTGTTTGGCCAATTAACCCAAAAACCCTGGAGACTAACAATGCTTCAAAAAAATGTGTTGAAATGGCAAATCACACTACCCATGTACACGTTTTAATTTCCCATATTTCTACTCAAGTAATGAAAGTTATGATTTCATGCAAATTTTTGAAGATCAGATTTTAACTTAGATACTTGTTTTGGCATCCAAGGAACCCAAAGAGTGTTTTTCTAAAAAATGTGTCTGTGGGTGCGTTCGTTCCCCTATATCCAGAACCCTTTCACTGATTTTTGTAAGATTCGATGTGTGGAAATTTTTCAGTAGTAGGTAGTTCTTTGTAGGGTCATTAAAAGCAACCGGAACTAAAAACGGAAATTAGAACTGTTTTTTTCGTATAAATTTTTTTTTAAACACTGTTTTAAAATGTTGAATACATAGCGTTGTAGTGCATGTAAAGAGAAATCAATTGCTTTTTTTTAATTACTGAATCTTCAAAAAGGAGGCCGCAACGAATTTTTGAAAATTTTAACTTTAATGCCTGATTACTCAAAAACAAAATATCCAATCAATACAAATTATCATATTATCTGATAGCCCTTAATAAGTATAATCAAGTGTTTTAAACGTATTTTTGGAAATATGAAAATTATAAATATAATAGCGGCCCAAAATTTTGGACATTTTCAAAAAATTATTCCTCAAAATTGACCACACCATTTTTTGTTTAACTTTCTGAGGACGAACTACAAATATGTTTTTTACGTATCTCTCAAATTTTACTCTGATGCCCTTCAGGAATTTTTGAAAATTTTCATATTGTTTAATTATTTATTCATAAATGCAAACGCCGATCGTTATAAACTTTCATCAATTCAATAAACTATTGAAGTAATTTATTAGGATCAGCAAGAATTTTCAATTATTAAAAAAATTAAGAAAAAAAACGATACTTTTTAATATGAACAACGTGTTTTCCGGCAGTTACGTGATTTTAACTACATCTATCAATTAGTTGTAATAAAAAAATATTTTTCATTTTTTGCATATTTTTGGTAACTATAAATAATGTTGGTATAACCATTTTCGTGAGCGCATTAACTATCTACGCCTTGAGTCTGCAGTGGGCTTGTACCGGCTAGAGATATAAATTGTAAATTTCCATCACTTCTTGACGAGAATGTTTAAAACGTAAAAGTATTGGAAAGTACCTGCGACCTGTCTTGCTCATTTTTTAGAAAAACTCTTGCTGCGGTTGAATCTCGCAACTACCTATGCTGTACATCAGGCATGGGCAACCTTTTCAGCTGATGGGCCAAATAAAAACTTTAGAAATGTTCTGAGGGCCGGACCGAACCAGTTTTCGTGTTACTAGTAAAATAAATGAGTAGTAGAATTTATAATAAACGTACTTTACTGCGCACAAGAGTGGTGGTAGCTCAGAGGTTAGGAGCTTAGCCTCTTACGCTAAAGGTCTAGGGTTTGATTCCCCAATCCGGTGCAGGCAGCCGTGGGGTCTTAATGCCTGAAATCTTCTCTGGTATTTAGTCGTTCGAATTCGACGTTAAACTGTAGGTCCACGTACTCCACCTTAGCGGGAGAGCTAATGAGAGTACGTGGCAGAGAAGAGTGCCGGTGCCCAGCAGTGGGACGTTAAGGCTAATTGCTGCTGACTGCGCACACAAATTTGAAACGTAAAAAAAGTCAAAGCACATAGTTGTTGCTCAAATCAAACTCAAATAAAAAGTAGAGGCGATCCTTGTATTTGTATACCACTAACAAAACGATCCATATTTGAAGAAATATTAGTTGATGCAACACGCAGATCATTTTCCAGATTAATGTCAATGAGTTGGCTTCTAGTTTTGGATTTAATAAAATTCATCTTTGTAAAAAATTGTTCACGGCAATAGGTACCTACTTCCAAACTAAGTCATTATGTTTCTAACAAAACTTGCAATATTTGGGTATTGAAGTTTATTTTGAAAACTTTTTATGTTTGCAAAAGACTCACGAACAAATTTCCCGGGAGTTTGTAGCTGACTATTGAGTTTATTTAAGTAACAAGGAATGTAAAGACGTAATAACATTCAAGGTAGGTAAATATGAGCCGAGGCTTGGGGCCTGCCGAGAATGTTAATAGTCGATAAATTCCGTGTTACTTATTCAATTTTTCACGCTACAGGTAGAAATTTAATCATATTTTTAAAAGTTCGTTTTGACAGCTGTCATCGGAATTATTTTTTAAAAGCCCCATTATTCTAAGTTGTCTGTGCTTGTTACCATATCAACGAACAGTTAAAATCAACATTTTAGTATTCTGTTTGAAATAAAATATTGGAGTCTGTACCTTGTTGCTTTAATTATTATCCTAGGAATGTAAATGGCACTATTAAGTTCCGTAGTCAAGGGCAAACAGTAAACGAATGTTATTAGCCATTTTCAACTTTTGTAGCTATGGATGTATCGCCTATTTACGTTGCCTGTAGGGCGAAAATGAGTTTTAATGTCACCATGGAAGCACATTCATTCATTATTTTTTAATTCATGGACTGTTTTTCCTTTTATATCCATGAAATGGTACACACCGTCTTACTGATGCTAGAAACGTTTTAACATCTTTCCATTTACTGCTGCAATTAAACATTCTTTTGCAAATTTCCCTTCCGAAAATGGCTTTAATGCTTAGTAGTAGTACACAGCACCAACACAACACTTTTCAACTTCTGAAATAGACACATTACAATACTGCAGAAGTCAAAGTTGGCAGACGTGCACGTACAGTAGGTACCTATGATTCATGGTCTGTGTCGGACACGAGTAATCGTCGGCTGGATTTATATGTAAATACAAAACCACGTAGGTTTTTTGTGTAAACAAAAAAAAGTGATCGCGGGCCGCATTTATATCTAAATGGAAAAACTTTCGCGGGCCGTAAAAAATCGCCTCGCGGGCCGGATCCGGCCCGCGGGCCGTAGGTTGCCCATGCCTGCTGTACATGCAATATCCAAGTGGTCTCAACTATCTTGTAGCTTGCAGTAAACTCTACAACATGGAACATAAAGAAGCAATGGTTGTAGCTGTCGCTTTGTGTTTTTGGAAAATCCCGAAGCAGAAGTTACGACAAGTATGTTTAGGATGATATTTGTTATTATTATAATAGCCCTAGGGGAACACAATCTCACTATGTAAGAAAATTTTGTACGATTAAAAATTGGAAAGTGAACATTTTTTGAAAGTTGAATTTCAAAGAGATTTCACAAACAGGTTGCACGATTTTTTTTAATTCAATAGAATCAATAAAAAAATCAATTCTCTTTCTCGTAATAAATTCAGTCATAAATGCAATCCAAGGCCAACGAATAAAATCTACAATGGCTCGTAAGTTGTATCGCGACTAGTATGCTCTGCAAATTTTTTTATGCGGAATTTTAGTGTATGATAGTTTGTTTTTGCAAAAAGTGACTATGAAACATGTCTCCAAGTTGTCACAACGAATAGCTTCCAAATTCTTGCTTGTATGCAAATAAAGAAAACCAAATTTGTGTATAATTTTAGGGTCTGTAATTTATGTTTAGTACCTTTTCCCCCTTAAATTCATGGTTTTCAAGAAAATGCAGAAAAATCGTCTACTAGTCGGTTATCAGCAGTTTTTGTTCAAGATGGTGGTCAAAGCTCAAGTCCTATGGGTCAGGAGTTTTTAGTGGATGATCAGGATCACCATAGGTATCCTAGCATCCATACCCAGGGTTCCCACTGACCCTGGATAACCTGGAAGTCAGGGAATTAAAATTTTAACCTGGAAGTCATGGATTTTATGCAAAATTTGGCAAAACTCTTGATTTACAGTAAAAAACCTGATTTTCTTGCAGTGGTGTTAACATAATTTAAAAAAATTAAAAATTTTCCGAAAGAATTTTTAAAACTGCCGCTTATAAAGCTTGTGCTGCTGAAAGTTTTTAAAATATCATTGAGATACTTTTCTTTTCTTTGTTAAATTCCAAGGAACGTAATATGGCTTATGATTAGGTGCAAGTGAGACCGCCATATACTGTCTTGTGAATTGATAAAAAACGCATAAACGTGACTGTTTTTGCGTCTCCAATTTTATTGATTTTTTTTGTCGACAGTCATGAGTAAGTATGATTTTTGGTCATGGATATCCTGGAAAAGTCATGGATTCTAATTCTTGATAGTTAGTGGGAACCCTGATACCAAAAATCAGTTTAATGGGATTTATATGCCTAAGTAGAGACTTGAAAATTGACTAATTTGACTGGTGTATTAATTATTAATTGTAATTCTGAATATGAAAAATGCATTAAGGATTGTAACGATTAAGATTTGGCTGAGTTGCTTTCTATATTTTAAACCTATATAGCACCAAAAAGGGTAGTTGATTCCTGCTGCCAGAAACTTGAAAAATTCATATTTTTCATTAAAATTCAGGGTTTTTTACTTTCCCATACTTCTACTGGAAAAGCCAGGTTTTCAAAATTTTTAAAGTTTTAAAAAAAATTTTTCTCAAAAATTATCCACGCCATTTTTTAAAACTTTGTAAGTCGCTGGAGCTTGCGGGGAACTACAAATTTGTTTTTTACTAATCTCTCAGTTTTCGCTCCAACACCAACCACTAACTATTTATTCAAAAACGAAACGCCAATTGTTATAAACTTTAAACAGTTCAGTAGACTGTTTGAAGTAGTTTATTAGGATAAAAAACAAATCATAAACCATTTTAAAAATTAAGAAAAAAAACTATATTTTTTAATATCAGGAAGGTTTATACTTGGTCCTTATTTTAAGTACTAGTACTTATTTCTTACACATGTCTCTATTTGTATCTATTTTGACTGTTAATTACACTATTAGTACCTACTTAATTTCATTTTAAATTCTGGGCCAAATAAAGGGTCTAAATAAATTTTATATTTTACCATTTCATAATTATCAATATGCAGTGATTTTGGTTTCAAACAACTTATTGACCAAGTTGTTTTGAAACTTTATTAAGTTTTATATGTAATACTATTAAATAGGTCATGTCAATAACATTTTAAATTAATAGGTTGTTCTGTTGTAATTATTAAAATTTATACTGGGTGTAACTAAAACGACTCGCCCCCCCTTTTTTCATTAATTAAAATATCTAAGATTTCTTATATTAATTGGAGCACCCTGTATAGTTTGACATTTTACTAATTAGAAAAAAATTCTAGGTATGATAATAAATTTTTAGTATCAACTATTTTTATGCCAAAATTATTTTTTTCGTCAACTGCCATGACACAGAAAATGATTCCTATGAAGTAAAATATTAACTTAATAATTAACTTTAAAAAAAAAAGAAAACCGACTTCAAATAAAAACACAAAAGTAACATAAGTTAACTAAAAAGCAAAAAATAAATGTTTTTTATACAACAATTTAATACTTATTTGTTGTTCTGTTTAATGTAATTAAGAAATTATTGTTTATTATATAATTATTATAATTATTTTATAATTTTGAAGTCGGTGCCAAGTAATACATAAAAATTATATACCTTGCTACAATAACAAATTAGATGCGAATTTTTATGTTTTATTTGGCACCGACTTCAAAATTATAAAACAATTAATAATTATATAATAAACAATAATTTCTTAATTACATTAAACGGAACAACAAATAAGTATTAAATTGTTGTATAAAAAACATTTATTTTTTGCTTTTTAGTTAACTTATGTTACTTTTGTGTTTTTAATTGAAGTCGGTTTTCTTTTTTTTTTTTAAGTTAATTATTTTACAATTTTAAGTGATGGGTAGACCTAGTAAGGATGCTTCTCGAATGAGGAAACGACGGCTAGTTGAAACGGAAGATGAAAGACGGAAACACTAAACAGTCGGTTAAAAGAAAATAGATTTTGAGGAGTTCCCTGGTGTATCTTCGAAGTTCAAGGTCCAATACCAATGAAATTAAAATGGGACCACCTTGGAACTATACTGAACCCAACGGAAAAAGAATCATTAAAATCGGTTCATAAACAAGAACGTTATGCCCGAACATACAAAAAAAAAAATATATATATATATGTACAGACGAATTGAGAACCTCCTCCTTTTTTTGAAGTCGGTTAAAAATATATGGAGGTTGAAGGTATTTAAGACAGTTTTCTTTAATGGAAGGATATTGACTCATTATATTCCATTTGTATATATCAAACTTGTAATTCGATATTTTGCTTGAATCAGCGTTGAGTATTTTCTTTGTTAAGCGACTTTTTTTTAAGATATTAAGTATATGTAAAATCTAGTGAAAATTTATCGATACGTTTCATTTCAAAAAATCGACTTAAAAAGCTGTTTTCAATAACATGAATCTTTCACACAGTATAGTACATAATGTTTAAATTACAATTTTTATTTTTAAATTGATATTTTACTTCATAGGAACTATTTTCTGCGAGTCATGACGCTCTTGACGAAAAAAATAATTTTAACTTAAAAGAATTTTGGATCTTAACAATTTATTTAAATATGTGAAAACATAAAGAGGGTTTACTATTGAAAATAAAAAAATCTGGAATTATTTCCGGTGAAACAGGAAAAGCAAAATAACTGAAAATACTTCAAATAATGGAAAATTATAATAATAAATTAAGAAAAATGGGGTGTTTTGTTTACACTCGGTATGTAAAATGCACTTGTTTTATGGTACACTATAGGTCACTATTTGGTACTTATTTTTTAAAATTTGGATGACTATTTCTATGGTATTTTTATATGTAGTGTTGGTAATAAACCTTGGAAGTTACGTGTTTTTACCTATGTCTATCAATTAGCTCTAGTTAAAAAATATATTTTTCATTCTATGCATTATTTTGATTACTTTCAAATAAACAATTTACAGCGATTTTTGGTCCGAAGTATAGCGCTTTACGTGCGTAGGTAATCCCAAGCGCCGTACACTGTTGTACAATCTAGAGTTATGCTTATCTATATTTTTGATAATCAATACGATACCGATATTGAATGTTTATATCGATACCAATAAGATATTTTCATGGTTCCTGCCCTCTCACTCGCACTCTTGACTGGCAGCCCGCTGGCCAGACAGCGCGACATGTGGCGTTTCAGATTTCTTAGTACGCTGCGTAGATATAAACTTCAATCAATTATTGGCGCAAGAATATTTAAAACATAAAATGTATGGGAACGTACCAGCGACGTGTTGCACTCATTTTTTGAATCCTTATTACACCTACGAAATTCAGCCACAGGGTAACTATTTTATATACGTAAAAGCTAAAAACTTCTGGGGAAACGCGGAAAATGTCATTCACTTACATCAAATTATTTAAATAAAAAAGTAAAATTTCAATTACTTTTTTCCAGGAGAAAGAAATTTTTACGTGGGATGCTCTAGAAACGATTTCTATTCTATTTTGAAAAAACTTCATGTTTGTCAAAATAGCATCAAAATGGTCAACTTTAGGAGGTCATAACTTTGGACGTACCTGTAAAGTTTCGAGGAACGTTATTTTTTTAGATTTACAGAGAATTGAGTCCACTTTCGCTCGTCTGTGGACCACTTTTTCGCAGGATATTCAGGAAATAATTAATTTCGTAAAATCTGAAAAATACGTTTTTTTGACCAAAAATCGCGAAAAAAGGATCAGCTTAGAGAGGACATATTTCAGAAACTGTTTGAGCTAGGACATTATTTTTTTTTAGTTTTATTGGAAATTTTATATACTTTTATTTGTCCAATAACTACTATTGTGATTGGGTGCACCGAAAACAAGCCATTTTGAAAAACGTTTTGCAGCTGTTTCCTAAAATCTAAAAGGGTTGCAGGGCTCGGCCAATGCCTTTATTTTTATGCCAAAATAAAGGATTAAGCGGAAGAAATTTCATCCCTAAGTTATTTCCACACCTTGGTACTTGATGAGTGGACTATTATTCTTAAGAATCTTTTTCAGATTTGTCCTTTATTTTCTCCAACTAAATATGGACACCTTATTCATGAGCGATACATGCTGACCGAGCATGTATCACAAAGAGTATAGAGTACATACCAAATTAAGTTTTTTTTTTAAAGAACACCTTGTATATTTTTCCATATTCTTATTGGCGTATTAATTGCCTTTTTGAATATGTTTTATTTTTTAAATTTCGTTGCGGCGTTGCCAAGTTATTTTATTTTTTTTGAAAAATTTGACAGTTGCAGATCTTCCTAATAAAATCTGCAAGAGCTATATTTCCCAAGATTAAACAAGCTTTTTCAGTTAAACCTTAGTCAAGACCATATGCTACCCTCCAGATATTTTAAAGTTTAATTTTGTTATACAGGATGTTTGTTGCAGTAGTGCTAAAATTTCTAAATTTAATTGGCCATTTGATTTTTAATGGAACACCCTGTAGATTTTTAGATAGTTGAATAGAGATCTCTGCGCTCTACAATTTTATTAAATAATGGTTTTCGAGAAAATAAGATTCTTAGCAGAAAATTCGGTAAATTTCTAGAAATCCAAACATCATAGGAGGCACTTGTTTGTTATTGGTTTTTGCAAGACACAATTGCAGACATTGTTTTAATTCGTGTAAGAAATTTGCTTTTTATAAATTTTAAAGTAAAATGAGTTCTTTTAAGCCAAACAGACATCAATGCCTCTAGAAATCCAGTTATCATAGGTATAGGATGCATTGACACCTGTTTTTTGTTTAGAAAAAATGATGTATGACTGCTTATTAAAAGTGTTTGGTATACGCTTCAAATAAGTTTCAAACAAAGATCAATCTAACCACATCCTAGTTCAAAATTTAAAATATAGAATGTAAAATTAGGCAATCTAACAATAACCATTTAGAAAATCCAACTTTCTTACATGAATTAAAACAAAACAATGTTCGCAGTTGTTTCTTGCAAAAACAAAAACAAACAGATGTCAATTCCTCCTATGATGTTTTAATTTCTAGAAATTACCTGATTTTTTGTTATAATCTATTTTCTCGAAAACCGTTAATGGATTTAGGTATATCCATTGGTTAATAAAATACGGTCTATATTCAACTATCTAAAAATATACAGGACGTTCTATTTAAAACAATTGAGTTATGACTCAATTTTTGCACTGTATAACGAAATTCAACTTTAAAATATCTGGAGGATAGCACATGGTCTTGACTAAAGTTTAACAGAAAAAGTTTGTTTAATCATGGGAAGTACGGCTTGTGCAGATTTTATTAGTGGAGGTCTGCAAATGTCAAATTTTTCGAAAAAAGTGGAATAACTTGGCAACGCCGCAAGGGAATTTGAAAATCAAAACATATTTAGAAATGCAATTAAAAGGTCAATAAGAATATGCAAAAGTATAGAGCGAGTTCTATTTAAGAAAACGTTAGTTTGGAATACCACTCTTATATGGAAACCCCTGTATAATTGAAAATAATTTTAAAATGTGGTCCTCTTAGTCCCCTAAAACATGTGTTTGAAACATTTTTCTGTATTTTCAATAGCAAAGATAATACGAATTATCGCCGCATCGTTGACTCGTATTATAACTGTTACAGATTTCTATTTGCCGAAGTATAATTGTTTTCGTAATACTTAAATGTCAGTCCCATTCGTAGATAATATAATTGGTCCCATTTAAACTAATTTATTTTTAGGGACAAGGCACTGCCTCTAGCAACAGTAAGCTCAATACTATAGCGATAATCATGACAAATTCAGCTGCCATCGGAACTATCCCTTTTTACAGTACGATCGCTATTATTATTATTTATTTTATCAAACATCACGATTACAACACGATCGCTGTTATTATTTATCTTATCAAAACATTGATTTTATCATACATCGATTTTTTTTTATCATATTGAAGACTATCCGAAAGATTCTCAAACTTATTTTTGTCAATATTTGACTATAAGTGCTTTTATATTAATAATTCATTTCCATATTTTTTCTTTAATATACGTAGTAGTATTACAATATACGTTGAAGAGAAAAGAAATTAAGCTCGTAATATATTTTTTAAATTTTATTGAAACATCTCTACAGTATCGGGTCGACAGTTTTTATAACATAGATAAGTACATCGAATCGAATACTAAACATAATAAACGTCGTCTTACATGAAACATCGACGATGTATAAGTGCGCATTCCTATGCTATAGTTTGTGAACGAACCTTTCGTAGTTCTTACTTCAGATTAGATTCACACATTTTATTAAAAAAGAAAAAAATATTTGAAATTGATTTTATAAATTATAATAATAATATAGTACCTACACGTAATAATTAGCTGATTATAATAAAATTATAAAAACAGAATACATCTGTATCAGTTTTTAATAAATCGCCGCTTGATTTTAAATTCTACGTTTCGCCAACCTAAATGTAACTAAATATGAAAATCCCAATGCTCATCCTTCAAAAAGAGCATGCTTGTCAAGTGCCAGGTTGCAGCAGAATTCTAAAAAGTTTCAGTTTTACTTATGCACAAATTTAGTGAAAAACTTGGTGAAGGTATAATTACAAACGATACATCATGGGGAAGACTAAGAAAGGTCGTAAAGGAGTTAAGGGGGAAGAAAGGTAACGTAGTATGCTGTAATCTGTCGCCCTTCTATTTGTATGCCTTTTGATGTCGCATGGTTATTTTTAAAATTTCAGCGATTCCGAAGCTGAAATAAACACCCAAGAACAAATAGATAAAGGTGCATTGAAGAAACCGAAAACCGCCAATAAGTAAGTGATATTATCAACAATATTCTGAATATTGTTATTCTACCCGTTGTTATTTTTTAAAACTCTAGAAGCAAGTCAGTTGATGCTGGTAGTGATGATGAAGTGATAGAAAAAAGTGCAAAGAAGAAAGGAAAATCACAAAAGGAAAAGAAACCCCTTGAATTAGATGAATCAGATTTGGAAATGGACGTTTTTGATAAGGCTCCTAAGAAAAAACCAAAAGCTTCAAAAGATACAAACAAAGTAGCAGTAGACCATTCTGACTTGGAATTGGAAACGTTCGAGAAGGACAAAAAGAAAACAAAATCCAAGGACAAGAAAAAGGTTGTATCTGATGATTCCGACACTGAACCTGTACCAGTTTCTAAAGTTCAGAAATCGTTTGCACTTTTACAAGTAGATAGTGACCCTGATGAAGTATCGAATAATCAAGAAGAAAGTGATAGTGATACAAAACCAATACAAAAGGACAGTAAAAAGAAAGTTAACAAAGAAAGTGATGATAGAACTAAAGATGGTGGTAAAAAATCAAAGAAAGGCAGAAGAAAGCGTGATGATAGTGATGATGATATTGACAAAGTTTTAGCAGAATTAGAAATGGAATATTCCGGTGTTAAGAAAGACGATCCCCCTAAAGAAAATGAAGAAAATGTAGAAACCCCAACTGAAGTTGCCCCAAAAAAACACAAAACAAGGGAGAAAGAAAATAAAATTGTAAAGGATATTGAAGCCGAGGATCAAGAAGATATAAAGAATGAAGAGGAGGGGTCGACGTTAAAATCAGCAGCGCAGAAAAAGAAAGAGAAAAAGGAAAGGGAAAAGCAAAAAAAAATGACTGCTAAGAAACAAGATACAAATAAACAAGATGTCAGTAAGAATACTGAACAACTTGGAGACGCAGAATCACAAGATGTTACTAAGAAGGAAGAGAATGCTGATGACAAAGGCCTAAATGATGAACAACAGGATGAAGGCGAAAAAGAAGGAAAAAAGAAGAAAAAGAAGGGTGGCAAAGTTGAAGAAAAAGATGCTAAGAAAGGTAAGACTTACCACAAAATGCTTGTGGTTGGTGTTACGTAAATCATAAATAAAAGAAAAAAAAATATAATTCCACTCTCATGACAACTTAGATTATGCAATATATTGCAAGAAAATAAAGATAACATAGCGTAATTGTATAAAAATTTAAGAAACATTTTTTTTTATTTGAAAGTATCTGTTGTGTTCTTTTTATTTTATTAAAATTATAGAGAAGCTAAAGTTGAAAATACATGTACAGTTGCTAACCAATTCAGTTTAAAGAGTATTTGAATAGGTCTCAAAATTTTTTAAATGTGGTTAGTAAGATAAATGTAGCCTTCTCCATTTCAGCTATAGTGTTTAAGTAACTGCCGAAAAACAATACGATGTAGAAATAGGAAAAAGCTTTTCTTGAAAATACACATTTTATACTAACATAAATCAGTAGTATGAGTATGAAGAGAAAACTTTACATTGATTCTAGCAAATCATTATATTTGAGGTGGTCATTTCATATCAACTTGACTATCAAACTTGTTCATAACCAACCATTTCTAGTTAGTACAGGTCTGGTATTTTTCTATTAGTTGTGGCATATGGGTGTGTCGACCCCCAGGCGTCGTATTATAACTGCTTTTTATAAATTGCTTGACATTTATAAATTCCTCATTTTGGATTTCTACGTTTATACTCGGGGCAGTTTTTTGTAATTATAATTCCTCCTTCAAAATCCAAAGCAAAACCAACTTGAAACTAATGCAGTAATTAAATTTTTCCTATTCTTGATTTTCGAAGGTACCCCATTCTACCATGATATAATAATAATGATGTATTCATAGAACATAATTTACTTCGTAAATAGAACGACGTCTCTGGGATACAAAATTTCGTCGTATAATGTGGCGCCATCTAATTTTGGTCCCATTATTACGCTATGGCGCGCAATTTGAAATGTTATGTGAGATATTATGCTTGTCATTTTTCAGATAATTTAAATTTATGTATTTTGCAGCTAGTTAATACTACAGAAATATTAACCTGCAGCAAAATACAAAATATCTTTAATACAGTTGTAAACGTGTATGTATTATTATCATTAAATTAAAATTAAAAAATAAATTTAAATTAAATTATTATTATTAGAAGTTAGTTCTTTTTTAATTTACATTTGCTTTTCATGTACTCAAATGCCTGCATTTGCATTGCATCAAGATTGCAAATGTAACTTTCTTTCCCTAACGCAATATTGTTTAATCTTTTAATATAATGAAATAATAGTAAATCGACAAAAGAATTCACCATTGCACTTTGGAGAGCAGCGGTATGTGGACATGGGAAAAAGGGAAAAGCTATATTACTCAAAATGTAAGATTTTATTTTCTGAGTTATTTGTTTTTTGTTTAGTATGAGTGGAAAAAGGAAATAGGAAATATTGTAAATCTGCACTAAGGTCTGAAGAAAAGTTGGGTTACAGTATTTCAGCCTCTGCACTTCATCGTCATATTCCCTCGCTGTAATAAGACAGTGAAAATCTCTAAAACTATCACCAGAGTGCAATATATTACGTGAACAAGTTGCACAGTTCTTGAAAACTTGAAGGATGTTCTTAGCTACCCAACCGCCGACGTAGCCTGCTGCAGCTAATTCCAGAGGACGCAGAGGCTCAAAATAGCGGGGCAAGGGTGGTGGGGTCCAAGATTCAGGTTCTTCAGGCTCTTCTACTCCTTGAGTAACAAATTGTTTAATGTTGAGAAGCAACCTTGCGCAGTCATCTGCTTCACAATTAGCACCTGGCGAATGTATTGTTGCAAAATTATTCATCAGCGATGTTTTGAAATAGGGTCCAAAAGCAGAGCATGACGGATTAATATTGCGCACTCCATGTTGCCTGATTTGTCCAAAAAAGTTCTCCAAGGGATCTTGGTTAAAAGTTCTTCCAGGAGAAGCCTCGTAACCAAGTCGAGAAAGAGTCTTTTGGATAAGTCCGAAACCATCGAGTGTGTTAATCCAATTATTCAACACCGGAGGCCTAGCTCTGTCTGTAGGTTTGCGTTGTACATATCGCATGCCCTTTAGCATCTGAATAGCCTTATCCCAAAATATTTTATGGCGAGATCTTTTTGTAATATATAGCCATTCGCAGATGTTTTCCTGGCGTCAGAGTGATTATGCCCTTCTTTACCTCTTCACCTTTCCTCAAAGAATTTGCCTTACTTTCCTGAGACAGCATCCTTATAGCACTCATATTGGTAGCTCCTTGGTCACAAACAGAGGCAATTACTTTTAGACCTATTGAGTTAGCCTTTTGTATAATAGTTTTGTAAAAGCGTACAATGTTAGATGCACGTGCCGAAGTTTTGCAAAAAGCATAAGCAACAACTTGCTTCCACTTGCTTCCATGTGAAAATACCTCGCAACATGTACACCTGAACGTGATCTGCTATCTTAAGCGTACGATTACTGCCATCATCTGTCAAACCCTCCACTAAGTCTTAGTGCTTCACATACTCCAAATGTGCAGAAAGAGTAATCTCGTCAAACATAAGTGTGCAAAGACGATCCTTTTTTTCATTTTTCGTACTTGCAGCTTTAAATTCTGAAAAATTGGTTCACAAATGCCAGGAGATATAGGAATTCTGTTGAGCAGTTTCTCTAAAGTAGTGCGTCCAGGCAATGCAAAAATTTTTGATAACAGTTTATAACATTTTGGGCTTCTTTTATATAAGGACAAAGATGAAACCTTTGCATTCAGGGTGTATCGTCTACCTTTTCTTTTCCTCCGGGAATTTTTTACATGGCTTGTAATAAATCTACGTATGACTGGGGGAAGCTTAGACAAATTATCTTTCTTTTTTTTGCCAGCTGCAATCGTTTTTTAAGAGATACTTTACTATTGTTGCAGTATTGCAGCTTTTTTCTCAACAAAGTAACATGCTTCTGCAGCTTCCTTGTCTGCGAAGATAACTTGAACATTTTTTGTGTGCCAGCCACAGTTAGAGGTGCTGAAATAAATTACAAAATTAGTACAATTAAAATTAATAAAAAGTCAATAAAAACAGCTAAGTAGATCAGATACTGAACTTAATAACAATTTAAGTACTTACTGGCTTTGGGAACTCTAATTTTGATTCTTTGTGATGCTGTTACTTTTTCTTCTTATTGTGTCTCTTCCCAAATTACAGAATTTTCTGGAGTTTCTGTGGATGGTAAAAAATTGCATTTTCTGGGAGATGCTACTACTCGATTTGGAGACCTTGTGTAAGTAATTCCTTCAAAAAACTCGGCTGGATTAGTGGATGTTGCTTCTTCCTGTGGCTGTGCCTTTTCCCAATTCAAAGGAATTTCAATCGAATCTGCAATTAGTATGTATGTAGTTGTATTAATTATTTACTACCTACTCTGCAATAGAGTAATTACCAGGTAAATTTAGCTTGGGTACAGCATTCTTCGAAAAATTGATATTTACGACATCTTCCTTCGTAAAATGCTTGTCACAAATACGCAGATTAGCATAATTTTTTTGTGGGTCCTTTTCCAGTAGTCTTTCATTCCCTGTAAGGCTCACCCATGGCCTAAATCTACTTAAATTTTTGCGAGGATTGGGAAATCTGCGCAACGAAACTTCTCCACCCGCAGCCTGGCAATATAAAACCGAACAACCCCTTGCCATGTTAACTAAAATAATAAAGTATTTTATAATATTAAAAAAATAAGAATGCGTATATGAGTAACATAATAAAGTTATTTCAATAAAATTTTCTGCGTTTCATAAGTTTAGTGTTTAGTTGACATTTAAATTTTTGCTATGTGTAAATGCACTTATACTTTTAATAAACAGATAAAAGTAGTATTTACTTGTTCTAATTTGCATAATTGTATTTCTCTTAACACATAGTAAATATATGTTCCTTATAAATATCAGAATATAAGCATCTTATTAATATAAATTACATAAAAGTTGATTACTTACCTACGTTTTTCAGTGTTAATAGTGGCACCAACCACAAAATTCTAATTAAACTTTTATTCACAACTTATTATGTTTGACAGAACATAAAATCTAATTTGTTTTAAAATCAAATTTTTTGTTTTTTATAGCGCCATCTGATTTTGGTCCCAGAACTAAATACTAAAAAATAGGAAAAATTATCTCATTTAAGATGACCGGGCCTGGATGTATTGGCAACCTTACTGTACTTTATTAACATGAAATTGTTTTCCAAACCTACTTGAGTTTTATTTTGTTATCTGATTAAAGCAGTTGCTTTATATTTATATATTTCAAAAATGATGTAAGAGTATGTCAAACCTTATACCAATGAACTCTTTTTAATGCACTCATAGCTAACTATGACTGTCATTTGAAAAATGCAAGTTTGTCTTATATCTCGAAAATCAAGAGTACAATAATATTTTTTTTCACTACTAGTAATATGGCGTAGCATTTTGACACATAATAGAATGCTGTGAAATTCAATTTCTCTACCTTTGCTCACTGACAGCTAACTAATTTTTCATTATTAACCACTGGTAAATAATGAACAAATTTATATTTTTTGATAATCCTGTGACAGTTTTAAAGAGAACGTTTTTATAGCACGATTTAATATAATGGAGAGATTCTATTTAATGGTATTTTATGCATAAAATAGTTGTTTAAATAAATTAATTTAATTTTAAAAACTTTGGTGTATTTGAAATATACGTTTTTCGCGCCGTAATAAATGACAACTCTGTCAATATCAATTTCGCCTATAATACAACCACACAAAGTAGTAAAACACAGAAAATTGTTAGTAATTTCAGTATTTTAGATGAAACCAGTTCTTAAAAACTATGTTTTTGAATACCAATGATGATTTAACAATTTTCAAACAACTGTCATGGCAAAAAAACAAAAAACTGTCATTTGTTTTATAATTTGAAATCAACGGATTTAAGTTAAAATGGTCATTTTTCGACAATTATAAGGGTTTATATCACTAGTAGTGAAAAAAAAGTATATACGCCTCGGTAGAAAAGTCTTATAGCCCTCGAGCCTTACATCCCGAGGCGCGTCGCGCACTAGAGCGTAAAATATATATATCGTGCATGACATTTTTAAAATATTGTGCATTTTGATTTTTCGGGTAATAGGTTAGCAATTGCATTATTAGCCACTTCCGTAATATCAAAAGGTATATCTTCTTCCATTTCCAATATTTCCATCATTTAGAAAAAGGTTTTTTAAAAAGGACGCCGATCAAACTTGTTTAGGAAAAAATAACTGACAAATATCAATAGTTGTTAAATTGTGTTTCCGTAGTAACAAAGAAACAGACTAGATTGCGATAGAATAAATCTTTATTTTTGTATTTTATTATGATTTTACTTAATTTTCTTCATTATTTCAGTAAGTCTATAGAAAAAATGCAACTCATGCGCGAAATTTATTTGGTGCTTTCGAATGATTTTTGTAACGGCTACCGCCTCGACAAAAAACTTTCATTCTCAAGCACCAAAGTATAATTTCGCGCACTAGATACATAAATAACTATTATTTTTGTTGCACGTAAATGGTTATGGAATTTCTTACATTAAAATATTTGTTTGTTTTAAGTTTCCAGAATATTACAAAAAGTTGGCGACCAGGGTCAAATTTTAAAAAATGTTTCAGATTTTCGACTCTACTTGTTATTTAATTTATTCAATTTAATTCTGTAACTCTCCTAATAACAAAAATTGAAATCTTGTATAATACTTCTTTGTAAGTTGATATGATGTGTGGAAAGTTGACGAAATTTATGTTCTTGGCAGTATTTATACATAAAAGATAGAGATTGATTTTTATACAGTGTGTTCAAGATAAAATGAATAACAAAAGGATCTCCTCTATTGGTAGAGATACAGATTTGGTTAAAGATGGATAAAAGTTGCCTCATTATGAAAGCACTGTAATAGTGATTTTGGTTTTCCCTGAATATACAGGCTGTTCCAAGTTAAGTCTGCACTATTGCTAACTTTGTTATTATAGGAGCTACGATGTATGTTAAATAGGCAAACTAGTAGAATTTTTAATGCTGATTATGATAGTGAAATCAAAAAAACAATTGAGCATCGCATTTCCGAGATATTTGCCAAAACATTTTTTTTTTAATGGAACACCCTGTATATTTTTATATAAATGGATAGAAAATTAAATTCTGAACAAAGATGTCCATATAACTTTCTTTGATAACATTGAAAATAACCGAGTTATTTGGAAATAACTGTTTTAAACCTTTTAAAATCAAATAGCCATGAAACAAAAAACATTCGTTGTTGTCAATTATCCTAATGTGTCAAAATAATAATTGTGCTCGTTAGTTTTTGCAGCTAAAGTAATTAAACGTTGTGTTTACTGTTATTTTCTATCTGAAAATGGTGTTTACACATTTACAAAAGTGTGATATGTTAGAAGCATACCTAGTATGTAATAAAAATGGAAGACAAACCCAGGAATATTATAGCGAGATGTTTCCCGAACGCGAGATTCCAGACCAGCGATATTTTTTGATTCTCTATAGAAGATTAAGAGAAAAAGAAGGAGTTTTCAAGAAAAATAAAAAAAGTAAGCAGTTTATTTTCAATGAAGAAACCAAAATTATAGTTTTAGGATATTTTCAAGCGTTTCCAAATAATTCTACCCGAGATTTATCAAAAGAAGCGGGTTATTCTCTAGGCACTATTCATAGAATTTTGAAAAAACAAATTTGTTCCTTACAAGTATCAACCAGTGCAGAGTTTACACCCTGGTGATAACGAAAGAAGACTTGTGTTCTCACATTGGTTCATTAAAGAATGTCACGAAACTCCCTACTTCTTTAGACATATCTTTTGGAGTGATGAATCTAATTTCTCAAATAGTGGGATGTTCAACAGGAAAATGCATCATTACTGGAGTCCTGAAAATCCATTTCTTGTTCATCCTCGTAATCCACAAAATCGTTTTAGTTTAAACGTATGCTGTGGTATGGTAGTCTCTAGAATTGTTGGCCCATTTTTTTATCGTGGATCTTTAACAGGACAACGTTATGTTGAATTTATGAGTGAAATCGTAGAAAGCTTCTTGGATAATTTAAATTTGTTAGACCGGCCACTCATCCATTTCCAACAAGATGGTGCTCCTGCCCATAACTACCACGGTACAAATGAATTATTGCATCGATTATTTGGAAATCGCTGGATAGGTACAAATGGACCCATTCTGTGGCCTGCACGGTCACCCGACATGACCCCATTGGACTTTTACTTATGGGGGCACGTAAAAAATGAAGTGTATAAGACAAGATATGCAACGGTAGATGAGCTCCAAAATGCTATCACTATGGTCATTAGAACTATTGATAGACGAACTATTTTGAAAGCAACTGGTAGTGTTCAAAAAAGATTAATGAAGTGTGTTGAGCAGGAGGGCAACATTTTTGAACATGTACTGTAAATGATTATGATATTCGTTACCTGCTATCTCGTTCTCTTTTTTTATTGAATAAAATACTTTTCAAGCTACCGGCAATGTAAGTAGGCCTTACATCCATAGCTACAGGGATTGTAAATGGCTGATAACATTCGTGTACTAGTTACCCTTGACGACGGAACTTAATAGTGTCACTTACATTCCTAGGAAAATAATGTTGATTTTAACAGTTCGTTGATATGGTAACAAGCACAGACAACTTAGAATAAATGGGGCTTTTAGAAATTAATTCCGATGACAGCTGTCAAAATGAACTTTTAAAAATATGATTAAATTTCTACCTGTAGGCCTACTTACATTGCCGGTAGCGTGAAAAATTTAATAAGTAACACGGAATGTATCGACTATTAACATTCTCGGCAGGCCACAAGCCTCGGCTTGTATTTACCTACCTTGAATGTTATTACGTCTTTACATTCCTTGTTACTTAAATAACTATATTTTTTTAAATATTGTAAAATTAAGTCTATAAATTCTTTAATTCTGATTTTTTTGTAATCATGTAATAAAATTATTTTGTTCAAAATCGAATTTCCTATCAAACTGTGATAAAACATACAGGGTGTTCCATTTAACTACTTTAGCTGCGAAAACTAACAAGCACAATTATTATTTTGACACATTAGGATAATTGACAACAACGGATGTTTTTTGTTTCATGGCTATTTGATTTTAAAAGGATTAAAACGGTTATTTCCAAATAACTCGGTTATTTTCAATGTTATCAAAGAAAGTTATACGGACATTTTTGTTCAGAATTTAATTTTCTATCCATTTATATAAAAATATACAGGGTGTTCCATTTAAAAAAAAATGTTTCGGTAAATATCTCGGAAATGCGATGCTCAATTGTTTTTTTGATTTCACTATCATAATCAGCATAAAAAATTCTACTAGTTTGCCCATTTAACCGACATCGTAACTCCTATAATAACAAAGTTAGCAATAGTACAGACTTAACTTGGAAGATAAGAACAAAAAAACGAAAAAGTAGATTTTTTTTAATTCATGTAAATCCTCTGGTCATAAGTAGTAAAAATAGAAAAAAAAAAAAAAAAATTGTAAGGCTATTAAATTTGTATTAAGAAATTATATATTTTTATGCTTGTGTTTCGTTTCGTGTTTGAGATATAACACAAACATGCATTTTTTTAAATGTAAACATTTCATTTTAACACAATTAAAAAAAATGTTTTCTCTTTTCATGATTTCTTCTATGCTACTTACGATTTGGTTTTTACTTTTTATTAGTTATTTTTCTCCCCTGTTTGCTGCAAGTTGAGTTTTTTTGTGCTTCTGTGTGCTTTTTCTTATTGCGCCTAATTTGTTTTTACTTTTTTCACTTTTCTTGTTTATTTTCGCATATCTTTGCTTTTCCAGGTCATTTTTTTAGCATTTGGTGCTTTTCTTTTATTATGCTTTAAAGTTTCAGTATTAATTCATTCTTTTCGTGCTCTTTTCTTGGTCTCATGAACTTTGATGCATGTTTCTTGTCTTATTTTTTACATTTCTGCCAAACTTATTTACTGTTTTAGTGTCAGAGTCTATCATTAAAATGACCACACGTGAGCCCATCTTTTTTTGTTAAATTTAGACAATGTTTTATTTAGAAGGCTACAAAAATTTTCCCACCTTTCGTAATCCGTGTAGCACGGTTTTTGTTTGCACGTAGGACTGAACTATCGTTATTCTTCGTTCTGCATTGAAACCTGCTATAATAATTCTCTTAGATATTAGATTCTACCTTTTCTGAACAAGACCTGAAACCTCAAGAATTTTTGAGATTTAATGGTTACTCTTAGCCCTAACTGCTACTGTTATATTGACGGAGGGTAAGAATAATAGTCATTAGGTTCTACTGTAATATAATATTTGTAAATTTTTTACTGATAATTATCGTTACTCTATAATGAAGCACATTATCATCATTATCCATTCCAGAATATGCAGTGAATTCTAATTTAGGTGGAACATTACAGTTTATCGTGGAGATTATAAATTATTGTATTTTATGTCCCTAGGACTCTGAATGGAAAAATGACATTTTTTCTATATCGCGTGATATGAAATATGATATGAATATTTAATACAACCAATTTTTTAAATAAATTATTATTTAATAAGAGACAAGCCACTAGTATAGGTACTCATACATATAACCGATTGCAAAACTGATGCTCACCTGCTTCGTGTGCTAGGAGTTAAGAGAAAAACGATCAAATTTATATTATTTTATTTAAAATGGACAATTTCTATTTTTTAGTGCTACATAAACCAATAGCAATTTTAACAAAATTAATTAGGTGAATCATAAAAACTTAACAATAAACTTCCTACAGCTTAAAAAATTAAGCAGGTACATTAACTGATTCCCATAACTTGTACTTTTATTTAACAAAATAACTTAAAGTTGTGATACGCAGCTGGGAAAATTCCCAAATTGAGTTTTTTCCTCGGGGGAACTTATTGAAAATTCTCGAATATTCCCAAACTTAAATTTGCCGCCAAAACAACAAACTAAACTTTGTGTAAAACTGTAAACACTAAAGACAGTTAAACAGTATAAACGGGAAGTTGAAAAAGTGAATTTTTCAATTATGAGCAGAATGACTCGTAAAACAGTTTGGCAATACTTTTAATTTAATTTTGTTTTGTTATTTAGTTGCTATGGCAACTACAAAGTTTTTGGACTTCAAAATTTCTTATTTAAAGATTTTGTTTTGTAATCCCATCAGAAAAATTGTGTACCAGAAAAAAATAATTGCTGGATCCTGAAATGTGAAAAAAAATGTAGAGTGCCATTTGAAAAACAAAAGTTGGTTAGTATAGCAACCAAATAACTAGACCTATAAAAAATTGAACATCAACCAAGTATGAGCTGAAATTTAACAAACTTTTTTTTATTAAGGCTATATTTTCACAGAATCAATATTTACAAAGTTACAGACATTATTATGTTTTAGTTTTTTCTCACCCTGTATGTATTTTTCTTCGATCTCTTTGCATTTTTTACAATTTAAAAACGGAAAGATCAATACAATTTTTTTTAAATTATTGATTATTATACCTAATTTTCATGAAAAAACAGGGAAAGACATTTGAAATATGGGGTTATTTGATATCAAAACTAATGTCTTAGTGCAACAGCACGTCTGATTATAACCAAAAATAAGAAAAAAAGGGTATTGGAAATTTTCTTAGGAGCATTCAAGGAAAAAACCTGTGTTTTTCCATAAAAAAATAATTTTTCAGCATTTTCCCATCACTAACTAATAGTGAACATATAATTTGAGCCTTAACACCTAAATGATTTTTTTTAGCTGTAAATAGTTTTCCTTTTTATGTTCCACTGATTAATTTTGTTAAACTGTGGTTTGTTAAAAATGCTTGTAATGTGGCAATAGAAAATAAGAATTATTCATTTTAAATTAAATAATATGATGTAAACTTGATTGCCTTTTTACAGTAAATTAAAAAATAATAAAAAGGCAGACTTCTAACACACGAAGTAAACTCTCTACCACTGCGCCACAAGCACAGTTGAGAATCAGTTTTGCAACCGGTTATATCAATGTCCTAGTGGCTTGACTATTATTGAATAATTTTTTTTGTAAGAATTATGAGGCTGTGTGCGAGCACGACTCGCTGATTCCCATCCCACCCCCTTATCCGGGCTCAGCACACTGAGTGCTATACACCGGTCTAACATGCCCCACCCCTGAAAGACATGCAACCCAACATACACACCACACAACCATCCATGGACACGCCGGATTTAACTTATTCAGAAAAATTTCCGACGGGCAGAGGACTCGAACCTACTGCTGCTGGGAAGTCTAGTTTCAAAGCTTGGGACTTTGACCACTAGACCACCCGCTGACCCGAATAATTTATTTAAAGCCTTATTTGTATTAAACTTTCAAGTAAATTGCCATCAGGTGAGGTCTATTTAGGGTGACTGTAAGTTATAGAATTCTCCTAGGGATGTAATATAAAACTATTTCATATTCTCCATGCCAAACTGTAAAGTATTCACTTAATTGGAACTTGCTATATACCGTTCATTCTATAAAATTTTCCCTTCATTGTAGGTCCTTATATTCATTATGCTTTTCAGTTTCTTATTTTTCCATTCTGTAATCGCTGCCGTGTCTACCTCCCTTTTAGTTTTGTCCTGCGAATCTCGGATCGCTTTTTTGCCATCTCTGTTGAATTCTCAACTTCCAGTATTTTTCCCCTGTCCTCTGTTCCATTTAATTAGGTTTTCATTTATCCATCGTTTCTGGTGCCCAATTACTTACTTTTTCTCTGATTGTCATTTGAGTCTTTCTTTCGCATAAGGTGATGTCCCTGTTGACATACATTGTTTTGTTCTCTAGTTTAGAGCAGTTTTAAAATCTTCTGCTTATCCTTCCAATTCCTTCTGTAATTGTACTATGCATTTATTCGTGTTTTTTGTTTAGGTTTCAGTAACCACTGTTCTTACTCTTAATTTTCTTAAACTTCTTAAATTTTAATTTTCTATCGTTTTATCTATTTTGATTGTTGTTACCACTACATTCTTCTTATTGTTTTTGTCTAGTTGCAACCCATCTCTTTTCCATTGATCCTGTGTGTTACGTAATTCATATTTTAATCTATGAACCTCTGCATTGTTCTTCTCACTAATTTTCTTTTGCATTTCATCACTTGCAGGTTTTATTTTTTCTTTTATTGGTTCCAATCATCGAAATCATTAACTCCTCTATTTCTGCATCTGGTTGTGTATTTATTCTTACTACAAATTCTCTTTGCTTGTTTGCCGATCTATTGGGTAATTTATTCTTTTTTACTATTTCCTCATCTTCTACTGACTTACCTCCTCTATTTTCCCTTTTACGTTTTTCAGCTACTTCATTAATACACTTAGATCTAACACCTAAATTATGTATGCATTTATCGCATATTTTATTATCCACCTTGTCACTTACATCAAATAGTTAAAGGAAATGTTTGTTCTAATACTACTACATATTAGTAAATCTATCTGTTTTTTAGGTCCAGGCAAGAAAACGATTGCAGCAATGCAAGAGGCTCTTAAGAAGATGCGTGAAGAAGAAGATCGTGTAAAGAAAGAAGCCGAGGAACAGCTAAAAAGAGAAGAAGAAGCTGAAGAAGCAAGATTAGAAGCTTTAAGGCTTGAAAAGGAAAGAAAAGAAAGAAAAAAACAAAAGGAAAAAGAAAGAAAGGAGAGACTTAAGGCTGAAGGTAAATTACTTACTGCTAAACAGAAAGCTGACCGAGCAAGAGCTCAAGCTATGATCGATAATCTCAAGGCACAAGGTCTCGAATTGCCTGACGTTGGTGAAAGAAAACCAAGACTAGGTACAAGAATTAAACCCTCTAAAATAAAACAACAAAAAAGCATAGAAAAGGATAAGGAAAGTGCATCTGAAGATCTTCAAAAAGGGGAAGAAGCGAAGGTCGAAGAAACCAAAGTGGAGGTGGAAATTGTAGAACAAACATCTGCGAAAGAAACCGAAGCGGATGATGTCAAGGATGCTTGGGATGCTGATAGTTCCGAAGAAGAAGAATCTGAGGAAATGCCACTTGCATCTGGTAATTATGCGTTTTATTTTTTATCTTACATTTCTTTCTCATATTAATAACAATGAACAAGGTGAATTAGGGATGGTATAAACTGATATTTTTCTATATTGGTGACGTGTGACTGACTAAATAGGCCACACCCACTCAAAGTAAGAAAATTAGGTGTTATGTTACGTGTACTGCTGAACTGTGCAGTGTGTGCCTGCACTCTTGCAGCAATGTTTAACTATCTTTTATGATCGTACATAAGTTTTATGTTATTTGACGCTAATGTAGATATAGCATATTGTTAACTGTTTATTTTTTGAGAAATTTAGGCTAAAAAAACACCTGTGATGATGTAATGATTTAAATATGCTAAATTAGAGAGGTATTTAAATATTTTTTATGATAAAATTTAAAAAATGAGGTGGTACTATTTAAAAAATTGAGTTATAGCTAGTTATGTTTTTTTAGTATTTTTGATTAAAATTTAAAAAATAGAATGACTATAATAATTGGTCTAATCTAAACTTTTTTCGATTTTTAATTATAAATTTACTATAGCAAATTTTTAATAATTTGCAACACATGCTTTTAAAGTTGTTAAAATAAATATTCACTTCATGACCATCTTCCTGCAGGAAAACAATACACCTATTTCCACACATTTGTCATGTGACGTCACGAACATGTGTACCATCCCTCATTTATTATTAACCATTTTCAAATTTGAAAAAACAGTTGAAAAGAGAATTTATGTTGTACAAGAATCTATTAAAAAACGTACATGGTGCTATTCAGGCACCTAACTAGAGTCTTTTGGTAGAATGAGCTACTGCTGAGCCAAAGAAAAGTAGGTGGGCTGCACCTTGCCCTACGATGAATAACAACTTATACAGAAAAAGCTATCGGCAAAATTTTTACCGAAATGGCATTAGCAATTTATAAGCCAAAGAAAAAGTAGGTGGGCCGCACCTTGCCCTACTATGAATAACAACTTATGCAAAAAAAGTTATCAGCAAAATGTTTACGCAAATGGCATTAGCAATTTATAAGTAGCTTATACAGGGGTTGAACATCCGTGTTTTTTTTTGTAATTTTTAGGCAAATTGCTATTATTAAAAGAGAAAGGCTAGATATGAAATTTTATCAAGAAAAACATAAAAAGTGCAATCAATACTCACGGTGTGACCTAACAGTAACTCTATCAATTTTTATAAGAGCTGTCCATAAAAGGACTCAATCATCATTTTTGTAACATAATGTAACAAAGTCCCGGATGAAAAACAAAAGGCTCCCATTTTTTTTAGAAAATATATCTAGCCTTAATTTGTTAAGAGTAATTGGCGCCAATTCAGGTTAAACCAGAAGTGCTACATTAGAATAGTGACCTACGCATTACATAATACATTTTTATCAACATTTAAACATCCCAAGTTCATTTCATTAACTTAAATGTTGCGGAAAAAAAGGGGGGGGTACCTAGATTCGTTTATACAGTAAATTCTAATTAAGGTGGAACATACACATAGATTTTGAAATAGTTGTTTATTATGTCCCTAAGAGAATTTTATTCTTTGAAAATTTAATACAAATAAGTCTCTAAATAGATTGTTTAATAATAAGAATGAATAATAAAATACTTTATTACTTCAGCAATATTTATTATTTTAACCTTATACCTATTTCGACATGTTTGCATACTATTATCAAAGATTATGTAACCTGTGTAATGACATGCTGTGTAATACTTCAGGTGCAAAATCTGAAGAACATAGTAAAAGGACAGATGAAAAAGAGGAGTCGGAAGAAGATGATGAAAGTGGTGATGATGAAGATAATGATGAAAGTGATGAAAGCAGTTCTGAAGAATCTGAGGAAGACGATCATCGTACCGATGCCGAAAAACGTAAAGAGAAGGCGAAAGCCAGAATAGAGGTAATTTGTTTTCGTTTTGTTCTACTTATACAGTGTGTAGATAAAGTAAGGAACAAATTCTATATCTCACGAAATATTTTTTTCTAAAAACGTTTGGACACTTAAACTTCCGTTTTATTCCAGCCACGTTTTAAACATATTGCTGTCACGTGACACGAGGCAGTGACTTGATCCTTATTTTTTTTTAATGGAGCGGTATGCCGTGTGACGGCGCATTTGAAAGCTCTTTTCAAGAGGATTTTAGAGCACTGTTTTTTTTTGTCAAATCTTGACCGATAATGTATGGATAAACATTGAATATCTCACAAAAAACACCTGTTTTGGGACAAATCTAGTGTGCGATTTTTAGTTTTGTTTTAATTTTGACGTTTACTCATATTGATTAATGAGTTTGAGCTAATAGACTTTACGAATGAGCTGTAATTTAATTTTTTTTACTCAACAATCAAATTTCTCTGTGATACTCTCCGAATTTTTAAAATTTGGAAATTGCTATTTCTTTTATTCAATAAATACATGGGCATAAAAAATCCACGTCTTGTATAAGCCAAGGAGTGAGAAGTAGAATTGTAGAATAAGGTTTTAAAAGTAATATTTAGGGATGCTACTACTCCCTGTCTTTTTTTAGAATAAATTTTATATTGTGGGTTTTGTCATTTTTTAATCTTAAATTAACTTTTTGTAAAAAAATGAAAAAATGATTGATTTTAGCCTTCGTTTCATGAAAAGGAGGGACTCGTCCTCTAACTTCACCAGCTTTCCCAAATTGCTAGGTTTCGCAGCCCCCTTTTGAAATGTGTTATGATACACTCCCTTTCTAGCAAAACGGAATCTCGAACTTTCCCAAGCGCTGTAGCATGGTCCAGAAATTGTGAGAGTGGGGACAGAACGTATAAAACCATGATGCATGTTCAGTTAGGTTAGTTTAATAGTAAGCGTAGCTGCGAGTAGATGCATAATATTTTGTTTGTGTTCTGTTGCACCTGAGTGATTTAAAGGCACTACAAATATTTGTCGAGTGTGGAAAAATATTTAATCGGGTCTAAACATAATTTTGAGCATGCAAGTACACCTGCGTCTGCAGGTAAAGAAGCTGCCAACACCCCCAAAGCAAAAACTAGGAAATGTGACAAGTATTTGAATTTTGGTTTTATAAATATAGTCATTAATAATGAATAGCGACCACATTGGGTAGTGTGTTTAAATATTTGGGTTACTGACAGTATGAAACCAAATAAACTAAAGAGGCATTTGCAAACAAAGCATAAAGATCATGAAAATAAATCTCGCGATTTCTTTGTGAAGAAATTAGCCTTTAATACAGTTTTATTGTTGCCTCAAAAAGCTCTGCTTGCATCTTTTAAAATTTGCACATTGCATAGCCAAGTGCAAGAAACCTCAAACTATTGCGGAAAATCTTATTCTTCTTGCTGTTGTTGATATGGTCGCAACAATGCTTGGAGATAGTTATGCTAAAGAGATTTAGAAAATACCAGTATCAAATAATACTATTAGTAGGCGCATTAATGATATGTCAGAGGATCTGCAGAAGCAGCTTCTTTCGAAACTCACACGCAAATTATTTGCTATTCAGCTAGATGAGGCAACGGATATTATCAAAGATGCACATTTGATAGCCTACGCTCGTTACTGTGATAATACATCTATAAGCGAGGACTTACTTTTCTGTAAAGAAATTCAGAAAAGAACTACAGGTGCGGATCTATTTCAAATGACTGATAATTCTATAGTAAACTCGGGGCTGGAGTGGAAAAACTGTGTTGGTGTTTGTACTGATGGGGCACCGGCAGTGGCAGGAAAATATGAAGGTCTACAAGCACTTATATGCAAAAAGAATCTAAATCTCACTTGGCATCATTGCATGCTACACGGCGAATCACTCGCTTCGAAGGAAATCAGCCCAGGACTTCATTTGGTATTATCCATTGTAATTTCTGTTGTAAATGATATAAAAACAAGGCTTTTAAGGGCAAGACTATTTTCTGCAATGTCCGATGATATGGGCGCTGACCATTCAGCACTATTGTTATATTGCGAATCTCGGTGGTTATCACATGGAAAAGTTATGCAACGGATCTTTGAGCTTAGGCAGGAAATATATGCGTTTTAAAAGAAGAAAATCACAAAGATGCCGAGAATTTTGTTGACGAACTGTTCATAATGAAACTGACTTATTTGACTGACATTTATGAAAAATTATATATTTTAAGCACCCAGTTGCAAGGAAATAGTACTCATACATTACAACTATCAGATAAAATCACCGGCTTTTCGCGAAAATTGGAACTTTGGTCAAGCAAGATAAACAGTGAAGACAGAAATGTTTATTAATTTAAAAACATTTATTAAAGATAAACGCTATGCTAATGTATGTCATTTTTAGATGCACAGAACATCATTGAAAAACGTTATCTAAAACTTTTAAACGTTACTTCTTTGAAAATGATAGTCTTATGACCAAATACGAGTGAATAACAAACCCGTTTGAAGTTACACCTATAGATTTATCGTTGGAAGAAGAGGAACAATTCATTGATTTAACATCAAGTACAGAAAAGAAGAGACAATTTTCGTCGACAACTGTCGTGTTTTGGATTAACTCGCAAGAGGAATTTCCAGCGTTGTTCAAGAGAACTATACAGATTATATTGCCATTTCCTACATCTTATCTTTGTGAAGTTGGTTTCTCTGCAGTAGCTTGTATAAAATTGAAATACAGAAACCGGCTCAACATCGAACGTGAACTAAGGGTAGCGGTTACTCATTTAGAACCAAACTAGGACAAGTTATGCAGTCACTAGTTTGTTTAAATAAAGGTTGTACTCGTAAGCACATTATATATGCAATCTTTTGTAAAAAAGATAATATGCTAAACATTAATGATTAAGCATTAAGTTAAGATGTTGTGTATTAGTTTCAGTATAGTAATTTCTATTCTACTAGTTTTTGTGCTGCGCCCTCCTTTCAGGACTTTTGTGTCTACCTCCCTTCAAGGGGGCGCGCCCCACAGTTAGGGAAACGCTGAACTATGCTTTTATTTGTATAGATCTTTTGAGCCTAGTCAAGTGGTAATTTGTTGTCATGTTGCCCCACAGTTAGGGAAACGCTGAACTATGCTTTTATTTGTATAGATCTTTTGAGCCTAGTCAAGTGGTAATTTGTTGTCATGTTTTAAGTGTGACCGAGCTTTATCCCAGGCAAAGATTTGTTGTCAAGTTGATTTCTGAGTGGGGTGTCATTATCTTTTGAAATTTTCCTATTAGTAGAATAATCTGCTTAATTTGGCAGTAAGCGTACGATAAAATAGGATTACATAAAAGTGTTAACTGTTAAACAATTACATACTTTGTTTAAACTGCATACATTCTAAAGTATGAACGGTGTCAGAATTTAAAAGAAATTATGTCATGCAAAGTAGCTCATAATTCCCGAACAGATGGTTCGATTTTGATGTGCTTTGGAATAAAAAGGTATATTAAGATTCATCATCAAATAAGTTTTAAATAAAATCCGAAACCGAAAGCGGATGTTAGACATGTTGTTTGGTAGCATCTTTGTTAGGAAACCAAATTTTTTAAATTTGAAAAAGATATTTGATAGAAGATCTTCGGACAAATTCAAATGTTTTGTCTCCGAATAGTTTCAAAAGGGCGGATCGTAAGAGTTTTTGAAAATGTCTAACGCCTTATTGCTCATAAATGGATTGATAAATCGGGATTAAATGTGGTATTAGATAGTCATAATGAAACACAATGTTACTATGTAAGAGACTTTTAGTACGAATGAAAACTGTAAAAACATGCCCGTATGGTTACTGGAGCACGGGTTTGCTAGCCGAGCCGGTGCGATCTTACAGATAACTGTTCTTGTGTGATACAAATGTTGATACAAACATACTTTTGCAATATGGTAAGACAAATTCTAAAGTATAGCAAAACAAAAATGATTCAGGCAAAGTGCTTTGCTCATTTATTTTTCTTTGCTACTTAGTTATTGAAAACGATTTTTCTTTAAATTTTTGAATTACAAAACTGGACATTTTAGTAACAATGCGTACATACAATATATACATTTCGCTTCGACTGGTTGTAGGTACAGCTATGCTCCCTGTTTCTTTCTAAGCAACAGTTTCAGTCTTTGGTAACAGTTTAGTTCTACAAATTTCGTAGGATTTTCAAGAACAGGGTTTATTTAGGATAATTTTTAGTTTAGTTTGAGGACTCTTAACAAAATATAAACTTTTAAATCTTTAATAATTATTATCAATATAATTAATTCACTTTTAACTGAATGTTATTTTTTACAGCAAAGAAAAATTGATGCAGAAAAGAATAGGACGTTAGAAAATCTGCGTGCTGCTGTGGTTTGTGTATTAGGTCATGTAGATACTGGTAAAACGAAGATTCTAGATAAACTTAGACGAACTAATGTTCAAGATGGCGAAGCTGGTGGTATTACACAACAAATCGGTGCTACAAATGTCCCAATTGATGCAATAAAGGAACAAATTAAATATGTTAAAAGTGTAAGTAGTGTTTCTTTGTGTTATTTTGAAATCTTGTTTCTTAATCTACTGTTATGTTGTACTGATGAAATATAGCTAAAATAGTTTCACTGTCTTACTTTAACTTCTTGTTAATTTAACTATGATTGTGGCATACCTTGCCACATGATCAATGTTGACATACAGTATGTATCAAATTGAACCCCCGCTATGAGATCTTGCTTATTTGAAAAGATACGATGACGGTTAAATTAGAGAAAAATATTTTATGGCCACTAATCTACTATCTTGCTTAGTTTCTGAAAAAACTAAGAAAACCTGTAAGTTTAGATTTTCTGTTTTTGGCTATGACTCGTTTGTCATTTATATTGCATATTTGTAGTTAACACGTTATTTATACACTTTCTATGCATAATTTAAATTTTTTATTAAATTTAGTATAACCGTTACCATTTTTTATTTTCACTGCCCCACTTTCTCTCTTGCCTTAAATTTTAATAAAGCTGAATTTGGAATAAGGCCAAAATCGTGGATTAAATATGTTACTTTTGTATTTTTCAATAAACCTGCTTTCCCATACATCGAGTCGTCTATTATTTGACACTGTTTTTAAAAGTTTTAGGTCTTTGGCTTGTATTAGATGTCCAGTTTCAAGAATATGGGTTGCAACGCAAGATTTGTCTGGTCTGTTAAATCTAAAGTGAGCTAAGTGTTCTGTGAAACATGTGCTAATTTTTCTTTTAGTCTGACCTATGTAATGACTGGGACAAGAAGAACAATTAACTTGGTAAATACCAGATTTTGCTTCGTTCTCAGTGAGGTCTTTGGTGTTGCCTAAAAGATTTTTCAAAGTATTTTTAGTAGAAACTGTGGGGTAGAAGCCAGCATTTCTAAAAACTTTTTTTATTTTGTTAAAAACAAGGGGATGGTAGTTCGAAGGGATCCAATGTTGTTGGGTGTCGAGGAATTGATTTGAAGTGTAGTTCTTTGAGAAAATTGTTTTTTGCCGTTAGCTTTTCTTAAAATGTTTGTAACTAGTGAAGTATATATATATATAACAGCATTTCAGGCCTGAAGGCCTATAGCTTGGATACGGGTTTTCCATAGCTTCCGATTTCTTGCCATGGTTTCCCATTCCTGGAGGTTGTACTGGGTGGTGTCTTCATTTATGTTATCCCACCAAGTTTTCCTCGGTCTCCCTCTCCTATTCCTTCCTGGTATTACTGCGTTTGTTGTGGTTTTAATTATGTCGTTTTCTGGTAGTCGTGCTATGTGACCTAACCATCTAAGTCTGCTCTGGGTTATAACTGCGTTTATTCCTATGTCTTTGTATAGTTCTTTTATTTCTTCGTTGGCTCTCCTTCTCCAGATTCCATTTTCATTTTTTCCACCATATATTCTTCTCAGAGCCCTCCTTTCAAATACCTCTAAGTTTTTTTTGCATTCTTCCGTGACGGTCCAGGTTTCGCTCGCGTAGGTCACTACCGGCCTTATTATTGTTTTGTATATTCGAACTTTAGATTTTTTACTGATGTTTTTATCACTTAACACCTTATTTAATGCACCGGCACATTTTGAACCAGCTGTAATTCGCCTTTTTATCTCACTACTGCACTTCCCTTTACTTGTTATTTCTGTTCCAAGGTACACTACGCTAGGCGTTAGATTAAATTTATATTCGGTATTATTATGTCTTTTTATTTTTATGTCGACTTCACGTTGGTTCTTATTTCCCAGGATCATGTAGCAGGATTTATCTTGGTTTATTTCCAGTCCTACTTTCCCCGCTTCTTTTTCGAACTTACTTGTAATGTCTTTTAATTCTTCTCTTGTTCTTGATAATATAACTATATCATCAGCGAATGCTAGTAATTGGTAAGAGTTTTTCAGAATAATGTTGTCTGTTTTGATTTTACTTTCTCTTATTACGTTTTCGAGGGTTATATTAAATAAGGTTGACGACAATGGGTCGCCTTGCTTAACTCCTGTATTGCTTTGAAAGCCTTCCGATAGTTGACTTTGGTAGGTTACTTTATTCGTTGTTTCTTGTAGTGTCATTTTAGTTAATTGTATGAGTTTCTTTTTTATCCCTAAATTTTGCATTGCTTCGTAGATTTTTTCCCTTTTCATCCTATCAAAGGCCTGCTTGAAGTCTATAAATATTGCATGAATTGGGGTGTTTTTCTTTTCACAGATTTCTTGAATTTGTCGTAACATAAATATGTGATTTATTGTTGATTTTCCAGTTCTAAATCCCGCTTGATACTGTCCTATTTTGTCTTTGATTTCCTCCTGAATTTTGTTGTTTATTAGTTTTACCAGTAGTTTGTATGTTACATTTAGTAGTGCAACTGGGCGATAATTTGCTGGATTTTGTGTGTTGCCTTTCTTGTGTATGGGGTAAATCAACGATTGGTTCCATTCTGTGGGCATGATTTCTTCTTTCCAAATTTGTTTAAGTAGACCATGTAGCCTTTTTAGTAGCTCTTCGTTGCCATTTTTTATTTGTTCGATTATGATTCCATCACATCCCGGGCTTTTATTGTTTTTTGTTTCCCTTATCACTTCTATTAACTCTTCCTCAGTTGGTTCTCCTTGTTGATCGTTCCCTTCCTTTCGATGGTGTAGTTCATTTTGGTTTTCATTCTTGTCTTGTGTTAGGATATTCTTATAATGTTGTTCCCAGATCTCCAATATTTGTTTAGTTCCCACACATACTTCCCCTTGCTGGTTTTTTAGGGCAACTGTAGGTGTTTGATATCCTTTTCTTTCTTCCTTTAGCTTCTTGTAGAATAGTTTTGTATTGTTGTTTCTAAAGCTTTCTTCCCTTGCCTTCAGTTTTTCGTTTATTGCTTCTCTTTTTTTGTTTCTGATCAGGTTTTGTGTGCCGTTCCTTGTTCGTCTGTACAACTCTATATTTTCCTGCGTGTTATCTTTTAGCATTCTTATTCTTAGTTCGTTCCTTTCTTGTATTGCTTTCTTGCAGTCGTTATCGAACCATTGCTTTTCCTGTTTGTGGGTTGGCGGGTTTAAGGATAACTTTGTACTTAATGTTATTGTGTCTTTTATGTTGTTCCATTCTTCGTTTACCTCTTCTGATACTTTTTTTGAAGTTATTATTTTTTTGGTGCTTTCACCGTATTTCGCGTGATTGTATTCTTTACTCCAATTCGCTTTTTTCTTGCTTATGCCATCTTGGAGCCTAGGTCGTTTTTGTTTGAGTTTTGCTACTACTAGTATGTGATCTGAGTCTATGTCTGCCCCACGGTAAGATCTCACGTTTAAGATTTGATTCTCGTGTATTTTCTCTATTAATATGTGATCGATTTGGTTATAGTTCATCCTATTTGGGCTTATCCATGTTGCTTTATAAATATCTTTGCGCTTTTGACGAGTGCTTTTGATGATCATTTTTTTGCTAGCCGCGAAGTCAATTAATTTTTGTCCATTCTCCTTAGTCTTGTTGTGTAGGCTTTCTGACCCGGCTATTTCTCTATTACGTTCTTCAGTTCCAATTTGTGCATTGAAGTCGCCTATTATAATTTTTACATCAAAATTGGCTATTTTGTTTACTGCGTTTTCTATTGTATCATAAAATTCTTGCTTTACGTCTTCATCTTTGTCCTCTGTAGGTGCATGGGCATTAATTATTGTCGTTTTCCTGAACGTTCCTTTTAATCTTATTATGCTTATTCTGTCATTGATCACCTTAAAGTCTAGAATCTTTTCTTTTAAGTCGTTTTTTATTATGAAGCCTGTACCAAGCCTATTTTTTTCCCCTCCTCCTAAACACCAGATGTAGTTTTCGTATTTATTTATTGCTATTCCTTTTATGTTCGTTTCCTGTACGGCTAGTATATCTAAATTATATTTTTTTAGTTCCTGTGTCAGTTGCTTCTTACTTCCTTCTTTGTTTAGTCCTTGTAGATTCCATGTTGCTAGTTTAATTGTTTGTTCCTTATTTCGTTTAACCGTGAATTTTGCCTTGTTTGATGCAGTGTTCGTCTTAAAGAATCCGTCCTTTGGATATGTAGCTAGTTTTTTGGCCCCTGATTTTTTGATTTTATCAGGGAGCCCCCCTCTGCATCCGACCATTCGTACTTTATTTTGTTGATTTCTACTTTCCTGTATCCTATTTTAGTTGTCTTGCCTTTTCCTCTTTCTTCTCTGGCCACTTTCCTAATTGCTGCTTGTATTCTTTGTTCGTCTGGGGTTAAGTCAGAGTCTATATACACCTCGGCATCCCTTATATTGCTTTTTTGCTTTAATATTTGTAGTTTTTGGTCAAAGTTCTGTATTTTTACTATGGTCGCCTTTGTTTCCGGCTTTCCTATCTTGTATGCTTCTTCTATGTCTGCGTTTATGCCTATTTCTTGTTGTATAAATTCCTGTACTTCTTGCTTGAGGTTTGCTTTATTGAATTCTTTACCTTTAATGATAACGTTGTTTCTCTTTCTATTTCTTTCCTGGTTTTCGAGTCTTCTTTTCAGGCTGTCTATTTCTTTGTTTAGTTCGGTTTTATCCGCTTTTCTTTCTACTTCCTTTTTCAGTAGGTCTTCTTTTATGCACCTTATTTCTTCTCCGTATTGCTTCATCTGCCTATTGATGTTATTCATTTCCGCCTCGATGTTATTTATTTTCGCCATAGTACAGCTGGTATCTTCTTTAATTTCTTTCATCTGCGTTGCCAGGCCCTTTATTAATATTTCTAGGTTTTCCATTTCTATTTCCTTGGGCTTCACTTCTTCTTGATTCGCTGTGTTATTTTTTGTTTTTGGTGGGGATCTCTCTAATTTCTTGCTCTTCTTGAACGCATCAACTTCTTTCTCCGGTGATTTGTTCTCTTGCTCCTGTCTTTTCCTTTTGTATATATACTCTTCAATACTTCCAACGCTGTTTTTTCTGTTTTTCGTATCAGACATTGGTTTTCTGTCAATTCTGGTTGTTTCGAGTCCGTTGATTTCTCAGTTTTCGCGCGCGCCTTGCTTGTGTTACGCCTCTGGTGGCTTTCCCACGATACGCCACTGTACGGAGGTCACATTCATAAATGCTCCAATCCGGCAGCTTTATATTGTTGGTACTTGCGCACTTGCTAGTGACCCTTATCTCCGTGTATTTCGAGATTCTCGCCTGTATGTTATCAGCCACTACGCCAAAACAAAACTTTCCGCGCTTTGCTACGTCCAACTCTTGTAGAAATTCGTCTCGCAAACTTTAGCACCACTTCAATTACACTCCACTTCTTTGCTTTCCACTTTTACACTTTTGACCTATTAAAATTGCCAAATTTGCAGCACTGTGTGACGCGGTCGTTTTTACGATTGCACGTCGACACTCAAAATCCAACTAGTGAAGTAGAGAAGAAATTATTAAATTTAGCAACTTTTTTTTTATGAAATTTATTGGTGGATCTACACTTATGTCGGGTTTGGGTGGGTTTTCTATTTCCATCATTCCCTCCACAGTGTTTTCTATATTCAGCACTTCTCTAAAATGTTCCATCCATCTGTCCAACTGTTCCTCTGCTGTAGTTAATGTTCTCCCCTCTTTTATTACCTTTTGTACTGCCCATTTTCCTAATATTCTCATACAGTGTTCTATTATCCCCTGTGGCTGCTGCCCTTCCTGCTTCCTCTGCTATACTCTCTGTATACTTGTTTTTATCCTTTTTAATTTGTTTCTTATTTCGTTGGCTACCCTTTCATTCTCCTTCTGTATTTCCATCGTCTTTTTTTTCCATTTTTATTTCTAGACCCTTTCGCTTTATCTTTTTCCTTTCTTTGATTGCTTCCCAGGTATCCTCACTCATCCATTGTTTCTTCCTGCTTTCTGTGTACCTAATAATTTCTTTACTAGTTTCAATAAAGGCGTTTATGTACCCCTTTTTCTCTTTTAATCTGCTTATGAACGTCTTTCTAGTTATTTCTTCTTCTAGTTTTGTATCAAAGTTTCTTCCATTCCTCACTTTGTATTCGCATCTAGCTCTTGTTAGGTTTGCATGTACTTTTGCCAGCACTAAATGGTGGTCAGATTCTATGTTTGCTCGTCTCCTGTTTCTTGTGTCCTGGAGCACTGTATCGTATGCCTCACTTATACAGATATGGTCTATCTGGCTCTCGGTTTTCTTGTTGGGTGATACATCACTTTAACATTTCTTATGCGAAAATAGTGTTCCTCTTATTTTAAGCTGGTCAAGTCCACAAAGTTTCAACATTAACTCCATTTTCGTTTCTTTCCCCATATAATTTTTGGCCATCACATTTGCGAACCCGCTGTTATCCGTCCCAACCTTGGCATTGAAGTCCCTTATTAATTCTTCCCTTCTTCGGGTATGGTTCTCATTACTTGACTCAGGTTGTCGTAGAATTTTTCTTTATACTCATATTCTGCCACATTTGTGAGTGCATAACATTGGAACACTAAATGCTTTCCCGCTTGATACAGTGTTCTTACATTCCACGTTGCCACCTTGATTATCTCTTTTTTTTCTCTCGTTTGATGCCACCTTTACATCTTCTGATATGTTGCTTTCTTTTTGTTTCTGTGTTCCCCTCCCTCCACCCATCCTTTTTGTCATTCGTTCTCATTACCATTTTTGCCGCCATTTATCTCTCTGCTTTGCTCATTGCTAGTTTTTTCCCTATCAGGCTTCCTCCTTCTATTTCGAACTATTCATATTTGGTGTTATCTACCTCCATTTTCCTGTATCTTACTTTAGTCTTCTTCCCCTTCGCCTTTTCTTTCCTTGCCACCTTTCTGATTGCTGTCTGGGTCTTTTGTTCTTCTTGGGTTAAGTCGCACTCTATATATATTGCTAGTCTACTGTTTTGCTTAGCATCTCAAGTTTTTGTTTGAAGTTTTCCAGTTTTACCACAGTCATCCTCACTTATTTTCCCACCTTGTACGCTTCTTCTATGACTGTATCTGTATCTCCTGTTAGATTCAACATAGAAAAGTGTCTTAATAATGCGTTAACTGGATATATGTAGTATAAATGACAAATGAGTTATAGCCGAAATCAAAAAATTCAAAATTTTGGTTTTTGTTTCATTTCTTTTAGAAACTAAGCAAGATAGCTCCAATTTCTTTTTAGATTATTACTCGGCATAAAATTTCATAAATTTTCTCTAATTTAACCGTCGTATTTCTTCAAATAAGCGAGAGCCCAATAGTTAACACGCAATTTGATATAACCTGTATATTTTAAACAGATAGTTTTTTATGCAAGAAAATTTCACAAATTTTCTCTAATTTAACCGTCGTATTTCTTCAAATAAGCGAGAGCCCAACAGTTAACATGCAATTTGATACAACCTGTATATTTTAAGGAGATAGTTTTTTATGCAAGAAAATTTCACAAATTTTCGCTAATTTAACCGTCGTATTTAATCAAATAAGCGAGAGCCCAATAGTTAACACGCAATTTCATACAACCTGTATATTTTAAACAAATAGTTTTTTATGCAAGAAACATTTTATAAAAAATGATTGAAAATTGGCTGTTCGTGTTATTACAAACAATTTTTTTAAGATAATATTTTTTTGTTTTAGTATCCTGATATGAACTTCAAATTACCTGGTTTATTGATCATAGACACTCCTGGTCACGAGTCATTTAGTAATTTAAGAAGTAGAGGTTCATCTTTGTGTGATATTGCTATCCTAGTTGTTGATATTATGCATGGGCTAGAACCACAAACAATAGAATCATTAAATTTACTGAAGACAAAGAAAACTCCATTTGTCGTAGCTCTTAATAAAATTGATCGTCTTTATGACTGGCAAACTATGAATAGGAAAGATATATGCGATATAATTAAAGGGCAGGCTGCAAATACTCAATTGGAATTTGAACAGCGTAAAAAAGAAGTTATATTACAATTTGCCGAGCAAGGTTTAAATGCTGCTTTGTGTTACGAAAATCCAGATGAAAGAAGCTATGTTTCTTTGGTTCCAACTAGTGCAGTTACTGGTGAAGGTATGGGAAATTTGTTATCTTTGATTGTGGACAACTGCCAAAATAGGTTAACAAAACGACTTATGTACTCTGAGGAACTTCAAGCTACAGTATTAGAAGTTAAAGCAATATCTGGATTGGGTACTACTATTGATGCTATTCTTATAAATGGAACTTTGAGAGAAGGCGACACCATGGTCCTTGCCGGTACTGATGGTCCAATCACAACACAAATCAGATCTCTTCTTATGCCACAGCCTATGAAAGAACTTCGAGTAAAGGTAAGAATTGAAAGAGACTGATTTAAAAGGCTCCGATGAATAAAATGTGTTATTATAAACTTTAGCACGTATAAGTATATACAATGTGTTCATTAAATAGGACGTTGGAATGTTAATCTCCAGAATTAAAAAACAAAACTTGAAATTCTGCTAATAGACTATTCTTTGTTTTAAATATTTGGTCACATTGGATAGGCAGTTTATTTGAAAGGAACCAAGGGCCATAGCTAAAATGTTTAATCGGTCACTTTGTATTTTTCATGTTATCTTATTTAGGGCTTAATTCTCTTCTTCTCTTCCTAGCTCCAGTTATTACTTATTTCAAAAATGTTTGATTTTTATTGTAATAGGTGTAAATAGTGACTAGTAACATTGGCTTAAACAGTGAATTTGACAATTAACAATGAAGCTTGGACAATTAAACAACGAAAAACGACCAATGAATAGTGAGCAATTCGGAATTAACAGTAAATAATGAAATAATAAGTTAGTACTACTCACACACACAAAATATATGCTTTTGCTAGGAGGTATCCCCATTCTAAATAAAAGGGAATTAAATCCTGAATAAGATGTGATGAAAAATACAAGACGTTTTATTAAAAATGTAGTTATGGCAATTGAAAATGGCATAAATGGTTACTCTCAAATAAACACTGTTTACAATGTGACCAAACATTTTTAGTGTCATAACATAACCGACTGATAGTCTTTATTAACAGGATTCAAAATTTTGATTCTTAATTCTAAAAATTAATGTACGCCCATTTTTATGTTCGGCATGTCTACCAGTTTTTCCAAAAAAAAATTCATAACATGCTTGGCAACACCGCAAAAATATTTAAAAAACCAAATATAATTGTATAGGCGAATTATGATGGATAAGAATATGTAAAAACATAGAGAATGTTAACGTTAAAAAAAATTCATGTTAATGCTTCCCAGGAAAAACAACATCCTGTAGAGTAGAAAATAAATCTAGGTTATGCAGATATTGAAACTCTTGCCTAAAACCTTTTATATTAAATTCAATATAAAAGAATGTCGTGCTAAATGGGCACGCTGAATATTATTAAATGGTGCTTGCGTATCGCTATTATTATTAAATTTAAAATCCAAGAAATTGTGCAAGGTGGCGATTGTAAACTTTTTGTTTCCTAAATGGAACACCTTGCATAACTTTGCATTTTGTTAAGGCTTATATCATTTGGTAACTCCAATTACACCCATTTTAGTAACACTTTTTAGTTCATGACGACTTAATGTTATATTAAATTATAGCAAACCAGGATAAAACATTGTGATTTTATTCCGTTATATCTCAACATATAGTTTGTTGCATAATTAATAAGACGTTGTGTTGCACTCTGTTTTTTGATTTAGTGCATCCATGATTCCTGTAAAACAAAACACTAAAGTCTCGCTATTTACTGTGACGGCTAGAACTATAAGGGAATGTTTGTTTTTTTTCTTAATGAACTATGGCCCTACTAGATTCAAAAAACATAACCCAACAAAATGACTTAATTACGCAACAAAATTTTATTTAAAAAGTTGGGGAATTTAAAAAAATAAGTTATGACCGTTTAAAAAGTGAGAATTTTTTTATATTTTTTGATATCTTCTTGCCACAATAAAATGTTTAAACAAAATAATGAAGAAAACACTTAAAGTTCATTATTCTTTTGTTTTCAAAGCCAACAAAAAATTAATTATGAATATTATTAGGCATTTAAGGTTTTTTTAACGCGGCCAAAATTAAAAGTTAATGGGTAAGTATTATACATAGCTGTAGAGGAAATTAAAAGATCTATCCAAATATGCAAAAATACACAGGGTGTTCCATTAAAAATAAAAAATTGCTATAACTTCCGGTTAAACTAAAAGTCCAAATTAACACGGTTTTGTGTCGTAATATGCATTTTTATGTGTATATTACCCAAAGAAAATTTGAAATTAATTATTTAAAAGTTGAGTAATTGACCGGTTGTTATCTGTTGTCACGGTCATCCGGTCTATATATTCCTTATTACAGTTAAATTTACCAAGCTTAAATTGTGCACCATTTTTATAGCACAATAAAAAACAACCTATGAACAACCACTGAATAACTCCTTACTGAGAACTTAGTACTGTAACTTTTTAACAACTATTGTTTCGAGCAGATCAAAATTTCAAATTGAAATGCGGTGTGTTACATATTTAACACAAAATTTACTACATTTTGTAATGTTGGCGTACTTAAAAAAATAGTTTTTAGAAAATTAATTAAAAAACTGCCAACCGGGTCTTTTCTCTGACAAGTTCTCCAATTGAAATCACAATACGCTCGTAACATACCTTCCAAATTAGATTTTACAATTAAAAACTGTATATATTAATCATTATGAACACAGAATTGTGAAAGACTGTTTGAATATGTAACGCATCACAAATTGACATTGACCTTCTACAAAATGACGTCCAGCTTTAATTTTTATATAGAAATGTGTGGGGAATGCTATCTGCTTATGTGATGCAATTGGCGCACGTATTGTCTACCACTAAGTATTCGGCACTTGGCTAAATAATTGGTTTAAGTTGGGTAAATTTGGTACATAGCCAAATAGTTGGACTAATATTTGGTAGTTGAACAAATATTTGATAGAATAATTGGCCTAATATTTGGTACTTGACCGAATATTTGATAAATAAATTGGCCTAATATTCGGACTGCTTGACCAGACTGCTTTATCAGTATCAGTTCTTAGGCTTACCCGATTAAGTATTAACATGTGACTTGAAATCTTTACGGAAAAGTATGTGCAACATATGCAACAAATTTACTTAAAGAATATGTACTACGATGAGTCACACTGTATAATTAAAACTGTTTTGATACTTTTAAATACAGCATAGGCAGACAGAAGCCTGTCAGTCCTGTTTATTGTTCTTATTTGTCTGTATCTTATTAGCATGCAATGGTATAAGTATATTTCTATTTTCAGAATGCATATGTGGAGTATAAAGAAATCAGAGCAGCACAAGGTGTTAAAATAGCAGCTAAAGAATTAGAAAAAGCAATTGCTGGCTTAAACTTATATGTTGCTCAAAAACCAGATGAAGTGGATCTTGTTGTAGAAGATGTAGCTAAGGAACTGAAGTCTGCTTTATCAAGCATAAAACTGCAAGAACGTGGTGTGTATGTGCAAGCATCAACTTTAGGATCTCTTGAAGCATTACTGGAATTTTTGCGAACCAGCCGTATACCAGTAAGTTTTTTAAAATACCCTTTATGTCGTTATTTGGAACTATTGAATATTGGTTTTCTGTTTTAAAAGAAATATGTTATATACAAATTGTTAAAAATAAAAATTTTTATAAATTCAATAAATTAAAACCCGTGATTAGCTGCAAGCATTAAATGAATGTGTGGATAAAACCAGAAGAGGTTGAGTAAAGCCAAGTTTCTGTTTTTAGCTGTGATACATGTAACCTTTCATTAATAATGAATCTTGCTAATAAAAAAAAATTGTTGCTCATATTTACAATAGCTTTGAAGTTTACAGTCACGGCTGTTTATTAAACAATACTAAATATTGCTGGCGATAGTTCTGTAAAGCAATAAAAGTTATTGCTTCTAATAATAATAAATACATTTATTTAGAAGCCATTTAGTTACTTGTATCTGAGTATATCAGTGAAATTATAATACAGGGTGTAAACTTTAATTCTGCTCACCATTGGGATGTCTGAAACAGTAAGAGATAGAAGTCCATTATCCGAGTTTCACATATGATTGTTTCGTCGCTTTTTAGCAATTTATCAAAAAACATTCATTTAGAAATTAATCTAAATTAAATTATTTTAATTTGACAGTTGTGTAAAAATCAATTTTTGCAAGTAAAATGCCTTTGGTATCCCTGGTAACTGTTTAAAAGCGGGAGCCAAAATTACTTTGTCTCTGGCTAAGCAACAATTAACAACTTTGGACCACAAAATGAGGGTTGAGAAGCCTACTTTTTAACAAGGTCGACGCCATAGATAAAGAATATACATATGGTCGATGCGAAAATAGTTATTTGTGTCACAAGGGGAAAAAAGACATTTTCTTCCCGAGTTCCACATATGATTTTTTCGTCGACCTTGAAAAATTTATCAATAAACATTGTTTTAAAATTAATCTAAATTAAATTATTTTAAATTAATAGTTGTGTAAAAATAGACTATTGCAAGTAAGATGCCTGTTATCCACTAACCAAGACCTATCAAAGGAAAATAAACGAAACATAAACAACATTCACATTTAAAAGCTGGAGCAAAATCACTTTGTTTCCTGGCAGGAGACAATAACAAGGAACTAGAGTGCATCGTTTAACCCCGAGTGTGAAGTTTATTTGCTCGAGCATAAGCGAGGGCAATAATCACACTTGTCCAGTGGTATATACGCTATTTTTTGCACAAACTAATACGTTTAACTATTATAGGTATATGAAATACTTAATTACTTCAACAATATTTATTTATTTTAATCTTATATGTATTTCGGCATGTTTACATGCCATTTTCAAAGGTTATATTAGAAAATAAACAGTTAGTGTTGTTATAGCAATAGAACTTGGTGACTTGATCTCAGCAATCGTCTGCAGATGACTTGATTTCTCATTCCAAAATGTCCAATGGAGGAGAATTTAAAAGATCTATTTGCTCATTCATTAACGGTGCAGTTTTTAAATGTTTGTGAATTTCAAAAGCTAGTATATCTAATTTACGTTTATCATCACAAAATTGTAAACATTTTATAGTGTTATTAGATGTCATTGAATGATTGTCTTCTAGTAAGTGTTTAGCGTAATTGGATTTATGTGGTTGTTTGTAACTGTAACAACGTACGTGTTCTTTATACCTAATATCAAAATTTTTAATTGTTTGACTTATATAAACCAAATTACAATGCGAACAATTGAATTTGTAAATGCCTGATTTTAGCAGATCATCTGTTTTTGATTTTGCAATAAACAAAGTGTTTAAGATGTTTTTAGTTGTTTTAAAACTTACTTTATAAATTTGTTTTGTTTATTATTTTACCAATTTTTTCTGATTTGTCACCTAAATATGGAATCGAGGCATAATTAATTGTATTGGATAAATTTGGGGTATTTGGATAAATTTTGTGAATGACAAATCAGAAAAAATTGCTAAAATTATAAACAAAACAAATATAAAGTAAGTTTCAAAACAGCTAGAAACATATTTAACACTTTGTTTAATGCAAAATCAATACCAGATGATTTGCTAAAATCAGGCATTTACAAATTAATTTGTTTGCATTGTAATGTGGTTTATATAGACCAGACAATTAGAAATTTTGGTATTAGGTATATATAGCACTTGAGCAAGTCGGCTCGAACGTGTATAGTATATTAAAGTATCTTTTAGTACCCCCATATAAAATCAATTTGTAGTTATTCCTAGTACGTCAACGGAAAATATTGAGAAAAGATTTGCGGGTCGGTACTATATTTTTAGGATTGTAGATTATTGCCATTCTTTATTTTTCCTACGTAAATAGAAAAGATCATTGCCAATTTTGCTTATATTTACTGATCTTGTCTTTGTAGTCATTATTAGTTACAGACCTGTTTTACAGCAGAACAGTGCAAATGCGTACTTGACATTTTTATTCATTGACACAGAATGTAGACACCCTAAGCAACGCATGTTGTGTAATAGTTACACAAAACATTAAAACGATTTGTGAATGTTTTCCTAAAATGAACACTGGTTGTTCTCTATGTTTCGTAGTTTTGTGTACATATGGTATAGCTTCTCTCAAGTAAGGTAGTCTCTCCTAAGTGGAATTTATTTAAATTTGAAATTTTTTTTCTTACAAAAATTTTACCAGCTGTGAATGGAGATTTGAATTAGTTTGCTGTTAAGATGTCTATAAAATGGCAAAACATCATATACCGAGTTCCCATTTTAAAACTCTGAACCTAAATTTTTTTAAATAGGCAACACACAATGCAACCCCTAGATCACTATGCATTTCTACCATTTTTTTATAAATTGAGATCAGAGTTGTTTTACAGTACATGTATCTACTAATGATTAAGTACAAATTTAAGGTTACTTTAATAACTCAAATTTAATATTTGACAACAATAACTACAATAATTTAATAGGAACATAGTACAAAAACTAACGAAGCAGGTGTTCAAATTGCCTTCCCCCTTCGTTTTCGCAGAGTATAATTCTTCTACGCATCGAACCTCTTAACACAAGCTAACATTTCCGGTGTGATAGAGCGACAACATTGAATTATCCTTTCGCGTAGATGTTCTTCATTTCGAATGGGCACTTCATAGACATCATTTTTCACTTTTCCCCACAAAAAGAAGTCTAGCGGAGTCAAATCGGGACTACGGGCAGGCCAAGGATGCAATGCACCTCGTCCAATTACGCGTCCCTCAAAACGTTGGTTAAGGTAATTTCTCACATCCCTATGAAAATGCGGAGGTGCACCATCATTTAAAAACCACATGCTATTCCGTACGTTTTAAGGAACTGTTTGGAGGAGAGCCGGTAGTTCATTAATTAAGAAATTTAAATACATTTTACCATCTAAATTTCCATTAAAGAAATGTGGACCTATTACAGAATCGCCAATAATACCGCACCACACATTAAGACAAAAAATTCTCTGAAAATGAGTTATCCTGATCCAGCGGGGATTGTCTTGGGCGTAATAGTGGCAGTTATGTCAATTAACCATGTTTGAAAACCTCGCTTCATCACAGAATAATACCATACTTAAAAATTCTGCATTGTCGTTTAATTGCCGTCTAAGAAATTGACAATACTGAACACGATGCTCATAATCCCTATCTTCAAGATGGTGTATGGTATAAACATGGTAGAGGTGAAATTTGTTCGCCTTAAGAATATCGAAAACAGAACTTTTGCTAATGTTTAAGGCATTTGCAATCGCTCTTTGACTTGTATGGGGATTATCCGTAACCATTTCAATTACAGCTACTTCATTATGTTCAACCGTGCCCTTACTTTGGTTTTGAAAATTGCCCATACTTTTGTAAATTCAGAAGAAGCATTCTAAATGTTTTGTCTGTTGGAATTCGTCTACCTGGAAAGCGTTGCGCATACAAAGTACTGGCAGCACTCGCATTTTTTCGACATTCAGCTAGAATTAGAAGCATGTCCACTTTGTCAGCGTTGGAATACATTCTGCACCAAAGATTAGTTAGTGATCGATAATCTTTGTTTTGCACCGTTCAAGTAATGTGGCTTAACGAATTTGATTAGTAAACTGTCAAGTTAATGCAAACATGATTGCCCTGATCTTAATTATAGAAATATTTTGTTTTAAAATAATAGTTGGCAGTGACTTGTATTGTGTGTTGCCTATTTAAAAAAATTTAGGCTCGGAGTTTTAAAATGGGCACTCTGTATTTAAACAGTGCGATCGTAGTATGGAGTAAATTCATTAAAAACGTAAATCTAAACTAAACGCAAAAACCCTTGAACCTGTATAACGATTTAGTTTAAAACACACACGTCAGTGGCCACAAAATATTTTTGTCAACTTATTTGTATTAAGTGATGTCATCATTATTTTTTTAACATAAAGTTTTTATTAGGTCATTTTGATAGAGATGATAGTTCTTTTCAATGTTATGCCCATTTACAGCCTGGCAATGACCAAGGTCAAAAACTAATTCTTCTAAAACATTTTCAATAATAATTGCTGGTGTTATTAAACGTGTTTCTTGCCGAATTTACTCCTTCGTCTCTTCTACATGTTAAGTCTGTTTGTATACACTTTACTTTTTAACTACTTCCGCAAAAATTAATCAAGAGGTGTAAGATCCGAGAATGTGGCTGACCACTCCATAGGTCCTCGTACATTAACTGCATAATACGGTGGAGTTACGTCCTGTTGGAACCAGATGTTATTATTTAGAATATCTGCATCGTTGGGAAATAATATGGCTAATGCAGGAATGTGATCATTTTGAAGGAATTACGAATAGCCTTTTCTAGTCAAAATAGCTTCAAAGAAGCTAGAAAACATAAACATTACCTCGTAGTTTGAACAATGTTAGTCACAAGATACTGCTTTTAGTCACTTAATGTCTCTTCTAGCTAAGAAATATTCAAGGTATGTAAATTGTAACACATACATACAATTTGTTTTCTGTTTATGCGATTTTAAAAATTTTGATACTTCTGTAAAATTTATCTATAGCTTTTAAATTTATAACTTTATTACCTTATAATTGCATAAGCATATTATAGCACAACTGGATAAACCGACATCCTTTACAACTTCTGTAAAGCTTCAGTTTAATAGTTTCTATTGTTATTATTAACTACATAGGTAGATAAGTAAAAACAGAAGAAAAAAAAACTTCTTTAACATATTAATGCTTTCTTACAACAAAACTACTTATATCTTGAATTGATTACAAACATAATTTTAAGTATATCTAACAGTTGAAAGTTACAGTTGAACCTGCAAGAAAAAATGCTAATAATTAAAGAAATAATTCAACCATCTTTACTTTTTCATTGTAGTTCTTTCTTCTGTTTTATCAATAATGATAAACAGAGTTTGGAAATGGTGTAGCTTTATTCAAGCAACTAAAAAATGTTTTCACTTAATAACTGGTTGTTGTAAGTAGTTACAAAATCTAAAAATAGTTGGAGCTTTGATTGATTAATACGTTTTCTTCACTGTGACATTTTAAAGTAGGCCTTGTCCCTCTTATACTGCATCAGATGTCCTCTTTCGTTAATGAGTCCAGCCCTGCATCTAGGGCAGCAATGACCTGTATCCTGTCTGCTACTGTGTAAAAAGGATGTGTTTTATTGTATCTCTATTGCACTTGCTTTACTGTGTACTGAGAGTAGGTAGTAAATCGTAAAGGTGATACTATATACAGATACGTATTTAGAGAATTTATTTAAAAAGCAAAATTATGGCAGTGGTAGAAGATTTTTTAGATTATCCTTAGAAGACACGTTTAAAACAACACAAATGCAAAGATATTTGTTTTGGTAGCTCTTAAATTTTCAATTTTAAGTTTAGAAAAAATTAGTTTTAACATTAGAAGTCTAGCACCGTCAGCAGTATATTACCATAATATAAATACTGCAAAACAAGACTTAATTTTCAGACTTTAAGTAAAAGTGTTTGCAAAATTTTGCAAACCTATAGTCGTCTATATTGCAAAATGTTAGATTACTATTGTAAATACGAAGAAACATATTTGAAATTGTGTTTAAATTACAAGATTTCTCTTAAAATTTCAACACTACACTAACCTTTAATTGTCCTAAAATTTTATTTGCATTGTTCACACTCTTACTTTAATTTATTTCGTAAATGCATGTTGATTTTCAACTTTTGGTTTTGCTTTCCTGTACTATTAATATAGGACTACATCAAATTGGCAATTTTGAAATGTAACGAAAAACATTGTTTTGGGGCTTAAGGAACCAAAAACACTGTTTTTTTAATATGTCGGTCCATGGGTGGGTCTATGGTCTAAGTTTGATAAACTTGAGAATATGCCAAAAATTCATTGAGAAAAGAAATTTTCGAAACTCAATTTGGAAGCGGATTCATAACATGTTTTTAAGCATTATTTTTATTCAGAAAGTTAATTTTGCAATTTTGAAAACGGAATACGCTTTTTTTTGAACACTCTAGCTTTAAAATGGCGATTAATACGGTTTTTTGAGCAATTCAGGTTCAACGCCTTATTACTCAAAACAGATTGGCAGATCCCGATTAAGTTTGAGCCCGAAAACATAACAATGTAAAAAAAATTGCGCCAATTTCTCTGTGGCGACTTCTACTTATTTTTGTGATTTGGAAATTAATGTCCTTATTATATATTAAATAAACCAGAGACGGTAGAAAATTACTGTTTAAGCTAAATTGGTAATCAATGATAGTAAAATATGCCCGGAATAATCTTCTGAACTTATTTTTAGATTAACATCTCCTCTGGTGTTTTTCAATCCCAAGCATTCTTTTTTCCAAAAATAGAAAAATGTATTCTATTTTTTTTTTTAATTTAACATGTCGTTTGAACCCCACCCCCTTATTTGAAGCAATACAAGGGCGGTTAAATTGGGACTAAGTTGCGAAATTTTACACTCATAAATAATTTGAAAAAGAAATGAGTTTAGATTTTTAGAAATCTAAAAAATCTGAAATTTTCTTTTGTTCTTTGGCTATAACTCATTTTCATTTATTTTACATGGTTTTCGCTTAGGCATTATTAGGGCACTCCTTTATTCTGAATCTAATTCTTTTATCAGATTTGATATAACTACTACCATTGTTGATTTTCGACTGGAATTTTTATTCTTATGAGCCACATTTTAAAATTTTTAGTAATAAAATAGTTTTTTTTTTTAAATTTCGATTGAATTTTCTTTGTTTTCAGTACTTTATTTTAAAAAAAAAGGAAATTTTATAAGGTTAAAATAAAAAAAAAAACTGTTGCGTTAAGAGTTGTTTTATTTACAATAAATTAAAATGAACGCCAACGAAGTAAAGCTAGAACTTATTTATAAATTTTTAGGAGTCGCATTGTAAGACAAATGTTTTTTTACACCAAATTCACGCCTGTTATCTCTACCTCAGAAACCAGAATTCAGTGTCGACTTTGCACATTTGTTCGCTGATTATATGGGGGAGTCCAATTTGAATCAGCTGGATACGAGGGTTGTAACGACCTACCCGTAAGAAGCGAAATGCCACTTATTTTTTTTGTAAATATAAAAACCCAATAATTTTTAAAATATGAGAACTCTCAGAGAGGTGCTTCTCCAATTTTTAATTTTAGAAGCTATTATAAGTTTTTTACACTTTGGTTGGAATACCCTTATGAAAAATTTATTTGTAACCCAATTGAAACCATTTTTTCTTATATAGTATGGAGAATGAAAAGTTGTATCTTAGGAGAATATTAAATGTTACAAGATGTAAAAAAGCCCAGCCTACTGCGATTTCTTTTCTTATTCCAACAATAAATAACCAGACCTAATATCGGACAATTTTATCGTTTACCCCAAGACTTTAATATTTTTAGGATAATAAGTCTGGTTATTTATTGTTGGAATAATTGTTACTTATGAATTAAATTGATTGTTTAAACTGTAAACAGTTGTTTTATTGGCTTTTCATGACACACCGCGATAGTTATGGGTGAATCTTTAAGCACTAACTCGAAATTTTTGTTATTTTATAAAACTTTTAAAAATCGTAAATTTTTTCTGAAAGTTCGTACAATGACATTTCAGAGGGACCTAAACAAGATTATGCAATCGATTTTTCAATAAAAAAAATTCCTAATATCGCTTTTCGTATTTTGGCAAAGAAAAAGAATCGCAGTTGGCTTTTACATCTTGTTACATTTAATTTTCTCCTAAGATACAAATTATTACCCTTTATACTATTAAAAAACGGTTTTAATTGGGCTACAAATAAATTTTAGAGGGTTGTTTCCAAGTATAGTAGGACATACTGTATTCTATGTCCAAATATTTGGAGACAGTAATTGCATATTATGTATATCTTAGCATGAAAAGATTAATTTAGTGGTTAAAATATAGGCTTAGCTCAGTCGAATAATTCAGTATTGCCGTGCAAACAAAAATAACATCTTCGTGTTGCACCACACAATTGAGACAACTTGGTTAATTAAAATTTACAGTTTATTATTCTCGCCCTAGCAAGTCATGCAATTAATTATTATTTCACGGTATGCGAAACTTTTCATTTAAGCAAACGTTTTTACCTAAAAAATTACAGCATCACGAATCTTCATAATGTCATCTTGGAAATAAAACCCATAAGCAGGTCGTTTTTATTGGTTGCACGTGTAGTTATTTCTCAGAAGGTTTATAGGCTTTTAAGATTATAGTATTCTGAAAAATTAAAAAATGCTGTTCTTATTTTTTACTTCCATTTGCTTATCGCTCTAAAATGTTTTCAAAGGATAAAGAGCTGATTAATGTGGCTTTTACAATTTAGTAGTGAGCTTTATATTTTCATAAGATAAGAAACTACTTCCAAGAAGGGTGTAATATACATCCATATGTAAAATCTACTTTTTTTTGTCAAGTGTGAAAAAAAACTCACGGTTTGAGCATAGACCGATGCAAATTTTCTTAATTTCAAAGAACGATCATAATTTTTTTTGTTCTAATATTTCGGTCAAAAATTGTTACGATTAACCGGTTAACCGCCGAATTCGCGGTATCCGAATGATCGAATACCGACTAATTTCCTAACCAGTTAACCGGTTAGAATTTATGTAAAAATCGACCCCAAATTTCGAGAATAGCAGGAATGAACAACATTATGAGGTTTGAAATCTATAGCAAAATCTGTAAGCTAAACTGTTTTTAATTTCCTACACTTTCAGTATAGGGAAGTATTGATTTCATGCAATTTTGACTTTAATGCCTTATTACTCAAAAACAGGTTGGCAGATGTTACTCTGTGAGAATTTTTTAACGCATAAAAATTGCGATGGAAAAAATATTGCTCAAAAACTGACCACACAATATTTTTCTTTTTTTAACTTTGCTCGCTCATAGGGCTGGGAATGAGCTACAATTTGCTTTATGTACCGGCTAATTTCTCTGCAAATCCTTCTATGAATTTTCAAAATTCTGAGATTTTCAAAAAAATATTGCTGAAAAACTGACCAAATTTTATAGGCTCGTAGAGCTAAGGAGGAGATTCAATTTGGTTCGAATTCTAGTCCGCCAATTGTTTTGTGACGCCCTCTATGAATTTTTGAAAATCGAAATTTTACACCCATTTATTTAATCAACGGGGGACGATAAAAAAATTTCTGCTTAACCTAAATTGCTCATGAGTGGTAGTAGAACAAGATTAGCAGCTTAATATTTAGATGGAGCAAAAATTATATGAGTTAATTCCGCTCACCTACATTTTTGGCCGACGAATTTGTGCTTCCTTTTTAGTTTTCTCTAATCCCAAGAAATATTTTTCCAAAAAATCGTTTATTTTTCTCCTAAGAAAACTAAGAAAAATGTTAGATTAGGAAATACAGTAAGACATGGCCATAAGCAGCTCGCACTAACCAAGCAGGTGGCTTTAAGTAATGAGAACCGGACCAACACCATTACGTTGAAGCAGCCGCAAGCAGTGAGGTGGTGGCTATGACATAGCTCGTTGTGACTGCACGTCATATTATGTCTTTTTAATTGCACCACCGATATTTATACAACTTGTTGCATTTGCCTTTTGCGGAGTAATATAAATGTGGGTTTGTTTTGCATCGCCACTGCTGTGGAGCTCCAACGTTTTTTTTTTAACTTAATTTAAGTCGATCTACAGATACTCTGAGTTAATTTCAAAAGCTTGAGTGGTATTCGGCGAGATTAGGCGAGATTATTTTATGAAGACAAAATTAAACCAATGGCGGAATTTGTTTGTCGTTGTTTATTAGCGAAACCATGAAGTAAGTAGGGCGTAAGTAGGCGTTGTCAAGGTAAACAACTGTAAGTAATACACATGAAATATTATCGAAATTATTGGTCTAATTTTCATTTAAGTAGGTAGGTTAATGCTGCATTTTGATTGAGTGTAATGTGCATGAATAAAATAATCCATTAAATAACAGTTAACGCGGTTTGCATTTATTTAATCAAATATTATTGATTGACAACAAAGTGACAAGTCTGTAAGTGTTCATTTACCAAAATTTAGCGTACTAATTTTTACTTTGGAATTACAGCTGATTGGATAAAATAATAGGTGGGGTTTGCGTACTTATAAAATTAATATAACGGAAATAAAATTTTTGATGTCGTTTTTTGCAACACCGAGTGCAATAAATCGACTCCTGCTTACCTGAAAATTTTATGCGATTAAAATGTATCTAAGACTGTCGTTGAAAGTACACAAGTTTCGGAATTTCACCTAAAAACTTATGCGGCATAACTTTGCTTGAAGTAAGTTTTATTATCTATTCTAAACGATTTCAAAAACACCTTTAATTATTTTGCATTACTTCCTCATAAAATAAACTATGTTTCGAGTTTTCGATATTTTTCTTACATGGTAGATAACGATTACGATCCTGTTGTACAATTAAAATACTGCAGACGTTAAAAATTATTTTAAAAATATTTTTACGGGTATACAATAAAATAAAAGCAGAACGTTTTAGTCACCTTGTTAATGGAATCCTACTCAATCTAAGAATTTCAACAGAACATTATGATAGCGAACTAGACGTTTATACCAATCATAAAATCCATTGGCAGCTTACCGTTTACGCACGATGGTCGTGGAATTAAATAATTCTAATTACCTTTTTTGCTATTCAAATGAAATACTTACCTAAATTGAAACGTTCTTGTTGAAGGAAGTTATTAGGTTGTTACGCGTATGTTAATTAACAATAGGAAGGTTTAATATGTATTTTTACTTTCCTATACTCTCAGTGAGGGGTAGTAGGTATTGATTTTATGAAAAGTTTCGAGATTTCGATGGGAATACATGTTTTGGACTTTCAGTAACCCAAAAAGTGATTTTTACAAAATGTCTGTATGTGCAACTCAATATCTCCCGAACGATTTAAATGGGCCGATTTTTATGCGATTCGGAATGTGGGGTATAAATATCATCGACAAACAAGCTGTTATAAAGCTCCTAAACTGGAAATGGAAGTTGGAGATTTTTGTTTGACAGCTGTTTTTCGGTAACAGATTTTTACTTTTCATACCTTCGATATAGGGAAGTATTAATTTCATGAAAAATTTCGAAATCTAGATTTTAACGGAAATACACGTTTTGAGGCTTAAGGAACCCAAAAACGTAGTTTTTAAATAATGTCTGTCTGTGGGTGGGTAGGTGTGTGACGCCTCTGCAGGCGAAAGTACTGGACCGATTTTAATGAAATTTTAAATCAAGAGGTATATCAAAAATTGTAGTTCAGGTTAAGCTTTTCAAAAAAATCCGAAACTGGAAACAGAAGTTAGATATGTTTTTTTGGCAGCGTTTTTTCTCAAAACTAAATTTTGAAAATTTGAGGGCGGAATCTGAGAGAAGAACTTAAGGGAAACCGAAAACTTTTTTACCGAATTCCTCTCTAGCTTCAAAATGGCGGCCGCTACAGCGTTTTGAAAATCTCGATTTTAACGCCCATTTACTCAAAAAGTAGTTGTCTGATCGGGATCAGCTACCACTTGTTTGAGAGCTCTTCCTAGGTAGTATAAGATGAAATAAAATTAGTTTTGAAAATCCGACCGATTGAAAAAACGATCGCAATAGCTTTGCTTCAATATTGAAAATTTTCAAAAACTGCCCACACGAATTTATTTAAACTTTCTAAGCCGATAGAGCTGGCATTGAACTACAAATTCATTTTTTACTTATCTCTCAAATTTAACTGTGACGCCTTCCAGGAATTTTTTTAAATTTGAAATTGATTTATTGTTTATTCAAAAACGCAAACGCTGATCGTTATAAACTTTTGTCAATTCGATAGATTATTTAAAGTATTTTGTTGGGACTATTTTAAAAATTAAGAATAAAACGACACTTTTTAATATCAACAAAGCGTTTTCCGGCAGTTACATGATTTTAACTAGGCCTATCAGTTAGCTCTAGTTAAAAAATATATTTTTCATTATTTGCATATTTTTGATAACTTCCCAAATAAAGCTATTATAGCCATTTTTGTCCGACATCCGAAGCGGAATTTGCAACCGCGCTTCGGCGGGCGCTTACCTTGCTTCGTACAGTAGTCGCTGCTTCTATGGGTAGAGTTACGGTACGGAAACCAATTCAACAGGCTATCGCAAATTTAAATTCCCGCTGCTTGTTTTCTTAGAAATCTAGGACTCTCTGAACTGTACAACGTTATAATTATTATAAGTTGCACTCTCACAAATACGGCAACGGCAAGTATTAGTATCTAGTATTGGCTACAATTTGTTGTTTTTTTTTTAAATCTATAATTTCACTGTGGTGCTTTCTATGAATTTTGATTGATGGAATGGAAGGTTACAATTATAAAATATACACTTGCAAATACGGTAAGTATTAATATCTAGTATGGGAAAGTCCACTCGAAGTCCACACTTCAGCTTTTTTTATTTATATTTATAAACCTGTAGTAGGTCATAGGTTCAATCTAAAGTGACTTGATGTAAAAAGAAAATAGTGACTAGTGCGCGCGCGTGCGTGCGTGCACGAACGTGAGAGTGAGAGAGAGAGAGAGAGGGAGAGAGAGGGGGGGGGGAGAATCTAAAACTATAAACAGAAGTTAGACATGTTTTTTTTTAATACCGTTGTTTCCACAATTTTGGAAAAAAATGGCCACGGAATCTGAGAGAAGAACGTAAGAGAAATCGAAAACTTTTTTACCGAACTCTCTCGCCTCAAAATAGCGGCCGCTACAACTTTTTAAAAATCTCAACTTTAACGCCCATTTACTCGAAAAGGTGTTGTCTGATCGGTATTAGCACAGATAAGGTTAACACTACAGATATACGACCCTTTATACAAAATGTCCGCTCATATTTGGAGACGACATTAGCGTTAGTTTGGCTACAACGCACCAGACCAATTTTAGGGCGCTGCTATCGCTATTTGTTTATTACTGTTGAAATGTGCTGGAAACTGTTTTTTCGGGGATTTGAGTGCATCTGTCACATCACGAATATAATTTAAGTAGAATTGGCTTCAATATTAATTATTTACGAAAAATTGCGATTTGACAATTAAACATAGCAGATGGCTGTCTAACTTTTGGTTTGAATATGTGCTAAGTAATCTGCTCAATTACAGTCATCTGTGACTTAATTTTAAATTGTCATTGTAGCGCCATCTTTTTGCAAATTATTAATCATATAAAACAAGCTGCCTATAGCTCACATATTTACCGTATATCTGTAGTGTTAACCTTATCTGTGGTATTAGCTACAACTTGTTTGAGAGCACTTTGTAGGTAGTATACGATAAAGTAACATAAATTTTGCAAATCTAAAAACGATTGCCATATTTTAAAAATTTAAAAAAAAAATTGTCAAAAACTGTCCACACGATTTTTTTTTAACTTTCCGAGCTGATAGAGCTTGTAGTGAACTACAAATTTATTTTTTACTAATCTCCTAATTTTTGCTCTGACCCCCTCTAAGAATTTTTGAAAAATTCAAAATCGATTAATTGATTATTCAAATACGCAAACTCTAATCATTATAAACATTTATCAGTTCGATAAACTATTTGAAGTACTTTATCAGGATCCGGAAGAATTTTCAACTATTTTAAAAATTAAGAAAAAAACGATACTTTTTAATATCAACAACGCGTTTTCCGGGAGTTACGTGATTTTAACTACGCCTATCAATTAGATCTAGTTAAAAAATATATTTTTCATTCTTTGCATGTTTTTGGTAACTCTTTAAATAAACTTTTTCTATTTTGGTCTCTGACAGTAGTTTGAATTGTTTGAAATTGTTTTAAATGTTACCAACAGCCACATAACAAAAAAAAAACAAAAAAACTTCCTAATCGATTATATTTTTAAATTAAAATACAGGGTCGCTATTAAAGATGGAACCAAAGCTCTCCTGCTAAAACGGTTTGAGATATAGATATGGAAATTGGAAGGCTTCCATTTGAAATTATTTCGCATATTTTGAGGTTACAAAAATTTTTTTTGGCACATGATTTTTGAGCGCGGCCGCCATCTTCAATTTTTTTAAATGGCAACATGGGCTTTGTGATACATCATTAGAAAGCTTATTTTTTTTCTCTTTCTTACTACCTTAATCATGTATGGTGTTAAAGTAGAAAATAATGCCGTATGCGTGGCTGGCTATAATGTATTGCACTTTAAATCTAGATACCTTTGCAATACGAAACGTCAAAAATAAACAAAAAACAATCAGCACGGGTTTAATAAGTGACAAAAAACACAGTACATATGGTTTGTTTCCTTACAACTATTGTATTACGTGACAAATAAACCTTAATTTCGTGAAATATGGCAAAGGTTTTTCTAATTTTTCTGCATTATTTTCTACTTTAACACCATACATGATTAAAGTAGTAAGAAAGAGAAAAAAATAAGCTTTCTAATGATGTATCACAAAGCCCATGTTGCCATTTAAAAAAATTCAAGATGCCGGCCGCGCTCAAAAGTCATGTGTCAAAAAAATTTTTTTTAACCTCAAAATATGCGAAATAATTTCAAATGGAAGCCTTCCAATTTTCATATCTATATCTCAAACCGTTTTAGCAGGAGAGCTTTGGTTCCATCTTTAATAGCGACCCTGTATAAAATAAGGTAATTTTTAACTTTTTTGGACCAAAATAGAAAAAATAGTATAAAATACACGTTTCATAAGACATTTAAGCGCACTTGTCCATTAGAAAACTCGCCGCAAGCGGCTCGTTTTCTAACTTGGACGCGTGCTCTAAAATCATGTCTTATGAAACTTGTTTTTTAATATACTAATTTATATCGATGTTTAGTCCGAAAACTGACCGAGCTGTAATAAACGTGAAGTAGGGATTGGAACGGAGGATTGCTCATATAGCTTGTTTTCTTAAAAATCTAATACTCGGTGAACTGCACAACTTTATAATTATAAAAAATTACACAGTTGCAAATTCGGTATTCGGCCAATGACCAAAATCAATATTTGGGAAATCGTTGATTAATGTCCGAATTAGTCCGATGGGAGATGCATGCCATTGATATTTTGGAAATCGTAGCAGCTACAAAGTCAGTTGAATGAGGAAAGTTGTAGATATTTTAGAACATAACTTGTGAAATAATTCATGCTTACTAGATATTTGGAAATAATCAAACGTTTTAGATTGTATGAGATAATAATTTTTAAGCTTTTTGTTTAGTTTTCGAGATATAACATAAACTAGTATTTTTTTAAATGTCAATCATGATAATTTTTTAACCATTAAAAAGTTTCTTTTTTTCTCTTTTCAAAGATATGGAGGTTTATGTACTTATTTAAAAAACTTACAAAATAAAAAAGGAATTAATAACATATATTATGGTGTGTCATGGACAAACATAATAATACCTTATTAAATATAAGTAATAATACTACAAATAATGTAATATTATAGCATAGTTGCGCGCTTTATTATTTTACCGTAATTGCTCATATTTAGCATTTTTAAACAATTTGCAAGTGAGCATTATAAATTATTTTTAATATTTATTATTTTTATTTTATAAACATGCATGATAAATGTCAGGGGTCAAAATTTACACATTTACCTCACATAGTGGAAAATAATTTAAACGGTGATTTAGTGAAGTCGTGGCCTTAAAACCAGGCGGCCCCAGTTCAAATCCCGTGGCAGACCTGTACTTAAAAAAATACATTTCTTACCCCTGCTATCTTATCTTAATCCTGCACCATACCTATAATTTATTTTTAATTTTATCTTTGTATTATTTAAAAAAGCATTTACTTAAAATATGTTTTCATTTCATTTAAATTTAAAACACTAAGCAATTGTTACCTCTTTTAACACTACAACAGGTCACCTTTAATTTTTTTTCTATTATTTTAATTAATTGTGTCAAGTTTGCCAACTGACATTTTTATCATGCACGTTTGTAAAATAGAACAATATATATTAAAAATAATTTGTAATGCTCACTTGCTAATTGTTTAAAACCGTTAAGCCGCGTTCACAGAACAGCGGCAGCGGCAGTGGTACCCCAACCAGCTAACCAATGAAATAACTGCTTAACTACAAAACTTATTTTAGGTTAACGTCAACGAAAAATCGCTGCCGCTGTTCTGCGAAGCCGGCCTTAAATATAAGCAATTGGTAAAATAAGAAGCTGCGCAACTATGATAATAGCTTCACGATTTACAAACTAATCATCAAGATGCCGTTCTTATTTCATAGGCGACTGTGAGTTTTTTTGATCGCTTTGTAGAATTGTCTCCACTTAATGGTTGCAGCATTTTAATAAATTAATTTTAAGCAAACTATAAACATAAATAAAAACGCTTAGTTATTATAATAACTCAACGATTTGTAATATGATCATCGACATGCCACAGCCGGTCTTGTTTCATAGGCGACTGCAAGTTTTTTTTACCGGTGTGTAGAACTGCATTTACTTAATGTTTGTAGTATTGAAATAAATTAATTCAAAGCAAACTGCCAACATTTAACTATTAAATTATTTGTAGTATTATTACTGACATTTAGAAAAGTAGTTTTTGTATTTGTCCATGGCACACCATGAGTTTATGTTTTATTTCGAAAACTATACAAAACAGACTCGCTAAAAAATTATCTCATAGAATGTAAAAAGGTGTATAACTTGTCTCTAACTTTTTTTTTCTATTTTCATTATTAACAAAGAAATTGCAATGTAAACAATTTAATTTTTTCGCTGTTATCAAATATCTAGTAAACTATTCATTATTTAAAAAAAACAAAACGCTACTAAGCTATGCTCTAATACTCGCCGTCAAACCTGAGAAAAGCGACGCAACTCCATTCGGTCGCACAGGCATATGTCCTTCCTTAAGTCGGCTATCATTCTTAGTTCTGCAATGGGGTACACTCTAGTTAAAAATGTTCAACTTTCGGTATGTACCGTTTGCTAACTTTTTTTTTTAATATTGTGTGCTCAAACATAACCCTATGGATGACCTATTATTTGGTTGGTGTTCCAACCCGCTAATTTTTTTGTGGCGCGTTCTATGAAAATTGAAAACGCATATCCTTTTATTTAATAATTTCTGTATAAGCTAAATTGCTCATCGTCATGAGTGATAGTACAATAAGATTTAGAACTAAATGTTTAGGTGCAGCAATATTTAGCATCAAGTTGTTGGCTGACGATTTTTCATCTTTGGTTTCTTCTTTGGTTTCCTTTAATCCCAAGAAATTATTTTTTTCTCGCACAATAACCTAGGAATTCTGTTTCTAACTGCAGTTCTAACACTAAATATAAAGCAAAACTTCATTTGACTGGGGAAAGAATATTATGATAATGTAATCTACGTTAATCTTATGTTCTTATAATATCTCTTGAGCCTACAATGTTGATGCAAAAATACTTTGAAAATATGATAACTGATAAGTAACAATTCTAAAGTATTGCAAAGTCAAGGCGCAATTGCTTAGGTCATTTGTTTCCGTCTGCGTGTACCTAGAAAAATTCTTGTTTAACCGTTTTACTAAAAAGATTGTATTATAGAGTTTATAGTAATGTGACCAAAAGAGCTCAGAATTGAGAGGAGCGCTGCTGCGCTGTCCTCGATAGCAAACATACCGATAAGGGCATGGCCAGTCAGATATACTCAGTTCGTAATCGATTAAACAATTATAGAGCAAAGTTTGTGTATATTTTACAGCACTCCGACCGACGCCTCTGTATATTTAAAAGATTAGGTATACTATCCACCTACATATTATCATCATGTTGTACCTTCATTATCTAAAAACACAAACTATCCAGTATACACTCTAACAGAATAAATTATATCCACGTGTAAGAACGTGCAAATATTTACGAATAGTCAGCTATTTTATGTAAAATGCTATTTTGTTTATGAAAAGCAAAGCCAAACAGGAAGTTTTTGCAATTCATTAACGTCGATTTTAAAAACATTGCTCTCTCATTGAAAATAGACAATTTCGTAGTAGAGCACAGGACGCGCACGGAGTGATTCATTGTATTCTTTTCATCGGAGGAACAAATTTGAACTGTTTCAAAATTAATTATTATTATCCTCCAATTAGTATGATCAATCATTCACAATTGCATTATTAGAAAAAAAAGTATTTTAAAATAATTTATAAATTGTGACGTTGAAACTTGAAAGCTCACTTCCGCCATTTAATAATTATGCACTATTATTCTGTTCTAGTCTACACTGTTTATTACACTTACATAAAATGTATATTGTATATCATCTAGAATTCTAGACAACGGAAACACGTTTTAAGTAAAAACCTGAAATTAAATACATTGTTCGATGAGAACGTTTTGCCGACAGGAAATTGAAGTTTGCATTTTCCTTTCATGTTAATTTTTTGTATAATCATCCTTTGGTTCTAACGAAACATTTCTTCTTGTTTTATATGATTATTTTAATATTTATGGTAAAACAACATCTTACCGGAAATATTAAGCCGCTCATGTAAAGTTGTTACGAGAAATGTCATCAGAGATATAGAGGATATGCAGTAAAGGTAAACTGTAGCAATGTGGATGTAATAAATTTATTAGCCGACAGTATCCCGGTGTAGTATTTATTATTTCGTTTTCGGTTTAAATTAATGTTAAGAACGTTTTCGTTCTGTACAAGAATGGACAATGAGGTCGACGTCTGCAACGTATAAACCAACGATCTTTAAAAAAAACACATTTTCTAATGTGTGAGAATTTTAAAGATAAATTGTTATTAAGCTGTTTTGTATTTTAAATTAGGTTAACATAAACGCATTCAGGGACAAAATTAGTAAAAGATAAACAAAAAATTAGCAAATCACTTTGCCTGGTCTTTCCTACTCTTAAGAAATTGTTACTTATCATATGTTATGCGCGAACAGTGACTATGATAAGGTGCTTCTCGACGGCATCAGAGGGCACAGCGAGGAACTACAGCGGAAGCATATCTGTGTCGTACTGTATTTAGAAACCCAATATTTATAATTTAAAATATTCGTTTCTTTGATTTTTTTATTGGAAAAATATTCTTTGCGGTTGAAGAAAACCAAATACGTTACAACAAATCGATCGACAAAAAATTAGATGGGAGGAGGAAATTTTAAATAGGATTACCGAATGCCGAAACAGATATTTTATCGTTTCTCGTATATTAAATAAAGGGGTATGAATTTTTTATTTTCTAAAATTCGTAAAAGGCGTCAGAGATGATTTGGCGGAATGGAACACCAACCTAATTGTAGTTCCTCCCTATTTCTAAAAGCATACAAAATAAAAAAACTATTCGTTTTGCCAGTTTTTGAACAATATTTTTTTTCGAAAATTTCTAAACAATTTTTATTTTTTTTTATTGGTTAACAATTTTGTTCTCCTAGGCCTATTATTAAAATATTAAAATAAATTTGATCCCGATAGGTCAACTAGTAGTGTTAAGAAATTTTAAACAATCGTAAGGCTGTCTCTCTTATTTGAAGCTAGAAAGTTCGGAAATGGCGTTTGATTTACGCTAAGGTTTTCTATCAGATTAAAAAAATTTAACTTCCTAAAAAAATTTACTAAAAAAAACTTGTCTAACTTCCAGTTTCGGTTTTTAAGCTTATTTTATGAATGAATTTTTGATAATTTCCAAAAAACTGTTGCTCTAAAACTGGCTACGCGCCATTTTTGTAGGATTATTATATACCATAAAATAATGATGACATTTCGAACTGAAATCGTTAAACAGACCATCAAGTCCGCTGTATGTACAGTGCGAATGTACACTATCAAACAAATTTTGTTTTTACCCGGTTTTGTTGCATTTACTGAACTATTGAAGATGACAAATTTGACAAAAATTAATTAATAATCTCTGTCGGAATTATTTTTTCTAGAAAAACTTTTTCTTGCCGTTCGGATGTGTTTTTTTTTACATCCGCACTAACATGTGTATTGTAATAATAATAACGCGGTTTTTAGAGTAAACCCGTAGGTACTTGTTTATACATTATTAGCTATGAAACAAGAACGTTTATTCTAGAAAATCATGATGTAACGATTAGAAATTTAAAATAAGTTCTTAATAGTAATAATGGATTCGTTAATTCAGTAAACGCTCATAAAAGTTCACTTTGAACCAATTTAACATATCATGAATGAAGTTCATTGTGAAAATCTAGAATACACAATTTCATTGAACAAACTGCGCAACTGTATCCTTGTATTGATTTTTGTTTCGTGGAAACTTGAATGAATGGTGTGTCCTAGCGCTTGTGAATGTAAAAGAAAACAATGCGCACAACTTACATGTTAGAAATTGTACGTTGTGCTAATTTAACATTTACGTATCGCACGCACACATTAAAAATCTTCAAGTAAAACTCGTTGGAAATAATCCACATGCCAAGGAGAAATTTATGAATGAAATTGGTTGAAAAACGAGTAGCTAACCTACTTATGAACCTGAATGTACCGGAAACGGTATGTCAGGGACTTTGAGAAATGTCCAAGAAATAATTACGTTATCATATTTACATTTACAAATAACCTGAGCAATAACAATGGTGTTTTTAACATTGTTTGGATTTTTTTATGTGAACCATAGGTTGCGGGAATAAACATTACTTATTCTTAATTTTTTAAACTTAAATCAATAACTAACTGCATTGGTACTTTAGTATTACCTCTAATAAAAGTGATTATTAAGGTTTTTTTTATACAACTTAAAATCATATTATGTATTGTATGTTTATTGCATTATACATTATTTTGTTGTATTGTATTATTTTGCGTTTTTCGGTCTTCATACGGTAGTTTCGTATATTACAGAAATCCAAGTGTATTACGAAATATTTGAAATTCGTTTATTAATTCACAATTATTACGCCTTTTAAATTTGTACTAAATTTATATTGTTATAGTCAAAATATCTGCGATAACTAATATTTTTCAAAACAAGGAGGCGGGTAATTGCTACATAATGTATTTTTTGATAAGTTTATATTTTTAAAACTTGCGGGTATTTTTTAGTACCTTTTGTTGTAATTGCGTACGACACTCGGCTTCCATTTTTTTCCTCTAAATTAAATGTTTGCTTTACAGTGAGTTATATCAAAAGTTGGGTCTGTATTTCTAATTATGTTTTCCTGTTTTATTAGACAGTACGTCATTTTTATATGAAAGATGTCTAATTAATGAAAAACATGGTGAGAAGTTATACATTATATAAACATATCCTGTGAATTTTCAGACAAAATGGCGTCAACATCTATTGTTTCTGTACATAATACTACGTAATGTTGTATTAAAATGTGTACAAAATATGAATGGCCGGATGTGTACATATCAATGGACTAATTATTGTGCTTATCAGCTCTTAAGTCTTCACAAATATAACAAGGTCGTTAAGGCAATTCTACGATAACACCATGTTAACATTAGAAGTAGTGCATGTGGAATTCGAGGGATACAAGATTAAATTTATAAATCGTTGTGTTCTTTATTGTATTTATTTTGTCATAAATTAACTTTTATGGTTCCCATTGACCTTCGCTAATTGATTCTTAAGTGCTTTTCAATTAATTAGCGCACGCTTCATTAACTAGTTTGTACTGTTAGATTGAAATGCACGTTTTCCCTAGGTACACATCTTCCCATTCTGTTTGAATATTTAGTTATTTACTATTGGAACAGACGATTAATTCTTGTACTATTTTGGTTATTAGCTTTTAAAGCATACGCGGCAAAGGGTGGCAATACCATATATAACCTACAGAAAGTGATCCTACAACTATATAACAGCAATTGGGTTATGCTTTAACGAGCCCGACTCTAACCAAATAGCGATGCGACTACTATACTTATGGTGACCATACGTCCCGATTTTTGCCAGACAGTCCCGATTTTCAAGTCCGTGTCCCACTATCCGTGCAAAAGCTGCCGGGACGCTAAAATTTACCGGTTTTTGAGAAATTGTCCCACTTTTAAGCTCGAAACTTTTCTGCGTGTTTTACACTCGTATAATTGTAGTTATATGATCGCCAACATAGGAATGCGCACTGCGCAGGCACGCTATACTGGTACCACAACACTGCTCGCGTTAGCAGTTATATCGGGTGTCCATGAGATTACGGAACATAGGGAAAAGTTAACGTTTATTTTCGGAAAAGAAAAGAGCTCGTAGAATGTTTTACGCAACTATTACACAAAGCAATGAATGGTAGCATAAAACATAATCTTTTCCTAAAATAAACATACACTTTGTCCTATGTATATTAATATTTTTTAGCGACCAACGTTGATAGTTTTTCTTCGTCGAACGTTGCTTTTCAAATTTTAATCAGTTAAAAATTTTTTATATTATACAATAATATAATTGAGTAGACAAAAACGGAAGTGTACTTTTAATATCACGTGTAGAAAGTGTCCCGCTTTTACGCCCAAGAAAAATGGTCACATTAACCATACTTTCTATATATAATTTTGTATTTATATTTAAAATTGCTAAGGAGCCTCGGTAATTAAAGATTTTCCCGTTACGATACATGGACGATCTAGTCATTCTAGTTGAAGGGAGGTATTATCAACACAGTCAGGGAACGTATGCAACAAGCCCTGAACGTGGTAACAAAGTGGACCGATGGAGAAGTCCTCAATGTCAGTTCCTAAAAGACCACCATAGTAACATTTACGGGAAGGAAAAATGTAGAGGGCTTGAGACCTCTCCACCTTAACGGCAAAGCAATCTATCTGTCGGGGAAAGTAAAGTTTTTGGCGGAAATATCATAAGGAAATCGGAGACCACCTTAGCGGTAGTCAGACGAACTTATAACAAATCATGGGGTCTAAGGCTAAGTATGGTGCACTGGCGGTGCACCAGGGTAATCAGACCAGCCATAACATATGCGGCTCTGGTGTGGTGGCCCAAGATCAAACATCAAATTAAGATTAAGCGAGATGAAAAGGCTTGCTGGTTTTGGTATTGCGGGGGCAATGAGAACAACACCCATCGCGGCTATGTAAACTCTTCTGGACTTTACCCCACTTCATATTCTGATAAGCGGCGAGAGGGCAGATTAGGACTATACAGGCTACAAAATTCAACGTACAAATTAAGTACGGGTACAGAGCATACAAGCTTGATTGACGGCATAGGAGGTCCTTTATTCGTAATAAGGACGTACCATATGACTCCAAAACATCTTGTAGATATACTCTTTGAATATTAATTCAGGACCGCAAAGAGTGGACAGAACCCAGCCAGGGTTTCCCTTCCGGTTCAAAATCGAAGACGGACACGTATAAGCCTGCTTCAATAAGCAGACCTATACGGCGAAAAACCAAAGAAGAGTCTTAGCTATCCTCTGGGCAAGTATGCCTCCGTATTTCACACGGAGATTTACGCAATTGTACAATGTGCGCGGGTAAACAAAAGAGGGACTTATAATAATAAGCATATTATCTATATTCTGTTTGATAGCCAGGCGGCCTTAAAGGCTATTCAAGTCTCAAAGCGTATTCCAGACTGGTATGGGAATGTCGCGAAGAACTCACTGACCTGGCGGAGCAGAACACGGTGAGACTGCTGTGGTTCCCAGTTCAATGGGGGATCACTGGCAATGAAAAACCTGATAAACTCGCAATCTTTTGCTACGTATTCGACTGGCTGCGAGATGAGCACATAACACACTGGAACAACAGGCCAGGACCTAATCACAGCAAGGTGTTCATAAACAGACCTTGCACGAAAAGAACTGCTACTACTCAGCAGGAAGCAGCTTAGGATCGTCACAGGTTTCCTAACAGGATATGAAACTATCAAGGAACACCTCCAGAGAACCCAGAAATTCAATGGAGACCCTGCTTGCAGACTATGCGACAAGGAACCAGAAACGGCAATGCATATTTTATGCAACTGTGATACGTTGGTGAGAAAAAGACAATGCGTATTCGGAAAACCCAAAATGAAACCGAATGGTTTAAAGACTCTCCCAGTGAGAAACCTGTATATTATGTTAGAGGAAACCAGAATCACGGAACGGGTGTGACAAAATCAGGGTGAGCACAATAAGTCCTTTAGGGTGCAGTGCCTCCGGAAAGATGCAGACGGACCCTCAGGAGGGGGAAAAATTATAAATTTTCTTCTCGCTTTGCCAGAATAATAATATTATACAACTTATGCCAGCAAATAACGGACACATCTGTATTTTTCTTCACATACGTCCTTACATTGGAAGTCATTATTTAATTCTACTATAGTCATTTTCTAAAGATCGGGAGTGCATTGTAATGTACACTAACGGCTTAGTTTTTGTTTAATTGCTAGCAAGAGTACTCGCTTCTCATTTACAAATTAAATTGCTCGCATTGTAATTCTGTTTATATAGGACAAGCAATTAGAAACTTTGATATTAGGTACAAATAACACGTTTTTACAAATATAAACACCCACAAAAATCCAATTATGCTAAACATTATTAGAACACAATCATTCAATGACATTCAATAACACTATAAAAAATTTACATTTTTGTGATGATGAACGTAAGTTGGATATACTAGAAGCATTTAAAATTCACAAACATTTAAAATCTGTACATTTAATGACTGAGCAATTGATCTTTTAAATTTACCATTATTGGACATTTTGGAATGAGAAATCAAGTCATCTGAACGCAGATATAGAAAACCCAAGTTCAAGTTATGAAGATTTATTGTTCTGTAGCAACACCAACTGTTTACTTTTAATCTTACCTTTGATAATGACGTGTAATCACGTTGAAATACGTATACGGCTAAAATAAAATACCTATTGAAGTTAAAAATTGTTTTATTTGCAATAAATTTAAAATGAACTTCAACGAAGTAAAGCTCGAACTTATAAATAAGATTATTTTATAATTGCGTCAAACTAAATGCATAGAAAGAATTTCAGCAAACTACAGTGCAGTGAAGAAGCTGGCCGCAATTTCTTAAACTACTCATAAACTTTAATTTCAGGAAAAAGAGGTGCATATAGTATGGTTTGTGTACTGCTTTGTCCATTTGGTTTTTCATAATTTTACAATATCGTAATTCTCCTAAATGAAAATGAAGACTTCCGCAACAGTGTTCTCGCTAACTCGTTTTTAAAATCTGCTACACACCATTGAATGTATGTGAGAAGGCTCACGTAACGTATGAATGTTTAGTATCCAACGCTTGCCAGTTAATAAATTCTTCACTAAAATCTTCCGTCTTGGAAAGCACCAAAATTCACCCCACGTTGTAAAAACACTTTCTGAGCCTCCCACGAACAAAAACTTGTGTGAGGAATCTGATGACTTCCTTTTGTGAATAACCTCGAACACTAGTCAAGTTCTTTTAAGATTTTAATTTTTAAAGAAAACAAAGCATTTTTAATAGGATGTAAGATCCTTCGATAAGTGGCTTCCTGCGTTGTAGATTTTTTTTAGTTTAATTTTAGAGGAACGACCTCTGTCTATAATTAGTCGGGCGGAAATGTGAGACCTCTGTATTCTTGCTGGGAAGCCACTTCCTGTCAATATTTCTTGCTTGAAAATTGGATAAATTATATAATTGGTTAGCACAACATTTGAGTCTTGTACTGTTTAATTTATGTTGTCTACGTCTGCCATTTAAGTTTTTTTGTTGTATGCTCGTTAACATCTACGGTTGCATTTATTACTATGCGGTCGTATTAAGGTATTATCATTGCATATTTATGCATAAATGCAATTGCATGTAGTTTAAACTGTTTTGCTTGCATTAGACATGCAGCGCTTATAATAGGTTATAATTTCATAGTTTAAAAACATGTATATAGTAAATACTGGCTTTACTTAAATGCAAGCTTCAGTTCCATTCAATACATTATAATTACCCATCGTCGTTACTAAATTGATTTTTTTAGGATGGTATTTGCGTGAAGTATTTAGAATAAGACTGTTTTTATACTTTCCCATGCCTACAGAGTGGCTAGGAAAACCCCGGCCACTTTTCTGGCGGCGGTCAAGAGATGGCGCTTTAGTAAAGAAAAATTAAATTAATATACTGGCAACAACGCAGAATCCAAGACGCTTTGGTTGTTTTGATTTAATATGGGGCGTATTTAATAACTAAAACGTCTTGGATTCTGCGTTGTTGCCAGTATTTTAATTTAATTTTTCTTTACTAAAGCGCCATCTCATGACCGCCGCAAGAAAAGCGGCCAGCGTTTTCCTAGCCACTCTGTATATGGTAATGTATTGTGATGGTGAAAATTTACGATTTTCATATTTTGACGGAAATACATGTTTTGGATTTCCAGGAACTCAAAACAGTGGTTTTTAAAAAGTATAGGTCTGTATGTGTGCCGCGAAAACTCGGGAACTACTGGACCGATTTTAATCAAATTGGGTACGTATCTAGGTACAACGAAAATTTGTGGGGCCAAAAAATTTTGTTTACAATGCGGAACCGGAAACGAAAATTACATGCGTTTTTTTGGTATAATATTTGTCGCAAACGAAAATTTATACATGCAAGAACAGATAATATGATAGAGGATGTAAAGACAAATTGAAAGTTTTTTTTTTCGAGTACTCTAGCTTTAAAATGCTGGCCGCTCCGATTTTTTTGTTTAGTTCAGTATACTAAAAAACGAGTTGTCAGATCGGGATTTAATTTGGTAGTACAGTAGCCCTAGGGAAACACAATTTTTGTCTAAGCTAAATTGCTCAGAAGTGATTGAGTGGAATATGATTCAGAACTTAATTTTTAGGGCAGCAATATTAAGAGGGGTTATTTTTCTCCCTTCCTTCTGAATTTTGTTTTTGTTTTTTCCTGGGGAATCTTTTTCTAAAAACTGATTTTGTTTGTTTAAAAAAAAATTTGTTTTCGTAACTTAGCAGAGGAGCATCGGTGACAAATTAGAGAAGTGCTTAAAGTAGAATACGAAACACGTTGTGCATAAGGAATGAACATAGTCTAATCACGTGATAGTAGACAGAAGCTAAGCAGATAGCTGCGCACCACCGAAGCCATGGTACGATCCTGAAATTTGTACCCAGCTAGTTGATTGTTAATCGTTGTTTTTCTTGCTATGAGGAATTATCAGGAGCTCGAAGCAGTTCTTAGTTCATTGTTCACTGTTACAGTAAATACCATTTTAAGGACAACAAATAGAAACAATTTGAAACTGCCATTGCTATTATTCACTAACAGTAAAGGAGATTTCTAGGTAAAAAAATGCCACAAGCGGTGGTTCAAATTACTGTGGAATTTTTACACCTATAAATCCTCGTATCTTGAGGGTTCAATATATTATAGTAGTACCCAGTCCTTGTTTTAATTTTTCCATTCGCGCGCGCCGTTAGGATTTATTTATCACAAATTTATAAATAAAAGTATTACCATATTGTTCTAATATTTATTAGTGATCTCGAACCATTCGATTATTGAAATATCTCGAGAGGCTACAAAAGATCGTTCATATGGTTTTCGATTTTAAAATTCTCAGTATTTTCTGTTTTGGAAGCGATAGCTATTACATTAGCGAGCTGCAAATGCCTAATGCAGAAAAAATTCGCGGAAACCGCATGAATAATGACCGGGATATTAGGTGTAGCAGTTAGCATCTACAACGACTAATGCTGCATCACTGCAAAACATTCGAGTTCGAACATTTCGAACCATTCAAAGCTGAATTTACCCTTTTTTGTCTAGCAGCCCGAGGAAAGACAATGAAAACGAGAATTACTTCATCAGAGCATTCGAGAAGCTAGTGGAGAGCGTTTTCACTCATTTTTACCGAGTAGGTACATCTGAATGATTTCCGAATGATTCATTCGATTATTAGAATAATTCGAACGGCAATCATTTGATTATGAATATCCGTCGTCGATTATGCATATTAGTGTTATGAATAATCGAATGAGATTCATAACCGTATTATTCATTCGAACTAAATCATTCGGATGTACCTACCTCGGTAAAAATTAGTAAAAACGCTCTACTAGCTTCTCCAATGCTCTGTTGAATGAATTCTCGTTCTCATTTCTCATTTATGCAGCAGCACGTTTGTTAGAAAGTATTATTTGATCGTCGTAGTGGCGTATGTATTCGTTATGTTATTTAACTTACATATAAGATTAAAATAATCGCAGGTGTCTAGGTACTTGTTCTTATAATTCGGCGAAACGTCCATACAGCTTAACGCCTCATTTGTGTCGGTTTAGGATTAAATGTCATTTACATGGTTCTACTGACCTGCTTGCTATCTTATTATAGACACTGTTGGCGCGTAAACATTTAATACAAAAATACTTTTAAAAACATAATCAGTTAGAATTTTTTAAAGTATAAGCAAGTCCAAACGACGCGTTTTGCCCAGTTTTTTTAAATTTAAGTGTATTCATATATTATACAAAAAATTAAAGATGAAAAGAACCAGTGTTTTGTATGAACTTCGGGTTATTTAGTTGTAACGGTAGCTATTTGAAAGCTGGGTTTTTTCCAGTTTCTAATGTAGAATACATATTTTGTGTTTTTATAAATTTTTCAATGGTAAACGTGTTAAACTGCTTAATATCAAAATAATATTCACATTTACTACAGCAGTACAGACTGGCCTTTAACACGCACATGATGCAAGTATATAAAAACAAGGCTGCTATTGTGTTTGGTTTCATTATGAATATTAATTAATAATAAACTGATTATTAGTCGTCGGAAGTCGCATGGACAAAGAGGCTATGTCTTAAAAGGTATATCTGTGCGTGCCTCCGCTCCCGCATTGTACGATTTGCGACACGGCACGTTCCTAACATCCGGCATTTGCCAGCTTTCAATTCAGTTACTATGTTGCAAAAAGAAGTTTTTCTCTTCTCTTATGCTGCTTCTTATATGTATTTTAATTAGTTTCACGTCCCCCCTAAACAAACCGACGAACAAGGCAAGTAGCTATCTCGCACAGTATTCTAAAACATCTTAATTTTTAATAAACTAAATGTTCAAAAATAGAATTATTGCAACGTACAGTTTAATGTTAAAGTAGGACACTGACACTGTAAGTTGATATGAATTTCTCTTAATAAAAAATCAAAATTTTAAATTTTTTTAGCAATATTGTGTTTTTCACAAAAAACGTATTTAGACTGTTAAAGCCTAAATAGCTGTCGGCCAAGGCAGGTGAACTGTTGTTGGGCATGCGGCTAAACTTTCTTACACTTGAAAAGCAATTACAATTTGTTTTCAAAAATAATTAATATCGACACATTCTGAGCCTCTAAAGTTATTAGAGAAAACCAGAATACGCTGCTGACATGCTCATTGCATTTGGTTCTCTGACTCGTCGCCACAGTGGTTTAGACTGTGAAGGTCTGTATGAATACAACTGTAGTTAATGGCCGAAAGTTTTTTTTTAAGTGAAACTCCATTGCGAGCCTACATATTTTGTAGGACTAAAACTCGTTCGTGGAAACGGAGACAGAAATGCGTCACCCTCTTATCAGCGATTATCTGGACATCTAAACCTTAAATGGCACTCTTGTAAAGTAATTACCCTAGTATGGCTACACTTCCATTTTTATATTTTTAGGCGGGGTAATCGTATTATGTATGCTAGTTAACAGTGACCCGCAGTCTAAGAGAGAAATAGTTGTTCGGTAATGCAATCTAACATCAAAATAGGCTTAAATACCATTACTGCTTATCTATCTTATCTATCTATTAAATCGCATACCACCTCTACATTGTCTAATTGCCGATATAGCGATTCCTACACCCTAACTCGAACATGACAATTTAAATCATACAATTCAAAATACACTTTCAGTGAAAACACGCTAAGAAGTTTCACTTAGAACTTGCGTGCTCGACACGCATTGTTTTACGTTAATTGACAAAGGCAATAAATGGGAAAGGCACTTTGCCGCGACATTTTTATACTTCGAAAATTGTTTGTTGTTTTCAAAATTATTTTATACCACATTCTATCCTCAGCAGCTATATAAAATCAAAAAACTCCCAACACCGCACTGAGACTGGAAAGTAGCAACGCTATGGCATATTGTAACGCTTGCTGTTTTTATATGAATAAAGGACTTCCAGTTAGAAGTCCCCTCTTCTTCCAAGCAATAACAAAAAAAACTCGTTTCTTTGATTTTTCATGAAAATAATCGGTAGGGATCAAATACCATCGCACACCAGTAACCAAAATACATGTCAGCCAAAACAATAAGGGCTTTGTGGAAAAACCAATGTCAAGTCCATTCCTAAATCAGTTGATTTGCAATATTTTAAAAATACGGTTTGACAACTTTGAAAAATAATGTTTGTAAAATTAAAAAAAAATTGATAATTTTGAAGTTCTAACAGTTTGTAAGAGTTCGAAATACCTTCTACATAGTAACGTTGTTTTTGACTAGGGCCTTCACCACACCAAATTTAATGCTGATCTACTAACTCATTTTTGTGTAAATAGGCATTAAAGTAAATAATTTCGAATAAAATCGTAGTGATTGCCATTTTTAATTTAAAGAGTTCAGCGAAAACGTATTTAATGTGTTCGTCATCTTATTTCAAATTATAAAAACCTGTTCGGTTTTGAATGTTATTGAAAGCTAATATTTCCGATGAAAATTTGATATTACACTCGCATTTCAAGGCCATCCGTTCGAAAAATGTGATATCAGCAGTTTGCTATAGTAAAGGTATGACGAAAAGAAAGCAGATAATTTCATTTCTTTAAAATAATTTGCAACTACATCATTTTTAAACGGTTTTGACTGTCACGTAAAACTACGTGAAGTATTGCCGTAAAATATGGGTTTTAGGTACTAAGTACAGAGCACTTGATACGTAGTGGACATAAAAACGTTAGTAGTAGGAAGTCAAGTAGTAAGATTAACCAATTGGTAGTTCAACTATCGAATTTTTTTAGTAAATTTATTACGCACCACGTAGCACTTAATCCAAAACAACTTTTTCGTTTATAATAGCGAGTAGTTTGTGCATATATTTGTTTATTACAGTAGGTATCCTTACAAGAATCTATAATTAATGCACCACCTTATAAGCACACGGTAGAAGTTGTATGGCTCGTTTCTTGGAACAACGGACACCCACTGGTTTCCGGTAGAGACAGGCTCTTGATTTCAAACTATCCCTGATTGGATTGTATCTACCAACGCGACATTGTACGCCCTTTACTGAAATTACTTTGACCATCTGTAACAGAAAATTGTATTAATCGTATTACCGAATTATGCTTTTTCATTGGCAATGCGTTGAATATTATTTGTAAGTCGTGGGATCTTTTTATTTTGTTTGATATTTTTTCAATCAACAAGAAGAGATCAGCGACGAAATTCTGTGTGATTGTTTTCATTTCCATTTAAATCTGCTTTTTCGTCGTTTTTTTTTCACCACGTTCAGATAAGAGAGTTCTAGGCTTACAACTAGAGCTAAAATAATAAGAGTTGTGCACAACTCTTCTAGTATTTTAGCTCTGTTTGTCAACGAAGAAGAGTAAAGTTCCATGTCCTTCAATGTAACTTGAAAAAGGGGAATAATAGACACTACGCCGCCTATGAGGAGAAGTAGGCAAAAGTTTGCTCGATTAAAATTATTGCGGTTTTAGTAAAGAAATGTTTGCATTAATTTCTCTATGTTTGCCGCAAAGTGGATCTTAATATTATGTGTTTCGACTCTGCTATTCAAAAATCTGCAAAATTTGAAAACCGCTAATAATATTTAAAAGTGTTTACCTTTCTTTAACATTTCACATTGTTTTTCGTGGTATGGCAGTAAATACCACCAAATTTCGACGCCACCCTGTCGCATCAAAACATATGTCGTAAACATGTTCTATTTTTTGTAAATGTGAAGTGCTAGCAACCTGCAAAGCAAGATTTTTAAATGTATAATTGTTTTTTGTTTTCAGTATTCCGGAATTCGAATCGGCCCTGTTGTGAAAAAAGATGTGATGAAGGCGTCTATTATGTTAGAACACGAAAGCCAGTAAGTAACATGTTTTGCTTTGGACAGAATACATATAACAGGTTTTTTCATTTTTCTAACCTAACGTTTTCCGAACTTTATTTTTAAAATCTAATTTAAAAACGTATTACATAATTTCCTGATAATCTCCAGTGTTTAAAGATGAGCCTAAAGCATTCTGACAATAACAACTTCCAAATACAACACAGCTACTGTATTAGTATTTCTCACACAGCCAGACTAATACTATCCTAAACAAACAACAGATAAGAATAAAATCGTAGATCCACACGTATCTATTTGTTTACACACGTTTGACATCTTCCACAGCATGGTTTTAACGGATTTATTTCTGGACTTCTTCAGAGTCTAATTGAATATTCAACAAACCCAAGATGTTTCCTCCCTCTTTCACCACATAGGCAAATACGTTAATTAATGCATTGTTATTCTATCGTTTTGAGTTTAAAGAACGCCACTATATTTTCCTGTGCTTTTGAATTTCAGATACGCTACAATTTTGGCATTCGACGTAAAAATCGAACGGGACGCTCAGGAGCTTGCAGATAGTTTAGGTGTCAAAATTTTCCAAGCGGATATAATTTATCACCTTTTTGATAAATTCATGGCATACCGTGAAGAACTAAGACAGAAAAAGCGCGAAGAATTCAAACATATTGCGGTTTTCCCATGCAAACTCCGCGTTTTACCCCAGTTTGTGTTCAACTCACGAGATCCCATCGTTGTTGGTGTCATGATTGAAGGCGGCGTCGTAAAAGAAGGAACTCCCATTTGTGTTCCTAGCAAAGAAGTAAGATTCAGTATAATTACTCCTAATTAATATATTAACATTTCGCATTTTATTTCAGTTTGTAGATATAGGAATAGTTACAAGCATTGAGGTTAATCACAAAAACGTCGAAAGTGCTCGAAAGGGAATGGAAGTTTGCATCAAAATTGAACCTATTCCCGGTGAATCCCCGAAGATGTTTGGTAGACATTTTGATGAGAAGGATTTCCTCATAAGCAAGGTAAGAAAATTATTGTTTGCTACAAATTAATAAAAAAATGAAAACTGAAGAATAATTGGAATTCTTCTAAAATTGAAAACAAGGACATGTGACAGTAACGTTGTTTTTTTTAAGTTTTGTAAAGTAATACAGTGTACTTTAAAACGCTATAATATGTATAACATAAAAACATCCACTGCACAACTTAGCACATTTTTTTAAATGTTGGCGACAGTTGACATCTTGGCCCCCATGCGTGAAAAGGAAAATAAGCTTTCTTACTTCACAAATACTCAGTATTTGTGGGTTCTTATGAAGAAGCATTTATCACACTGACTCAGCCGCGGGTTTAAAGGGAGTTGAGAAGGCTGTAGCCCCCTGGCTTGGCCTTTAGTGGTGGGAGACCCCCGCCGTCAAAACCCACATATTTAGCTGCTGATTGCAGAGGGAAACCATTGGAAACTGGAAACAATCCTTAGATTTAATTAAGGGTTGCAATAAATAGCTAGCTGCTAACACTTGTTTAAATCTGCCTAAATTCAAAATGCAGTAACGGTGTTTATTTATGTTACATTTTTCAAGCTTCACTAAAGAAAAAGTAAACTAATGGACCTAGAACCTCTCCTCTCACCTCTCGAATACATCATGCTTGTAATAAATAAGGCCGATAAGGTTACGGATAGCAGTCATTAATTTGCCAGCACCCTACGCGCTCTCGATTTTGCTTGGTTGTTGGTTGGTGTGTAATAAATTTTGATATTTAAAGAATTTTTTATTTGACTAAAATTATCAAATGCTCTTAAGATGCGTTTAAATGGTCACGGCCACTTGGCTCGTTTTTCTAAATTACAAACTCCCCCCCCCCCCATGATTAAAGCCTGGAACCGCCAGTGTACTGACTATTATAGTGTTTTCGAAATTTTGATTTTACTCTGCAAAAATTATAGAGAAACGATAAATAAAATTTTAAAAAGAGATTGAATTTCTGTGTAGTGTTTTTAATGTCAAAAAAATAACACTACTCACTTTTCTATTTTTTGGGTCACTGTTTTTTGTATTAGTGTTTTTCACTATACATTTTTATGTAATTATACAGTGTGTTCAGGTAGGAGTGTTACACAATCGATTTTGTGTCTCACCTTCAAAGAAGGAGGGTGAAATTTTTTAGTAACAGCTGTAACCTGTAAGTAACAACAAAAAATCATTAACATCTCAAGCACAGCGAATCAAAAAAAATTAAAAGTGATATAAAGGGCTTTCGTTTCAGGTGTCACACACAGGGTGTTCTCATGTAAGAAAAATCACCCCCCCCCCTACTAGAAGTGAAATTAGTTTTTCGTTTTTTTTGCTGGCATTTCATATTGTGTTAAACATCTGCTTGTAACAGTCCTCGCTGTACACACTGTATATGAGAATAGAAATTAACTTAATTCAAAATTAGCTCTATCGACAACAAATCTTCGTTGGAATTTGGTATGAGAAATACCAGAAAGGTTATTATTTAAAAAAACTTAAACATAAAACAATAAAACGCAAACCGAAAATGCTACAACTAGGGCCCTCAGTATTCGGAAATAATGTAATTTAGATTTTTATTAATATTAGACGATAGTATACAAAATGTGAACCTGGTACGATAGTTTCTAAGTTAACAGCAATAATCCTAAATACAATTTGCATCTTAAATGACTTTGTAATTTCTTGACGACTCGGTTGAATCGGTGTATTTTCAAGTAAAAAAATGGGCGAAGCAGGGCGCTGCGCTGGTACTTTCCCATACTGTTTACGTTTTAAATATTTTCACGCCAATAAGTGATTGAATTTTCCATCTACACGCGTGCAGGCCTGCCACTGAGGTCATTAAAGTCATTAAGAAATTTTTTACTTTGATAGGTCATTAAAAGTGAGTTTCTTAATAACAAAACGCATTAAAAGTAATATTTTCAATTTGGTGTTGTTCTCTAAAATAATTGCGTTCGATTTGAAATTACCTACCGCCTTCATATATTTTAGTTATTAAGTTATTACTTTCCTATACTTTCAGTACAGGGAATTATTGATTTCATCAATATGTTCGCGGCTGGGCGCCATTTAAATTTTTTTTGTAATGAAAAGAGGGGTCGAGTGACATCTTATTTGAAAGGTCTTTTAGTTCTGCGTCAGATCCTAGAGTTTCAAAAAAATACAGTGCGTTTTTTTCAAGACTGGCCATAGAATTCTACATGCTAATATTTCGACCCGCTGTTAACATTCGTTCTTATGAAAATATCCAAGTTATTTTTGCACTACAAGCTGTAAAATTTTTTACTTGATTGAAATGATTTCAATTTAACATTAGAAGCAACGAAGAAGCTGCCAAAAACATTTTTTTAATTTTATTTTGTACGACTTTTTAATTTCTAGTAGCCTGGATTTTTCGCTGACTTGTAATTTTGGTTGACAGGAATGAAAATTGAACATAATTTTCAAATATTACGGCATACATAAAAGGCGCTTCTAGTTGTAAAATTTCGGCAACATTTGCAGACAAAAAATTCAGCCTACTAAAAATTGGAGTCGCATAAAATAAAATTAGATGGAATCTAAAAAATGTTTTTGGTAGCTTTTTCGTTGCTTTTAGACATTAAATTTAAATCGTTTCAATACTGTATTAAATTCTACAACTTTTAGTGCAAAACTGAGTTGGATATTTTCATCAAAATGAAAGTTAACAGGGGGTCGAAATATTAGCATGTAAAATCCTATAGCCAGTCTTGAAAAAATCGCACTGTATATTCAGCTATAACAAAATGAAAATTTTTGAAGATAAAGAAGTCTATTTAAAAACTAAGAATTAAAGCAAAAAGAAATTAAATTAAGTGTTTGAAATGTTTACCATTCACTTCTTGGCACATAAAAAGTCTGTTATAAAATTCCTGCCTTACATTTTCATACGTTTCTGGAGTGATATTTCTGCAAACTTCTGTAATACGTTGCTCCAGTTCTTCAATTGTTTCTGGACAGGCTCTGTACACTTTCGATTTCAGATATCCCCATAGAAAAAATCTAAGGGGGTTAAATCTGAGGAGTGAGCCGGCTATTCTACAGGCCCCTGCCTACCAATTCATCTTCCAGGAAAATGTCTGTTTGATAAAGTCAGAAACAGGCCTATAATAATGAGGCGGCGCACCGTCTTGTTGGAACATAACGTTTTCAATATTATTTTCAGCCACCTGAGATATTTCTATATTGTCCTGCAAATGAAAAAGTGGACTACTGGATAAAAAAATCAAAGCAATTTTGAACTGAGTGAGTCCATTTGTTTAAAATCCGCCATTTTGTTATGGCTGAATATTTTTCTTTGAACATCTAGGATCAGACGCACAACTAAAAGACCTTCTAATTGAGGTGCCATTCGACCCCCCTTTCCATTTAAAAAAAATTCAAAATGGCGCCCAGTCACTTTATTGTTAATGTTGCGCATTAATTCTATGTTGTCTACCTTGTGCTGGTTTTCAAGCATATATAGGGCTACACAGGATTTGTCAAATCTACCAAATTTAATATATCTAACTTTTAATGATCTTTTTGTTTGCCCTATATATACTTGATTACAGTCTTTACAGGAAATTTTATACATACCTGATTTATCCATGTTATCTACACGGTCTTTGGGTTTTTTTAAAAGGTTTCTTATGCTATTCTGACTTAAATATACAGTTTTAAGTTTTTGTTTAGCAAACAATTTGTGTAAACCTTTCGTGTAAGATAGATAAAATGGCAATTTTACAACAAGCTTAAAAAATACTTTTTAATGCTATTCTTCCCGAACGTAGTGACATTACTAATTCTTATTTTTTGTAAATGCTGTCTAATAATATTATGGCCTATATCCGCTGAAAATCCGTTAAATGCAGCAATTTTGAAATTGAAATATAGGAATGAAACTTACCATACGTAATATGTACGGTGTGTGTATTTCCCTTAAGCCTTTCATCAGCCGCAGCGGGATATACAGGATACGTAAAAAAGGAATTTTGAACAGAGCTATTTCCATTGATAGTATCAATAATACTAAAAAAAAATAATTTTTCTACGTAGTAACCGGCTATAACACAATTTAACGAGTTTTATATACCTTTCTGATGATCATTTATTTTTGCTGTTGTTTACTTTGTTACACAAAGAATAATGACTAGCATTAAATAACGTTTAAGCTTTATAAAAAATATTTGGTAATTCCATTGTATTCAGATTGCCTAAGTTTTATGAATTTATACTTCGGCCAGTTTTAGTACTGCCTCTCTCACATACACCATACAAACATCTTTAGTTCGGTCTACGAAATCTAGATTTTAACATTTTGCAAACTGCCTAGACAATCGACAATCCCTAATATTTTAGACTCCCGATAATTTATGTATACAGGCTGAGTCAAGCTATACGCCTTTTTTTTAGGGAGTTTATTATTACGAATATATTAAAAAATTTTGGAGTGCATATGTTTCGAAGGGTGCTCTACAACCTGGCGCTGTCAGTTTTTTGATTGGACGTCAAATGTCAAAATAGCGATTTTCAACTGTTTATTTTTAAATGGAACGGTACGACTTTTTTTGGCTTAAACGATGCTGTATGATGTTTACAATATGATCCTTACTGAATTTTTTCACAATTTTAAGATTCAGCTTTAAAATATGCATTCATAATGTTAGTCTAGTAGGCCGGGACCTGCGGAACGTACTTTGATGTAAACACAAAACGATTTAATGGTTGTCAGTATGCATAGTGAAATCATTATTTTAATAAACACAAAAAAAACAGAAACTCAGGTATTTAGATTACATTAAATAATAGTTACTTCAATAATAGGATAACATCGAATGATAACTATAAGATTGTAAACTAAACTAAATTTAAATAAAAAACTAATTAGTTTTTATCTAACAAGAAACTCGAAGAAGTGGAAATGTTTACTTACAAGCAATTGTTTCATCAAAAGTTTACTTATTTTACGCAGAAACATGGTGATTCGTGCGTACGTGCCGGCCTACTAGACTAACATAATGAATGCTAATTTTACAGCCGAATCGTAAAAATTATGAAAAATTCAGTAAGGATCATATTGTAAACATCATACAGCATCGTTTAAGCCTAAAAAAGTGGTACCGTTCCATTTAAAAATAAACAGTTGAAAATCGCTATTTTGACATTTGACGTCCAATCAAAAAACTGACTGCGCCAAGTGGTAGAGCACCCTTCGAAACATATGCATACCAAAATTTTTTAATAAATTCCTAATAATAAACTCACCAAAAAAAAAGGCATATAGCTTGCCTCAGCCTGTATATTATAGATATTTATACTACAGATCCAAACGTTAACTTTATACGATTAAAATGAAATTTTCATTAATACCTACTCTCGATGAAATGAAATTAATTGAAAACTACCACTTACAATAGTTCTCAACGTTTAAACCTGAATCACGATTCTTACGAAAGCCCCTTTGCTAATTTGTAATTCCGTATACAACAGGAAATGGGCGTTCTAAAATCTCAAACTTCCTTCCGGTGCTTTTCTTTCATATGTTGGGTACCCCAGTTGTGAATGAAAGTAGGGCAAACCTGGTTGTTCATTGATTAGTTTACGCGCCCTTGCTACCCATTGACTTACGAAAATATAGAATTGTTGTTTGTTTGCGTGATATTTGTTAATTTTCTTTTGTACGGGTATATCTGAATATGTTGAAAGGAAAAGGGGTGTTTCTTTTCATAATTGATTTTCAGCGGAAATGTCTTAACCCGACATATTTTTAGCATTCATAGACATATTCTAATACCACATATCCTGTAAACATTTTTTTATTGCAGTATCTTATTCTCGTTTTTTGATTTAATTTTGATTAATTATGAAGTGCTAGAAAAAAGGACAACGTGATATATTAAAATAAAATTAGTTTGTTTTATCATTTATCAATAATGATGTTATTACATTATTGGTTATCATCTTTCTTTTATAGCTATTATAAAATTATCCCTGCATTCCACTCAGAAATACGTGTACATGGGTGGAGTGCCATAAAAATAAAAAAGCAAACAAGGGTGTGGTTGAAATGACGTAAACGAGGAACACATAATTGATTTTTAAGAGAGATAACGTTTCAGAGAACTCTACCAATTAATATCGCATAACGTGTTTAATTTGGATTTTCGTTGTTCTGATAATCTTTTTTGTCGGGTTTGAATTTCAATTCCACACAGTACTTTATACTTCTCGGCCAAAGCTTATTTTAATTTTATCCAAGAAAAGTCTTTCTTATCACAGAAGCATATTTGATATCCTTGGCGTAACTTCTATCTATATGATACCCTAAAATAGTTTTACGTGTTGTATAAGTGTAAAACTATACACTGTGTCCATAAAGTATCCCCCCCCCCTAACTAACTTTTGAACGACTTAATATTTTACTACAAAATTTGGTGTGCTTTAATGGGAAATTAAATACTATTTTTTAGCTCATAATTAAATAATGTATCATTCAAAATGGCGGCTGGGCGCCATTTTGAAATTTTTTTTTAAATAGAAAGGGTGGTCGAGTGACACCTCATTTGAAAGGTCTTTTAGTTCTGCGTCTGACCCTAGAGCTTCAAAGAAAAATATTTAGCCATAACAAAATGACAAACGTTTGAAATAAAGAAGTCTATTAAAAAAAACTAAGAATTAAAGCAAAAACAAATGAAATTAAGTGTTCGAAATGTTCACCATTCACTTCTTGGCACATAAAAAGTCGGTTATGACATTCCTGCCTTACATTTTCATAAGTTTCTGGAGTGACATTTCTGTAAAAAACGCATTACAGAAGTTTGCAGAAATATCACTCCAGAATCTTATGAAAATGTAAGGCAGGAATGTCATAACCGACTTTTTATGTGCCAAGAAGTGAATGGTGAACATTTCGAACACTTAATTTCATTTGTTTTTGCTTTAATTCTTAGTTTTTTTTAATAGACTTCTTTATTTCAAACGTTTGTCATTTTGTTATGGCTAAATATTTTTCTTTGAAGCTCTAGGGTCAGACGCAGAACTAAAAGACCTTTCAAATGAGGTGTCACTCGACCCCCCTTTCTATTTAAAAAAAAATTTCAAAATGGCGCCTAGCCGCCATTTTGAATGATACATTATTTAATTATGAGCTAAAAAGTAGTATTTAATTTCCCATTAAAGCACACCAAATTTTGTAGTAAAATATTAAGTCGTTCAAAAGTTAGTTAGGGGGGGGGGGTTACTTTATGGACACAGTGTATAAGTTTACATTATCTTATCAGTTATCACATACCTGCCAACTGATTTCTTTTTCAGTGGGTTTGCAACGCGGTCGATATAGTCGTTTAGAATTCCAGGATCGTGGTTTTTCTTATGTTCTATCACTTGTATTTGCACAAACGTTCTAATTAGTATTGTGGTAATTAAGGGTCAGCGATACTGAAATATTTTTTTTAATATCGATACATCACGAAATATCGAATATCGGTTTCCGATGTCGATATCCGGTATCAATAAAGTACATACCTATATACGGTATCCGATAGTTAGTAGAGAAATATTTATTATCGATATTGTTATAAAACGTATTGCTTGTTGGTGTGATAAACTTAAAGCAATTTTATCAATTCAAATTAAAATTACAGCGATATTTTGCACAAGTGCAAATTGTGGCAGCAATTCTTTATTAAGTTGTCAACAGCAATCCCACGCGTGAATTAAGAACATTTGTTAATTTTATCACTTTCTTGAGTACTGAGATCGATTTTCTAGTATGATATGCTCAAGTCGAATATACTCGCACCAAATAAAAATAAGGCCACAATTTTGTTTTATTTCCATCGATTGTGTAAAAACTTAATATACATTCTACAGCAATTAACAAACAAATACGTTTAGTTTTCTTTCTGGGTGTGATATTTCTAAAAATATAGCTGAATACAGAGCGAGTCATTTAAGTGTCACTTTACTATTATTTTCTAACTATTAAGAATATCAAATTTTTTCTTAATAAAAGTTGTTGATTGTGAACTGCTGCATAACATGAAATTATTACCAATTATACTAGGTGTTTAATTATGCTTGTGCAGTATACAGGGTTCCCACTGACCCTGGATAACTTGGAAGTCATGGAAAAGTCAGGGAATTAAAATTTTAACCTGGAAGTCATGGATTTTATGCAAAATTTGGCAAAAGTCTTGATTTTTCTCTTGATTTACAGTAAAAAACCTGATTTTCCTGCAGTAGTGTTAACATAATTTAAAAAAATTAAAAATTTTCCGATTGAATTTTTAAAACTGCCGCTTATAAAACAATTGCTGCTAAAGGTTTTTAAAATGTCATTGAGGTACTTTTCTTATCCTTGCTAAATTCCAAGGAACGTAATATGGCTTATGATTAGGTGCAAGTGAGACCGCCACATACTATCTTGTGAATTGATAAAAAACGCATAAACGTGATTATTTTTGCGTCTCTAATTGTATTGATTTTTTCTTGTCGAAAGTCATGGGTAAGTATGATTTTTGGTCATGGATATCGTGGAAAAGTCATGGATTCTAATTCTTGATAGTTAGTGGGAGCCCTGGTATACTACTTTGTTATTTCAAATAAAATCCTCGGTATATTATTGCATGTTTACATTTTAAATTTTCTTCTTGATCTAAAAGTGTAAAGGTAAATTTTTGACATTTATGGACTAATATTAAATAATTAATATTTTAGATACCAAAAACGTTTACCCATCATTATTTTGCACAGACTATTTACAAGACACATTATAAAGTATTCACCGTATTGTCACGTGACTGGCCAGTGACGCCATCGATAAGTTTCTTAAACGCCACTATATCATTTTCTTAGGCAGTTAGATAGATTTTTTTCTCGTTTTAATGACTTACAACTTTCTTAATTTTTGTAATGTAAGCGTCGTGTGAAAATTTTATATCATTGTAACGGGAAGAAATTTATCTAACAGCTTTTATGTTTCATATTGCCAATTAATAAAATTATCGATGACGTCACTGAACAATCACGTGACAATACAAACATTTTTCGAATATGGCATAAAGTTGCCTATTAAACAACAAACAACATTTATTAAAAAAATTGAAAATCTCAATAATTTTGAAAGTAGTATATACACTCTTTAAACGCTAGAAAACAGGAGCTTTGTTTCATAAAAACAAAATAAGCAAAAAACCTACAAACTATAGTAATTTGAACATTTGGTATACCAAACCCCTATATCAATTTAAAAGAGAATTTCATTCCACATTTGCAGGTGTTAAAATTAAAAATACTAGGTGTTGCATTTGAAAAACAAAAGTTATTGACATATGAAGTTTTGAAAAATGAACGTTAAATTGCGAACACCCTGTGTAATAATCTGCTGTTTAGAACATACCGCTAATGACTTTGTACTGTGTTAATAGTCTGTACGACATAGTGATCGTTGAACATTTTTGGTATATAAAATATTAATTAATTATTATTAGTCCATAAATGTCAAAAATTTAAAAAAAACTGAAATAACTTGAAAACTGCTAATTGTAAAATGTTAGTACCTTTACACTTTTAGATCAAGAATTAAATCTGGGATCTAAAAATGCAATAACATTTAAAATGTTCTATTTAAAATAACAAAGTAATATGCTGTACAGGCATAATTAAACACCCAGTATAATTGTTAATAATTTCAGGTTATGCAGCATTTTATGATCAACAACTTTGATTAAGAAAAAGTTTTGATATTTTCAATAGTTTAGGAAATAATAGTGGGGTGACACTTAATTGACACACCCTGTTATAGGCGAGATAGAAGACGTGCACTTAACGTCCGCAACTGCTGAGCCACCTGCCTAAATGTGCTTAGTTGAGCATGAGTAATCATCTCTCACATGCTAAAATGTCCAGCTGAAGCGATTCTCAAACGGCAAGCATTTAAATATTCTCCTCATGAGCAGCACAGGCATTAACATTAATTGCGAAAAAATCTGGTAGAATCAGGTAAGGGGCTAGAAAACACCACGAGTCCTTTACAAAAAATAATCAACACATGCATTTTTCCGCACTGGATGGCGTGTTAATGCTTTGTTCTAATAAAAAAAAATAGTTTGTTAACATAGTTGCTATGGTTACGTTAATAACCCCGCGTCTTCCTAAACAAGACTATTGCAATAATCCTAGCTGTGATTGGCCAAGAGTTTGAAAATAAACAGCGGTCATTGGCTGTGAGTTGAATATTTAACAGATACCACGAGCGAATTAAAAAAATAACCAAGCAAAAAATTGCTAAAATTGTTTGTACAGCAAAAAGTGTATGCTGTGCTTGAAAATGTTTCTTAAGCAAAACAAACACAAGTTGCTAAATGTTTGAGCAATTAAACCCAATTAGTTTTCAATTCACAAGTGGTATTGTGATTGGATTATTACACGAATCAAATATCGAATTTCAAATCCTTTTCATTCTAAATGTTTCAAATAAAATAAACAAGTAATTTGCTTAAATTGTATCGACAGTAATGGTGAGTAATTATGTCCGATAAATTTCGTGGAGCAATATTTTGCTTAGCAGCTGAAACGAGATGCTTTGAGAAGACCAATTTTCTCGGCTGAAAACACCTTCGTGCTGTTTTTTGAGTTGAAAACGGCATATAGCTGTTCTTACCACTTAAAAACGAATGTTATTGGCAGAACATTTACGAATTGTGGATTCTGATAGGTTCCTTATAACGTATGCAAAAAAGGCATAATGCTTGGCCATGGAAAACAAAGCTTTTGTTAGAACTTAATACCTACATCTGTCACCTGAAAATTTATTTTGAATACCGTTTTGCAATTTATCAGTTAAGTTTCGACTTAAGTTTTTTCCATGACTTTTTTTGCTCATACATAGTAACAGTGGAATAATGCGCGTGAATTACAGTGGAAAGCTATAATTTTTTCAGGTTACGATAGTGTTCTTATATTTCGTATCTCAATAACTTGTGCTACTTTGCTGAAGGTCCCGACAAATGTTTTGATATCGAACCAGCTAACCAGGGTGTCCTACTTTTGGTGTTCTAAATATTGACGTAAAATGTAACTGAGCTTTTGCCCCGGATTTCCTATTTTCATTCATTTTTGTTCGCCGGTTTTTCCTTCAGGAACACCCGATTCAGCATCACACAACTTCCTCCTGTAAGTTCATTCATTGATCAATTCATTCTGCTGCAACGCGGGCCGTTGCTCCCAACCTAATTTCACTGGATCAATACTGCAGCAATCCTGCAACAATCCCCTTGGCAACACCCTCATATCACTTGGTTCATGCAGACATTTTCCATTCATGCCTTGTTCATTAAATACTGCGAAATACGTTTATATTTATAAGTTTGTAGTATTGTCGTCTAAGACTGTTAACTGAAAAAAGAAAAGGTGTAATAATACTTACAACGGCTTAAAAACGTTAAAACAAAACACAACTAATTAGTTATTACTACTATGGTAAATATGGGACGTGACAAAAAAAAAAGGTTTTTGTTAATTTAGGTTTTACAGAATAACTTTGGACTGTCGTAAACAATTGTAATTGATTATTTCATTCGTGATATATCGACCAATCACCCCGTTGCATTTGCCATTATAAAAGTTTAAACCGAATATTTTTAACTTGCAACATATTATCGTAAATAATTTTAAGAAACTGGTCACGTAAATAATTTTAAGAAACTGGTCACGTGTTTTATTTGATAGTTTAAAAAATAAATATAATTTTATCGCGATTATTCTTCTCTTGTAATAAGTAGCCAATCAGAATCCACAATTCGTAAATTTTCTACCAATCACATTCGTTTTGAACTGATAAATTAGCAACAGGTCGTTTTTAACTGCGAAAACAGCACCTTGGTGTTTTCAGCTGAGAAAATTTTAATTCAGGTCATAATATCGTAACGACTGCGACTGTGCAAACAAAACGCACTTTCTTGTTCATATAAACGACACCAAACAATTTTGGGAAACACGGATTGTAGCTTTCTGCAATAATTTATCCAAATACCACATTGTTTCGACAACTATCCCAATGTATTTGCGACCATGCCTATAGGCATTTTATAAAATTCAGATTCTTCATTATGCCGACCACATTATGAGTGCAGTAATTATTTTAAAATTGATTATTTTTACTTTTTATTTTGTCATGCACATGCGCATACACTACACTCGCATAGTTCATTTGCTTCTGCAGTTATAATGTATTAAAGCTTGTTGGCGACGAACTTTGATAGTTTCTCTGAATTTTATCAAAAAATTCGCACTTTAAGCAGGCTGTGAGGAGTGTAACGTAGAACGCAGCTTTATTCGTCATCGACATGCTGTCTGGCTATATTGTTATTTTCTAGTCAAGTAAACATAACCTATAACTAATTTATAATGACATCAAGAAATTTAGGTGTAAAGTAACACATGTCTTTTTTTATAGGCCAGCCTAAATTGTGAATTTTTTGAAACACATATTTTTTTATTATACGAGGTCTTGAAAATGAGGAGGCAAAAATGGAAGTAAATTTTTAGTACTGAGTTCCAGAAAAAATTCTATTTCTAGAGGGTTGGGGGGTTATGTGTAGAATGTGGCCCATTTTTGCATCAAATAAAATTGGTAACATAAGGTATTACCGCATGTTAATGAAACATTTTGCACTCTATTTTTTTATTAATGTAATTTTAGTATGTTTTATAGACCGTAAAAGCTCATTACATTGCCTAGAAAACTACTTTTTTTCCACTACTAGCATTAAACGGTATCATTATGTACTTTGTTTTAGAGCCAAGAAGATGAATTTCTTTACTAGTGGTTAATAATATTTCATTTTTAACTACTGGTTAATAATGAAAACAAGAAAGAAGAGATTTGGTTTCAATTATGTATAGAGGGCGTTACTAGTGTAATTCCCCTTTAATGAAAACAATCTTTAAATTCACCATAAACTTTTATGTAAAAATCTTTTGATTTTACTGGTAATAACTGTTCACCAACACTTTCTGCACCTTCCCTAATTTCAGGAGGAGTGCAGTTTTCACTCAAATCATCAAAATTGGACATTTTATGACCACTATTATAAAATATATATTTTACATAAATGTCAATTGAAATTAACTATTCTCTTGTTTTCAAGCAAGGCTACTTTATTTTTGTACATATTTGCATTTGTAATTTTATTTTTTATTAATGTAAAATCAATTAATTATAAAAGGAATAACGGTGCTAGTAGTGGAAAAAATAATATATAAACCACGGTAGAGAAGACTTATCAGCCTCGCAACTTATTTCCCTCGATATGCTTCGCATCTCGGAAAATAATTCTGCTCGGCTGAGAAAATGTCTTCTCTACCTTGGTCTATAATATACTATTACCTTCAGTTCCACCGAAAATGACATCAACTTCCTCATTTTAAATGAAACACCTTGTATTTTGTTGCATATATGGAATTATGATGAAATTCAGTCTATGCCAATTAAGTGAAGTTTTGGATATATTAATATTTTTGTTGCAATTTTTGTTTAGTATTAAGGGGCCATGACTTACCCAATTCGATTGTAATTAGGTTTCATACACCCAAAAAAATTAACCACCTAGAAAACGTACCAGTTGAAATATTACCTTTGAAAATTTTATTAGACAAAAGGAATTTTGCAGTATTACTTAATTTTTTCAGTTGGAATGGTAGTGGCGCACACGCCCTACTTATACTAAATAAAGGACTTTCCAAGAATTCGAGTTATAATCTATAAATTATGTTTTTTTTTAATTTGTTGATCTTTATTTAACATTTTAATGATTAGAACCGATTTGGGTGCGGGTCTGGCATTCTTAACATTTTTGAGATGTTAATCCTTCACTTAATTCTCATAGGCAGACTCGGAATTTCATTCTAATTCCAAATATGCAAAAAATATACAGGGTGTTTAAAATAAGAAAATTGATGTCATTACCGGTAAAACCGAAAATGAAATAGTTATGCCACATAATGAGTTTTTGCGGTCTATGAAACATACCAAAACTTCATTTGTTTATTTTAATAAATAAAGAAAAAAGGATCATTAGCACCCGGTATACTAGAATGTAAAACTATCTTCGTAGAAGATAGTTGAACTCCTACCGCCGCATTTTATAACAGTATTTACTTTAATACAGTTCTGAGAAATGGGAACTAAGTTATCCTAAAACTTAATTCTTATTGAAGAAGAATTTTTACCAACGTCACACAACTATTTTATAATAATTTAATAGGAATTCGGTATAATCTTAAATAAAAACAAAAATTGTAACTGCGTCACCGTCCTTCAACGTGGTAGCTGTTATTGATCCCTTGCTTTGCAATTATTACTCACCTACACAACTTTGAGTTTCAATCGGCTAAATATTTATGCTATCATCTACAGTTCTATTTTTGTTTTCCGATAGTCTGCTTAAAAGCTTAACAATTTTCAAATTTCAATAAGAGGGCGTGAAAATTAAGGGATGTTTGTATTAGTCTCCAAAAATTTTAGATGTAGGTGTTGTTTGTTGACGTCAGTTTGTGGGATTCATCAGTAAGCTACGTCTGATTTAGAATTTTATCGTACTTGTCACGTCGGGGTCAAACTGTACAAAATGGGGTTGTGCGGAGGAACTCCTCCACGGGGTGATACACGTGTCGCAAACTAGGTCACCGCGGATCTCTCACTCAACCATTCCTTTCATTGAAAAAACACCACTCCGTTCCCCGTTTATATAAAAGCGTGACTCAATTAGTGCTATCTGCGGGATTTTACGTACTCTCACAATTAAATATCTTACACAAACAAGATAATCATTTTAGCAGTTTAGGATACAATATGCATACACTTCTTTAGCCATAAAAGGTTAACGGATTAAGGACAATATTGTTTAATATGTTTCTGAATGTACTATACGAAGACTTTAATTAACTCTTTATAACTGTTTTTGGTAACGTTTCAAAGAAATTTTTACAATAGCATTCTCAAATCGACTAGTTTATAATTAAAACAGGTCAAAAGACTCATCGGCTTAAAGCTTTTCCATCAATCAAACTGCGATCATTTGCACTATTGAATATTGATAGTTTATTCTTATTCCTGCTCGAAAAGAAAATGTTGTTCGAATTTTCTTTTTTGGATAAATAAATCAATAACAACGAAAACGAAATACAGAGGATATATTTCATTAAATTTATACAAAGATTAAGCATTTCAAAAACACATGAACATGCAGTGTAGGGCGGGCAACACAACTAAACAACTTGTCCGCTATACGTGCCGATGGTCGAGGCTTCGTGTTGGGGGGGGGGGTCCTTTTTCAAATATTTGAAATTGGAATATTCTTTACCAATTTAAAAAAATATATGAACAGTACGCTGTTGATCTAGCTATTCCTAACGTGGAAATAAATCAACTATCAACCACCACTTAAAATTACAGTCGTTCGTATCAATGTGTAAATATCAGTCGGCGCAGTTGCTTCGATTAATTTACTTTTTTTAAATTAATAAATGTTGAAGCAATAAATTCAAGACTAATAAAAATAAGCATAATACTACAAGAAGTAGTAAACATAATACAAATATACGCGCCAGTAGAAGGAGAAGAGGAAGAAGCAATGAAGGAATTCTATGAAAAAGTACAGCAGACAATAGACCAGCTGAGAGAAAAAAATGAAAAAATTGTAATCATGGGAGATTGGAATTCCAGAATCGGAAAGGACAAAGAAAGAGACCTGGGCTGTATGGGAGAATATGGGGAAGAAATACAAAACAGAACAGAGGTTAGGTGGAAGAGCAGTGACTTTTCAAGTCACTGAACCTCGCCTTTTGTTGCCTTTTTTTTTGTTTTGTATAACATATTATATGTTTATATACATATAATTGAATTTTGAGGTTACAATAAAGACATTATTATTATTATTATTATTATTATTATTATTAAATGGAAGAAAAATGATAGAGTTCTGCATAGAAAATGAACTGATAATTGGAAACACCTTCTGGAAACAATAAATGGAAGATAGATACACCTTTGTAGCAGAGGAAAGAAATGCAAGAAGCATCATAGATTTCACCACGTATGCGAGAAACATGCAACACGAGGTAAAACACATGGAGGCAATAACAGAGGCAGAAATAGGATCAAACCATAGACTAGACGTAGCAAATGTGCAGATAGTAGGAATGGAAACAGAAGAAGAAAATAACTACACCAAAATTAAAATATATAAATTAAAAGATGAAGAAATTAGAAAATCATACCAAATAGAAGTAGGTAGTTCACTAAAGGAGATAGAAATGTCAGAAAAAGAATGGAAAATGGATGAAAGATGGGAAAAGCTGAAACAAACCTTGTACAAAGAAGCAGAGATAATATGCGGAAAGAGAAAAACAAACTCCAGCCAAAAACGAACAAACTGGTGGACAATAGAGTTAAAGGAAAAATCACTATACGGAAAAATTTGAACAAAGACCAAATGAGGGAAATGCAAGAAATGAAGAAATGGAATATGAAAGAAACCAACAAGTACGATAAATAACGATGGAAGAGATAGAAGAAGCACTAAGAAATATCAAAACAGGAAAAGCAAGAAGAGCAGACAACATAGAACCTGAGATGATAAAGTGGATAGGTGAAGAAGGAAAGAGGTAGCTGGCCCTAATATATAATGAAGCATGGGAAAAGGAAAGGATTCCTAAGGACTGGGAACACAACTTACTAGGTGGTCAAACCAAAACGGACGTTTTTGTAATGTGGTCGGACAAGGTCGCCGGCTCCCTCAACTCCTAGCATACATCTGGGAGTTTAGTTGCAATGGACAACTGGAGCTTGAAGCATCGCGTGTTTGCCGTAGAGGAATTTATTCGCAATGGCGAATCTATCGTGGCTACTCGGCGTGCGTTCCGTCGTCGGTTCAACCTTGCGCCACGTGATGTGCTTCCTACGCGTAACACAATTCTGAGGTGGGTGAATGATTTTCGCACACACGGTGGTGTGAAGATAAAGAAGAAAAGAGGTAATCGAATGGTAGCCACACCAGAAAATATTGATCGCGTAAGAACGTCTGTTATTCACAGTCCAACCCGGTCAACCAGACGCCGCGCTCAAGCACTCCGAACATTTTGGCAATAAAATTTCCTGAGTTTCTCTACACATTGTGCTTATGTTCAACCCTGTACGATCAAAATTGAAAATTTGACAAAGTTTTAAAATTCGTCCGTTTTGGTTTGACCACCTAGTACTACCAATTCATAAAAAGGGCGACCATACAATCTGTGAAAATTACAGAGCGATCTGCCTATCTTCAGTAGGATTCAAAGTTAGAATAGTAGAGAAAAGACTAAGAAAACTAGTAGAAAATAAATTGGAAGACGAACAAGCGGCATTCAGAGCGAACAAACAGACAAATGACAATATGAGCATAGTGAGAAATCTAGTAGAAAGAGCAATGCACAGTGGAGAACGACTATACTTGACATTCATAGATTTAAGAGGCGCATTTGATATGATAGAAAGGGAAGTAATATGGAGAAGCCTATTTGATCTTAAAATTGATAGAAAACTAACACAAGTAATATAAAGCGTATACCAAAACGTGACAGCAAAAGTTCAGATAAACGGACAAAGATCAGAAGACTTTGAAATGAAAAAAGGAGTGAAGCAAGGGGACAGCTTAAGCCCACTACTATTCCTTATAGTAATGGATAGTTTAATAAAAAATACAAGAAGGAAAGTAGAACAAACAACAATAGGATATAGAAACCTCACACCCACAAAACTAGATAGCCTACTCTACGCGGATGATATTGTATTAATAGCCAAGACACAAAGAAAAATGCAATCCGTGGTAGATGTGTGGGCACAAGAAATCGAAAACTTAAAAATGGAAATCAACACAATTAAAAGCAAAGTAATGATAATAAATGACAAAAATAGAACAGAAGAGGAAAGAATAATACTATGCAAACAAAAAACACTGGAAGAAGTAACAGTCTACGAATACTTGGAAAGTGTGATAGCAAAGGACGGAAACCCAGACCTAGAAATAGCGAAGAGAAGGCAAAAAGCAATGAACATATGCCATGCAGTAAGTAATACTATACTACAGGAAAATGAAATGGACATCAACACAAAGACGCGAGTGTACAATGTAATTGCCGTACCAACGATACTATACGCTAGCGAATCATGGGTCCCACTGAAAAAGCACGGATCCCAAATAAATGCTATAGAAATGAAATATCTGAGGAAAATAGCGGGAAAGACAAAATTTGACAGAGTAAGGAACTCACAAATAAGGAATATGACTAAAAAAGAACCTATCATGAAAAAACTGGAGAATAGGCAACTGAATTGGTATGGTCATATAGCAAGAATGGACCCAGAAAGAATTATCAAGAAAGTGATAGAGACAGGAAAAGGAAGAAAAGGAAAGAGAGGCAGACCGAGGAATCCTGGATGGAAAGGATAGAGGACGTGGCGGCAAGCAGAGGAAAAACCCTAAATGAAATGAAAACCTTGGCACGGGACCGAATGAAATGGAAGAAGTGTATTAAGGAAACGGGGAGTATGGAACCCAATCCGACGCCCTAAAGGGCAAAAGGATATAGGAAGAAGAAGAACATTAATTAAATTAATTACCACTGATGCTTTGCTGTCGAAATACGTATCTGGTATTTACTTACATCTGTGGAAGGGTGCTGTATTTTTCAAGTGTTGTTATTCCACAGTTCGAGTGTTCCTAGTTTATAATTAATCTCAAACCAGTTCGTGCTGTAAACGTTTTCTCATTAATCTATTATTCCTGATAATTTTCCATGCATTTAACAATGTTGAAACCAAAAGCGAAGTTCTAATGTCGTGTTTTTCATGTACGTCTTCCTCATTCCCGATTTACTATACGTTTATTAATCTGCATCGTATTTTATTCGCAATTTAAAGTATGCGTTAGGTTAGTTTACAAATTGCTTTGAAAATATGCTAATACCGTGAAATTTGAGCACTTGTTTTTTAAATTACTGCACTAACTAGAGCTTTATAAAAGTGGTCCTTTGGGATGTACGCTTTTGGGAAAGCCCGCTTTTCGGAAATGCACTTTTGAAATTTGTTTTATCTAAACCACTATCAGCCATTTCTGACATAACGAAGATCTGCCAGGGATGAGGGGGCTGGCTATTGTAGGATTTTAGCAGTCGGACCACCGTCACGGGACCTTCCTTATTGAAATTTAAAAGAAATTCGAAAATGTTTTCAAATTTAAGTTTATAATTGTTTGAAAATTTATGTAAACTGGGAAAAACTAAATAATTTTCAAACTTTTTTATGTAGGTTTTAGAGAAAAAATTTTTATAATTTTCGAAAATTTTAAATACTTTTCATGAATTTTTGAGCACGTCTTTCCTCACCCCTCTATTTTTAAGTAGTCGCCTACGTTAAACTGCAGGTCCTCTATGCCTGTCTGTGCAAAATATCTATTTCCGTCCACCAAACAGACATAGAAAAGAGGTCGCCAACGCCCTGAATAGGGTATGGCACGAGTAGAAAAACAAGTTGCAACCAATCCGTTGCAATATCTAAAACCGATTTTGTAAATGGGTCAAGTGTTTTTTCAATAGAAAGTTGTTTCTATTACCAATTAACATGTTAGTATTGAATTTGAAACCGAAATTGATACAATTTTTGAAATAACCAAAAATCGTTGATGGGGGTGGTAGCTGTTAGGAACATCGCGCTTGCGCATTTCGGTTGTCCGACATGCGTAGAATACGAATCTATGTTTTTTTCGACCTCTACTATATTAGAGAATTAATCAGAGTGTATTTACCAATCTGTTGAGCGTAATTTGGGTTTTCTGCGTTACAGTCTAGGCTTTAAAGTGCATACAGACAGCGTTGTAGCGCCCGCTTTATCGTCTGCCAAGGCCTCAAAAAAGGCATATTAGTAAAAACGTCGAGGTGAAAATGGTTTGCCATGAAACTACTTTTCTTTTAGGTATAACTCGTATAATGGCTAGTAAGCCCAAAGCTAGAAAAGCTTTGTTGCAAGGTTGAATGTGCTTCATGCCCGTGTGACCGATTACAATACTTTCCTACATCTATACTTCGTACAGAGAAGAAGGTAAACAGCTGATACCAATCCTGTATGGTGCAATTCAAATTTCATGCGGCTTGTTTCGTGTCAAGCTACAATTATCTACATAATATATATAATATTTATGATTCGTATATCATCAATAAATAATCAAGTCAATAAAGTCTTACATGCTTGCACTGAAAAAAAATATTTGTCGAGGTAAATTAGCTACCACAACACAAAATTTTAGTGAAAATAGCCCCAGTTAAAATATTTGCTGTCAAAGCTAATAATTTTGGTGGTTTTATATTTGCTTTGATTACAAAAATATTAGCAAGTGCAACTAATTTGTTTATGCTTCAGCAGCAATTTTATTTGTTGGAACAACTAAAACATATTGTTTATAATAAGCAATACATTGCCTTTCTGAACAAATTTGTTTCGTTTATGTAACTAATTTTTATTTTGTTTTAGCAAATATGATTTCGCTACAGGAAGTAAATACATTTGTTTCACAAGCTAATATATTTGTTATAAATATACAGGGTGTTTTTTTTAGAAATAAGAACCTAATATCGACATAAATTTTTTATTAGGTGAATAAACATACAATATAAAAAATATATATACAATACGCATTAACTGGGAACAGAAACAGAACATAAAAACATATAAAAATGTTTAAAAATATAAAGTTTTACATTAATTTCTGTTTTAAACCATACCAAAGCAGAGAAAAATAAGCCATCAAAAAGAAATCCAATCACAGGTGGACTTCGAAAAAAAATGTATGTCTAATAGTGCTAATAGTGCATACACATTTAAATGTCACTTTGCCAAAATGCCAAAGTATGACTCAATCTAGGACGAACAATATTTTTAACAAAACCGTCCGCGATTGGATTACTTTTTGATCACTTGTAAAGGGGAATTAAATAGCATAACGTAAACAAACTTGCCAAATATAATAATAAATAGTAAACATTTAATGATTTATGAACTGGGTAAACTAAAAATTTTATAATTCTAAAAGTAAGGCATGATAAAGTTACCTTTAGATGAATAATAAAACCTTCTTGCACTTCTAGTTTCGAGGGTTTCCAATACCCACCGACTTTCTTCTTAATTGTCATAGGCTTCATTAAGTATGGAAGAAGAAATAATATTCTGCTGGTTTTCCCATCTATATTAAATTTTAGAAATGGGCTAAGTCAATAAGATTAATACTAAATGCATTGTCATTACCCTCTCTAGTATCGTTTTGAATTTCAGCCAGTGGCCAATTGGAATATAATTTTAGTTCGCTGTCCGGGTATAATTTGTTAAAATCCTGTTCCAGCAAAGTATACCCCAGCCTGTGCTTCAGGGCCGGATACAAACCCATGTAAGATTGCACCGAACCTTCTTCATTTGTTAAATGCTTGTTACGCAAACAAAATGTAGCATTCCAAAATTTTTGGACTCGAGACCAGGGGTCAGTACTATTCCGTAGCCACGTGAGAGCATCGTTTTGTTCTTCATCTATAATCAAAGTCAGCGCTTAAAATACAATACCTCCCTTATCATTAAACATAACATACCCCCATTATCACCACCATCAAAATTAACATCAGGGAAGGGGATTCTTTATTAGTGGCTAGTAATCCCGTTTTTTAAACTGTCTGCGCATATTATAATACTTCCTGAACAATTTTCCTGTACCTGTTTTGTGAATTTTTCCTTGAATATTTTTTATATTTATAGCAAAATAGATCTCCTATAAAAATAAATATAATTTATTTGGAGAACTTTACTCATTTTTTTAAACAACCTTACCCTGATTTCTGTAGCGAACATTTGGACTATGCTACTTGAAATGTCTTGAAATGTTTCTACTGTTATCCTGAAACCATGCAATAATAATTATCTGTTCACATAAGTCATAAATAACACAATTAATAACAAATCTGAGACAGCTAACAAAAATCAATGTTTCTTTAATGTGATTCTAATATTTTTACTGTTATTGTGTGAGCTATTATGTAACATTAACTCTTCAGCTAAATAATTTGAGGAATGCTTTCACGTCATACTTTACCTACTTGCACCTGTATTGAAAATTTAATACGTGAGTGGGTAATTGTTAAATTTCGCATTTAAATCAACTGTAGAAATAAATCATCATTAAAAGAAAATCGTGTGTTTTCTTTATAGATTAATGATGGCTTCAACGTGTAATCAGTTTTACACCATTTATTCAATATTAGTGCTGGTTGTTGAAATAAAATCTGTAACTACTGCGAATTTACTCGTACGTACCTTCAAAAACTGGGATCAAGTCCTCTAACTTCCATTCTTGCAATAAATCACTAACACTCATGTTGAACTAAAAAACTTAAATACGCACAAATCACCGACTAACTGTTCGCTTCATACCATGAAATGAAAAAGCCGTTAAGAAATTGCAACCTTAGCAAATATATTTGCTACTTGCTATCAATATAGTTGTTTTTAAAACCCAATTATTCGCTTCGTCATTAACTTATGAATGTTAGTCAAAACACACTAACATACATGCACGGTCGAAGTTGCGCAGTTAGTATGCCGTCAAGCAGTGAGTGAATGCAACTTTTTCGTATTTTTTCTTTAAAAATATAACTGCTATTAACCTAAACCTTGCGTAAACAGTAAAAAGCAAATTTTTTTTATAAAAGCAGTATAAAATAAAAAAAAATTTTGGCCCCAACCTAGATTCGAACCTCAACTATTTATGCAGTAAAAAGCAGTACAACCGTACACCCGCATATACACCTGTGCCATTACGGCCTATTGTTAAAAAAGTGCTAACTGAATGCGTGCTCAATAGGAATGCACCGATAAGAAGTAGACACGATTGTTAAAGACAATACTATTTTACAAATATACAGGGTGTTCATTTGAAAACTTCCCACCCCCAATATCTCGGTGCACAAGGCTTTCTGAAAAAATCGCCGAGACACGTCAACAGTATTAGCGAGGGGGACATATTTTTACATAATAGTGACATAACACGTTTCATCCCCCTACCCCCCAGAGCCGCCCCCTTAAAAATTTTAATAGGCAAGGGGGGTTATGTGATACCTCATTTGAAAGGTCTTCGTATTGCCTACATTTTGGCGTTTTGTTTTTTAAAATCGGTCGATTCGTTTTTGAGATATTAAGGGAAAAGTGTTTGAGTTTATTAAAACAAAAGGGACCGTGTATACTTATTGATAACATTTTTATTCATAATCAGTATTAAAAATACAAATAATTATTGGAAATAAAAAATTATTTGGAATGTTATTATCTCAACTGCTCAAAATGCTGTCCATTGTTGGCTAAGCAACAATATAATAACCGTTGTTCAACGTGTTCCCTGACGTTTTGGAAAACATGTCTTGAAATTGATCGACATTCTTCAATTATTCGTTGACGGAGCTCGGCTATACTTTGCGGTTGAGGCGTATAAACAACCGATTTTAAATGGCCCCACAGAAAAAAATCTAAGGGAGTTAAGTCGGGGGACCTAGCTGGCCACTCTATAGCTCCTCTTCGACCTATCCATTTACCGGGAAAAGTATTCTGCAACCACTGCCGAACCGGTAAAACATAATGAGGAGGGGCACCGTCCTGCTGAAAGTATAGTTGTTCCTCATCAAGTAGTAAATTACCATCTGCATCACGTTGATTTTCAACTGCTTCAGTTAATAGTGGTTTAATGCATTATGACAACAGCCTACTATGCGTTTTACAAGCTCCTTTTTGTTTTAATAAACTCAAAACACTTTTCCCTTAATATCTCGAAAACGAATCGACCGATTTTAAAAAACAAAACGCCAAAATGTAGGCAATACGAAGACCTTTCAAATGAGGTATCACATAACCCCCCTTGCCATTTAAAATTTTTAAGGGGTCGGCTGTGGGGGGTAGGGGGATGAAACGTGTTATGTCACTATTATGTAAAAATATGTCCCCCTCGCTAATACTGTTGACGTGTCTCGGCGATTTTTTCAGAAAGCCTTGTGCACCGAGATATTGGGGGTGGGAAGTTTTCAAATGAACACCCTGTATATGTTTTTTGACATATATGTGTTATTTTGTACATAAATATATTTTTAAATGAATATTTATATATTTGTAAAATACCGGGTGAGACAAAAAAAAAGTATTCTGTTTAAAAGCTTTCCATTGGCTGAATTTGAGATATCGATGTGGAATTGTAGATGGCCACAAAAAAAATTAAACATTATGAGTACCAAATTTCAAATTTTTGTTGCAAAAAATAAATGTATCGAAAGTTCACATGTGCTGTTCAGTTGTTTTATAAAATAAAAAAATGGAATTTGGTTTACACCTAGTGTTTAACTCTTCTTTTATGATCGCCCAAAATTCTTATAATCTTACAAACAGAATGCATTGTTTTGCCCCACCTGTTATAGTTTTGTTTTGAATGGCGCACGCCTTATACCTTGTTGGTCTAAGCAAATTTATTTGTTGTATTAACAGAAATACCGTTGCAAATAATATTTGTCTATGTAACTAATGCGAGTTTGCAACTATTGGTTTTGGTTTGTAATAACAGCAAAAATGTATGCTTTTATTACAAAAAATATTGCAACTGTTACAAATACAAGCTAGCAAAGTTATTTTTGTTGGAGAAACTAATACATTTTTTTCAGTGTGGAAATACAGGAGATTTGCTTTTGCTAATTTTTAATTTTCTTGCCGGTATACAAAGTGTACCTGAGGGCGGCAGGTATTGCTATCGTTGTTGCCGTTGTTTAAGCACATGCGACGTTTTTCGTTTTGTACTTACTCGCTGGTGTATGGGGTAAGATTTAAGTAAAATATACTTTTATGGCAAACATTTTCCACATTTACATTTAGATTAATGAGCACTTTTTTGATAGACGATAAAGCTCAGATCCGTATTCTACGCATATCAAATAGCCGGTATTGGCAAGCGCATACCACCCCCTTCTCCCGGTAACTCTCAGTTTTTCATTTTTTCAAAGATTTTGAACTTTAGACTTTCAAATCAGTATGAACGTTTTAAGTGACAACAGAAACAACTCCCCACAGGGAGAAAACTTTTGATAATCCCTACCACCCGCAATCCCACCATCGATGTATTTTTATTAATTTTTTTTTCCAAAATTTTGGAATGTCTGGTTCAAACTCGGTATGAATGTATTAAATGGTGCAAAGAACTCACAACCTCACCATCGATTTTTTGTATTTTTAAAATATCGAAATTTCGATTAAAAACGGTTTGGTGTTAGTTATATGCCTTTCTTGAGGAAAGACTGAGAGGTTCCTTTTGGTCGTTTACCTGAACAGCTTAATTGAGTAATCGCCAAAGATTGGGGAACACGAGGCATAATAAAGGTGGTTCCACCAAAGAACAGAAGTCACGATAATCACCGCCTCATTTAAGTCAACACCTCCGAACCATCTTTACTCTACTCCCAACCCCCAAAAAAAATATAAAAATTACGAAAATCATTCCTTTTCTAAAAACAACACAATTTATGCAATGTGAACCTTTAAAAAATATAATATTTCAGTTATACGAGTCATCCCCTTAAAAATAAAATCTATACAAAACTCTGTAGTGCACCGTTGACGCAATTTTTGATACAATAACAACCATACGTACTCTGTATACACTTTTGGAAAGTTTGATTTTGGTTTGATTGCCTGAACATATTAACATCATTTGAAACTCGCAATTTCAGAAAAATTTCTGAATATTTGTGGTATTGAACTGAGAACCCACGGCATACTAGGTTAAAATGAGTTGATCTTCTAATGAAGTTCTTTATTCAAGGTATTTTTATTCAAGTAGTATTCAAGTCTGTAGAAAAATTATTTCATATATTTTGTGCACCTTGTATATATGATTATCTGGTTTAATAAAAACTGAATGAAGTCGCTATATATTTTATGGTAGAGCATATTTCTATATATAGAATACTGGTGGGTGTTCCCAAAGGGATGATTGATCGTAGTTTCCATCACATCTAATCCCGTTAATGTACACCAGGCCATGAAGCACTTCCATTAAATATTTTATTAAATTATGTTATCACATTTGTCATATTTGTTCCGGTAATGGTACCTATTAATTTTTCCTTTCTTTCTTTTCTACCGCACAGATTTTTGTTGTGCAGAAGGAGATATATTTTCTTCCTTGTCATTATGGTTTAAAGTTATACGAACAGAGATACGACAAAAATTGTTTGGAATAAAATGCAGATTTACTCGTATCGCATAATGTTTTTTGAGATGACTTCGACTGCTTCGGTCATTAACTGCACTCCTTAGATTTATTTTGGAAATTTGTTTAACAAATTAATAACGACAGTAATGTTGTGCGTAATCAATATTGAAATTGTAAAGGTTGTGTGTCAAATGCAGCAGTTTAAGTTTTAAATGGAAGAAAACACAATTATTACTGCTTATACGAAGTCGATTACTTCTGCAATATTTATAGCTTTAATTCTCAAAATATATCCTATTGTATTACGAGGGCGGAGTGAGAAGTCTGGTAAAAATGAAACAAGGGTCAATTTTTTCGGCCAAAAATAAATTTATTTTACTACGTAGTCGCCTTTTAGGTCGATACACTTAATCCAACGTTTTTCCAATTTTTCGATTCCTTCCGATTAATACAATTTCTCCAACCCTTCAAAATAGGCGTTTGTTGCATCGATGATATTCTCATTAAAGCCAAATCTCTTTCCGCCGAGCCAAGTTCGGAAACAGGAAATAGTCGCAGAGGGCTAAGTCTCGAGAATACGGTGGATGTGGAAACAATTCGAAGTGTAATTCATGGATTTTGGCTATGACAACTACACACGTGTGCACCCGTACATTGTCTTAATGGAAGAGAACTTTTTTCATCGCCAAATGCGGTCGTTTTTTTTTCAAAACGTTGTTGAATCGGTCCAATAAGTTGCAATAACATTCACCGTTGATTGTTTTTTCCTTTTCAAGGTAATCGATGTGGATTATGCCGGGTGCATCCCAAAAAACTGTGGCCATGGTCTTGTTGGCCGATAAAACCGGCTTAGCTTTCTTCGGCGCAGGTTCGCCAGTAGAAATCTACTGTTTAGACTGTTCCTTGATCTCCGGTGTATAGTGATGGATCCATGTTTCGTCCACAGTTATGAAACGAGACGCAAAAACTCTTTTTTATTGCACTTGAACATCGCCAAACCTGCCTCTGAAGTTGTCACACCTGCATTTTTGGTCGATTGTGAGCAAACGCGGCACCCTTCGCGCGCATAGTTTCTTCATATCCAAATGCTTGTGTACAATCTCAACTATCTCGCTCACTTTCACTCTGCGGTTTTGCAACGCAATATCATGGATTTTGTCAATCATTTCTGTTGTGGTGACCTCATTTGGGCGTCCTGAGCGTTCGGCATCAGTTGTGCTTGTACGACCACAACGAAAATCAGTAAACCACTTGTGAATCATTGTAATCGATGGTGAAGAGTCTTCATAATATTTAGCAAGCTTTGTTTTGGTTTGATAAATGGTTTTTCCACGCAAAAAATAAGGTTTAATTAACATACGAAATTCACTTTTTTCTATGTTTGCACAAATGGGAGAGGTTGTGTACATTCAATGGCTGTCAAAACTGAACTAAATAACAGATCCATCTGAAAATTTTAATATGGCCTAGTGACAGATGGTATTGATAAGTGTCATCTGCGATTTGCGATTGTGACGCCCTCTGCTGCAATTTTACCAAACTTTCCACTCCGCTTTCGTACCTACTTCTAGTTTATCTTTCTCCGATGTATATTTTTCTACTATAGGCTACCTAGTATTCAAAGATATCTGCATATGTGGTACAGTAGTGGGACCAATCGCTTTAACATCTCTCTTCTTTTTTGGTTTTGGTATTTGGCCAAAACCAGTTTTCTACTTGTTGCTTCTAGTAGTTTAGCACTCACAGAATGATGTGGTTGTGCATGGAAGTGCGAAGGAAATTATAACATCGTTACTCTCAGACTCATTACAATCACAGTTTCCGTGTTCTGATCATGACAAATGAATGAGCGACATAATCTTATCTAAATTACTTGAATCAATGCTATCCGGTTACGGTAAATCAAGAACAGCTAGACTTTTTCCTATAAATAAATATGACGAGCTACTTAGTAGGAAAGGAAGTGGGAAAGTGTTAAAAATTACGAATGCAAGTAAGCTTTTGTATTTTTGTCTTTCAGAAGATAATCTGCTGAGAACATATACCCTTGCGTAAACCGCCTAAACGCCCTAGACTGACAACGTTCTTAACGCGCCCATAGTAGCGAAGGATTCGACGTTTTTGGCCCATTGGTAATATTATCTTTGGTATCATTGTGGTCAGTATTCAACAATTCGTGAAAGAAATGTGTTCTATGCGCTGCATGTTGCTTTTCTGTTATAACATGAGCTTTATTTGCATTAGTATTCAATATTATTAAAAAGATACCTAGATAATAGGAGCTTCGAAATTTAAAAAAAGTAATATGGTGAGTTTTAACAAAGTAGCTCCGAGAAGACATAAAAATCATGCCAGTATCAAAACCGTCAAATGTTCATTAATGTTGGTTGCTTTCAGTAGGTGTGTGTGATACCAGGTAAGAACTTCACCGCTACTAGCAAGCGCCCCTTGTTTACTAGATGCTTAATACTCAGCCTGTTGATTATGTCACGATCATAGTAATCAGTAGCAAGGTAGCGTAGTTTATTTATGCTTAAAAAAATGGGAAGCAATATCGGAGAATAGTGAGTAATCAGTCGGTATCATAGCCATTCGGCAGAATGCAATCATTGGAGTAGCATACATTTGCTATAGTACATTACCAAAAATCATAATTTGAACCAATGGAATGACTTGTAGAAAACATTTGTATCGGATATGCTATCGAAACTCGTATCGATACATCAATATTTTGATACACATTGATATGGCAATATGCATCGATGCTGCGGTACGTATCGCAATGTCGATAAAATACAAAAATTTTGGTATCGCACACCCGTAGTAGTCGGATCGGGTTAGATCTGGGCTGTAACTCGGATTGTGTATCTAGATAAAGACCCTATCGTGAAGAAGATGTGGTACATTTCTAGCTTTGTGAACTCTAGCACACACCTTTCTGCAACTACTTTCCACATTTTTTCGCGAATACAGTTGCTTTATTTTATGAGGGTGTTTGCATTTGCTTCTGCGACAATTGTACACCCTCGTGGAATGTAGTACTCAGTCAGTAGAATACCCTCTACGTACATTAAAACGGTCACCATAAGTTGTCTAAGATAATTGAATACGCGCCGCGCCTTCTTTTGGGGTGATACCAGCATCGTCTCAGAATCCTAATGCTGCACTCATGTTTCATCACGAGTGATTCTACAGAATCAATAATCTGGATCATTTTCTAAAGAGCTCAAATTACCATGGCAAATTTGTTGCTACTTTTGCTCAAGGAATAACAGTCTCGGAGCCCACCTTACTCACAACTAGCCTGTAATGACAAATGTTTAGAACCTTTGGTTCAGATATCCCACAGGCAGTGGATTTAGTTAAAACTTTTTGACGACGCCGATCTTTAACAACCATGGCCTCCAATTTCTGGCACCTCGGGATTGATCCGCAGGTCTTGCGGTTCTTGGGTCGCCCAAACGAAATTGTTTAGACCAAAATTTTACCATGAAGTAAGACGGTGCAGCTTTCCTATATACTGCAATCATGCTTTCATGGATATTTTTGTGATTATTTCCTTCTTTTCTAAGGAATTTTACAAGACTTGGACATTCAAGTTTCTGAATACTCATTTCAGACAAAGAAACAACCACAACACAAATACCAGTTGATCACTTAAAATCAAATTTATTACATAGCTTAGCAAAGCTTTTCAGATTTTAACATTAAAAGCTGAACCTCGTCAGTTGTTTTTTTTCCATCGCTTGATGGAAAGATAATTTTTTTAGTTTTCCTTAGTTTGAATGACAAATTTAATATACTTTAACGTCACTAGGTCTCACAAGAGCTTCATCAGGATTGTTATCTGCTGCCTTCCTTACTTCTGCTTTTGCCATATCGTTACTTCTGTAAACCTATTTGACTGAGTATCCGCAAAAATACCACTTCCTTACTTTTTGACGTTATGTGCGAATGTGATGCAAGTATTACCTATACTAGGGGATCATACGAGAATTGGTTAGAAAATTGTTCATAAAAGAAAGTTTTGGCTAATAGCTATTATACATTTACTCATAGCTTGCCATCTATTCCATCTATCTAGATATTAAATCCGGATCCTTTTCACCTCTCTCAACTTCTAGTGGCATGGGGCCACAACACAATATTTACGAGGCAATTACATAAAGCTTATATTTCTTTGTACAGCGAGCCGCTATGGTTGCAGAAAATAAGCTTCTATAATTGGCATTATATGTTTGGGTTACTGCGGAGCTGTCCGCTTATACCTCGGATCGTCAGGTGCAAACGAGCTATCGCGGCATCGGTCTCTAGAATAAACTTGCGTCATAATTCATTGAGTTTTGCAGTCTTCTTCTTACAGTGCCATACCCTATTCGGGGCGTTGGCTACCTCTCTCCTATGTCTGTGTTTGGTGCGCGGCGATAGATACTTTGCACAGACAGTCTATACGATCAATATTTAATAATAAGAAAAATGAAATTTTAGTATCATTCAACTACCACACATGCAGCATACTGAAATAAATAACATGGACAATAGCGTAAGTAATAATACATTTCACGCGAAACGCAGGTGCTTTCATTTGCAAACTTACAGTACAATATGATGACACCGCACTTCTGTTAATGTAATCACAGCGACGTCCGGTGAACTACATCAATATTGGCTACTATATCAATCGCACAAAGTTATTTCTGCATCCTATTAGTCTGTAGCGTCACAGTTTGCTTTTGGTTTATGTGGGCCAATTTCGGTTTACGGAAACATTGTCCCTGAAAATGTCCCAGATCAAATTTACGAGAAAAACAATGATTAAAAGTCACTGGACCATTCTGTAAGTTGTAGGGAAGAGCATTCCCTGAAAAAGATACTAGTATTTTTGGTGCTGATTATTTTGCATGAATAAGGGCGAATTTTGCTTTAGATTTACATGCAAACTGGGGATCTTTTTTTGGAGGTTGTTTTAAACTGATTTTTCTCCATTACATTTTTTTTCCGGAGGCTGTAAGTGATTTACGCAAATTGCGACTTTTTATGCAGCCTGAATCTATCTATCTATATATTAAATCCGGATTCTTTCCACCTGTCGCAACTTTTGGTGGTTTGGGGACCCCACTACTACAACCCACATATTTACGCATCCATTGCATATGGCCGATATTCTTTCTACAGCGAGCCGCTATGCTTTTTCATAAATATAAGCAAAATTGAATAAACAACATTTGCTCGATTAATTGTACTGCGTGGCCCTGATCTTTCGTTCATTACTCGAATACAGACTCGATATCGGGATTAGAACGTAAGTTATGTTTCGTTCAGTTATTGGGCAGTCAATGCCAGTAATAGTTAAAATAAGAACAATAATATGTTACCAATATTGCAGTTCCATCTTGCTAAAATTATTAACACGGGTGTAAGGGACGGGCCAAGTGGAAAATCACGTATCTGTGGATACTTTTAAATTTTAAACGTATACGAATTCTCACTTGATCCGCTCATTATCTCCCTACCTTGTCGTACTCATTAGTTGCCAGTAAAATAGTGGCAATCAGTATAGATATAAATAAAGGGTGGACATTAAGAAAATGAATTTAAGTGGTAAACGTTATGGGCGTTTCTTGGCTTTATTGACACACTGCTGGCGGTTTAACAGTGACAATTCACATTTGTGTGTTTGCTTGTCATGTCAAAACCCAATTTCGTGCGTTTCGTAAATAAGATTCAATCTTAAAAGATTTCTGCTGTCAGAAAAAAGAAACATTCTGAATTCAATGTTTTTCTTTTAACAGATCAGACGTTTTAATTGGTCATTTGTGACAGTTTTAAATTAGTTTTTAAGCTCGATGGTTATAATTCTTTTATAAGAAAAAATTGAATAAAGAGTTTCGTTAGTAACATTTAACGCGTCCCCGTAATAATTTTAAGATAATATATATGTTTATTTTATTAAATGACTTGCGTCTTTCTTCCACCCCATCTGAATTTCGTTCTTATTTTCTCTTTGGCGTGTAAAAGATTAATCGTACCTGTTATCCACTACCTACTTGTTCTCTTGTCTATCTGGGTCGTATTCCACGCAAATTATGTTAATGTTTTACTTACTAATGTGTTCTGTTTTTATTCGATACTTCGAGAATTTTGTGGGCGACCCGTTTTGTAATATTGACAGCTGCTGTGATGATGATAGAATGTTCATTCTGCAGAATTTTTTGTTTTGTTATTTTAAAATAGAAACTTTTGTCATTGATACAGTTTTACAGTAGAAAATGTATTTGTTATCTACGAGAGTAGTTATACCCACATATTTTAAAATTAGGAACACAGGAGGTGGATATGTATGTCAATGTCGGTCCACCCTTACAAGTTAAATGCTCGATTTTGTTGCGCGTGGACTCTGCACTATAATAATATCAATTTTTACCTTCCAGCCAAATAAATAATATCTAGAAAGAACTCGTTTATAAATAAGAAGTAAAATACGCACATGATTTCTTTCTTGTTAAACTATACGTTGTAGTAAACCATAACCTGTGAATTGTTTTGACAAAACATAATGAAATTCCATATTGAAACTCTTAAGTAGTCTAAGTCGATATATTATATATATGTTCTTGATTCTTCCACTCTTACAATAAGGAGACAATCGAAATCCGCAATTCCTAAAAGTTCTGCCAATCGCATCTGTTTTTAATTGACAAAACATGCCATCTTAACTGATCCAACAAATATTTAATTCTTGAAATTTTTGAAGTACAAAATTTTATGGCGAATTAATTTATGAAACTCTTCTTTGTTTTTTTTGCAACTTTTTAAAATACAATTATTTTGACAATTCGATATTTATGAGAGAAATAGCCTACTTATGTAACACTCCTGAATCTGAACAAGCAATCTGGGTAAGTTACCCAAACTTCCTGCATAGCAATTCATGTTTATTTTGATTCAGAAAATTGTTTTCACGTACAAAATTCATTCGCGAATAAATTTAACGATATAACCACTCGTTGCTATGACTGCGTTTGTTAGCCACAAGAACAACAAGTTAAGATCGTAGCTGCGGCACAAACGACTGAGGTTTCAGACACAATCCGTTAAATTTAAAATAGGTGGTAATTATTGTGGGCGAGCCGCATTTTTTCTGTAATAAACTTTAGTTTATTGTAAACTGGTGCTAGTTGATTTTGGACAATTTCACTAACGTTTCGCGATCGTGAAATTATCGTCTTTGATTTTTTTAAGGTTTTCGCGATTTCTCGAACTGTCAGTATTACAATTTACTTTCCTCTTAGACCGTGTCGTCATATAGGAATTACACCCAGCATAATCAGGTAAGGAGCGACCCCTGTAGCTTGCCTGCCTTTGCATGGATTTACTCTAAAAATTTGAAGCCATAGCTGTTCGAGGTCCTGCCAGCCTAAACTGGACTGTGTATTTAGATTATTAGTACTTTGGGGCTGATAAGGATTTGATCTGAATGTATCTTGTTTGTCAGGACAAGAATACTTAATCGGTTTATGCCTGTTAGTTGTTTATGAAACAGAGTGATCAGAGCACTGAATTCAAATGCCAGACGCGGTGGTATTTAAATCTTTTTGAGCCAGCCAGGCAGAACGGCGTAGTTCTGGTTGGCTGTCACCGTTGGGCGCAGACAGATCCGGTGGAGCGTGATTGTGAGATCGATGAAGCTTATGAGTCCTTAGAGGATGAACTACTGGATTCCAAGCTTTACTGAGTCTAAAACCATGCTCTCTGTTTATGTTGTTAGGTTCCTCATTTTTAATTGCATCGCGTATGATGCGAAGGTAATTTTTTCCTATGTAGTTTGAACTACAAGAGCAAGGGATGTTGTAGAACCCGGCTGATTTTAAGCCTGATATTTGGTCTTTTGTGGATCTGAAACCGTTCCCAGAGTTTGTTTATTTCTAAAGACTCTTTATGCTTCTAAGAACATGCTCTATCTTATCAGTAATGCTCTTACTGTACGGTACTTCTCCAAATTATGTGATGCCGGTAAGGCAATTTCTAAATGAAAGGTTTTCTGTTGGATATAAGAGGACCAGTAGAATAGCCAGCACGGTCCCCGGACTGGACGCTTCTTGATTTTTTTAGTGGGTTTATTTAAAATCTGTTGTGTAGAAAACCGAATCTCTCCTTGAGAAATCGAATAATCCGGAAATGTAAATCACTAACGAGAGACATTTACTAAAGTAAGAAGAGAATTTAAAAATACATTGTACTACTGTTTAGAAGTTTACGGAGCACATTTTGAAAAATTGTTGGGTTAGATTGTTTTTTTTGTGTTTGTTTAGTCATGTTTTTCCTGAAAATGCATGATTATTTAGAGCTTATTGCCTTTAGTATTTTTAGTTTTAACTTTTTGCGCATTTAATATAACTTTCGTTCTCGATAGCTTGGTTTAAAAGCTCACTTTGTTGCATCAACTTCATTTTAAAGTTTATATCCTGTCAACTACATCACTCGCCCTTGTTTGTGCGCGAATCAATTTATTACTTTTTTTTTGTTACAAAACTTTATAAAAGACGTTTTATATTAAAGATACCGTGTTTGGTTTTAAATGTTTTAGCCATACCTGAGATTATCTGATTTTTATTTTCATTTCGCTGTTAGTATTTTTAAGCGCTTTAATTTGAGGTATCACACTTCACAAGAGGTACGTTGCTATTTATTTTTTTTTAAGTTGCGGTGTCTAAGGGTGTAGGGGTAAGTAGGCACTCAACAACTAATCTCATATTGTGACCTCCTTTGCAGCTTTTGCATCTTGCAACTTCGTTTTTACCGCGGTTCAATATCTTATTTTATTTTAAAGTTGTGTTAAGGTGGATGGTTTTAAAAGTACACCCGGTATACCTAAAAAGTAACATGAATTTAAACATGATCTGGTTACAAAATAACTTTTTTAAACTAGTTTTGTACACATACGTAATACTATTATAATCTACAAGGCTGTTTCAAATTCGAGCCCCACCATGGGGATCTCGCTTATTTGAAGAGAGAGAGTTGGTTAAATTGATGCAAAGTTGCCAAATTTTATGCGTAACAATAATCTGTAAAGAAATTTAAAGTAGCCACTCTGGTTTTTCAGATATCTGAAAAAAACTGAAATTTTGGATTTTTTATTTTTGACTATAACGCATTTATCATTTATGCTACATATTTCTAGTTAACGCATTATTAGAACACTTTTTTATGCTGAATTTAAATTGTTTATCAGATTTGGTGTAACTGTTACCATTGTTCATTTTCGACTGTCAACTTTTTTTTTCTTATGGTTGGTATTTAAAATTTTTTCATATTTGGAAAGAGTTTTCAATTCTGATTTCAACGATGTGTCACACTTTTGCATTTTGTTTAAGTTTTGAGCATTTTATTACAAAAAATTAAAAATTTCATAAGAGTGAAATGGAAAGACCACGTCTTTAATTTATTTTGAGAAAATTCTAGTAGGCTATGAACTGATGGAAGTAAAACAAAACACTTCTCTTATTTACTTTTACTTTTAGATACATTAAGTATGCGAAAATTTCAGGAAACTTTGTTTTGAGCGTAGGCAGCAGGTTAGGTTATTTTTTACAAAAACAAATGAATGACACAGTTACTAACACGCATATTAGAGTGTTCATTTTAGACGAGCTTCTGAGCATGTTCTACAAAGGTGTCAAATGTTTTGAACATTTATTTAATCATTGTTCGTATTAGTGTAGTTGTTGTGTCATCTGTTGTGTTTATTTAACCTGTTATTCAAATTTGTTATGTCAGTTGCAAACATAAAAACTGCAAGTGGAATTTTTAGTAAATTGTGTATGTTAGTAACTGTGTCATTCATTTGTTTTTGTAAAAAATAACCTAACCTGCTGCCTACGCTCAAAACAAAGTTTCCTGAAATTTTCGCGTAGTTAATATATCTAAAGGCCAAAGTAAATAAAAGTGGTGTTTTGTTTTACTTCCATCAGTTCATAGCCTACTAGAATTTTCTCAAAATAAATTAAATGACGTGGTCTTTCCATGGCAGGCACTCTTATGAAATTTTTATTTTTTGTAATAAAATGCTCAAAACTTAAACAAAATGCAAAGTGTGACACATCGTTGAAATCAGAATTGAAAACTCTTTCCAAATATGAAAAAATTTTAAATACCAACCATAAGAAAAAAAAAGTTGACAGTCGAAAATGAACAATGGTAACAGTTACACCAAATCTGATCAACAATTGAAATTCAGCATAAAAAAGTGATCTAATAATGCGTTAACTAGAAATATGTAGCATAAATGATAAATGCGTTATAGTCAAAAATAAAAAATCCAAAATTTCAGTTTTTTTCAGATATCTGAAAAACCAGAGTGGCTACATTAAATTTCTTTACAGATTATTGTTAGGCATAAAATTTGTCAACTTTGCCTCAATTTAACCAACTCTCTATCTCTTCAAATAAGCGAGATCCCCATGGTGGGGCTCGAATTTGAAACAGCCTGTATATAGTAAATCCCGCTCCCTTCGACTTGTCTCAACTGGAGAAGAATGCGACTGCAGCTGAGATTATGCGGCCTAAGCAGTGCGCTGTAGGTTTTTATTTAAGAAGTTACCAAAAATAGCTTGTGCATAGCCCATGGGTTCAACGAGCTATTTATTAATTTTATAAAATCTTAGACAATCGAGTTCGATTTGTATAGTTTTCCCAAATTTAAAGAACTAAATCATACTTTAAGTTTAAGCGCTGCTTTATGATAACCTAAAAGTAACCATTTATGCATCAACCGCACACCAGGCTTGGAGTAAATAATTATCAGGGACGATTGCCATCACTGGACAGTGAACGTTTATACAGACCACACATATTTTATCCTGCTTTTACGTTGGTATTTAGTGGCTGTAAGTAACGTGACACATCTTTCAACATCTCTCTCGATCCTAAAATACTTCTCTGGTTATTATCTCGTATCAAGTGCAATTCGGGCAAACGACCTGAAAGTGTGTTATCAAGAACTAGCCTTAGCTAGCAGGGGTCGATTGTCGTTGCATTTTTAAAATATCTCCTTCCACCGGAACCGGATGTTACGCAAGCAGGAAATAGGGCATCCATGACGTCATTCTTGGCCTCATCAGAGACAGTATTCGCTTCATCCGTCTTTCGATCGCGAATTATTTAGCACTCCTTTTCATACATTTACGTTTATCAATCTGTAAAATATGTAAAACCATGATACAAATCGTGCAACTCACAGGAAAAAAATAATTCTCTCAAACTAAATTATTAGCAAACTTTTATTATTAATGACGTTACAAGTATTGTAATTTGTAACCCACTTCTAGAACACTAATTAAATTCGGTGTTTACAAATTGTCTAAAGCATTAAAAATTATTAAACAAGCTTTGGATGTTTATTAATAACCATATCTACATATTATTTTTGTTTCAGATTTCCCGTCAGTCCATCGATGCCTGCAAAGATTACTTTAGAGACGATCTCACAAAACCCGACTGGCAGTTAATGGTAGAACTAAAGAAGATGTTCCAGATTTTGTAGCGTTAAACCCGTGTTTTAGCTCTGACTCTTCGTATTCGGTAATTGCAGGAAAATTTGAATTGGAAAATAGGTGTTCTAAACAACAAATGTAAATTTGTAAACAATTTTTATGTTCATGCCAACCTAAATTTGTTTCATTTTATTTCGCAGGTGTAACTAAACAGTAAACTTGTGGCTAAACGTACCTACATATTCAGTATATTTACAGTTTTTGAATTTGACGTATTTTCAGTTTGCGCGTTGTTTATACGTACTGCTTTTTTATTGCTGGTTTTAAATAATACATAGAAAAGAAAAATTATGTATGAATACTATGTGTTTTTAGTCTGAATTTTATCGCAAGCATGGTGGTTTTTACTTTGCATTTTTAAGGAAGGTTTGTTTTTTTTGGGGAAAGGGCAACTTAGATACACATCCTGCCATTTAAGTCATTTTAAATGACGTCGGTCAAGATTTATTCTTATGTGTTGGAAACAGTAAAAGTTGATGTATATTTATACCTTGTATTATTAAGAATGATATAATAAATTTATTATTAACAACATTTTTACATTTTATATCTAGAATATTTAACGTTGACTCAGAAAAGTCAAAAATGAGCGAAACACTTCACCTGGACTTCCATATGCTTGAGGTATTGTACTTATCATTTATCATATGTATATTCAGAAGTATTTTTACTTTCCCATACCTTCGGTGTCGGGAAGTATTGATTTCATGAAAATTTTCAAAATCTACATTACAAGGAACCCAAAAATGTGGTTTTAAAAAATGTCTGTCTATGGGTGGGTGTGTGTGTGTGGCGCCTCTACAGGCCAAAGTACTCGACCGATTTTGATGAAATTTTTAATCAAGAGGTATATCGAAAAATGTAGTTCATGTTAAGCTTTCCAAAAAAATCCGAAACCGGAAACGGAAGTTAGACATGTTTTTTTCCAAAACTAAATTATGGAAATTTGAGCACGGGATTTGAAAAGAGATCTTACGGCAAATTGAAAACTTTTTTACCGAACTCTCTAGCTTTAAAATGGCGACCTCTAAAATTTTTTGAAAATCTCCACTTTACCGCCCATTTACTCAAAAAGTAGTTGTCTGATCGGGTTCAGCTACAACTTTTTTAGGTGCCCTTTGTCGAAAATCTGAGAACGATCGCAACGACGCAGCTACAAAATTTAAAAAAAATATTTATCAAAACTGCCTCATACGATTGGTTTCAAACTTTCTGAGCCGATATAGCTTCCAGTGAACTACAACTTTGTTGTTTACTCATCTTCCAAATTTTGCTTTTACGCCTTTTAGGAATTTATGAAAAATTTCAAAAACGCAAACACCGATCGTTATAAACTTCAGTTCGATAGACTATTTGAAGTACTTTATTAGAATCAGAAAGAATTGTTTTCCAGCAGTTACGCGTATCAATTAGATCTAGTTAATAAATACAGTTTTCATTCCTTGCATATTTTTGACAACTGCTCAAATAAAGCTATTATAGCAATTTTTGCCCGACATCCGAAGCGGAATTTGTAATTAGTCGTAGGACGCGGCGCATACCGTGCTTTCGTGCAGTTTAGTGGCTGCTACTATGCGTACAGTTACGGTACGGAAACCAATTATACAGGCTATCGCAAGTTCAAATTTTCGCTGCTTGTTTTCTTAGAAGTCTAATAGTCGATGTACTGTACAACGTTATAATTATAAAAAATTACACTTTTGCAAGTATTAATATTTAGTATAAGTCCACTCGAAGTTAACACTTGAGCTTATTTTACGCCCGAACATTGACTAAAATAACAATCCAGTACTGTACCGAGAGCGTAGCTGCATGTCAGTAATAATATAAGAACATACTACATGATACTGAAGCTTTCATATTAAACAATTCTATAATTAATATATAAATAATTTTTGCCAAATCGAAAAAATCAGAAAAACTTCTAAAATTATAAAAAAAACAAATGTAAAGTAATTTTTTAAAACGCCAAAAACATTTCAACGCTTTGTTCAATGCAACAGAAAAAACAGGTCATTTGCTAAAATCAAGCATTTACAAATCAAATTGCTTCTATCGTAATTCGGTTAATACACGGCAGACAATTAGAAATTTTGATAGTAGGTACAAAGAGCACGTACGTTGCTGCAAACACAAACACCCACATAAATCCATTTATGCTGAACACTTATTAGAACACAACCGTATAATCAAGGTCGCTTGGTAGGTTAAGGTAGTTGATTAGGTCATCTAATACAAATGTCAGTGATCTAAAAAGCACCAAAATGGCGGCTGCCTGTTCAACAGAACAATAATTTATTTTTTTTGTTATCAATCTGTTAAACTAACAAAAGCTCCATCGCATGAATTCTCAGTTACGAATGGATTTATGTAAGTTTCGGAATTTAAATTTGAGATTTGAACAAGTTGAAAATTAATCTGCACCAAGATGGCGTCCTTAAGATGACCCAATCAACTACCCTAACCTAACCTATCAATAATGCATATAAATGATAATATAATAACAATGTAAAAATTTTACACTTTTGTGTTGATAAATCTAAATTAGATATACTGGAGGCGTTTAAAATTCACAAACATTTAAAAAATATACCTTTAATGGATGGACGTTTTGGAATAAGATATCAAGTCGTCTGCAGATATAGAAAACCAAGACCAAGTCGACCAGTTCTATTCTTCATGTAGCAACACCAACTGCTTACTCTTTTATTTTACCTTTGACAATAACATGTAAACATGTTGAAATACGTAAAAGGTTTAAATAAATAAATACTGTTGAAGTGAAATAAAGTATTTTATTCACAAATCAATAAAGAAAATGCTTAAAAATATGCGTTAAAAATTAACAAAACTAGTTGATCAATGAAAGACAGAATTGTACAAAGAGTTTAATTTTGAATATTCCACGAAAAAGAAAAATAACATCATTTATTACAATTTTTGTTATGTACTAACTTATTAACGCGTTATTAAAATTATTAAATGCAAACAACAAAAAATTTTGTCATTTTCATAAAATGTATGTTTGCGTGTTTGTGTATTGTCTGGAACTACTCAACCAATTGTAATGAAATTTGGAAAACTCAATATCGCGAAAAAAACCTGTATGAAAGTTTTTTTAAACAAATTGGAAACGGGAGTTACATTTGTTTTTCTGACATTTTTTTTATAAACACAATTTTTTATATTAGAACACAGAGTCTGATAGGAGGCCCGGAAGAAGCACATGGATTGTTACGGTACTCTCTAGTTTTTGAAAATTTGAGATTTTTAACATCTATTTAGATTTACTCATCAAAGGGTTGTTACATTAGCATAAACTTTGGTGATAAACGAAAGATTTTGAAACCCATGCGTATGAAATGACGCTAAAACACCATTTAAGGTGTATTGTGTGAGCTAGGTTCGGACAAATATCTTCAAAATTTACCCTCAAAGTTCTCCGAATTGACATTATAATTTTATTTATAAATTCTAGCTTTACTTCGTCGAAGTCCATATTTAATGATTATAGGTATATGTATTAGAAAAATATATACGTGTATACCACCGTCATAAAACACATAAATTACCAGCATACAGGTCCCTGATACATAGAACGTTTTTTTTTTTTTTATTTTATCATTTCGCGCTTCGACTGCCAGGGTCATTAGCGCAGGCGTTGATTAGACAGGTACATTTATAGAACTTTGACGGTCCCTTTAGATGAAATTAATTATAATCGAGAAATTTCAATTATTAAACAAATTGCATATAGTAGTGATTATAATACTAAACTTATTGATACATTAATTAAAGAAAAAGATTATACATTAGCCATTCAAGAAATTTATCCGATTACCCCAACTTCATCCGATACAATTAAATATGCCTCGATTCCATATTTTGGTGACAAATTAGAAAAAATTGTTAAAATTTAAAAAAAACAAATAAAAATAAAGTAAGTTTTAAAACAACTAGAAACATCTAAAACACTTTGTTTAATGCACAATCAAAAACAGACGATTTTCTAAAATCAGGCATTTACAAATTAAATTGTTCGAATTGTAATTCTGTTTATATAGGCCAGACAATTAGAAATTTTAATATTTGGTATAAAAAAACACGTACGTTGTTACAAATACAAACACCCACATAAATCCAATTCCGCTAAATACTTGCTAGAACACAATCATTCACTGAAATCTAATAACACTATAAAATGTTTACACTTTTGTGATGATAAACGTAAATTAGATATACTAGAAGCTTTTGAAATTCACAAACATTTAAAAACTGTACCGTTAATGAATGAGCAAATTGATCTCTCAAATTTTCTTCTATTGGACATTTTGGAATAAGAAATCAAGTCATCTGCAGACGATTGCCGAGATTAAGTCACCAAGTTCTATTGCTATGACAACACTAACTGTTTACTTTTTCATATAACCTTTGACAATGGCATGTAAACATGCCGAAATACGTATAAGGTTACAATAAATAAATATTGTTGAAATAATTAAGTATTTTATATAACTATAATCATTTCTTATAAATTCCCTATGCCATTTCAAATCAGTGTCTTGATGATTTAATTTTCTATGCTGTGTTATTTTTTGAACCATTTTTCAACATATTTGCGATTTCCACCAGCTGTTATTGAAAAATGTTATAAATCTTGTGGTTTACAAACAACATCCCACAAATCAAAAACACCGAACACGTCACTGCAGATGGATTTTTCAGGAAACAGACAAATGCAAATGCATAATTTAAATTATTAATAACTTTTGTAACATCTCAACAATAGTAATGAGACAAACTTCAAAATACAGCTGAACTAATAGATTTTCTAACTAAACCTTAAACCTGCATGTGACCCCTTCCAACAACGGATCGATTTACCAGGACTTTCTGGAGACATTTCAGTAACTATATAAATGTTTTCAGGAGTTCAAATTCGCGATGTTAGTGGTCGTCATGATCTGAGTTTGCCTGTTATTGTTTTTACTTTTCCATACTTTTCAGTAGAGAATACTTTCCCATACTTTTCTAGAAAAGTACTGTTTTCATTAAAATTTTAGATTTCGGGATTTCTACGAAAAAACTTTTAAAAACATCTTTCAAACTCGTGTTATAATCACGCCTTTATCCCACTAGTAACATAAATAACTATTATAAGTGGATTCTGGATTTGGAATTGGAAGGATGATTTGCTTCACGCTCACTTAGGCCACAGTAGGTGGGCCCATTGTGCTACCTCCCTAACAGCTGTCCAAATTAGACACCACTCAAGCCATCCAACCATTTGGATGTACTCGAGGACATCCGTAATTGGAGTGTTGCTGATTTCGGCCATGTTAGGCCAGAAGTCCCCCAGCATGGAACCTCTGGTTGTTGCAAGAGCTGGGCAGTGACATAGGACATGTTCTGCCGACTCGTCGTCCTCCTTGCATGCACGACAGTTTGGACTGTCCGCCAGTCCCATCCTGTGCATGTGTTGCTTTAGGGTGCAGTGTCCAGATAAGATGCCCACAACTAGTCGTAAGTTCTTTCGGGACAGTTGCACGTAGTATTTGGCTGTCTTTGGCGAGGGTGCCGTAATAGCAGCCTTTGCTTGACGACAGCTTTGAATGTTAACCCATCTTCGTGTGAAGCTTTTTAAGGTTTCTTGGTATAGCATAAAGCTTAATGTCTTCAGGGATATGGAAATTATGGGTTGTGGCCCCCAGAGAGGTTGTTCGGAGGCCAGTCTTGCAATCTCGTCAACCTCCTCATTGCCATAGTCGATTTTTATTCAACGGTCTACGTGCTTGCCATAATTGTTGCATGACAAATAGGCTAATATACTACACTGGCACCTTTTTTGACGTAATTCTAATTGCTAACGGCTCTGAATGTCTAGACTAGTGATGGGATATTTCGAATGAAAATAATCAAACCATTCGGTTATCGAAATATCTCAAGTTTTTAAAATGTTGGTGTTGTCCATTTCGGAAGCGGACGCTGAAGCGATACCTCGTACAGTAGCTAACTGTAAATGCCCAATGCAAATACATGATATGTTGACACTCCAGCCGAGGTAATATGATGCGAATACACAAATGCAGACAGAATTTCTAGAATGCGGTTGCATAATGTTGCACGCATGTTGTCGCCGCGCAATCACAACGAGATACGCATGTGTTGACTCGAACATTCGAATATTACTGATATAAGGAATAGCAAACACAGCAGTTTTCACCGCACTATTTTGTTTCTCTTGGTAATTTTAACACAAGATCGTAATTGAAAATTATAATATTGCTCTAAAAAGTATCCATACATATATAAAAGCTCAAAGGGTTTTTTTCTGCGGTTCCTCCAGCGGCTACCGCTTCACCAATTTGGACCATTTTTTTTCCAATGAAAGGTCTTTATCGTCAGATGGAACATGAAACATTTTTATATTCTACGTCGATTTTTCAATAATAATTATTTTAATTTATAATATATATGAAAGTCTAAACGCGCTTTACTTGAGGCGACATCTACACCAACGTCGCGCCTCCCTTATGGAACTAATGCATCACGTGACTTAGCATTTAGCAGGTTCTGTCAACGCTCAGTCTGTCAGTGCATTGTACGCTGGGGTAACACTAGTAAATAATAAAAACATTATTATTATTCAGCATACCTCATGTAGTACCGTTAATAAAAACAAGTGGTATACTTAAAACAATACGAAACAGTTATTTATATAATATCTAATAGTCGGGCATTGTTTTTGTTCCTGGTCGTATTTTAAAAAAATATTTGGTTTAGAAAACAGAAAAATATATCCACTTTCGTGGTTTATAGAAATATTACTCAAAACACAGGCCGGAATCAGTGATGAAATGTGATGAAATTAATGAAAATACTATTCAAAGCTAAAGGTTTACGCTGTTTTGCCGAGCGGCCCGAGGAAAGACGATGAGAACGAGAATTCATTGGAACATTCGAGAAGCAAGCGGAGAACGTTTTTACTACTTTTTACCGCATAAAACCATCCGAATAAATCATTCGAATATTAAATTTAATCGCATGGCAAATATTCAAATTATAAAAATCGTTCGATTATGCTCATCTATAGCCTAGACATTATTCACCAAGATAATCAACAACCGATTGGAACGTAAATTGGACCTCTATCAGCCAAGAGAGCAGGCAGGATTCAGAGCGGGGTTTGGCACAAACGACCACCTGTTAGCAGCAAAACTGCTAATAGAGAAAACTATCGAATACAACAGACCCCTGGCAATTATATTTGTTGACTTCAGAAAGGCATTCGACACTATCGAAACAGAAGCTATTCTAGCTGCTCTTGACCAAGCGCGTATAGACTACAGATATTCCCGCCTTATCTATAACATATATAAGAACTCAACGGCAAGCGTAAAAATTCACAAGGTGACCAATAAGTTTCCAATACAAAGAGGTGTCAGGCAAGGGGACACTATATCTCCCAAACTTTTTAATGCAGTGTTGGAGTACGTATTCAAAACACTTGATTGGGAAAATAGAGGGATCAGCATAGACGGCGAAAAACTCAATAACCTAAGATTCGCCGACGACATAATGATAGTGACAGACAACTTGGGCGAAGCAAAGGAGATGCTTACCGAACTAGTGCGAGCAACAGGAAAAGTGGGACTCTGTGTAAACACGCAAAAAACAAAAATAATAACAAATATGGTACTTGGAGGAACAATAACAATAAACAACGAAATTATAGAAGAAGTGAGAACATATAAATACCTTGGTCATGAAATTACACTAAGTAGAGACAACCAAACACATGAGTTACAAAGAAGTATAGGCCTGGGATGGGCAGCCTTCGGAAGACTCAGAGATATTTTAACCAGTAACCTACCAATGAGCCTAAAGAGGAAAGTATACGATCAGTGTGTCCTGCCTACTCTGACGTACGGAGCCGAAACTCTTACGCTAACAAAAACATCTATAAGAAAGCTCCAAGTTACCCAAAGAAAAATGGAAAGAGCTATGATCGGTATCAAATTGAGAGATCGTGTACGAAACACAGAAATACGCAAAAGAACTGGAGTTTGCGACATTATAGAGAAAATAACAAGGCTGAAATGGAATTGGGCAGGACACATCGCGAGACTGACCGACTCCAGATGGATGAAGAGGATAATCGAGTGGAGACCCCGCACAGACAAACGAAACAGAGGAAGACCCCCAACTCGGTGGAGCGATGATATCAAAAGACTGACAGGACATTGGATGAGAGACGCACAAGATCGATCTAGGTGGAAACAGTTAAGGGAGGCCTATGTTCAACGGTTGACTCAAATATGGGCTGGATGATGATGATGATGATGATAGCCTAGACAAGCATCTCTTTCTTTTTCGTCAACATATGTCAAAATTCGGGACTTTTGGCTAGACGAGCGTTCATTCACTTACATCAAGAATTTCTAGCATAGTTTATTGTTTCTAAGCAACTGATATACAGTGAGTTTTTCTTTTTTGTATACATACCAGCTATGTATACTTTTATAAAAAAACATGTCAATGCATTGTTTTACTGCAATCTGTAGGCAACCAACTATACCCTACATTTCAAAGCTTCAATTTTTGAAAAGAATAGTCTGCTGTGGAAACAGTAATCAAATTGTTTAATGTCAAATTAATAGCAATTAGTTTTTTTTAATGCTGCACAAAATTTATGTATTGTTGATATTTTATGTTTTTAAAATAATAGTTTTATTCAAAAATTATTATATTCAAATAATTTTGCGTTTTATTCACAAACATACTCATTGAACATAACCTCACACTCTGAGGAATAACGTTTCTCTCTCTATTATTCTGTGTACAGTTGGTTGCCTATAGATTGCAGTAAAACAATGCATTGCCATGTTTTTTTTTTATAAAAGTATACATAGCTGATATGTATACATAAAAGAAAAACTCACTGTATGTGTTTAATGATTTAATGGATTTATTTGATTATGTCGGTTTATGTATTTTGCTCGTTAATAGTCGTAGAACTGGGAGATTTTGGATGCCGCAATTATTGCCGCGAGGTTGGAAAGGGAATATTTGATTTGTTGCATAAAAAGCTCATGTCATTTCTCAATCTACCATGACAGATTTTTAAATAGGACGAAAAGGCTCTATAATCATGTTTCCAAAAATGCATCCCTGAAGAGTTACAGGCGGTTACAAATTACCTGTAAGATGCAGTTTTTCTGTCGATCGCTTTTAACTACACTACATATGCTACATACTGTGTAATTTTTATCATAATCGGTTTCGTGGAACGGGATATTTCAAGGTCACGTGATTGTTCAAAAAAGTCCTAAACGGAAGAGTAGCAATGTGACTTTCAAACCACCAATTCCATAAACATGATTATGATAAAAGGTACACAGTATATAGCAACATGTTAAAGATGACTCCATATCAAATTTGAATAACCCAGTAGTTAAAAGGGATCAACAGAAAAGCTGCATCTTGCAAGTAGTCTTCGACCTCATGCAACTCTTTAAGTAAGCATTTTTTTAAAACATGTTTTCACGCTACCGGCAATGTAAGTAGGCCTTACATCCATAGCTACAGGGATCGTAAATGGCTGATAACATTCGTGTACTAGTTACCCTTGACGACGGAACTTAATAGTGTCACTTACATCCCTAGGAAAATAATGTTGATTTTAACTGTTCGTTGATATGGTAACAAGCACAGACAACTTAGAATAATGGGGTTTTTAAAAAATAATCCCGATGACAGCTGTCAAAACGAACTTTTAAAAATATGATTAAATTTCTACCTGCAGGCCTACTTACATTGCCTGTAGCGTGAAAATTTTAATAAGTAACACGGAATGTATCGACTAATAACATCCTCGGCAGGCGACAAGCTTCGGCTCCGCCTCAGCTCGTATTCGCCTACCTCGGATGTTATTACGTCCTTACATTCCTTGATACTTAAATAACAATTATAGTGCCTTTTTGTCTTGTTTTTAAACATACGATATGCAATCTCTATAAAGAAAAAAAGAATGTAATCGAGCATATTAGTATTATACATCAAATTGAAGGCACCAAAATTCTCTATTTAATGCTGTTTACATAACTTTCATAAATGTGCAGGACAAAAATATTTTAACAAATCAGGTTTAGACAAATAACAACGTTTTGACTGTCAATTGTTTTTCGGTTTTAGAGAGAGTTTTAAATTACCTCCAATTTGATGCCAAGCCCGCTATAATAGCTCTTTAAATAAAAAGTTACGGGCCTGGGGAGTTTTAGGTGGCAGACCCTGTATACTAAAACCAGATCCCTCTTGCCTGTGGCAACTTTTAGCGGTGAGGGGCCCCTACCACTCCAACCCACGTATTTACTCGCACAGTGCATAAAGCTTTTAGGGCTTTGTACAGCCACCCAATACAATTTTAGGTTAAAATAGAATCCCATAATTCAAAATAGATGTTTGGGTTATTGCGGAGTTGTCTGCTTACACCTCGGACCGCCTGATGCGAACAACCCACCACGACAGCGGGGTTATAGAACACAGCATGCGTTATATTTTATTCAGCTATGCTGAATAAAGTACTTTCATTTATGACACTAGAGAGTGTTGACAGCGAATTTTGTTCATCGCAGCGACGAGCGGTGAACTACATAAAGATTGGCATCACATCACAAACAGTTATTTATACATTCCATTTGTCTGTGGCGTCTAACTTTGCTATTGTTTATGAGAGCCAATTACTGTTTACGCAGACAACATCCCCGAACAAATTCGAGTGGAAAACAATGATTAAATATCACTGTTGGGAGTTCTTTCGCCCATTTGGTTCCTAGCTTTCCAGATTTACAAGTCTTTGCAAAATTTAGGTCACTTCAGTAAGCACTTGCGCCTCAGGGAATCAATTAACAATAAAACAGTAATATGTAAAATTTAAGACAAATAATTACCAAAATTAAATTGTTCAAAAACATATACTTAATAGGGGTTTACGGAATATAGTTATCTCTCATTTCCAAAACGGTTCTCCCGAATTTTTTTATTAAGTTGGGCTGTGTATTTCGCTAATATTTACTATTGATTTTACAATTACTTAAAAAAATTTATTACTATTACCGTTAAACATTGCAATAAATATCTGTTATATCAAGTGGTTCTCATAATATGTAGATACTTTAATATAAAAATAGTCTTACATCTCAACACAGCTTATTTATTAATTTTTTTAGTTACCAAAGAAAGCGCGGAGCTTAGTAAACGCGTTCGGCTTATTCATAATATTCTATGCTTTTACAACTAAACAAAACTAAAAATTAAATTATAACCTAGTAAGCACCTGTCGGATTAATGATTTACAGTAGAATGTAGAGGCATTAAAGCAAAGAAGAAGAAGGGATGCAATAAGTAAAGTTAATGTGCCTGTTTTAATATACAAGGTCTATAGTGAATTCATTACAAGAGCTGAAAATGTGTTGGGGTTAGATGGAATTATATAGAATAACGTAACGTTTATGTTAGTTTGTCTAGTATTTGTTTAGAAAATACTTTTTCCCTCTCGGCACTTATAATTTTTATTTGTGTTCACCGTGTACGTCTAAAATCAAATTTGAGTAAGGTTTCAGAGACTTTGTTAGAAGCAGAGTTTTTGTTTATAAGGAATAACATTTTTATCTTTAATCCACAATAAAAAAAGGTGTTTCTTTTAGAACCGCTCCGTGGGTACGCTGTTTATATTTTTTAATATAACGCAATGATGAGTTACCTTTGTTTGTCATTACCAAAGCGCGAATTTCAAGCATTTGGTTTATGCACTATTATTGTACGCAAATAAAAATTCTTTTGTATCTCCACGATTCATGAAAAAATGTAATCATTTGACACCACTTTTACTTTGCTTATTTTGCTCCTTAAGCCGCTTATACGCGCTGATTTTAGCTTTTATACAGCTAGTTAGTGCTTTTTGTTTATAAAGAATTTTTACTACTTTTACTATTTTTGGATTTAAACGATTCAGTAAATAATTTATTGAATGTTTACACCACATTCTACAAATTCCCTGCTACACCAAACAAACATCCCTCAGAAAAACAAATAGTGTGTTCTGGGAATCACCCAGTTCTATGTTCTATCGAAAGCCACACACAATAGTCTATCGAGTTTATTTGTAAAAAGACTGAAAGCATTGTTTTGCCGTCTGTTAACGTCAGTAATGCGGAACATTTATTGTGTTGTGATGTTTTGTAGATAATTTTAATTTGAAATTATAAAATGCTTAAAGTGAGGAAATCTGTACCGGCAACTTGGCGTAAAGAGTTTCCTGAATTGGTTATTCAAAATAACAAAATATTTTGCAGAAGCTACATGAAAACTATCAGTTACGCCTTTGTAATATTTGCTATTTTTTTTTAGCCGATTAAAAAAATTTCTGCCGTTTTCCCATAGTATGCTTCAGTTAAATTTTTATAAAAACGTGGTGTGAACGGCAAGAAAATTTATATCAAAGTATATTTTTATTTGTTGTTAATTACATTTTTAGTTTTTATTTTGTGTTGAACTATTTGTAACAATACCTTATTCTTATGCAAAACAAATAAAAGAGTTGATTTTTTTTTAATTTTGCTTATTTTGTGGTTTTTATGCCTTTTTTCTGATTTATTACCTTTATTATAAGCGCTTATTTAAAAACAATAAATGCTTATAAATCCGCGCTCTGGTCATTACAAACGAGGACTTCATTGGACGTGTAAATCAACTCTCTCAGTCTATCTAAACGAATTAATTCCACGTGCTCAACTGTTGCGTCAAATTTAGCAAAACTATGTACATTTAAATTACGTAACAACATTACGAAAACGTACTATACTATAGTTATAATCATGATGTTAAATTATTGTAGCGTTTAAAATCGTGATATAGCGTTCATTACGCTCAAAACTTCAAGTGGTATAAATTCTAATTACTGAATTTTTCTGGTTTGTCTTACATCGACATAAATTACACACATTATTATGCTACTAATTTACATACTACCATAAGCGTCGACTACATTGGGGCCCGGGGGCAAACACCTCCGGGAGCAAAACTTCTGAAGCCCCAGAAAATAATCTCAAGAAGGTTTAATTTCTTGTCATGGATTTGCTTTTGATGTTATAAACTTGAATCGAAATATTTTTGACCGTGCTCCAGAGTTTGTAGGATTCTTATGTTTAGTTTTAATTTTATGGATGTACCAAATTGCGTGTTGACTATGGGGATCTCGCTTATTTGAAGAGATACGACGATGGTTAAATTAGAGAAAAGTTGTAGAATTGTATGCCCATTAATAATCTAAAAAGATATAAGACCTACCTTGCTTAGTTTCTGAATAAACGAAAAAAAAACTGAAATTTTTAATTTTTTGTTTTCGGCTATAACTCAGTTGTCATTTATATTACATATTTCTAGTTAACGCATTATTGAACACTTGTTCATGCTGAATCTAAATTTTTGATCAGATTTGGTATAATTATTACCATTGCTCATTTTTTACTGTCAACTTTTTTTTCTTATGGTCGGCATTTTAAATTTTTTCATATTTGAATAGAGTTTTTATTTTGATTTCAACGATGTGTCACACCACATTTTGTTTAAGTTTTGAGCATTTTATTACAGAAAATAAAAATTGCATGAGTGCCATGGAAATACCACGTATAATTCTTATACGGCAGTGGTTTTTTCTGACTTACGTAGATTAAAGAAGTTAATTGTGCAGCAGTTAAATTTAGAAGCAATTGCAGACGGTTTTGTATCTAAAACTGCTGTTAATAGAAGCACTTTATCGTTGAAAAAGTAAGTTTATTGCAATTTGTACTCTATTATCTATTTGTGCTTCCATACTTTTTCAAAATATATATGCAATATTATTGGTATTGGTTGGTTGGTTGACGCCTATGCATCCTACCCCTGAAAATTATTTTTTAACAAAATCCTTAGATTTAAATTCTAACTGCAAAAAAACTAATTAATACGAGCACAGTAAAAGTGGAATGCATTTGACATTGGCCTCATTGTTTCAATGCAAAACACTAGTGAATGGATGAATATGGAAGCGCACGCGCTAAACATCGATCAATGGGCTTATTCACCGTATGAATGATTACATTTTCGTATATTCCAGACTGTTCATAAACCGCATTTTTAAATATTTTAACAACTAGACCAACTCCGCAGTTCCCATGTTTTATTACATTGCTCTTTAGAATTTATCCGCCAGATTTGCAATTCAATGAATTAGTGACGCGCTATCGCCATTCATGACTTGGTTTATGCGGATTCGTTCTTCACTGCCTTGAATTAATAATGTGAATGAATACTTAATTTTTTGTACCGTGGTGTGTATAAATTATTTAGATTTATGTACCGTCTTCGCCAAAAGTAAAGAATTACGTTAACCAAATAATGAATATAACCAGAAGAATAAAATACAGTGATTATTGGACACCCCCAACTAATAGAAGCTCCTTCACATGAAACACTTATAAAACCACATTTTTGAATACTTACAAATGTAATTATCTTTTAGATAAAAGTAATTAATAATGTTAAAATGTTCCGTGTTAAAAACGAATACACTCACTGAGTGTAAGTTCGTGGCGGTTCATGGTCCTGAAGTGCTGTGGGAAAAACAAATAAATATAAACTTATCTTTTTTTTGTATATCAATTCAATCCTCCTGTTCGTGTCCTTCAGAACTGCAAACTTGTTAGTGATGTTCTTATAAAATGACGGTTTTTAACAAGGTAATGTAACAGTTTTTTGTATAGCAAATGAATAATTCCCTTCCTGGCACGGGAACTAACGGGCCTAACTGCAGTAGTTGCTACAGTCAATCCCACAACTCTTCACATCAGCCATAAGTCTAGTATAGCCAGATGTGGCAGCTTGACGTCATGGTTGCCATGACAACGGCTTTTGTGACTGCAGGAGGTTGCGTCATGTCAGCTGGACTGTTAGGCTCAAAACACTGTAGTGGTTACCATGACCGAAATACGTGGGCTCTATAAATTGCATTTTCACGCTCTGCCTGCATTTGGTTTAATAGTAAAGTGTGCATTCCGACGCTCAATACAGAGAATGATAAACATTAAGATTTTAAAGCATGTGATGATCATAGTTTTTCTTTTCTCTTTGTCGTAAAACTTTGTTTTTTAACTGTATTAATTATTTAAAATATATAAAATTAACATCGATCTATTCATATTATTTCTGTATAACATGGCGCCAAATTTCGCAATTCTGCAAATATAAAAAATTTGAATAAATAACTCTATAAGTCACCACTATATCCACTTAATCGCAAAATCAACCAAGAAATGTAAATAAAATTTAACTGAAATATATAATATTTGGTATATTATTTTCACAACTTTAAGGTGTTTGTTCCTTTATAAGGACATAGAATTATAAAAAATATCAGTAATCAGTTTCCAATTCAGATGTAAAAACTCACAAAAGTACTTCAACTAGTACATTGTTTAAACATCAATCATATTTCAGATTGAAGTCATTTATAATGCACAACACTACAATATGTTCAGGATTTAAAAATATGATATTTAAACACTGTATCTGGATTTTTGGTATTATAACGATTAATTGGTTGATAGAAGCTGGAAGGTCGTGGGAATTTTTGTCTGAGCCATTTTAGATAGGTGGAAATTCAAAGTGGAAGTTTTCAAAAATTGTAGGAACTTTATTTTGAAATTAGGACATTACAACCGCGTTTGGGAAAATTTAAGTGAACACACATAGGTTTGTGATAAACCAGATGGACCACGTTTTCATTAGCGAGGATTGGAGTAAAGCACTGCTGGATACTCGTAACAAAAGAGGAGCTGACACGATCGAGGGTTGAGGAGCAGAAATTATTAGGAGCTGAATGAAAGAACCAGATTAATAGACTACACAACTCAGACTAGACTAGCGTGGAAGTAGAATTTGGAAATAGACAACACCGATTTATTAAAGGTAGGTTTCACATCGGTAGAAGACGTTCGAAAAACCCAAGACATCCCAATGTAAGTAATTTTTAATTTTGTATCGCATAGTTAAACTTATCCAGTTCTACTAAGGAGTAAGGTTTAAGCTCATAAACGATATTACTTTGACCAGTTAATGCATTATGTGCGTTTTTAATTAAATTATAATGTATGTTTTTGTGTGTAACGTATTTAAATTCATTCTACAGCTTATTTATTTGGCCCTTTTATATCATGGAGCAACATGTATATTTGATTTACTAGCTTAATACAATGTTCAATACATATCAATTGTTTTTCTAATTTATTATTTGTTTTCTCTAAAAAAGCAAATTTTTACCAAATAAATAGCAACTACCCCTCTATACCTTTAGTATTAAATTTATTAACAACTTTTTTAACAATTTTAAAATATATTGCGTATTACTCTGCTGCACAAAGCCAAGTGCCCACGTTATTACTTAAAAGAGTTCCTGACTAAAAAATATGATATGGTATTTGCTTCTGATTTTAAAATACTAACTATAAATTTAGCAACTTGTCTGAAAACACAATCTCTTTTGTGTTATCAAATAAAACAACAAACTTAGTTCTAATGTAACATAAGGAATAAATCAATTAGGTCCGTTTGGATTACGCAATAAATTGGAATAAATTTGTTCGTATTGTTAAATTAAACTTAATTAACCGCAGAAGTAAATGACTGGACTTAAAATGATAACTTCTATACTTAATTTAATTTTAAAATAATAATTTAATTATATTACTAATAATTATTTTTAATTTGAAATAATACAGGGGTCTCCTTTTATCGTGCAACCTCTTGATTCGTCACAGTAGCAAAACCGTTGCTAGTCATAGATAGCTTTACTATTAAAATATAACTTTATAAATGAGACAAAACTTTGTTATCCACGGCAAACAGCTGGTCTTATTTATAAAATTACATGTTAATAGTAAGGCCACCTATGGCCTGCAATGTTTATTGCCTACTCTGAACGGTCAAGGGGTTACACAATCAAATGGGCATCCTGTGTAGATAAGTTCTATTAAATGTAATGTAATTCTCAATTAAATATAATTGTTATAACTTCATTTATAGAAAGCCGTATGTAGTTCTAGTTGTCTGCTGTATCTCTCCTCATTAAGTTGATGTTCTCTTTATACAAATTAAGTAGGTAATATTTCCTGAAAGTAGTTTCATCCCATAACGGCGAAATTTCTTCCAAACATCGCTAATTATAACATACCACTCTACTGACAGTTTGAATTTCTCCACTTCATTTTCAAGAAAGGTTGTTGATTTCACATATTATCACCTCGATTATCGCTACCTTGTAAGGCAATTTGAACTCTGTTATTATCAATGAATTTTATAAAATATGATACACAACCTTACATAATCGGGAGAAATTCTAAACACGACATTCAACTTTGACTCGATATTTCTACAGTGCATGAAGATGATAATGTATTTTTAGATTTATTTATAAAAATGCATTTAGGAAAAGACCTTCATCAAGCACGCTGTTTTGAGATAATATTTGAAAAGAAATATTCTGAATATTTTCTATTATTAGTTATGTAATAACTAACAAGGTTATTCTCGTAAAACCTATGAAACTTAATTAGCTGTTATTACAAATGAGTGATGTATGTAACATTACCATTCAATTTGTTGCGGTTCAAAGAAACTAATTATGAGCTTAATTCTATCCACAACAATAAATGATACTACTAATAATTTCAGAGTGCTGAAAATTTATTTTTGTTTTGTTCTCTCTTTGCATCGAGACATCCAATGGCTTATTTTCTGTTGCTCTTGGTTCTCAACATCAAGACACAACATTTAAACATAATTTAAATGTATTAAAGTTATCACCAAAAATTACTTCACAGTATTAATATCCGATCTATTTTTATATCATTATGGTTATTTTATGCAGCAATGCAAATAAAAGCAGCAAATGCAGCTAAATTTAAGTCTTACAAAATCTATTTATAAAATTTATTTTTAAGCAAAATACCTACTTTTTATTTAGTCTTTACACGTGTACAGTTGTACGTACACAAACATTATGGTTACGTTTTGATACTGTAAAGTTCTAAATACTTTTAAAATATTATTGCATTTTCATCAGCGTTGCATTGATATCTTAATAACCACCTTCACACTGTTATTCTTTACTATACTGATTGGCCATGCGGTCGATTTACATTTAGTTTTTAAATTTGAGCTCGTATTTTTGGCTCTAAAACGTCATCTGGACGTCACTGGGCCATAATAAATGGATAATATTTAGTGAGGTCATCACCTGCTGCATTAATAGGCCTAGTCAATGCAATTGCAAATATGAATTAAATCTACTGAAGAAGTAAGATAACGTAGAATACATTTTCTAAACTAAATTACCACTTTTATATTAATAGACCTACTTTACATAAAATAGAATGTCAATTTTTAAAATATTACTTTTATAAATTTGTGTAAACTGATAAACATGTGTAAACTGTAAATCAGTGGCGGTCTGTCCTATTAAGCAAATTCTAACTTGAAAAAAATTCCTTTATCACAGTTTTTACTTTTTAACAACACGGCATAACATTAAATTTAAGCGCCAAATAAATAGACAGTTGCCTTTAAACACATTTCGCATACGCGAAGGCCGAGCTTATCGAGCCAAATGATTCCAGCTACGACACAATCAACTATTCTATCATTCTTAATACGTTTGCAAGCACATTGACATAAATAATGCAATGATCAGATGGACAGATGCAAAGAAATAGTAGCGATTTCAAAACGCAATAAGCACGACAAAGGCACGGCCTCTGGTAGTTTTTATTTTACTTGCGCCGCCGCGCCGGTCAACGGCAGGTGCAGCGTGCAGCTCTTGCGTGTTAATTTATTTCATACGTAGTTTGCTAATTTGCAGTAAGTAAATATGGAAATTCTTGCTTTTAAAAGAAAAAATTAATACATACTCTTACGAAAAACAAATAGAAATAAAAATCATAGGAAATGTACTTCAAAATGACTAGAGCCGTTACAGATAGACAGTAGGAAGTAATCTAAATCGGTTAATACAGAATGGTGTAAAAGAATGGACTGGCTGACGGGTAGCGATATTTTCATATACATATTTTTATCTACAAAGATCGTTCGAAATGTACGTGGCCTAACACAGAGATGGGGCTAATTCGGCGGAATTTGCGATACCATTTTTCAGAAACATCTTCTCTTAGGTTAAATATGACAGTATAGAGCGATCTGTCAATTAGTTTGTGTTTCACAGTGCGCCAAAGTGACCGTCTCGAGTGATTTCGTAAATAATGGAAAAAAGTGAGTTGCGAGCAGTGATAAACTATTTTCATTTGAAAGGCTAAACACCAACCGAAATCAAAACAGAGTTGGATTTGACATTTTTGAAGTCCGCTCTTTCGTTTTCAATGGTTAAAAACTGAGTTGCCAAGTTTAAGCGTGGTCGTGTGAGCACAAAGGACGAACTCCGCAGTAGACGGCCAAAAACAGCTGCTATTCCAGATATGATTGAAAAAGTTTTCCGTATCGTATTGCATGACCGTCGAGTGAAAGTGCGCGAAATAGCAGACTTAGTGACCATCTCAAATGACAGTGTGCACAATTTTAACTGAAGAATTGTAAATGAATAAACACTCCGCGCTTTGGGTGCCGCGTTTGCTCACACCAGAGCAAAAACTGAATCGTTTGATTGTTTCTCGCAATCATTTGGCACGTTTTCGCCGCAATCCGAAGGACTTTTTGCGCCGTTTCATAACCGTCGATGAAACCTGGGTCCACCATTACACTCGCGAAACCAAGGAACAGTCCAAACAATGGACATACAAAGGTTTTCCGCCACCGAAGAAGGCAAAAAAACGTTTGTCAGCAGGAAAGGTTATGGCAACTGTATTTTGGGATTCTCATGGAATTATCTTCGCCGACTACTTAGAAAAGGGAAAAACAATAAATGGCGAATATTATGCTAATTTGTTGCAGCAATTAAGCGACAAAATCAAAGAGCCGTAGGACTTGCTTCCGTGCGGCTTAGTCAAAGTTATGAGTGCCTACTACGCTTTTAGCTGCAATACGACCATCCTATTCCACGGGCTATCGCATATTTAAATATTCTTTGGAGCGTTACTTTTTTTAATTTCATTTTTCTGTCTTTAATTTTTGTTAAAACAATGTTATTTGGTCATTTCGTGGTGCGAGAATATTTAAAACGTAAAAAGTGTGGGAAAGTACCAACGACGTGTTTCTCGCCTATTTTTTGTAAATGCAAACAAATAGATTTAAACATAAAAATTAATTCAACTAATAAATTTGAGTACTTAGTTTATAGAAAACCTACACAAACAGACATTACAATCTCTTTAGATGAAATTAATTATAATAGAGAAATTTCAATTATTAAACAAATCGCATACAGTAATGGTTATAATACTAAACTTATTGATACATTAATTAAAGAAAAAGATTATAAATTAGCCATTCAAAAAATTTATCCGAATACCCTAACTTCGTTCGATACAATTAAATATGCTTCGATCCTATATTTTGGTGACAAATCAGAAAAAATTGCTAAAATTATAAACAAAACAAATAAATATAAAGTAAGCTTTAAAACAACTAGGAACATCTTAAACACTTTGTTTAATGCAAAATCAAAAACAGACGATTTGCTAAAATCAGGCATTTACAAATTAAATTGTTCGCATTGTAATTCGATTTATATAGGCCAGACAATTAGAAATTTTGATATTAGGTGTAAAGAACACGTACGTTGTTACAAATGCAAACACCCACATAAATCCAATTACGCTAAACACTTACTAGAACAAAATCATTCAATGACATCTAATAACACCATAAAATGTTTACACTTTTGTGATGATAAACATAAATTAGATATACTAGAAACTTTTGAAATTCACAAACATTTAAAAACTGTACCGGTAATGAATGAGCAAATTGATCTCTTAAATTCTCCTGTACTGGACATTTTAGAATAAGAAATCAAGTCATTTGCAGACGATTACCAAGATAAGTCACGAAGTTCTATTGCTATAACAACACTAACTGTTTACTTTTTCATATAATTTTTGACAATGGCATGTAAACATGCCGAAATACGTATAAGGTTAAAATGAATAGATATTGTTAAAGTAATTAAGTATTTTATATACAGTTACTCATTAAATAAAACGAACATTAAAGCATTACATCTACCTAAATTTCCGTTTTTTGTACGGTTTTCAGTCTTGACTACTGCATGGATAAATCATCAAATTTCTAATGGATTCTTGTTTTAAGAAATTTATGGATTTAATTAATTCTAATAAATTAATATGTGGAATACAATCAATGTTTCAATAATCTTTTCAAAAGAACAAGATAAGTACATAATAACTGAATAGGAGAATAACTGAAATTTTGAAAGGTTAACAGGGGTTGTATTACAATTGTACTCACATAGACGCCGATCGATATTTAGAACATTTTAAAACAGACTTAGTGATTTATGACATGTTGGCAAAAATGGGTTTAGGTCACTTATAGTTATAAAACTTCTGGGTGTTCATGTTATCATAGTCAACAAATATCGATTTTCCAGGTGGAAGTATTTTTAGATGTGTTTAGCATAAAATGTAATTTGCTTCCTATTTCTGAAAGCTCTGCTAGAGCGCGAGATATAATGTAATAATAAAATTGTTGGCGAACCTGAGTAATGGTGCAAAATTCAATTTACTGAACGTTAGTAAAGATGAAAGGTCTAGTTTCGAAGTTTGAAAGACTTCATGTCACATGCAGAGGCTAACCTACCCGCAAGAGCCTGCGACTGGAGGGGGGAATTATGGACCCGTGGACGATTACAATTATTGTTTATTAGATTACCCACTTCGCATCTTGATATGGTCGCTTTGTACTCGGTTATTTTTATGTATTTTTGTATTATGGAGAATAAAGCTTTAAAGCAAATATTCAAAAAGTAAAGTTAAAAAAAATTGATAAAACGTATTAAGTGACTTCATATGAGACACCTCTGGTGCACTCATTCACAAAAATAAGGCTATACGACTTTTCTACCGAGGCGTATATACTTTTTTTTTTCACTACTAGTGATATAAACCCTTATAATTGTCGAAAAATGACTATTTTAACTTAAATCCCTGTTTATTTCAAATTATAAAACAAATGACAATTTTTTGTTTTGTTGACATGACAGTTGTTTGAAAATTGTTAAATCATCATTGGTATTCAAAAACATTGTTTTTAAGAACTGGTTTCATCTAAAATACTGAAATTATTAACAATTTTCTCTTTTTTACTTTGTGTGGTTGTATTATAGGCGAAATTGATATTGACAGAGTTGTCATTTATTACGGCGCGAAAAACGTATATTCAAATACACCAATGTTTTTAAAATTAAATTAATTTGTTTAAACAACTGTTTTGTGCATAAAATACCATTAAATAGAATCTCTCCATTATATTAAATCGTGCTATAAAAACGGTCTCTTTAAAACTGTCACAGGATTATCAAAAAATATAAATTTGTTCATTATTTACCAGTGGTTAATAATGAAAAATTAGTTACCTGTCAGTGAGCAAAGGTAGAGAAATTGAATTTCACAGCATTCTATTATGTGTCAAAATGCTACGCCATATTACTAGTAGTGAAAAAAATTATTTTTTCTATAGACGTCAGAAAATGATGACATTTACATTAATCTCAGTATGCAAAATGCCACCGTGGAGTGTTTATCTTGACAACGTGCACGAAGTATTTCGCGCACTAGAGCGAAAAATATTTCGTGCATGACGACAATGGTAACCTTCTTTTTTAAAAAGGACGCCGACCAAACTTGTTTAAGAAAAACATATATACAGACGAATTGAGAACCTCCTCCTTTTTTTGAAGTCGGTTAAAAAGAAACTGGCAAACATCAATATCTGTTAAATTGTGTTTCCGTAGTAACAAAAAAAACAGACTAAATTGCGATAGAATAAATCTTTATTTTTGCATTTTATTATGATTTTACTTAATTTTTATCGTTATTTCAGTAAGTTTGTAGAAAAAGTGTTGTATGCAACTTATGCGAGAAATTTCTTTGGTGCTTTCGAATGATATTTGTCTCGGCTGACCGATGTATAATTTTGCGCACTAGATACATAAATAACTATTTTACGCAGGATTGCTCATTATAACTAGCCGAACCAAAATGTAATGTTAGTTTTAAGATGCTTTTATACTTGGTGGAGCTACTGTAGAAAATGTTAATTCCAAATATTAGAAACTTTCACTTATAATACCGCGAGTAGTCAAAGTTATGTCGACTATTTTTAGGATAGTATCACGAATGTCCATTGCGCTTGGATATGATTAGGACGAGTGTGCCAGCACGAGTCCTAATCCCAAGCGCAAGGAAATGTGTGATACCACCGCAAAAATAATCTAAATAACTTTGACCAAAAATTGTATTCGAGAAACTATTTAATGAACCGAATCATTAACGTTTCATAATAAAAACTGCATTTGTTTAAAATAGTAACTTGAATACCCCCTCAGGAAGATATTCATCTCTATTTTCTTTTATTGGCTGAGAAACACCATACTCTGGATTTTCATTGGTCAATTGTTGACAGATGACAGGTGAAGTGAATAGTCAAAATAATATTTCTCAAAAACTGGACGTACGTTTTTTTAAAACTTTGTAGTCTTATACAGGTGAACACAAGCTACAATTTAATTGTTGTTGAATACTGTAATTAGACTGTGGCACCTTCTATGAATTTTTGAGAATTTTAAATTAGGTACCGCTTTATTTATTAAACGAGAAACAATAAATAACTTCTGCTTAGGAAGAATTGCTCATGTTGACTAGTAGAACTAAAACATAATGTTAATTATTAGAAAATTTTATATTTGATGGGGCTACACGTTCTTCTTCCTTTAATTTAGGATTTGGTTGGTTAGTGTAGAAAATGTAAATTCCAATCATTTGTAATTTTAAAAAAGAATTCACTCCCAAAAAGTTTTGGGCTTGGGCAAGTTATGATCCAAGCATGATAATCAAGCCCCAGTATCATTATGGCTGACGTCACAAACTGATAGCGAAGTAAGGATAGAATGGGGGGGGGGGGTTGCTTATATAGCTTGTTTTCGTAGAAATCTAACGGACGGTGAACTGTACAACGGTATAATTATAAAATTTACACTTTTGCAAATACAGTAAGTATTAACATGGGAAAGTCCACTAGAAAGTAACAGTTCAGCTTTTTGTATACAGGGGCGAGCAAACAGTAACGTATAATAGCCATAATTTCGTAGATTATGGTTCCATGAAAATGCAGACTGAGTCTGAAAGTTGTTTGTTGAATTTCAGCGCATACTTAATCGATATTCAATTTTTTACACGTCTAGTTATTTGTTTGCCATGGCAACCAATTTTTGTTTCCCAAGGCAACCAATTTTTGTTTGTGGCACCTGCATTCTACATCTTTTTCGCGTTTTTAGATTTAGCAATTGTGTCTCTTTCTGGTACAGTTTTTTCATAGGATTGCGATTACATAACCAAATTTTTTCAATAAAATATCTCTGAAGTTCAAAAATGTCCCACTTGCTACCAATGAACGAAACGTTTATAAACATTGATTTAGGTACAAACTGCCCAAATCGTTAACGTTTTGGTTAAGTTAACAAAAAACTCGTACCAATGCTTTTCAAACTTTTTAAAAATTTTAGGTATTTTACTAAAACAAGGTAGGTACTGTTTAGGCACTAAGTTTAACCTTGTTTGTTTTATATGACTTTGATATAAATATGTGGATTTGGACTCGAAACATACAACACGTGTGTATACTATAATACAATAAAAACTCATAAGCAAGACGCGGATTTATATGCATAAAAAGCCTAAACATATGCGCATATATAAGCACCAAATATATACAAAATATGCACAATACGCAAGTTAAATCATAAACGAAGGATTTTTAATTTTTTTTTATTAAAAAAGCGCATGCGGAGAATCCTACAACATAATATTACACTTAAAATTACTATTTAAAAAGATCAATTTTTAAAAACTAGCATTAGTATCTATAGTATAACAATTTAAACTTATATCTAATTTTTATATTTTATAGCATTATAGCAATGAATTACAATATGTTTTTCATGATTTTCAACATGAAACGACTAACTTTTATCAGACAGTATGTTTTTATAAGCGGAAAGGCTCTTTTCAACGTCAACTGAAGTGATTGGCGTATTTTAAAAATTAGTAAGAATGGAAAACTGATTCTTAGTTTCCTTTGCAACTCTATTTCCACTATGAGCCAAACAAGTTGTGTGGATTAAATTAGGATAAAAGTTATTTAAATTTCGCCCTGCTTTTATCGTATATGGTGGATCATCAGATAGCATTAATATTATTTTTTCTGTAGGAACTGTTTCCGGCTGAAAAAAACTTTGTGAGACCTTTATTTACAAATCTAGAAATAGTGACACTGTCAGTTTTATCTACTTCTTTCGTGCTAATAAGATAAGATGTGCTAGGTATGTCAACATTTAAAACCCCTATAATTAAATTGGTTATATAACGTCCACATTTATCGTAGTTTCATTAACAGAAAAGTAAATAAAGTTGGTTCCTATAATTTCGCAAATTTTATGTGTTGTTGTTATATAAATTTCGTTGATATAGTTTTTCTTACGACTGCTTTCATCTGGAACATGTGTACTAGTATATTGTCCTAAAAATACCTTAAAATTACTATTGCTCAAGTTTGTTAGTGGTATGTTAGCACTCACTAAACCATTGCATAAATCGAAATTAAATTCTTCTTTTTCTTTTAATTTAGAAATTTCTGCGATGGATTTGCGGATCGGTATTCGTAGTTTCCGAAATTTGTTACTTTGGGCCTACATGCATATGTAATAAATGTGAATATTGAAAAAGGCAAAGATTGCTCGCCGTCTTGCTGCAAGCTTTGCAAAATATTTTGTTTTCCTAAAGCACCAGTTCCGGATAACCTTTTATCCATAATAAAGGCAAGTTGCTGTCTTTTGGCATTTTTTTGTATAAACAAAAACACACACAAGGAGAGCCTCTATTTTGCTATTTCTTACGAAGTGCTAGGCTCTAAAAACAGAATGAAACTAATATCTGATACTTTCAAGAATTACCGCAATTGCATAATTCTTAGAAATTATTGTAAAAATTCCTAAATTTGTAAATAACATTCTACGTGGTATAATCCGGGACATCCGCTCAAGAATACCTAGTAACAGCACGCACTTATTGAAAATCCCAATGTACTTCTCATTTTTTCCTTTTTTATACTTTAAAATTTAACGTTTTTTTTGCGAAGATAAAGAAAAATATTCAAATGTGCATTTATTTTAAAAAATATGCTCCAAAACCCCAAAATATGCAAATTAAACTTGGTGTCATTTATAATTGCATTTTGTTAGATATGAATACAAACAGAAGCATTTTATTGGCATATCAAAACTATCAAATATATATATTTGCATAAAATCCGTGCCTGCTGATAATACTTGGCCATGGAAAACAAAGCTCATGTCGATACTTAATTCATGCACTTATGAACAATCAAAAATTAATTTTTATGTGACGGTGTTCACTGTATAAATTAAGTATCAAGATGATATGTTTTCTATAGCCAAGCCTTATCAGCTTCCTTTTTACAATATGCGGTATGTTTACTTGGAACATATTTTCCGTCGTTTAAAAAGTGAAATAGTGTAACATGATTTGAAGAACTCCAATTAGTTTCTGATCAATCCACATCACTTATAGGTAACGAATCATTAGCGTATTGGACAATATAGAATATGACTGAAAAGTTAACAAAAATCAGGAAAGAAATTTTCAGGTTTCATATATTACAGGGCTGTTAAATAATATTGTAGCACGTAATGTTTGTGCGCGCATGTAGTGTGTACGAGTAGGAGTTAAAGTGTGCATATTTACGCGTTTGTGTGCATATGAACGCAGTTTTCTAAGATGACCAAATAGTTTTCACAAACTTTGAGTTTCAATAAATAGGAGCCTAGACACGTTTCGTTACGAAGTGGGAATAGTTTTAACATTTTCTGTTGCTTCTTCTAGAAGCTGTAACTCTGTAAGGGAGCGTTGCCAGACCCAGGTTTATACGAACTATTTTTATTGATTTGATGTGTAGAAGGTATCATCAAAGACTCAAAGTTTGTACAAATTGTTTTCGCATCTCCAAAAAAACACTCAGATCTTCATGGCAACTTGATTTTCGTAAAAAATTGAATTACGCGAAAACTGCTTGGTTTGGTGAATTTCAATATGAGTAATAACTGTTTCGTGTACTTCTGTATGATTTTATAGCCCCAAACTTTAAAAATTGTGAAGCTCTAAAATATTTAGATAAAAATAATCCGTCATATGACGCTCCTCTTTTACTAATTCAAACAAAAATTAGTAGAAATACTAAGCTAAATACCTCGAAAATTGTTGACAAAAAAGTTATTAGACTGTTCCATCTCCTGGAGGCTGTAACTCCATAAGAGTTTAGGAATCATGTTTATAGGAACTCCTTTCGTTGTTTTCAGTTCCTTAATCCATCCTGACAGTGTGCCCCACATGTTACGAATCGTCCTGTATACGGCATGGTTTAACTACGAAAGCAGATATTGACAATTGAATTCTCTACTTTTTCAAAAAAATACTTTTAATAACTGTTTTTTATTTTACCTTCCTCGCTATGCGGAGTGTAGCTATAGTAAGGTATAGTTATCGTCAAAAATACGAAATTTGAGATTTTGCCGGATATGTTCGTTTTAGGGTCCGCATTGGTGTCTGTGTGTCCGTCTGCAAAGCCCAGACGCTTTAACCTAGAAAACTAAATATAGGTTTAAAAGATTGGCAATTGCAGTGAAATGAAACATTAAAGTAGCGAGATTGGTCCGCCAAATAAAGAGAACGTGGAAAGGGGTGCTACGCTAGGAACAACCTTCCATTGAGAAAAGATCTATAGGGACTCCGTAATGGTTGTTTACCTGCATAGTTTAATTAAGTAATTACCAATAAAAAAAAAACTTTCACTTTTTTAGAAAATCGAATTTCAGTTTTCAGCGGATAAACATTGTTTGCCATTACAGACAATTCCAGGTTTCTAAAACCAGAAAACTACTTAAAAAATAGGGAGAGTTGGAAGAGTTGCTCAACTTCAATATACACGCGCTCAAAAAAGAAGCTCGGGTTCGTATTCTACGAGAATGAGCTGAACAGTCGGTGGAATGAAAATGAAAAACAGAATTTTGCGGGTTGAAATTACGTTTATTTTTCAACATAATCCCCTGCCACCTCGATACATTTGGACCAGCAATTATCCAAAGCCTCTATGCCTTGATAAAATTCAGAACTGTCAAGTTCTTCAAAATAGGCATCCACAGTAGCTTTAACATCGTCGTCTGTTGAACATTTCTGACTTGCTAGGTATTTTTTCCAACAGGTGGTCGTCCGACGGTGCTAAGTCTGGCGAACAAGGCGGGTATGGCAGCAAATCAAAGCCTAATTTGGGAAATTTTGCCATAGCAATAACACTCGTGTGGGGCCGTGCATTGTCCTGGTGAAAAATGATTTTGTTCTTAAAACTAAACCAGGACGTTTTTCATTCATTTTTTGCTTTAATTTTTCCAAAAGACTCGCGTAGTACGCCTGTGTGATGGTTTGGCCGTTTGGAAGGTAATCAATTACAAGAATACCTTTTGCATCCCAAAAAAATGGAAGCCATTAGCTTTCCTGCAGATGCAACAGCCTTTGACTTCTTTGAAAGAGGAGAACCACTGTGCCGCCACTGTTTAGATGTTGTTTTGTTTCCGGCGTTTACTTAATGATAGACCTAAGTTTCATCTGTGGTGATAAATCGGCAAATAAATTCCACTTTGTTGTTTCGTAAACGTTCCAAACACTCACGAGAAATTTGCATCCGCTTTAATTTTTGATCAACACTGAGCAGTCGCGGCACCCACCTCGCGGACATCTTCTTCATGGCTAACTCTTCATTCAAAATGTACGTTGCGCTTTTTTTGGAGATGTTTACAGCCTTCGCTGTCTCAGACGTCTTCAACCGATGGTCTTTTAACACCATAGCATGCAATGCACTTTTCAACAATTTTTGGTTTAGGTTTTGGGGGTCCACTACGGGGTGCATCTTTAACACTTGTACGACCAGATTTGAACTCACGAACCCGTTTATCAACAGTGGAAAATGAAGAAGCCGAGTCCTTCAGACCAGTAAACTGGTGGAATGATAACCTTGCTCAGTTAAGGCAGAAAACTAGGAAATTATACAATAAAGCGAAAAAAACGAATTAGTGGTTGGAATATTGCAAAACACTCACCGAATACAATCGGGAACTAAGAAAAGCCAAAAGAGATTCATGGAGGAAGTTCTGTGAAGATGTAGAATCTACATCTGAAGGAGCAAGACTCTACAAACTCATGGCAAAGGACCCGATAAATCCACTGGGGACACTTATAAAACCCACAGGGGAATATACGAACAATGGTAAGGAAACACTGGAGGTCCTACTCCAAGTGCACTTTCCAGGTTCGATGAACGTAAACCTTGAGCCTATCAATGACCAGCAAAAGCTAGAACAACTCTATCGTAGAGCATCTAGGGACAGCTGGCGGATAGCCAATAGGGTAATAACGTATGATAGGGTCATCTGGGCAATTAACTCATTTGAGGCCTATAAATCTCCTGGTCCTGACGGGATATTCCCTGCTCTGTTACAGCAGGGCAAACAAGACCTAGCACCAATTTTATGTAAAATACATAGAGCCAGCTTGGCACTAGGGTATGTGCCAAAAGCATGGAACCAAGTAAGGGTCGTCTTTATACCAAAACCTGGGCGGAACTCATGCGCCCAGGCAAAGGCATATAGACCTATATCCCGATCATCGTTTGTGTTGAAAGCAATGTAGAAACTGCTTGAAAAGCTTCTTAGGGAAACCTGTCTAATAGAAAGGCCACTACACCCTAATCAGCATGCATACCAAGCAGGAAAATCGTGCGAAAGCGCATTACATCAGCTAACTTCAAAAATAGAGACAGCACTGACCAACCAAGAAATAGCATTAACTGTATTTCTTGACATAGAGGGTGCATTTGATAACACCTCATTTGAATCAATGATACTAGCTGCTAGTAACCGTGGAGTTGAAGACACCCTATACAGGTGGATGAAAGCCATGTTACAAGGCAGACAGATTCAGACGATATTGGCAGGTGAGACAGCACAGGTGTCTGTGGCCAGAGGATGCCCTCAAGGCGGAGTCCTATCTCCCCTGCTCTGGGACTTGGTCGTAGACGAACTACTAGTCTCACTGAACAAATCTGGCTACTACACACAGGGGTATGCGGATGATATCGTCACACTCATAGTGGGGAAATATGCCAATACAGTATCAGAGCTCATGCAAAGAGCTCTAAAAACTGTTGAAGGGTGCATAAAAGAAAACCTAAGGATAAATCCTACAAAAACAACACTAGTCCCCTTCACTAACAAAAGAAAGCTGGATGGGCTACGGCTGCCAACTCTCTTTAACCAAGTAGCACAGATGAGAGGAGAGGTCAAATATTTGGGCGCGTTCCTAGACACCAAGTTGACCTGGAATCAACATCTAGACAACATAACCAACAAATGTAAAACGGCATTAATGATGTGCCGGACAACAGTTGGAAAAACCTGGGGATTAAAGCCACACATGGTGCACTGGTTATACGTTGCAGTGGTAAGACCCATGATAACCTACGGCTGCCTGGTTTGGTGGCCAAAGGTCAAACAAAAGCAGGCAATTGCAAAACTCACAAAAATTCAGAGGCTAGCATGTCTATGCATAACAGGAGCAATGAAAAGCTCGCCCACGGCAGCCATGGAAATAATGCTAAACCTACCCCCCTCGATATTTTCACCAGGGGAGAGGCCAGGATGGCAGCATACAGGCTGACATGTAACATGAACTGGAAAACCCAGAATAACCTTGGGCACACCAGAATCACAAATGATATCGCAAACCCTCTTTTAAACATGGGTAGCGACACTATGATTCCAAAAATGTCATACGACAAACCATTTGAAATCCAAATGGACTGGGATCAATGGCGTCGTGGGGAAGAACAGAATCCGTCAAGAGGGCTGATCTGGTACACAGATAGATCTAAGATGGATAACGGGTCAGGTGCTGGCATACACGGCGAAACCCCAAGGCACAACATGCATGTCTCACTGGGGCAAAACACCACGGTATTCCAAGAGGAGATATTCACTCTGGGAACCTGTGTCTGTGAGAATTTGAGAAGGCAAACCTATCCACATACTCACTGACAGTCAGGCAGCCCTAAAGGCATTAGCATCAAAGCAGATAAGATCCAAGCTAGTCTGGGAATGCCTGCAAAACCTGAAAACCCTGGCAAAACACAACCAAGTAACACTGGTGTGGGTGCCAGGTTATAAGGGCATAGCAGGCAATGAAAAAGCAGACCAACTAGCGAGGAAAGGATCCTAGGCAACCTTTATTGGTCCTGAACTAGTACTAGGTATCACAAAGGCGAAAGCACGTGGGGTAATAACTGAGTGGATCAAACAACAACACCAGCAATATTGGAACCACGTGCAAGGACAAAGACACAGTAAACTGATGATAGGAAGACCATCTCAGACTCTAACAACTGAAATACTGAAACTCAACAGAAATAATCTTAGAATTGCGACGGGGCTACTAACCGGTCATTGCAGTCTAAGGAAACACATGCACAGAATGGGCGTATATACAGAAGAACCCATATGCAGACTCTGTAATGAAGAGGAAGAAACTGCCTCTTTTGTAATCTTTGAATGTGAAGCATTAAAGCGCCGACGTCACAACCGGTTGGGCGAAATAGACCCACAGGTAGGCATACCGGAAAAAGATCTGGTCCACAAGCTACTAAACCTAGTAAAGGGTCTTAACCTGTTCGCCTAAATCAAAACGCAAAGGCAGAGAAACACAATAGGCCTTATTGGCCGGGGTGTTCAGGGACTCACAAAACCGAGCTCTGCAATTGCTACTACCAATAACCAATAACCAATAACCTTCAGACCATCCTTCATCTCATTATGAATATCGGTTGCTGATAAACCTTTCAAGAAGAAGTACTTAATGACAGCACGAATTTCAACACTATCATCTTGTCAAAAACTCTGACACGCTCTTAATTAAACAGCTATCAAAACAAAACTAATGAACGCAGCGTTCTGAAATTTGTCAGTTGACAGTCTGAAAGAGTGAACTTGCCAGCGCGCCACAAAAACTGTCTGAAACAGCGTTCAAAATTTTATAAAATTTTATAAAATTGTCAAAAACGTTCATTTTAAAATAACAAAACAAAATTTGGAAATGTTTTAAAAGTTTCAATAAACGCATAAAAGATCTCGTGGCGGTTGCCCGACAGTCTTTTTAACATTGATGCGCAATAAATCTAAGGATCAGTTAAAATTTAATTTTTCTAAATGTTTTCAATTCTCTGTGCCGCCATCTAAAAATTCTCAAAATTAGTGCCTTTTCGTTTATTTAACGAGATTTCAGATATATCGTCTGATTTGCATTTTTAATTTAATTTTCTCGTCGCTAATAGTAATTCTTATTTTTTATATTTATGATATACATAATATCGATATTACCGTTAGAAATTCAATATCGATATTCGATATTAAATATTCAATATCGTCCTGTCTACCAGCAATATTTTGGAGGCAAAAATTTTCCGATTCTGCTGACAGTTAACGAATTTTATTTTCTAGCTTCTGGTTGCTTCTAATCTCAAGCTATTTTTGCCGTAAGACTCAAAAAGATATTTTGCGTTTATTCTGTGAGCATCTGACCTCCAAAGCGTATGTAAGTGAGAATAACTTCTAGAAACTATACTTGGCTGAACACATTAGGATTATTCTGATCTCGCAGTAACTGTTGAAGATAGAAAAAAGTAAAAGTATGACAAAATAGTTTAGTGGTTTACCCAATTTTTATTAAGTATATATTTCGAGAAGTACCACAAGCTTTTAACAGTTTATATCTATTTAATATGCCGATAAAGAGTAATAGAAATGGTTTTAAAAATATATTTAACAAACTGAAAGTTTTCGGTCACTTTTGTAAAACATTTCTTTAAAATAAAATTTAAAAAAAATTGATGTGCTATTTAATGAAACTGATCCCGGCTTTCATAAGTAAATAAACAATTTTTTGTAGCTTTTCTGAAAGTTTCGAAATCTACACAAATCGATAAGTACTTTCTATTTGCCGTTAAATTTGAAAATCCTAAAATCACGAAGATATGTTGTTTTGTTAGATTTAATCTGTCTAGTAGTAATATAAAGCAGAAAAGATAAATTATTCCTGGGGTCCTGGAGATCAGCTCTAAGTAATAACATCAAATTTTAGATTATTACTCATACAACGCAATATTGCAGTATTATGTTAAAACTGAAACAACCCCTTGCACCCACGCGGTGTACCACCCCTTTACGCAATAATGGGTGACAAGTAATTATCGAGCAAACATCCCCGTGGTAGGCGTCTTCAGCGGGTGCGTGGGTGCGGAGGGGTGGCCTAGAATTTATTTTCACGGTCGTTGCTATGGAGATTTCGAACTCCACTCCCAAAGCCAGAAATGGCAACTCCTCGGGCATGGCAAAAAAATCGCACATGAGGCAGGATCATTTCGTTATGTCGCATTGCACTTCCCAAAAAATGGGAAAAATAACCATACATAAATTTTATATGAAAAAGTTTAAGGATATATTTTAATTTTCGGAACTTATACAAGCTGTTTTCAAAATATTAAAGACGTTCTTGTGTTAACTAGCTTTCATACCTATAAAAATCAATACCTAGTAGCATTATAGCTAGTTTTTGTAGTTTGCGAAAACTCGGTAGGAAGAATAATGGAACAGGGTAATTACTAAATACATGTATATCGTGTCCTGCGACAATTACCGCATATTCCTACAAATGGTTGATTTATTTAATGATCATGAAGTTTATTAATATTAATAGATACAGTCAAGTTTAAAAGTATCAGGTAGTAGAAAACCCAATTTTTAATTGCACCCCTTTTTAACTTTCCTGGTTTAGTTTATTCTAAGAATCTATGTATAATTTTAGAATCCCAATAATATACTCAAATGAAACTATTTTAGAAATTATATACGATGGCCACAAAAAAGTCTAAAAATGAATCCATAATAAACAGTTTTTTATCGTACATAATACTGATTTCTATCTTCTAAAAAACAACAATATCTTTATAACGCACAAGATATTTTCTACAATTTCAAGATATGCAATTTTGATATGGCAATACCATAATACCTTTGAATTTACTAATTAAATTACGATAACTTGTTGCATACCAAAAGAAAAATAATCAACAAACAAGAAGGTTTACTTGCAATCAGCTGCTCGCTTTTTAACACAATTTAACCGGTTTAATTTCCTTATAAAGTTGGAAGTGACGGATTCTATATCATGTATATATGTACAGGGTAGAGTAAAAGTATGGTAATGGCTGTAATGCTTTAAATATAATTTTTAAGAAAATATCCTTCAAGGGGTATAGCGATTTAAGTTAAAAGACGCTCTTCAATTTTTTTTGTTCAGTTGTTTGACAGGTGATATCAGAAACGTTTTTTTAAAATGGCAACACAGAACGTGTTGGGTGTCGTTGAATAGAGTTTTTTTTTCTCTTTTACTCGATCTAAAAATTTTACGGGGTTACAATAGCAAATTATTGAAAAATATTATTTAAAGTTATTGCATTTTAAAAATTGGTATTAAATTAAATGTTTAAATAGTTCACCATTGACAATTTGGCAGTGTCCTTAACCTTGTAAAAATTATTTAAAGTATTTCTTACGTACTCTGCTTCTATCTGCGACACCTCTTGCTGGATTGCGTTTTTTAAATCTTCTACATTGTTTGGCCTTCGAGAGTAGACTTTATTCTTTAGCTATCTTCATAGAAAGAAGTCTAAAGCTGTCAAATCGGGAGATTGAGCTGGCCAGTCGATTACTCAAAAGAAAATTACAATATTTTTTAATTAGCCGAAAGTTATAATTTTATAACAATTTTAAATTTTTAATATTTTCAAAATTTCCTAAATTGCAAAAAATTGTTTTGTTCCATTTTGCAAATTAATGGGAAAATGGTTTCCTGCAATTAAAGAACAGCATAAACTGAAAAAAATATTTGCTAAAAATTAAAGAAAAGGGCAATAATTACCACCCTAAATATTAGTTCATGTAAATATTATGTTTAGAATGTTATTCTATTAACGGTGAGCAATGCAGCTAAAACAGAAATATTTTACGTTTCCCCGTTCAATAAATAACAGGACATTAATGTTCAAAGTTCAAAAATTCATAGACGGCGTCACAGAGAAACTAGCGCATTGGTACCAAAACAAACAAAAATTTGGGCGCTATACCCAGAGATGCAAAATTAGCGATATTTATCGTTTTGGTAAATTACCCAATAATTTACAAAACAAAACCTTAATTTACGAAGGACGGTAATTTAAAATTTGATAAATTGTCATAAACCCGGGAAGTTATATTTATGACTAATGTAAATTATTATACTTAACGGTTAAATGATAATTTACTGTATCAAATACGGTAATAAATTTAGTAAATTACCATTTCACAACCCAGGTTTGGTGTAAATGGGGGGAAATTAATAAATAACTGAGTGAAGTATGCGGGTAGTTTATCTTGTAATGTACAGTAATAAGGAAATGGTAATTTATAGTAATTTACCATAACAAATTTGGTACATAATTCGGTAATAACCATTTTACATCCTTAGTTATACCCTATAGTTTGATAAATTTGTTGAAAAACATGATACCAATACATTCTGTATAACTAACTAACGGTATCGAATTTTTTTGAAAACTTAGTGTTTGATGAAATTTTGGTATACCCATACATTCCATGTTTAAGGTATGAGGATAAAAACGAGCTAACGCATCTGTCCACCCACTACTAGACTTCTTAAGAAACTATTTTTTTGGGTTTTTGAACTCCAATTCATCGTATTTTATTAAAATCTGAAAACCAAAAATTTTCTTTTCAAATCAATACTTTCGTATAATGAAAGTATAGGAAAGTGAAAAATCGAAATCATGTTTTTTCAGAATTTCAGGTATACATCTGCATGCGGTAGTAAAATCTAGAATAAAACATCTCCGAAGAAAAAACCCTAAAAGAAAATACCCCAAAAAAATGACCCAGTAAAAAACTCCCGTGAAAGAAAGCCCCTGGAAATAACGATCTCAGAAAAAAAGGCCTGAAAAAAGCCCCCGAAAAAACACCGGTAAAAAATTAAACATTTTTTGGAACGCCAGGAACTTAAAGTGTTTTATAAAAAATAACTCTCTGTGGGTGACTGGGTTATATGTGTGAGTGTGGGGTACGCCGCATAACTCTTGAAAGGATACTCCAATTTCGACGAGCTTTGGAATGTGGGTGAGGGTCCATCAAAAAATCATTAATTTTTATTTTTTTATATAATATTTAAAATCATTCTTATTTTATAAATTTCTATAATAATATATAACCTTAACAAGGTTATGCAATCAGATTTTCAATAAAACATTTCCTAATCAATTTTATCCAAACAAATTAATCACAGTAGACTGGTGTTTTACATGTTATAACATTTAGTATTCTCCTTAAATAGCAATTTTTCCACGGCTTACCCTACATGAAAGTGATATTTTTTAACTCGAGATGAAAATATTTTCACATCTAGAGATGAAAATAAGAATGACAAATTTAATGGGAAGAATGCATTTATTACTATGGAAACGACTTTACAAACAGTAATTTCAGTAATTTGCATTGTGACAGATCGTTTTGGATTAAATTGAACTTGAAAGTTTTGAACTTGAAACTGCAACATCGTAGAAAAAATAGCATTTCCTACTCGAAATGAATTTTTTCGTTTGCGAACTTGTATTTTCATCTCTTGTTTCAAAATATACTATTTTACGGGGTCGGTGCTAAGTAAAATAAGACATAGCAAAAGCCACGTTCTTTTTTTCTGGGGGGTGGTTTTTACCTGTTTTCTAAAAAAAATTTTATCGGAACTGTTCTTTCCGGATATGCTTTTTTCAGTTCTGTTTTTCCAGAGACATGTTTTCCGGGGATGATTTTACTGGAGATATTTTTTCCAGGGGATGTTTTACCCGGGGATTTTTTTACCGGTTCATTTTTCGTAGGGATCTTTTGCTGGGTCTCTTTTTCTGGCTGTTTTACCCGGGAATGTTTTTTTTGGGTATTCCTTCCGACACTGTTTTATCCAGGAAGATTTTTCCGAACATCGCTCAAATACAAGCCAGTTAAACCTGCAAGTGTTTTCTGTTGAAGTATTTTGTTTTATATAATTTCAGAATAGTTATCTCATAATTTTAGAACAAAGTCATCGATTTTAATCAAAGAAATACAGATATCAATGTTGCTTGAAGTGAATTTCTTTCATATTTTGAATTGATTGTGTGGTAGGCACATGGTGAAACATTATTAATAAATATTTAACTATTAAAAAATTAATAGATTATTAATAAAATAAAACGCTTGGTAATTGTTTCACAATTTGTTGGTATTTATTTTCTCGACTTAAGTTTCAACCTTCACGGTCATCGTCAGGAGTTTACAAATCAAAACTTGATTTGTAAACTCCTGACGATGACCATGAAGGTTGAAACTTAAGTCGAGAAAATCAATTCCAACAAATTGTGAAACAATTACCAAGCGTTTTATTTTAGTAATAATCTATTAATTTTTTAATAGTTAAATATTTATGAATTTCTTTCGTTTTTAATTTTATATAGAAAACTTGGTTTTTAACTACAACAGGATAGAGTGGTGAAATTCATTATTTTGTCTGGGTTGGAGCCGCGTCATAGGTGAATGAACTGTCGACGTTTCGTCCTCAGTTGCACAGGACATCTTTAGGCCTGTGCTCACTTTGGGATCTGAAACACAACTGGCGAGAAAAGATGCAGGCACCGGGTTAATAAATCTTACTGTCGTAGGTTACCAAAGTGTCTGGTCTTCTTCTGGATTTCCTCCCCATAGAGGTTGGATGATTTAAATTCCAGGCTTCGGCGGCTGTTGTTAATGGCATCTAGGCGTCAGGGTTGGAGCCGCGTCATCGGTGAATGAACTGTCGACGTTTCGTCCTCAGTTGCGCAGGACATCTTTAGGCCTGTGCTCACTTTGGGATCTGAAACACAACTGGCGAGAAAAGATGCAGGCACCGGGTTAATAAATCTTACTGTCGTAGGTTACCAAAGTGTCTGGTCTTCTTCTGGATTTCCTCCCCATAGAGGTTGGATGATTTAAATTGCAGGCTTCGGCGGCTGTTGTTAATGGCATCTAGGCGTCAGGGTTGGAGCCGCGTCATCGGCGAATGAACTGCCGACGTTTCGTCCTCGGTTGCACAGAACATCTTTAGGCCTGTGGTCACTTTGGGAACTGGAACACAACTGGCGAGAAAAGATGCAGGCATCGGGTTTATAAACCTCACCACTTACTGTCGTAGGTTACCAAAGTGTCTGGTCTTCTTCTGGATTCTTCATCTTTCTCGATAATTGTGTTCCAGATCCCAAAGTGACCACAGCCCTGAAGACGTTTCGTGCAACCGAAAACGAAACATCGGCCGTTCATTCACCGACGACGCGTCTCCGACCCGGAAGCTTAGATGCCAATAACAACGGCATCGGAAGCCTGCAACTTAGACTTTAGTGGTTTGTTTTCAGTTGTTTCAGAATTTTAGTTTTGATGGATTTATAAACTAAAATATGCACGTTAACAGAATATCTTATTATTTTCGTTAGAATTTTAGCCAAGGGTCTTTATCTAAAGTTTCTTTTCCCAGGATTTTTTCCATAAGACTTTAATTTTTTTTCCAGGATTTTTCTAAGGATTTCTTTCCTAGGATCGTTTTCGACCACTACTCTGCTGATGTCATTTCGAACACAAACACAGAGGTTGAAGCATGCAGCTTCCGTTTGTCTATTTACTAAAAAGCTGAAGAACCAGCAGCACTTGATTTCAACAGCTTGCAAAGAGTTGGTGTTAAAGATACAGCCGCGCGCTGTGACTTCAATATAATCATCATTTTTCAATAACAATATTTCGTAATAAAAATAACGCTAAATCTTCTTAAGGTCACCCAGCCTATCGCAAACCAAGATGCCACGTCAGCGTCGGCAAGAGATGGACCAAACATTATGTTCTCCAAAATGCGGTCACACTAATGACATGCAACAAAAATGTTTTTTCTTAATTATGGTTTACATTCCTGAAAAACGTCTCACAACAAATTTGCTGGGAAAAACATTGATTTGGAAAACACCCGCCTACAAACATCGTCTGAAAAGAAGCATGTTTCAGTAAAAAAATGCCCCGGGATAAACAAACCTGAAAAAATCAAAATTTTCCGCAGGAAACAATTACTTAAAAACTCTAAACAAAAGCAGCTGTAGTTTCGTGCTGGTGGATAACTGCATAGCTAAGAAAGAGCTTTCCCTGAAAAAAATACGAGTTTCCTTTTTCTAGGTTAATCGATTTATATGAATAGTGCGTATTTATTAATTAACTTATTAATAATATTTAATTAATGTTATTAAACCAAACGCTCTTCTGTTGAAACGGTTTGAGGTAGAAACTTGAAATTTTGCAGGAATACACATAATACATGGGATTATTGTAATCCTACAGAAATAATAAGCTTTACACCAATACCCTCACACGACCTCTACTGTCATTAAAAAAAATCAAGCTGGTCCGTTATCTTTAAGAAGTTATGAGTTAAAAAAATTAAAAATTCATCATATTATACAAGTGTATTTTCTGTGCATTTCTGCAGGCCATCATATCTAAAATGAGATTACTGATTTTGTACAAGAGCAACTAAAAGAAGCTTTTTCTTTCTAAATATATGAAACCCAAACCTTTGCAATATTTTACACTACAGCGTCATCGTTACTAGCGAAATAATCGAAAATGATTAATATAATCTTACGTCATTAAATTGTACTTGTAATGGCAAGACAACCTTCATTATTAAACGCGTACATACGTACCTTCAACCAGTAATATACAGGGTCGTTATTATCGATGCAACCAACGCTCTCCTGCTAAAACGGTTTGTGGTAGAAACTTGACATTCTGTTTATCTTCGCCGCTTGGTGGGTGTTATTCCACTTCTGTAAATAGATAAATTATATTTTATTTATAAATTCCAGCTTTACTTTGTTAAAGTCCATATTTAATGAGTATCTGTATATAAAATACTTAATTACTTTAACAATATTTATTTGTCTTAACCTTATACGTATTTCGGCATGTTTACATGCCATTGTCAAAGGTTATATAAAAAGTAAACATTTATTGTTGTTATAGCAATAGAACTTGGTGACTTGATCTCGGTAATCGTCTGAGATGACTTAATTTTTTATTCCAAAATGTCCAATGGAGGAAAATTTAAGAGATCAATTTGCTCATTCATTAATGGTACAGTTTTTAAATGTTTGTGAATTTGAAAAGCTTCTAGTATATCTAATTTACGTTTATCACCACAAAAGTGTAAACATTTCATGGTGTTATTAGATTTCATTGAATGATTGTGTTCTAGTAAGTGTTTAGCGGAATTGGATATATGTGGGTGCTTGTATTTGTAACAACGTACGTGTTCTTTATACCTAATATAAAAATTTGGGAAAACATATTAGTAACATCAAAACTAACTTAAATAATATTCTTATTAACAAAAATGTTGAGTTAATAAAACGGACTGAGCTGATTCAATTATTTGAACTTTGCACCAATCAAAATTACTTAACTTTTAATACTAAAATATATTTCCAAAAAGATGGTTTACCCATGGGAAGTCCAATTTCACCTCTTTTAGCTAACATACTTACGGAAAATCTAGAAGATCAAATATTCGAATCAAATCAATCTGAGAAAGTTATATTTTGGTTTCGTTATGTTGATGACATTTTAGCATGTTTTAATAGTTCATTCGATTTAATTAATGAATTTTTAATTTCTATTAACAGCTTGCACCCAAAAATAAAATTTACACTAGAAACTGAACAAAATAAGTCCATTAACTTTTTAGATTTAAACATAAAAATTAATTCAACTAATAAATTTGAGTACTCAGTTTATAGAAAACCTACACAAACAAACATTACAATACCACACGATTCTTGTCATCATAAAACACATAAATTAGCAGCATACAGGTGCCTGATACATAGCGCTTTGACGGTCCCTTTAGATGAAATTAGTTATAATAGAGAAATTTCGATTATTAAACAAATTGCATACAGTAATGGTTATAATACTAAACTTATTGATACATTAATTAAAGAAAAAGATTATAAATTAGCCATTCAAAACTTCCATCGATACAATTAAATATGCTTCGATCCCATATTTTAATGACAAATCAGAAAAATTATAAACAAAACAAATAAATATAAAGTAAGCTTTAAAACAACTAGAAACATCTTAAACACTTTGCTTAATGCAAAATCAAAGACAGACGATTTGCTAAAATCAGGCATTTACAAACTACATTGTTCGCATTGTAATTCGGTTTATATAGGCCAGACAATTAGAAATTTTCATATTAGGTATAAAGAACACGCACGTTGTTACAAATACAAACACCCACATAAATCCAATTACGCTAAACACTTACTAGAACACAATCATTCAATAACACTATAAAATGTTTACACTTTTGTGATGATAAACATAAATTAGATATACTAGATTCTTTTGAAATTCATAAACATTTAAAAACTGTACCGCTAATGAATGAACAAATTGATCTCTTAAATTCTCCTCTATTGGACATTTTGGAATAAGAAATCAAGTCATCTGCAGACACTAACTGTTTACTTTTTCCTATAACCTTTGACAATGACATGTAAACATGCCGAAATACGTATAAGGTTAAAATAAATAAATATTGGTAAAGTAATTAAGTATTTTATATACAGATACTTATTAGAAAAATTATAGTTTAATTAATTCGTATTGTTACAACAGCTACGGCTTGTTTCTCATGGCGTAAAAAATGTATATGGTAAGAGTTAACAAATTTAGATTAAGATCAAAACAAGATATTTTCCACCAAAGATTAAGATTTTTTTATCAAAAATTTCAAGGACTACAAGCTTACCAGTGGCGTTTAGTGGGTTAAAAATTTAGGTAGGCATTAGGCAATGGCAAAAATTGTTTAACATTAAGATTAAAAAGTAAAAACAATTACGGCACCTCCAATTTACTAATACCTGTTGTTAAATGAACTACTCTACTCATAAAATCCCTATTAAATTTCACTTTGTCATTATGCACTTTATTTTGATAACGTAAACCTTCGTCCAAAGCCAAGTCAAGGCGTGATTTGCCAAATAATTTTAATCTAACAGTTGCAGGTAAATGTTCTTTGGTCGACACACGTTTTTTAATTGCAGCTGAAACGTTTTTGGGCATGCAAACGTATTAAGAATAATATATTGGTTGACTGTGTCGTAGCTGGAATCATTTGACCCGATAAGCAATAAGCATGCAAAACTGTGTAAAAGTAACTTTTTTTATTGAATGTTAGAATTTGATTTTTTTTTAACTTATGAATAGGCACTGCCTACCCTGCCTAATAGGACGAACCGCCACTGAAGCTTACAATTGGTTTAATGATGATGCAAATTATTTGATGGCATTATCAGCGCTAAGAGGGCTACATTTGTCAGGTCGCTTTTTTATTTTTGGATTGATTTTTTGTTACTTTTTATTTTGGAATGTTTACAATAAAATATCTGCAGTGTTCTGTGAATGAGTGACGGATTATATTTGCATTATTTACATTTCGTTTAATCATATTTTAGACTTGGTATAATTTATTCTCTTAAGATTGTTATCGAATTTTAAGGAATAGTTGTCAAGAAAATATTTATATTTTAAATAAGTATAAGTGTTACAGTATGAAATGTATGTTACTTATTCGAAACTTCCGTATTGCGTGATCGGAATGCTTTCACATGTTCGATGTTGTAATGTATACCGCCATATACACCATACTCATAGAAACTACGACAAAAAATGTTATCGTTATCTCTAATAGTATAAAAGCCTGTTATAAACTGATATGTTATATCCGGTGGATGTTAAAACTTGTGATAATTACGATAAGCATTTTACAAATAGTACAGTTTTTATGAATGATTCTTTTTTTTGTTTTAAGCTATTGTTTCAACATTTTTATTGATAGTAAAATAAATCTGACTTGCACAAAACTGGTGATAAACGCGGACAAAAATACATTGTCGTTTTTTCATGTCTTTATCGTGATGTTGGTGCAATATTTATCTTCCCTTTGTTAGTCGATGGAATTAGAGTTTAATTGAAGCGGCAATTTAAAAATCTGAATGTTAATGAAGGAAATATACATACATATTAACATTTTGTCAAATTTGTTAAGCTAACTTCCTAAAATAGAGGTGACATCATTTCCCATAATCACTTACACAAAATCTGTATCATTTATCTTCATTGTTCGTTAAGGTATTTTATTGATTAATTAACAATTTGATGTAGGACGAGATTGCGAGAAAAAACATAATAAGTAATGCCCAGAATTAGTAGTGTTCCAAGGGCCATTTAGGTAAGTTTAATGTTTTCGTTAACAATATGTAAGTGTTATGTGTATCTAATTCTTATTTGAACAGTAAATATATAAATGGCTTTTCACGTCTGAATAGCGACATATTTTTCGTGTAAATGTGAAATTTGAAATATCCAAAAAATATAGTAATTTTTTTATAAATTTCAATTTCAGTTTTCATACAAAATGCAACGTGCTTTCTGACGTAGGGTTGCCATCCTTCCCGGTATTCGAGTTCCGAGTTTCGTCCTGCTAGTGAAACACGATTTGCTTTTCTGAGAACTTGAATGAATAAGAACAAGTTAAGAAATATTACTTTTATTACTAGGTAAATACAGCATTTTTAAATCCTTTTTGAATGTTATCTTAGAATTATAACATTATTTTATTGACAAAATTGGTTCACATTAATTGTGAAAATACCTTTTTTAGAAGCTTGACCTACAAAAGTATTTAGAGTTGCTGATATAACTCTGTTTTTAGAAGTGCAGGAGCCATACTTTTATTTTTCACAAAGCAACCTTTCTGAAAAAAATTTGACTGCTGTTTCCGCAAAACAACCAAATATGCTTATTTTGCTAGTTTTCTCATGAAAGGCATAAACCCTTTTAAAACATAACAAAACAACATTGATTTCATCTGTTTATTACAGTCATTCACGATAATTAACGTCTTTCACTATAACACCCACCGCCATGATTTAGTCAGTGGCGAAAAAAACACCCCCGTCCTGCCAGGTAGGGGCCCCGACGAATAATTTTTCATATTACTCAACTTGAAATAATATTCTGTTACACGATTTAGTTTTTTATATGATTCATTAGCTAGTAAGAGACGTAAACTGACTCCGGCATCAATATTTGTTTATTCTACGGTGTAAAATGCTGATCGACTTCCTTGAAAGGTCATAATACAAACAAAGCGTAATCAGTGTAAACAAAATAAATTCTGAATGTGATACTAGGTGTATGTTTTGAGTGTAATAATGGTATTTTGTCCATTGACAAAACTAGAGGCTCATTGTCTTCATAACTTCTGATTATTTTATACGATTTTGCACTCTCGAAGAGCGGCGCGTTTTTTGTAATATTTTATTTTCGTTAGTTATAATTTATAAATATGTGTACTTTAATTATGTGTAATAATCAAAACACTATTTACATTGTTTTAAAAGTATATGTACCTAAATTGTGTAAAAATCCAAAGGAGAAGTTACAGTTTACAGCTATATGGTAAGTTCTAATTCAACCAAGATTGATTCAGTTTATGTTGTTTCGATTATAAATACCTACTAGGCTACTCATATAAAAATAAAAAGAAAGTTGATAAAAGTAACTAAAAGTAATAATAATAGTTTTGATATAAGGGGACCCATGAGGGTTTCTTGCGGGGAGGGCCTGTCACTTTTTGTTTCGCCACTGGATCTAGTGGTGTGCTGTAGTGTGACTCAAGAACAGTAATGGGGAAGCTCTTTCAATCTTGTACAATGGGAGGTTTGTTTTAAAATATTAGTTACTAGAGCGCAGTAACATTGGAGCTCTATAATTGGCTGACATTACGTGCTGCCATCTATTGAATCATTATATATTTAGAAATCAAATTTTGTTTATTATTCTTTAAAACATTAGAAAACAACTATTATTACATTTTACATTAATTATAACATATTTTATTAGTAACGTTTCCAACTTAGACATTTTTGTACATACTATCTGTTGTCACATTATAATTAACATCGCATTTGACCGTCCTGACATCTAACGGCTGATCTGTGAACTAGGTTGAAAAACCACTCATTTCTAAAACTTGTTTTTTGGTTTTTTTTAACGCAAAGAGAGCATTACGTATAAAGGGAAGAGGGGGGGGGGCAATTGACTTAATCCAAGCCATACTTGCTTGCTTATTGTGAAATTGCACGTTGTGCAACAAAGTTCGGCTGACGGCTGACGTAAGTAGCCTCGTTGTCATGCCAACGCCTTGGGGTTGGAGCGGCCAGACGAGTGAGTCTCGTTTCAGATCTCTTGTACCGACTGTAGATGTAAATTGCAATCACCTATTGACGCAACAATATTTAAAACGTAAAGAATATGGGAACAAGTACCAGCGACTTATTTCGTCCATTTTTACTTTCCTATAGTTTCAGTATAGTATTGGTTTCATGAAAATGTTGGAAATCGAAATTTTGACGGAAGTGCACGTTTTGGACGTCCAGGTTTTAAAAACGTGTCTATCTGTGGCTGGATGCGTGGTGCATCATAACTATCGAACAAATGTCGGATTTCGATAAGCTTTAGAATCTGTGGTATATTAAACATTCACCTACAAAATTCGAAATCGCTAGCAGAAGTTAGATATGTTTTTTAGTAGCATTTTTTTCATCAAATTTTATAAATTTGAAGGGAATCTCATAGAAGACTTTAGGGCAAATCCAACACCTTTATTCCGAACTTTCTAGCTTGAAAATAGCGGCCGAATTTTTGAAAATTTTGCCCTAGTGCCTTATTACTCAAAAACAGATTGACATATCGAATTGAAATATCGTAATAGCCCGTTGGAAACGCAATGTTGTTGTACACCAAAATTTTCGAAAAGTTGACAGCTATAAAGTGAAAAAAAATCCACGATTTCTGAAATTAAAAAAAATATTGCTTAAAAACAAAACACACAATTTTCTTTAAATTTTGGAAGCTCATAGAGTCAAGGATGTGCTACATTTTGGTTCGTGTTCCAGCTCTCTGGCGCTTTCTATGAATTTTTGAAAATTTTAGCTTTAACGTTTATTTACTCAATACCGATATATCTGATCGGGATGAAACTTGATATTGGGAATGCCCTAAGGGTATACAATGAATGTTCCAAGCTACTAGAATTTTTAGAACTACTAAAACAGCGAAGTGAAAAAAAAATCAAAATTTTGACTTTTTCAAAATATAAAATTTCTGTTTAGGTTATTTGATATTTAGAGGCAGTAATTTTTACGATGGAAATACAAGTTTGCATAAAAATATATGTTAGATATGTTTACTAAAAATCAATAGGCCATGTAACAAATCGTTTTTTTTTTAATTTCTTGCACTGTCATAGAACACGTAACATCAGAAAACTCTTACTTATGATTTTTCTCGAATTTCTGATATTACAGCAGATATATGCTGACAAATGCAAAATCGGCCACTCTGCATACTTTCAGGATTTTTTCTTTTTGTTCTACAATCCATGGTGTTACGCTTTGCGTAAAAAGTAAACCACTATTACTCGGCACAATTCACATCATACTAGACGTTACACGTTACCCTGCTACTTCAGAAGTAGGAATGGTCAGTTACCTGTAATGTTTGTTGAAGGTTTAATACTAGGTTTTTTTCCAGTAAGCAAGTAATCAAAGCCATGCCAAACCTAACGACTAAAGGTACCTTTAGAATTTTAGATAGTAGGATTAAGTACGGCTTATTTAGGTATTTAAGAAATGATTCATGGAATACCTCGTCCTTCTATCGTTTATGCCGCAACTGGTAGCAAGGCATTTTCGGTTGGTAAACAATTACATTATTTAGAATTATTATTAAACCAGCTTTAAATTTTAGGCATGTCATTATCGAAATTTTGATATTGCCCACACACCCTGACTGCCTGAATCATGCTCAAAAGATACTGTTACATACTACTGCACCGTACAAAATTATCCATAGGGTGCAATATACCTATGCACCCGTAAATTCTGCGCGTTTGTACTTTACATTAATACAAATTTTTATGTTAAATTATGCATTCGTATGTACACCTGCCTTTACACCTTTATGAGAGTCACTTATTAATTACTGAAATTTTCTTTCTTCACTCTTCAAGTTTACAAACAATTTTAGTTTTTCTAGCTTTTTAAAATTTCGTGTTAAATTCTAAACTTCGGCTTTGAAGCTAAGCCTAAGATGTTGTTTTTAATCATTTCGATGTTAATAAATACATTTTCTCGGTAAAAACGTTCAACATTAAATTTAAGCCCACACAACCAATTTTTTATAGTTTTCTACCTTCAGAATAGTGTCAACGCTGTTTACGAATTGGTTATGTTACATAAAAGAAGTTTTAGATGTGGCGATAAACACAGAATCATACGTAGGTAACGTAAACAACATAATCGAAACCTTTCCGATTTTGTCAGTGATTTCGGTGTGTTTAGTAAAATAAAAATATTCCTGAATGTATCTAATTATACACCGTCAAGGACTGAGTACACAATAAATCATGATCCAATTTGCTATTATCAAGCGCCGAAACATTTTATAGCAGCCAACAACGTGTTTTTAATAAACATTCAAATTTAGACTACGTGTAACTTCCTGGCCCCTGCGCCGCTCAGTGAACTGCTCAGATTCAGTTAGAATCTATTTCTGGATTTATAATTTACGATATAAATATGCAGTAGCTACACGAATATTTCCACCGATCTGCCTATCTAGACAGAGAATTGCTACCAGAGGCTGTTCAAAGTGTTCTCATCTTCGTAAGTCGGCGTGTTAAAGACCTGTAATGCATTTTGTAAATCGCTCAGCGTACTGTATTTGCTCGAAATAATTAAAGGCCAGGAGGAAATTTATCCGCTGAAGTTGTTTACAGACTCATTCTGAGTGAAAACAATCTCGGGTTTAAACTTTTATGACCCAGACTTCCGCTGGGCGACAGCTTTGCGAGGGCGGCAACGTACATAGCCAGAATGTTCGAAATTGATTCCATCCATTGACAAACTGCCAAGGATAGAAATAACAACCAGTGGTTTCATCATTAATCAATGATCGTCACTGTAAGAGACACACAGGAAGCTGTACTATTCAACAGTAAAATTAAATGACAAAGCTGCCATGTAATACAGAATTCGAAATAATAATGAATTCCAAGAGGAAAACCCACATTTAGTCGCTTCCTGAACGTTTTCACATATCCCACTAGTTTCCGGTATTAAAACACAGAACACGAATGTAACGTGCATTAAACAAAACAAAGGAGGATGTTCGAAAAATATTGTTTATTTCGTCCAACATGATTACATACTTTAAATTTTACTTTTCGTTTCCCATTAATCCGGTTGTTTTATTACAAAAATAGTTTTGGATAATACTAAGTTTCAATTATTATTATAGGATTCTAGTTAATAAGTGAACATAACAATCCAATCACAACTAATGATAATTTTAAGTTTTTTGTGAAAACACAAGATGTTTATCGCAACCACTGCAATACGCTAACCTCAGTCGATAGCTTGCTTCCTCCAGATTAGACTCACAGCTATGAAGCAACGAACTTTTATCATTTTTTGGTTTTGGATATTTAGGAAGAAACAAATCCCGCAAAAGATAATAAAAACCTTTCCAGAAATAACTACTTCCTGATAATGACTTGCAGAATTTGAACGCTTGGGAGAATAAATAAGAATTTAAAAGAAAAGCTTCACGAAAAATATCTTGGAAATGGTTTTGAAAATTTTTCTTTCTTTCTGCGGGCTCTTTTTCATTTTTTAACAATTTTTTTAAATGTCTTAAATTTAAGAACTTTGCTTATACTTTTGTCTTAAGAGTCTTTTTATTATTCTTATCAGGCCCCTAAGAAGAAATTTAGAGAGGAGGGGGGCAATAATAATTCCACTAAATTAAAATTTCACGTTAATTTGAGTTTAGCTTTAATTAACATGATAATATTAAGCTATGCTTTATACACGGAACAAGTTTGTAGAATAAGCTATTTGTAAGTCTCCAAAAACAAATTTTCTGTATAATAAATTCTCAAATTGTCTAATTAAATTGTCAGTATTCGAATTGTCACTTATTTTTTTTTTAATAATTACATTACCTCTTTAAGAATTTTACACTTTTGACATAGTTCTCTATTTATAAGATTAATTTTGAAATATTAGAGGAAAGGGGGCAGTCGCGTATCCAGGAATTTCTAATAGGGGGCGTAATCACGTATAGCAGGGCGTCTAGAAACTCTTCTGGAAATTATTGTCGGGAGAGGGGAGGGGGTGCAAAAAACTTTCTTGCCATGTTTGAGCCACCGTCGTGGCCTTGACCTTTTTGCATAGAATATCCCCCCTAAAGAACAGAAAATCAGCGATTCACTTTGAATGGACTTTCCTATACTTTGGAAATTGTTTTAATCATATTTCAAAAGTATGCTTGTGATTTTGTATCAACGTTTTGTGCATGATCAGTAACTAGGTCGCACCAGTCCTGCCACTTTACCGACTCGGCGAGCGGACATGCTAACATGTTAGTCGTAACTCGCTCGCATACAACCGATCCGCCAAGCTCTAGTGTGCAAGGCGTCATGTAATACAAAGATACAATTTTATACCGACAATTTACTCTCTCCATGACAGGCGTCAACGTTTACAAATCTAGGATAAGACATCCCTAGAAATAAAAGCCCCGGGAAAAAAAGCCCCGGAAAAAAATTCCGGAAAAAAAATTTTACGATAACAAGCTGATACATGTTTTGGACCCCTAAACATTTCCTAATGCGATATTTAGATTTTTGCCAAACAAAATTAATCACTGCAGACTGTCGTTTCTCGTTTTGTAACACTTACTATTCTTCCTAGAGACAACCTGCAAATATTCGGCTTGAATTGAGCTAAAAATATAATTTTTATATGGGTGGTGCAGAGTCAATAAGATACGACAAAAACAGTTTTTTCTTCCTGTGGGATGCTTATTCCCTGTTCTTAAAAGGTATTTTGAATCGAGGCTGTTTCTCCGAAGCTGTTTATTTGGGAATTTTTATGCGCGATTGTTTTTTCCAGGGGATGTTTTTTGCGTTGTTTTCACAGGGGATGTTTTTTCCAAGGTATGTTTTTACCCGGGAATGTTATTTTGTTTCTTTTTCCGCGTTTTTTTTTATCGGAGATTTTTTCACAGGGGTTTTTCCGTGGATCTTTTATCTAGGAATATTTTTTCCAGACACCACGTATACGTAGCCGCTCTGAATTCGTGCATGGCCTTAGTGTATTTAGAAACTTGAAATTCGATCTGCCAAAAAAAAGTCCGTTGAGAAAGTCAGAGCCAGGCCTATAATAATGAGGCGGCGCACCGTCTTGTTGGAACATAACGTTTTCAATATTATTTTAAGCCACCTGAGATATTTCTGGGAAAATTTAGTCCTGCAAATGAAAAAGTGGACTACTGGATAAGAAAATAAAAACAATGAACTGAGTGAGTCCATTGGTTTACAATCCGCCATTTTGTTATGGCTCAATATTTTTCTTTGAAATTCTAGGATCAAACGCAGAACTAAAAGACCTTTTAAATGAGCTGTCATTCGACCCCCCTTTCTATTTAAAAAAAAATTTTAAATGGCGCCCAGTTGCCATTTTGGATGATACAAAATTTTAATATGGTCTGAAAAATAGTATTTAATTTCCCATTACAGCACACCAAATTTTGTAGAAAAATATCAAGTCGTTCAAAAGTTAGTTGGGGGGGGGGGGATTACTTTATGAACACAGTGTATAATAAAAACATCAAAGAACATTATTACAGTTTTCATAGAAACAGCATTTTTTATCGCGTGTTGTGTGAATACAAATTATGAGTATGATTGAAATGATATGACTAGCAAGGCAATAATTGGACAAATAATTACTTATCCCGAACAAAATAAATACGCTAGCAAATAATCAAGAAAATAACAATTAAACCAACGAATGTTAACACTTATAACAAGAACAGAATAATAATTGTTTCTCCTATGAAATAATATGTCTGTCTCTCTGCTTGTTTCTAATACTAAAACTAAGAGGGTTTCTACAGTAAACAAAACAACTTAAACATGTTTTGCTTGAAATGTTGTAAACATATCTGTCAGCTGCAAGAGTGGACGATCATGTTTACGAATTTGACACTGACGTGACCCAGATTTCGGGAGCTCTAGTTAAAATAACAAACGCAATCACAAGTTAATTTATAAAACTAGCCAAACCCGCGAACTACGCCCCACGCGTTTCTCTACATGCAATGATGGCAAATATATTGAAAGAGATATAATGATGTAACCCGTGTCAAGATATAACGTATTTTTGAATGCGCGAGCACTAAAAGTTGTGACAGGGAGAAGGGATCTGGATTTACTATAGAATATAGACTAGGACTTCGATTCGTGGCCCGCTACGCTACCAACAAAATAAACAAAATGAGACGGGGGTGCAGCCCACAGGTTCCACTAGTTTAAGATAATAAGCAAAAGCATTACCTTTTGATTGCTTCTGAAATGCGGTCATTTAAACTGTTAAATGCAAACTCAATATTTCAGTTAATTAAAAATATTGTTTTATACCATTGTATACTTAAACGGATTGGCCCACGCTCAAGTATAACATAATTTTATTGTTACATGAAAAAGTTAATTCAGTTTTTTTATAAAAAGGTATTTTAATATTTTTTTATTAAGTCGTAAATTGAATTATATCGAAATTTTAATTGCGTATTTTATACTAAATAAGTAAATTAAAATTGTAATCGTCAGGTAAAAAACAAAATTAGTTCTTGAATTACGTTTTCCTATTTGTATTTATATTAGTTTTAATATAACTTGGGAATCATCTAGAGTAAATAAACCATACTTTGAAAACTACTAACCAAATTCGACTAAAATTTGTTCTTTCTTAAAAAATGTGTAAACTTTCAAGTAAAATAGTCAGCTTTTAATTTTCTCAAGAATTCTTTCAGCTTTTCTGTCTCCACCACTAATTTAATTCTCCGCGACCCTGAAAATGCATTTGTGATATGATCTAAATTTAAATTTAAATTAAATCAACCAAACATCCAAAAGTAAAGCACTCGAACATACATCTACCTACTCACAAACGTATGCTTCTGCGGTTTTTAAATCTCGTGTTTTCTAAAAAGCTGATAGTTGGATTTTTCTTAGAAAACAGCAGTTTTGCTGTGGTCTGTGGCATAATTAAAAATAAATTTAAGATCCCACAATTAGGACGGTTCTCGATGGTTAAAATTTCTAAGGTTTGGTATTTTTTCAAACTTTCTGGAAAACTTTGGTTTTATAACATTTAGTTTAATTAATATTTAGAAAATTACAATCTACATTGAGATTCCAACTAATGATAACGTCAATTAAAAATAAATATTTAAGAATTCCAGAAACCCAAAAAGGTGGTTTTTGAAAATGTTTGTCTGTGGGCGGGTATGTGTGTGACGTCTTGTATCTAACCCCCGAATGGATAGTCCGATTTTAATAAGCTTTCCAAATGTATTTTATAAATTTACGGACAAACTAAGCTTTTAAAAAATCGAAATCGGAAGCGGAAGATGAACATGTTTTTTGGTAGCATTTTTATCAGATACGAAATTTTTAGAATTGAATAAGAGAAGGTAGGAAAAGACATTATGGCAAAGCAAAACTTTCCAAAAAATATTGCTCAAATACTGGCTACACGATTTTTTTTTTAATTTTGTAGGCTCATAGAGAAAAAATAAGAGCATTAATTTACTGCATCCAACTCAATTTTTGGCGAAATAATTTGTCCTCTCATTTTTGGTTTTCTTTAATTCCAACGAATCTTTTTCAAAAAAAATTAAAATTTTTAAAAAGTTTACTGTAGTAAGAACGGTGGAAAGTTACTGCAGTCAAGGTTTTTTAAAATACTTTTGAATATATGATAAGTAACAATATCTATAAAATATTGGAAGGTTTAGGAAAAGTACTTCGCTCAGTTTTCGCTAACTTTTAAAAAAATAATACCCATCGCGCGCCGCTTAGGTTGCATAATCTCAACTACAGCCGTATTCCTCTCAGGTTAAGACAGGTAGAAGAGATCAGCAGGTTACAGCAATCGCTTTATAATTCATAAAACTAGGTCTTCAATCTGCGGTCCGCTACACTACCGACTTAATTAGCTTATTTATTATTTAAAAAAACAGAAACAAAACATCATGAGGCGTAGCCCACGTGTTTGGCTGGTCAACTATTATTAGTTTTGAAACTCATCATATTTTGGTCCTTCGAGCCGAATAACCAGCGAATAATTCAAATATTAAATTAAATCGAAGAAACAAATGCATCAACGCTATAAAATAATGCTTGAGCTGGTTATCGAGTATTTATTGCTATTAAACAGAACGTTTAAGAACTAACAACTCATTGGTTTAGAAGCCGAGTTCACCAGCTCCTCTATTTTACCGACCCTTGGAAGGGGTTGTTGTAGTAAAAGTTGCTGTTTAATCTGGTTGCCTACAATGGCGATAAACACATTTGTTAAAAAGTTTTATTTGTATTTTTTATAACAGAAAAGGCTTATCCTAATCGCCGCCGCGCCGCAATACCACAGCTTCAGTTAATAGTATGGTATCATTATTTATATGGTATCATTTTTTATATACCATGGTGGATAGCTTACTTCCTTCAGATTAAAATCCCAGCAATGAAACGACAAACTTCCATTACATTTTGGTTTTGAGTATTTAGGAAGAACAATCTCCACAAAAATACAAAATGGAAATAATTTTCTAAAACGCCCAGGAAAGCTTTAAAAATAAACGTTTGGAAAAAATTTACTTAAATACGTTTTGTTTTTGAAAAACGACTAGGTCTTTAACTGTCTTTTTACGTGACAACTTCTTAAAGGTTCTTGTTCTTTATTATCCGTGTTTATTTACTTCCAAACATATCAGAAGGAGTATATATAAGCATCCTTATAAAACCGAATTTTTGCTCCCTCCCCCCACCTATAAACTTTATGGTGAAAAACTTTTTCAATCGGCTTTCCCTTGTCTCTTCCATTTGACTAGATTAGTGTCCACTAGGGGTTGGTAATATTAAAATTCCGATAGCGATATTTGATATGTGTTCGATGTCCATATTTGATATTTCGTGATATTGATATATCGATACATTTTCGACCCGTAGTTAGCAGCCGCTCTCACCCACAATTTACGGACAGCTCAACGATGACCCTATAGCATGATAATGCACCATTATAAACACCTAATGTAGTAGCTAAAACGTTTTAATACTTTTCATAACATTATTATGATGCTGGTTTATAAATGAAAATTACCTACTTAAATATTGATACATCAAAATACAGATATACATAAATATCGGTATATGGATATGTGGATATATCGATATTCGTGTTATCGATATTGATAAAATATCGGTGCCCACCCTTAGTGTTTTCTGTCACCTTCTCGTCAAATATGTAGCAGTGCAAACCTCATGAGTCCTGAGAATATGTTAAACCATGGAAAAGCAGATAATATTACCAATATAAAAACATAAAATAGTTCTTGAGGGCAGTGATTATAATTCGGTTTTATTATTAACACTGGTAATAAATTTCCACCACAAAAATCTTCAACCTACAAGCCAATGCGAGGCTGCCATTACAGTCTACCTTTTTATTTTAACGTGGCGGACCCTAGCGTGAGCCTTATCCGCCACATCCCTCTTTGGGCCAGATTGAAATACGCTCAATCGGCGCGCCTGCTCTAGTTAACTTAACAACGGTTGAACGAGAACAAGCTACCAGTCTTGACACCAGGCTGCAGGCTCTAAATCCCCACTTGTCAGGGGAGATTACCTAAATCTCTACTACTACTAAAACCGCAGCTCACCCGTCGAACCGCACCAAGACGGCTCTAGCCTGCATAAACTTACCACTGCCACCACGAGTTCTAGGCCATGACCAAGACGGGGGGCTGCTATTCCCTCGCGGGTTTAAACTTGGTCCCCGTGGTGTCAGTCAAAGTCACTGAACTTTGCGCAGCAAGCACCTGTCGAAAGTATAACTACCTCTACCAGATTAGACTACTCGCAATACTGGCCGACTACGCACCGCCCAGATCAGTCGGTAACTCGTCTGATATGACCGGTACCTTAACATCGTCGGGTTTACATACGTACGAACTCTCTGGGTCGACACTTTGATAGTGGGCGTAAGCAGGCAAAGTGTACCTCACCCCTAGCGCCCAAGTTCCTAATGCCAGCAGCCATGCCACTCTTTCCTGGAGCTCACCTTCACCTGCCAAAATCAGTCGGCGTCCAACCACCCAGAATATCGCCTAGGCAAATTTATAACTCCCAGGAGCCATCTCGACGTAGTGACTGGGACGCAGGTAAATTTATATCCACGGCTAGGGAGCGGGGGGATCCCGTTACAGAGAACGCGCTGCCGCTAAGGTTTTGGGTACTCATGCTAAGGGCTAGCAACACCTCACCTCGTGAAGCCACTCACTCAGTTCTCTATGGTCCCAATTAAGGTAAATCTTGAAGGGAGGTGGACGTCTAAATTGAAATCACAGTTACAACACCGACTCCGCAGAAGGTATCGTTGTTCACGTCTCTCACCTAAATGAGGGTCTTTCGCTGTCCCGCCTCTTAAACCTACAGAGAAAAACACCTAATTAGCAACAGCCTTACCTTGATATTGAAGGAAGCAATGTCGAATTTACCGGGAAGCAATGCAGCAGTTGTGCCAGCGCCCCAAAATATTGGGCCCACGCCCCAGTTCTTTTTATTAAATCTGATGGGCTAAATGACCATGGGAAAATCACTAATAAAAAGAAAGTCATTTTCCCGATATAATTAACGATTCTGCAGCATGCAGCCGTAAAGACCAGGAAAAAGAATAATACTTATCATTTATTAAAGCAAGGATAAATATGTATTGCTTGCATAAATGCATTTTTTAAATGTATATTCAGTAAAAATAAGCATAATGTAGCATCAGGATGTAAAAAAATCACAATTTTTGTAAAAGAAATAAAAAAAAAACATCGATTTTTTTTATTTAAATCAAGATTTTTTTTGATTTAAATCAATTTTTCTGGCGTTTCGAATCCTGTGTTTATCTCTATAAAACAGTACATGTTTTCAAGTTTTCCGTCCACATCAGTGCATTTGTAATACGTGTAAGACAAATAAGTAAGTAAGTTCAAATATACGCAAATAAAGAAAAAGTGAAACACAAACGGGAGTTTATTTTGCACATCTGTACGTTACATCAATTAGTTTTAGACTGAAGACTTCTTCTGCCTTTTAAGGAACTACTCATAAAAATGTTCTTAATTCTATTTTTAGCTTAGCAATAACTGAGAAAGCCGGAAAACTGGTGTATTTATTTCGTTATTATAAGTGTAATGTTGTATTTGACGACTAATTTTCTGCTATGAGTGAACCATGTAATACTTAAAATTGACCATTTATTTTTGTTTAGTTTGTTTTATTTTTAATAAAAAATCATACATTTGCGTTTGATACTAAACTTGTAATTAATTTTTTACATTTTTTTAGTTTTCTGCAATAAACATTCGAAAAATTGACGTTTTTGATTTAAATCATTGATTAAAATAAAAAAATTGCAACGATTTAAATCTTGATTTAAATCTTTGCACTCTGTGTAGCATATTGCATGAGGTTTTTTGATTCTTTATGTACTAGATTTAGGGAACAGTTAATACATCTTGTTTTGGAATTAGGATTTTTCCAAAAACAATTTCTCATTTTTACCTAGAATAAATGGCTCATTAACTGATAAGGGGATTGGGCTTAGTATAATCTTTGAAAAGGGGCTTGAAGAATTCATTAAGTTACTCATTTGATGTTGAGCGCATTTTTTTTGAGCCTAAGTACATTTTAAATAAGATAAGGACTTTTGTTCAAAAAGCTAAAAAAACCTTGAATTGTAGAATGTTTAAATTATGTTAAATAATAAAATAAGTATGTTCAGTTTTATTCATGTTTGGATATTTAAATTTAGTTTAGAAATAACTGTAGTGTAACTTTTACTCTTTTTTTAAATATGTATAGTTCGAATAAAAAGAGTTAATGTTTAATGAAAATTTAAATTTTAAAGTGTAGGTACACCAAAGTGCATATTATTGAATTTTGGAGTGCATATGTATCCTTGCTGTATTTATTATTATTATAATTGTTATTGAGATTATTAAGGAGATACGTGTAAATTATATCGGAATGTTAATTCCTTAAGTAAATAAAATTGAAATGGTAAGGTAGAAAATAAAAAAAAAATAATTCTAGAGTTACCTTATTTTATTTATATTTATATTAATTTTAATTGTAAATAGCGAATTAGCTATATTAAACCACACTTTAGGAACAAATAATTCCATTACAATTTGTAGCAACTATTTTTTTTATAAAAAACGTCTAAAATTTTAAACAATGCAATTTTTAAGCAATTTAAATGTTTTAGTGTGGCCAATGTATTTTTCACTGCGCTTTTGCTTCCAGTCACTAATTTTTTATGACAATTTGTGATATATTCAGATTTTAAATTTCCTTGAATTGAACCAGCAGGCTTGAAACATCTAGCAAGTAAAGCACCCGGATACATCTACCTATTCACAAACGAATTGTTCAAAACCGATATCTGCGGTTTTTAAAACGAGAACGTGTTTCCCTTAAAATCTGATAACTGAATATTTCATAAAAACTGTAGTTTCACTGCGGTCTGTGGCATGGGAAATTAAAAATCAGTTTGATGCTCCCAAAATACGGGCGATTCCCGATGGTTAAAATTTCTATGGTTTGGTACATTTTTGAATCTTTGGGAAATTTTGGGTTTGATAAAAAATTCGGCCATTCTCGAAACGTTTATTATTCTCGCGCCCTGCCCGAACTCGACGCCCATGTCAGCGAGTGGTGAATGAAGACCGATGCAACAACGTGTGTTGAACGTTTCATAGCGAGTTCCGGCCCAGATGCCATCGTTTTTGCAAGAAAGCAGCTTACTTCCGATTTAGCAAAACGCGCCAGCAGGTCGAAGGCAATATAGCGAATTCCCGCTCATTCATCGTTTTCTGAGTCTCGTTCTAATTCCGTATATGTAAGCGGCTTGTTTTGGTGTTCATGGCTTGGTACAAGCAAGGATGAATGAATGGTTGCGGGGTACGGGACGACGGAAGCTGCGAGGCGAGGCTGCTGGCGCAGGCGCAACGTTCTTGCTCTCGCGAGCAGCCAGCGACCGCCTCGATCAGACTGCTCAAGGTTGTGTGAATAGAAACTTCGTGTGTTGTTTTTTAGTGTGATGTGTTAAAGGGTTGTTGTGTTCGGGGTCGTATTCTGAGTAAGGATAAGTGCGACTGTGTGTCCTAGTGCTCCGACGTTTTATGTCCAAAAGCTGGTGCAGATACCGCATTAAGAAGGTACTCACTCCTACAACACGGCTGACATGGCTGCCGAGCGAGTGCGCCCGTGGTAGCCCCTTGTACCCGCAACCCACCTCGTTTGCAGAAGCACCCCGGTGCGAGTGCGCGCAACAGGCGGTTCACCACCCCCGGTGGTGGATGATCGTCCCATCCTGCAGGAAGTGCGCGGCAGTGCAGTGCGACCACCATCGTGTCACATAAACATGACAGAAGTTTGAGGATATCTTCTGTTAAAGAATTCTTCACGTTCGCAACTACAGGGGAGAAAATAACAGCGCGCCCAACACTGCTAAGGTAAGTGTCCTCTGAGCCATAGTCATTAATATCTCCGGCCGCATTTAAAGCGGTCATATTTCACCGTCGCCGGTAAACAGGCCAGCCGGGCCCATTTCTGAACGCCCACCGTGGTCAATTTGAATATTGCAAAACGGCTTATTAAGGCGGCTCGGCACGTGGTAGGCGCCCTTGGCAGAGTCCTCCAGGTCCGCCAAACGGGGAGGAGATCGCAGTTTGGCACCGCGCTAGTAACCAGGTCGTTGTGAAAGCGCTCGCTGTTGTTCATTCAGAGATCTGTAATTCATTGAGTTGCCGCAGTTCGTTCACCCGCGCCTGCAGCAAAAAACCTAATATTAAATAGTCTGTTTCCGTTCACTAGGGGACCTTTTTCTCAGAGATGTTTTCTACTCACTATTTTTAGGTCTCGTTGGCTCGGGGAAATGCTACAGATTTCGACAAACAACTTCAATAAATTCATCTTTCTACCATTTATTCATTATTTCACTTATTCAAAGGTGCAAAATGATAATAACAATTCTTCGTCTACATTATTAGCACACAGCCACACACTATAAACAGAAGTTCGCTTGTATTAAGCACTAATAGCAACCAGCTTACGCAGGCCTGATTTTCAGTTCTCGGATTTTGCCTCGCGAAACTAACTTATTTAGTTACATCACGACCAAGTCTCTTGCTTTTGTATACCTATCTTGTATAACTGTTTTGGAGTTACGTGGCCGTTGAGATTGTCTAAGAAGTGTTAACTACCTACCTACTATACTATTCTTATTTGATTAGATAGATGCCTAAGAATATTTTCAAAGAGGATGAGACATTCAAGTTGTATTGCTTTACCGTAAGCAATACAACACAGCTGTACATATTATTCACAGCAAAATTTCGTATAAACAAATCAGATCAAAGCAAGCTAATTTTCAGAATGAGCGTAACTGTTCTGTAAAATGGAACATACGCACAAATCAGTGGTGTATTAGGTATAGTTACAGCCCCGCCTTCTATTTATGGGAGTTTCTTAAACGTTCCAGTTCAGCTTCCGATCAAAGTTTGGCTTTATGAACCGTAAATTCTTGGAGGAACGATTTTCAAACAAAGTTGTCTGGTTTCTAGATTTTTTTAATTTTAATTGTAGTTTTTTGCACAAAACTGCTATTAAACTAAAGTGGAGCAGTATGATTTCGCACGTGGAATAACGGAGAAACTTATTGTTTTAGTGGGAAATAGGGGGATAGCATAGACAAACCTATCTAAGCGGTTTATTTTTATGTTTGTTGCTGCTTATTCACACCATCGTGTTACTAATATATTGAAACAATATCCCAAACTTACAAAATGTAGATTGACTCCTATTTAAAAAAAAAGTAACTTCGCGAAATAGGGGTTGCTTCTGCAACCCCTATTACAAAATAGCGCTGTAATTCTTTACAGCGCTATTTTGTCGTAAAAAAAACAACGAAAATGTAGTTTTTTTATGTTTGATGTTACGTTATTAGCTGTAGAATGGTACGTTTTTACAAAAATGCAAATAATTTACCGTCGATGAATTTTGTTACGTAAGTAGTAAACATTTGCCCACGTTGTTTATGTCATGGTCGTATAAAAATGTTTCATTCAAGCAATTTTTAGCGTTTTCTGCGTTTTGCGTTAGTTTATACTTCGGAAAAAGTTATCCGGCATTATTTCTACTTTACAACTGTATCAACGTACTGTTACATCTTTAGCCAATCGGAAATCAATAACATTTTGTACATTTCTCAAGAAAACCGTAAAAGACTGTTGGCTTCTGTGTATGTAAAATCGTAACCGTGAGTCTAAATTACTTAGGTGTAGTAACAATGCGGCGAAATATAGGCTTAATTTTTAACGTTTCTGGCATCAGTACACAACTTCCAAATTTTGAAATTATCTTGAATAAACTTCATAATTTAAAATAACTTTGAGAAGGTGTATTCTTCAAGGAGTGGATTTTTAAGCAAATGGTAAACTTAATTTTTATATCCTCTTCCAATTTTACAGATTTTTTGCATTAAAAATGACTAGGTTCTGCTACCGTGTACGTTTTTAGTTTCTAGCAGTTTACCATTCATTTAAAACTTCTTTCAAAATCCCAACTTCAGTCGCAAACTTTGTAGGGATAAAACCAAGCTAGCGTAAAATGCTTACGTGTCAATTTAGCTGATGACATGGATTTCAATGTTAAGATGAGAAGATGATATTCATTCTCTGCATGAGACGGTTGACTGAATTAGTTACTACGGTTAAATAACGATTGTTTCTTGAATTTAAAATGTACAATATTAGTTAGCAAAACTGTTCAAATAGTTGTTTATCTGAACTTAAACAGTATTATGGTCTTATTTTGGTACTAGGTAGATCAACATGAGTGTAAGGCGAGGGGTAAACCGCGAGTGGAAGTAGGTGTACAAGGTAGTGGAAGTACGGTGGAAATATGTGGAAGTATCTGGAAGTAAAAGTGAAGTATGTGGAAGTAAACGGAAGGAAGTAGTAGCGGAAGTATGTGGAAGTAAGTGGATCTAAGGTGGAAGTATGTAGAAGTAAGTGGAAGTATGGTAGAAGTAAGGTGGAAGTATCTGTGTTAATGGAAGCAGGTGCACAAAATTTTTAAGTGCGGTTTACCTCTAAAATATGGGGGGACATTAATTTTTTTTAATGAAAGTTATTGATTTTTAACTGCTGTATAACCTAAAATTATTAGCATATATACTGTGTGTTTGGTTATGCATGTGAAGAACATTACTTAGTTAGTGTGAATGGAATACCCTGTATATTATTGAAATTTTAGGCTCTACATTTAATTGTAGATATAAAGTATAGAAATACTATGATCTTAAAATTAGTGGTTTTTGTGTTATTATTTTTTTTTTAATTTTGAAATTTTTAGACGAATATTATCAAATTAATATTTTAGGTAACAAAAACGTTCATGTAAGTGCTATTTTGCACAGACTATTCTGCATCATAAAGTAAGCAAACACCCTATGTAATAATCTGCTGGTTTGAACATGCCACTGAATACTTTATAATGTGTAAAATAGCCATCGGCGAACGTTTTTTGTAATTGTAAAACATTATCTTTGTAATGTAAGTATAAATGGTAAAAAAAAAGTCTTATAACTCGAAAACAAACAATTTTAACATGATGGTACCTTTAGGCTTTTATATCTAGAATTAAATTTAGAATCCAAAAATTCAATAATATACAGGATGTTCCATTTAAAACAATAAATTAATTAACTGTACAGGCATAACCAAACACCCAGTATAAATAGTAATAATTTTAAGTTATATAACAGTTAATGCTCAACAACTTTTATTAAGAAAAGAATTGATATTCCCAATAATTCAGGAAATAATAGTGGAATGACACTTAAATGACTCGCTCTGTATAATGCGTATAGATAATCCGTCTAAACATTTATTTTCAAATTAGGTCCGCAATTTTGAAAAATATTTTCTTTATACGACTTTTGAAAATTTGAGGCTGTGTATCTCAGTTCATGAAATAAAGGCACACGAAAGCATGTGCTTGTATGTTTATCTTAAACCCGAGACTGTTAAAATCGGTTAGAATAGAATTTATTGAAGTGAAATGAAAACCTTGGTAAAGCCAGAAAATTTGACAAATGTAACAATCAAATAATATTTGTAGAAATATTTTTTAAAGACTTACAAGATACTTGTATTAGGTACGTTTATATTTGGAACTATAATTTAATTTAAACCGTACGCAATGGCCTGATTTCAATACCTCAACGACGTTAGCAAACATTTATAATGTTCCGAGTAATGTTCATTATAGCAGAGCTAAGCAATTGAGTAACAGCTTTTGTAGCCCGTTTTCAATGGTAAAACACAAGTTGTATGATTTGTTTGCAAAAGTCACAGTTTTAATGAAAATTAACACGCATAAATAAAAGCAAGTACCTCCCTATACCAAAGAAAAAAAGTGTTAGCTTATAATATGATTTGATGTTTATTAAACTAAATGCAGGGTGTCACTAAAAGGTTGTGCCCCGTTTCCGCTTTCGGTATAGGCTGCCATTAAAACAAGCAAAAAAGTTCATTCGGTAACGCTTCGTTTTTCTGATTTTTCATAGAAAATACGCTTGCCACCTTGTTAATAGGCTACGGCTTTTTTTAACTTTCAGTATAGGGAAGTATAGATTTTATGAAAATTTTCGAAATCAAGATTTTAACGGAAAACATGTTTTGAATTCACAGAAATCCAAAAAACGGCTTTTAAAAAAACCTGTAACACGGAGCGGATGGTCCAATTCGATGTGATTTGGAAATTGGGGGTGTGTCAAAATATCATCGGTCAAGTTTTTAAAAAAATTCGAAATCAGAAGCCGAAATCAGACGCGTGTTTTGGTAGCATTGTTTCCGGAAAGCGAAAACCGGAATCTGAGACAGGAGTTTGTAGCTTGAAAATAGCAGCCACTACGATTTTTTGAAAATTGCGATCTTAACGCCTTCTTACTCAAAAACGAGTTGACAGATTGGGATCAAATCTGGTATTGAAATAGCTCTAGGGGGACACACTGTTACTGTGTAAAATGTTTCGAAAAGTTAAAAGCTATTTGAAAAATATTTCCCAGGTTTCGGTAATTAAAAAAAACTGTTTTTTTTTAAATTTTGTAAGGCAATGGGGCTGGAAATGAGCTACAATTTGGTACGTGTCTTGGCCCGATATTTTCTCTACGACGCCGTCTATAAATTTTTGAATTTAACGCCTCTAGTATTTACTCAAAAATAAGTTTTCAGGATGGTATTTGATATTGAAACAGCCCTTGGGAAACGGGAAGCTGTGAAGTGAAAAAAACAAACCTTTCACTTATTCAAAAAATATTGCTGAAAAACTGGGCACACGATGTTTTTTAAATTCTATGGACTAATATAGCTAAGGATGAGCTACAATTTAGTTCGTGCCTTAGTCCGTTACCATCTCTGTGACGCCTTCTATGAATTTTGGGAGGATAAAAATTTCTGTTTACGCTTAATTGATCATGAATGATAGTACAATAAGAGTCACAATAATAAATTGGTTGATCCATAATTACTCAAAATGAAGTCGGTTTCTTGATAATGTTAATAAAAACTCAAAGCCTTCCCCGTGAAAATTTATTCAAATTATGTGAAAAAGTAAAGGGGCTACATGTTTCGAGAAAACACTTCTTATCTTCAGGTCAAAGTTTAGAAGTTGAAATACAATGACATACAAATTTAGGCAGCAATATTTAGGGGGTTTAATTTTCCCCACCACACCAATTTGGTGGTGGACAAACTTGTCCGAACTTGTCCTTCCGTTTTTGGTTTTCATAAATTCCAAGGAATCTGTTCTGATAAAATTGTGTTTTTACTCATAATATTTCAAATACAATAAGACAAAGCATAATTTTAAGTGAGTTGACGCTGTATGCTTGGTGTGTTGGCATTTTGGACCGATTTTTTACAAGTCGATTAGTGTTGAAGACTCCCATTAAGTTGAAGTTTACCTTTATGTTACTGAGTTAGTTATGTCGTTGTTTGTTACATTTTAAACAAAAGTGGGGGTTTTCATTTAAATAATGTCAAATACATTTTAGGTATGGTTTTGCTGATAGAACCGTGCAGGTATTTTTCTACAATAAATATATTCGACACACTTTTCTACGTTGAATGTAGAATATTATATTCTATATGTGAATTTGCAACGCTGATTTGGCTATTAGATGTCTGTTATTAAAGCAGCGCGATAATACTATAGTAATTACGCTGAAAAAAAGTTGATTCGTTAGTTTTTTAGTTGTAAACGTTTTTCTTCGGATTTGCGCGACACCGTGGCCAGAGCGATGTATAAAATATATTGTAGGCCATCACATGCTCCACATGTTTACGTAAAAGAAAAATATGATGGTTTGTTTTGGAATAGAAATATATGGATTCTGTAAATTTGTAGTCTTCCCCACTTCACTAAAGAAAAGATGGGTCTAGTCGGGATTTTGCAATTTGTTCTTATTTTCCACTTTCAAACATGCAACCATACTTGCTGACTTCTTACATCCATTGGCCCTACCGTTCCCTGTGGGCTGTGGCCATGCAATCATACCGTTTTATTTTTCTATTTGTAGAAAATTACGTACGTCTCTTTTAAACTTGAAGTCAAAGCAGATTACTAAAATCTTAATACAAAATACATTGCAGGTACTAACTGCATGGGTTAAAACTATTAATCATTCATGAATCCTAACAGATGTACATTTTAAGATAATAATTTTGTGACTATAAGCGGCACATGGTACCATTCAATTCCATATATGAACTTCATTCAATTCCAAATAGAAGAGCGATCACTGCAATGTTCTATGTTAGGATACGTCAAGGTAACTAGATAAAATAGCAGTCACGTCTCGTCTAATACAAACGGAAATGTACAGCACACGTCGGTCCAGTGCTTGATTCACTAGCAAAACTCATACTAATAAGCCCTGCCAAAGAAAACAATACAATGGGACGACAGGTGCGAAGTGTTTTTATTTTACTTCAGCCACTGATCTAATACATACTCTGGCACATTACGCAGGCATGTTATGTTTCTCACTAGAGCAACAGATTTCTATTGCCAATTTCATACACATTCAGTGAATATGTTCGAGCAAAAAGCTTGAATTAATAACTAAAATAACATTTTTACATTTCAAAACGCATGTTAGAAAAAGCCACAACTTTTACGAAATTGGGTAGTAATAGCTATCTAGTTTGTAGTTTAAAGAATATTAATAAGCTTAAATAAGTCACATTTTTTAATGTTGTGTGTGTATTTGCCTATAGTCCTCACTAGAAAATATAACGTCCTGCTAAGTTTGTAGTCTGTCGAAAATAACATTTTTTTGTCGGTTTTGCTGTAATTACTCGGGGAATTGTATGGCTTTTAGAAAATTGGCATATTTCATTTAGAAATAGTTTTAAAAATGATGAATTCGTACTTACATAATTACTGTTTTTTTTTGCATTTGTTGTGTAGTCTTAAGTATTTTTTAAGGATACATTGCATTTAAAAAAACAGAACACTGTGGTTGAGATTTTGTTGCAAAACTTAAGGCAGCAAATTTTGAATATTTTATTTGTTTCCACCTTGAAGATTTTTTTGTAAGATTTAGAAATTTTAGTGGGTTGCCATTTTGGTACTTACGCTCGCTTAAAAAAATTAATAAGCATTGAGCTTTTCCAGGGTGGCCACCTTTCTGGAAAACCGGGAAAAGTCAGGAAATTTAGAATTTTTTTATTTTGGTCAGGGAATTGTACCAATTGCAACGTAAAGTCAGGGAATTGTACCAATTGCAACGTAAAGTCAGGGAATTTCACGAAATAGTCAGGGAAAATTCTGTAAAATGCAATTCTTTTAATAGTTTTATTTTTGCCCGCATAACGAAAATTTTGTTTATAAAATTTATATTTATTTCATTTAGTTTTTCCTTAAAGTTTAGATGTTGTATTTTGTTATGCATAGCAACAAAAGAACTACGAAAATTCTTATTTAAGACGTTATTGAATTTTCGAGTCGTTCCTCTGTATTCCTTAAAATGCTCGTCTTAAGATTGATTCACACATTTGAAGTACACGTAGAAGAAGTACACTTCATGATCTTTACGATTTGTATAACAATATAGTGAACATCATCTAAATGCATTTCGCCCAAAATCACTAGTGAAAGGTACAGAAACAGCCTCAATGTATTAAAATCAGTGTTAGGAATGTAGAATATTACATCTTAAATGTACTTATTAAACATGGTTATTCTTGCACGTAGAAATATTAAGCCCGTTTTCTGCTTGTTCTGAATGTTGAATAATACCGATGCAAAATCAGAATAAAATACGCAAACTTTTGAAATTAAATGCTGCACCGCTCTACGTGACTGTTACATAACAGCGATGCTTACCAACAATAATAGATACGCTGTGTTAAGATGTACGAATAGTTCGTCGTCACCAAAACTTGAGACAGGGTAAAGGGATTCAAATTTAGTATATAGATTGATTGTCTAAGCCGCAAGTACTTACTTAAATGTTGTAGAAATTTTCTAATCGAGAAAACAAAAAAAAAATAGACACTAAATACGCAGAAAAACATCCCGAAAAAAATAGTTAATAGTGTTAAATAGACTCCAGAAAAGAATTCCGTCTTAAAAATCTACAAAATCCCCAGAAACCGGATAAAAGTCAATTAAACTTAGCACTTTTCCCCATTTCCTGGGGGAGTGCCTTAACACAGATTTTCAAAATCTTCTGTAAACCTGAATTTGCTTTGAAAAGTGTAACGGTCTAATGTGCTAACGATTCTGCGCTTTATATAATGGACGCGTAAAGGTGTGGCTTCTAGTAACGAAGGCCCCTCACCACTAAATAGTAAGACAGGTGATAGGGATCCGGATATAGTACATAGATTATTAAATAAAATTAAAAAATATGTGAATAGTAAAAAACCAAAAATAATTGCGACTTGCAGTTCCGGAATTAGGGTGGAGCGAGAGAGGATTCCGTCCTAGACGTAACGATTTAAAAGGCGCAATTTTATTGTGGCATTTTTTATAGAGCCCACTTATTTGACTTTTAATAGTTGCAAACAAAAAATTTTTTGCAGTTCGATATGCTTGAATAGAAAATAGGAAAGGCAACGCGTTCGTTTCGTTGCATAATCGCACGTATTATCTCGACCCTCCCCCCCATACCATGCACACATGCGTGTTTTTCTAGAGTCTATTGTACTGCATATTTGACATATCCTACATATTTTACATGTATAATATGTAGAAAACGTATTACATATTCTACATAGTAATCTACATATTCTACGTACTCTACACACTTTTCCACATGTAATGTAGAAAATAATATTCTACGTGTAAAGTTACAGCCCTGATTAAAATATAAAATTTCGAGCGTAATTTTTTGCTACAATTTTGAGGTAAAAACAATATTTCAAATTGTTATTTTTGAACATCTTTTAGCTAGGTATGTAGCATGTCCGAATTTTCATAATTTTGGCAACTTCTCGTTTTTGACATGATCAAGCCGACTAAATTTGCGTGGTGAATAGATTGAACTAGTGCAATCAGAATATTGATGCACTTATCGTTATCTGTCCACATTTTATTGCATTTTTATCAAAGAGAACGCGGCAGAGACTAAACGTCTAGAAGGACGTTACGTAACCAACATTCCGGGATGTGTGTAATGAAATGACAAGTATCAGTTGTTCCGGTCAGATTATTCTTGTGATTCTTATAATCATCCACTTAAATTAAGTTTAATGAACTGCGGTATTATGTCAAAGCGAAAACAGAAATATTTTTTAATTATGTGCATAAACAGTTTTAATATGTCAAATATCACACTGAAGTTGCTTTGGGGGTCGTTGAAGTTAGTGATTTTGTTCCGATGAAAACATTTGTTGTCCTATAAAGGAAACTTGCAGCGCATACCACAGCAGTTGGCACTCTATTAACCCTGTAACTGATGCATATATTACGACGGACGTGCTTGTTATCGCCATTTTTTGCCGAGCACGTGCTTTTATGTGGTTTGCCATCCACGGTTGTCACCAGTTTTTTTCAACCTATTGTAAAGTGTGCGGTTTGCACCTGTATTTTTTTATTATTTACTTCTTAGGATTTATAAACATTTAAAAAATATATAAAATGCAAATTAATACAATGGATATACGCGAAACGTTGCTGAAAAATAAGAACAATTTAATTAAGCAATTTTATATTTTCTATATCCACATAAAAAACTTCTTTTAACTTCTATTTGTCACGAGATTTAGAGATTCGGACATCATTCGTGCTTTAGGCTTTGGGAAGCTGTTAGATGTTAAGTTGGTTAGCGTGGTTTTTGAGAAATGACTGCTGACAAAAATTATGGATGTGTAGGTATTACATTCTTCACATTGCATAAGTAGGTGCAATAAGTAGGTGCAGTAAAACAGGAACCATATTTTATAAATTTATTAGCGGTTACCTAACTTCTCACCGGTGCTCATTCATTTTCATTGAAATTGGTTGGCTCTCGGGCAGTTAAATTGTAAAATTTTCATTTTATTAGCAGAGATTTAAATTGCAAATGGCTTGCTGCAAATGATATTTTTTAATTTTCGGCGGTAGCCTATTCGCGTAACATAACCGGAGTCTAATTGGTCGTTTTCTCCGATTGTACATGTACTGTATTCACGTTACTTGGATTTATTGTAAGTTTTTGCGTATGTAAGGTTTAAAGTATTATTTTCCAGTAGCAACGTTTCGACAGACCAATATTTACGATGTCAGAAATGTTACATGTCCAAATATCGACATATACCTACGTAGTAGCTTTGTAGTAGCCTTAACATCAGGTGGTAGAAATAAGTTTATTTTGAAGAAGACGGGTGGGAAAATAGTATTCCTGGATGTTTTTCACAAACCTAAAGGTATGCAGAATATTGATTGTAGTCATAAATATAACAACCAATCAGAAGACGAAATTTGCCAATCCTACATGGTATTAAATCAATCGTTTTCAACTCTACAAGTTATTTAAATCATTAAATCGGCTGAATTTGGATAAATTTTTCGAATAGCTTTTTCCAAATACAAGTTTGTTTTTATTCGTTATATTTTGTAGATTATAAAATAATCGTTTCTATTATCATTCGATACATATAAAGCAAACCACAGCGCAACTTGTGCTTATTTTTGGTCTGTCAAATGTGACACTTTTCGTTACTATGCTTCAAATTATCGTAATTTAATCGATATACCCAAAGCTCTTATGGTATTACTACAGATAGTCTCATTGAAAATTTTAAATAATTGTGCAATTATATGACGTATAGGAATCACGTTTAAATGTTTTTTAGCTCCCTGTTAGTACGTTAAAGTGAATTTGAATGTAGAACAAACATTATAGATTTTTTAGGCGATTGAAGGGGCCTAAAAGGGGTTTAGTTAAAATAAAATTTGATGTGGGTCCTGAAGCCGTTGAATTTTTAACTCCAGCTTTTGTGCTAGTTTGGCATATTTCAATTATTAATAGCTCTCTTTACCGTTATCATCGACAACTACTCTTCATTTGGAGAGGAGAACCTGAAGAACACGAGTCAAATTATATTGACAAATTCACATTTTGTGAACCCTTTTAAAATATAGAATCCTAACAGCTTTTAAGGACTTTTGGAAATATGGGAACATATTTTTCATTATTATTATAGACCGTTACAAGTTTTGAGTTGGCATTTAATTTTCAGCTTTTTTAAATTGATTTTAAACCCATGAAAATTGCAGTGGCATGGAAAATGTTTCTAGCTTAAAAAATTCTTAAAAATGGATATACGATTTTCTATGGTTGTGGGCGTATAAAGCTAGGGATGGACTACAATGTGGTTGATGTTTCATTGCGCTAATTTTAGGGATCTAACAATATGAAAATTTTTACCGGTACCGATTATAAAATGACGATACCGATATTTTGTCGATATAATATCGTCAGCGCAATGCTTTTCCACAATCGCCACCATACATTAAAGTTTTATACTTTTGACAGCAATTATTATCAGTAGACAGGTGAATGAGTCACAGAGCTGAGCTACGAAATGAAGTGGAAGAATATACTTAGACGTTATAAGAGTTGGAATAAGTAAAAATTAAATCTAGGTATGGAGTTTCCTAATTTTTATGGAACTAAATTAATACTATGATAATCAACGATAATAAAGCTACATTTTTCTTGTTTTTACTTTACCATACTTTGAGTATAAGAGAGAATTGATTTCATAATAATTTTCGAGTTCGATATTTTGACGGGGAAACACCATATTACTGTATACACATACGAGAAAAAGTTCCGAAATTAAATAATAATACTCAAAAGCTGAATACATAAGTTTTTAAGGTTATACGCTTATCAAGCTAGGAATGGACTACAATTTGGTTGGTGTCTCTATTCACTGATTTCTCTGTGACGCAACTGCCTACACGATTTTTTAAAACTTTCTGAGCTTCCAGTGAACTACAAATTTGTTGCTTACTAATCTCCCAAGTTGTACTCTGACGCCTTCCAGGAATCGTTATAAAATTTTAACAGTTTGATAGACTCTTTAAGCACTTTATTAGGATCAGCAAGAATTTTCAACTTTTTTAAAATTAAGAAAAAAGACGATACTTTTTAATATCAACAACGCGTTTTGCGGTTACGTGATTTTAAGTACTATCAATTGGCTCTAGTTAAAAAGTAATTTTTTCGTTTTTTTGCATTTTAGATAACTCCTCAAATAAAGCTATTATAGCAATTTTTGTCCGACATCCGAAGCGGAATGTGTACTTAGCCGTAGGGCGCCGCGCTGAGCTTGCTTTCGTGCAGTTTAGTCGCTGCTATTAGGCGTACAGTTACGGTACGGAAACCAATTGCACAGGCTATCGCAAGTTCAAATTCTCGCTGTTTGTTTTCTTACAAACCTAATAGTCGGTTATACAACGTTATAATTATAAAAAATTACCATTTTGCAAATACGGCCAGTATGGGAAAGTCCACCCGAAGTTAACACTCTAGCTTATTTCTTCTAACTTCAGCGATATACCGGCGTTGCTGGTTGATTGTCTGGTGCTTTAGCGGTAGGTAGGAGTATTGTAAACTTATAGTAATTGAGTTTGGCGCTTAAACGTACAAAAATACTTTTAGGAATATTTAAAGCAAAAGTCTGTACAGTATGGGAATGTCCAGGTGAAGCGCTTTGCTCATTTTTATATTAAACGATTTTTGTAGTATTTTGTAATACATAAGAATACGTTAGGTAAATTATATTTTCTTCGTAAATATGATAAAGAAAAATTAAATTTAAAAAAGAAATTGCAATAGAGGAAGTTCATAAAGTAAATTGGCACCCGGGCTCTAAGACACAATTGTATTGCCCTGATAGCAACAAATATGTTAATGTTAGGTTTTTTGAATTGATTGATTTTAGGATATTGAATCAAAGTTACTTCTATAGTTCCCGAGAAGGTAAAATTTAATTTAAAATAGGCGTCGACAGGTGAAGGAGTGACACGTTATTATATGCCTATGTTTTATATAAAGTTCCTATTATTTCTCTATTTCTTATACTTACTAAAAAATGGTTAAACGTTTTTGAAAACTATTATTGCAAATATTACACAATGTAACAAACTACAACTTGTTTCCCCTATTTTGACGCTTTATTACCTAATCAAAAATGAATTAGCAGGTCGGCATTTATATCACATTACCTCTAGGGCGGGGGGGGGGCAATTTTTAAACGACAATTTTTGAAATCGTAAAAACTGAAGTAAAAATAGACTGAACTTGCCACTTAATTTTTGTTATAACTTTGTAGGCTTTTCGAGCTACGGATAGGCTACAGTTGGGTTGATTCCGTAATGCGCTAGTTACTCTGTAACGTAAGTTTATTTACTTTTGTTCCATGACGGGGACACAATTAAACATTTCTGCTTAGACTGAATTGCTGATATTGTGTTACGACTAGTATGCCGATTTGTTGGTATGCTACTTTCCTCGCTGAACATAGAGGGCACTCTATTTGTCAGGCCCTAATGAATGAATTGCTCATCAATAATAGTAGAATAAGATTCTCAACTTAATTTGTAAATGTAGCATTATTTAGGGGGACTAGTCATCCTCTTCTCATCCAATTTATGTCTGCCGAATTTTCGATTTGGTTTCTGATGTTATTTAGTCCCAGGGAAATATTTTCTAAACATTAAAAGCTCGATTTTGTTGTTCAAACTACAGTTGTGTGTCTATCGGACGGAACGCAATGATATGCGGCCTCCGGCGGCGGCGGATGGTCCGACTGCGTTAGCTTGGAATATTGATAATTCTCCATAAGTGAGTTTTAGGGCTAGAAGATTGATACAAAAGTATTTTTAAAAAGGTGATATGCAAAAATTTTAGAAGTATGAGAAAGTTTCCAGGATACTTTGGCTCAGAATTTGCACTTATAGGTATTAGCTGTTATTAATGCCGTTTAGTGGAAAAAAGAATTTTTACGTATATAATTAACTTTAAAAAAAAACAAAAAACGAATTCAAATAAAAACACAAAAGTGACATAAGTTAACTAAAAAGCAAAAAATAAATGTTTTTTATACAACAGTTTAATACTTATTTGTTGTTCCGTTTAATGTAATTAAGAAATTGTTGTTTATTATATAATTATTAATTGTTTTATAATTTTTAAGTCGATGCCAAGTAAAACATAAAAATTATATACCTTGCTGCAATAACAAATTAGATTCGAATTTTTATGTTTTACTTGGCACCGACTTAAAAATTATAAAACAATTAATATTTATATAATAAACAACAATTTCTTAATTACATTAAACGGAACAACAAATAAGTATTAAACTGTTGTATAAAAAACATTTATTTTTTGCTTTTTAGTTAACTTATGTCACTTTTGTGGTTTTATTTGAAGTCGGTTTTATTTATTTTTATTTTACCGTTATAACATAATTGAACATTAAAACTTGAGTCATTAGAAGATAAAAACAGTTCCAAGAACTAAATAGCAAAACAATTCAAGAAAAAGGTTATTCCGCCCAGGATTGGAACCCGGGACTTCTGCTTAGAAGACAGCATTCTCAATCGCTTCGCTACAAAAACATTCGAGTATGTTGTTGTTACTCTGGTATTAAAAAGCTACATTTTGAAGTTACATATTTTAGTTATTTGTTTAATTTTAATTGTAAAAATTATTGTTTTACTCAACGGTACTAATAACATATAACAGCCGATAACAATAATACAATTTAAATATAACTTTTTGGGAAACGGTGTATATTATATGAGGTAATAGTTTCCAACTTCTACTGTAATTCATATGCCTAATTTTATGTGGGTACTGTAAAAGACTTTTAATTTGTTGCAGTTTAGTGTTTTGGTTGAGATAAAATGAAAATAACTATTTAAAAAAATAGTAAACAAAAACCTTTCAGTCAGAAATCCAAGTATGAAACAGTTTTCTTATTTAACAAGAAACATAAAAGGTTATAATCTTGGTGTAAGCAATCATTATAATCAAAGCTAAGAGTGTTCATTGCAGCTTTAGTCGTCAATTTGCTGTAATCAGTGCGTTGATTACTATAAATAGTTCGCAGGTTTACATCGTCACTGAATATTACAAACATGTTTGGGTTGAAACTGTCGATCCGTGGTGTCCATTTTTAAAGGAAAATGTTATCAGTTTCGAACAAAATCGTGGCTAGCATGTTGATTTGATGTAAAACGCGGTCATATCCCTTCATATCAACTGTATTTGCCGTTGTTGCTTGTGACGGACATCCTACTTATTAGTAATAGACTGTTTCCCGGGAATAATGGCTACCACAACTCGTAGGTATCACGGCACGTACAGTGCGTTCAAGCAGGCACTTACTGGTTACACAGACTTTCTATTCATACAGAACGTTTTACTGTTATGTAAGATATTTTTTTATGTTTTCCTGCATTAAAATCGTTAAGGAAGTCCCTGGACGTACAGCGCAGCGTGATGAAACTAGAGTAATTACAACTTGTGTTTTTGTCACCTCTGTATGTAAAGCTTTCAGTTAATAAATATGAAAGTAATGGACATACACAATAATAAAATAGTCGGTTATTACTATTTCATTTTTTGTTCGTGCTGTTTTGCTTCGTACATCCGTAGGTATTTAATTCGCTTAAGTGATTTCATCAGCTATGATTTTCTGTAGGTATACTTAGATTATTGTTATTATTTAAAAAAAATTGTAATTTAGTTTGCTAAGTTTAGGAAATTCAATCACTGTCATTCATTTAATTTTTATTGTATATATGACATATAACAACACCCGTGTTTTTAAATCAAATCGGGAAATTAAGTCCGTTCATAGAAAAGCATTTTGGTGAAAAGAAGTTTGTTCTGTCTGTTCACTGAACAACCTTCTTTTAAATGCAATTTTTTTAACTAATTATGAAGTCATTAGAATTGCTTTTGGTGTACTATTTATCTTTTTACGTATTTGGTCAGCTACAGCAATTAAAATTGACACATTTAGAATTGCCAAGAATTGTGTAACGTCTTGGACAAAAATGCACAGCGAGTACCTCTCAAGATTTGCAGAATATTGCTGACACTTGGAGAAAATACCTGCGTTGACATTTATTTCTGACAAATAGATTCATGATACCTTTGCGCAATTATTGTTATTCTTGGCATTTTGCTGCGGTGAGAGTAGATACTGAACGAAAAGTTACTGCTGGTAATTTCCTTGAAACATCGTTTGTATTTAAGTGGTAAACTGAAGACTGTTTAATTTCATTCGTTGCCCGACATCAAAAAACATGTAAATTGTGAAAGACATCGGTGAAAAATTAATCTTTTAGCAAAGTGTTTTTTCTAATCTTCGCACAATTTTCTGGTATAAAAGTTGCATCTTTTTGCAACCTGACTTTAGTTATAAATAAATACAATTTAAAATAACGCTGAATTTTCGTACCCTGTACTGTTTTCGTATACTTATTACAACTCTTACCCCGTTTTTAGATCATACAGCTTTGATGTGTGTATTAGAAATTATTCGAATGTTTCATTACGTTGTAACTAATTGATTGTGTTAAATTTTGATAAAATTTAAATAGTATGGAGGTATATCATAAGAAAAGAATAATTATAATTTCCAGACTGTTGAAAAATGTTCTAGTAAAATGTTTTTAATTCGTCGGAAGAAGCAAGAGAAACTGTAACCTAAATAACATAGATATGTATTTAGGCCATTCGAACTAAAGAACAGTAAAAGAATTCTTGTTTACGGATAGATGCAAAAAGTAACGACCGAAGTAAATCACGGGGTAAATGTACGCTACATTTTGCATATGCGGAGATAATAATAAGTAGCGTATTTTCGAGAGTGTAGAAACCGCAAGTATATTTCAAATGCAAGGCAAGTGTTCTAAATTTGTAGTATTTATAAATATACGTCCACCGGATATATTTGAAGTACGTCTCGCTAACGTCACACTCATACGTCCAAAACAAACTAAAAATATGTTTTCCCTCGCATTTTAAACGTTTTAATTCCGCTATCATCCATTTATCAATCCCAATGTGAAATCAATAACCAGTTTCCTGTTCACTTTTTGAGTGGGTTTTCATCGCTTGGCGAATAGTAAACACTCCTAAGAAATTAGAAAGTATGGAATGGTTTATTATATAAAGAATGCGTTTCATTCATAATCGCTTTTCTACATATTTGATACGCCTATGCACCGCCTGATTATAGACAGCCTTAACTTACGCCAAGAGATTTGCGAAACGAAATATAGTTAGTTGTGCACGTATATGCCGGATTTTACTTGTGTACGTATTGTTTTCCGATCAAACTTTAGCTGCGCCCAATACAAATTTGAAACTACATAAATATTAATATTCTAAAGTGAAACGTGTGAGGCAAATGTGTTCGGCTATAAAAGGCGGGCGGATGTCGTCTAAGGATGTTGCGACCGGATATCAGAGCCGGCGGAAGGAACCTCCCTCAATGGCCGGAAGTTCTCGAGACTCTCTCAGCCTTCTAGATTTGTTAATATAATTAACTTAAACACAATGGTTTCTTGAAAATTCTCATGTTTACTTATATATTTCTTAAATATTATTTGTTTGGACATTATCGTATACTTCCAAGGTTACATAATGCATATTTTTATGTTATTAACCGGTCGCGGTGTGGCGGCTTGGAATCGTGTTGCGTTATATTTAATTGTTGTTGTTGACTATTATGGAATTACAAATTAGTTCTGCTTGTGGGTAAATCGTAAATCCCAATTTCATAACGCAAATTAGGTGTTATAATTGATAATTACCGGTAAATAATAGGCATTTCTAACTATAATACGGTAATCAGTTCATTTTAGCTGAAAATGTACCTATTAATAGGTTTATTGATGTTTACGTAACACCGATCTCTAAAGCATATGAATCTGTTAAATGTAAAAGAATTATTAGTACCTGTGACCAATAGATCATAAAAAAATCAAAGTCTGCCGTCCGCTGTAAAAATCATAAGTATTTTTCGTAAATAATCAACAAAGGTTTGCATGATTTAAAATGCTTCGATATTAGGTGAAAACCCACTTACAGGGTTTCCCACAAAAGTTGAGCTATATGCAAATTGTCCTGAATATCCTATGATTCCAAAAATTTCCGATAAAAGCAAATTGTCCTAAAGCTACAATTGACCTTAAATATTAATATATAAATATTAACCTGAATATATTTTCTGATTGGTCATGTGTCGTAGTTTTAAACATTGTTAATTTAAATTGTGGCCAAAATTTATCTAGCGAAGTGACTTCATAATAAAATTTTGTAAAATGTAAAAAAAGCATTAAGCATTATTTTTACTGAAGGTCTCTCCAATAAATAAAAGTTCAATATAAATTTGTTTAGGAAATAATTGTGTACTATGAACCGCCGCTTAAGGAATTAAAACCTATTTTGTTTTTTAATAGATAGAATTTTTGTCAAAATAAATAATATTTTTTAGTATTTTTTTGTTTACTGCCAACGCAACGTTTTTAAATTTTTAGTATTTTAAATGTGTTAAATCTCGAAACAATTTTGTGAATTTTAGAAAACATATTTTTCTGAACGTAAAGCTTTACTCGTTCACACAAGGTGGCGCTGTCACACTATAAGTACTTTGCAGGTTTTTGCGCACCACCTGCTATAGACGAGTAGAAGCTTTATATTAACAAAAATAATATTTTTAGACTACAAAATTTGTTTTTAATTCAGAAAAAAAGGAATGCAGTGTTTAAGCTTGTAAAATAGCAAATATTGTCATTTGGCGAATTCAAATCGTCGCCAATTCGCCAAATTGCTATTCAACGTAACAACCAAACTTTAAATTTTCGCGTCTTCTTACGCTACTAAATGAACCAATCAAATTTTTGCAATTTGAGAATTTTAAAATTAAACAAAAATTGTAAAACTTTTTTGGAATTCTTGTAAATAATTTATTCACTATTTGGCGAATTTTGCTTTTGCCAATTTACAAATTAGCAAAGGAAAAATTTGCCAATTTTGATGTGTTTAAACTAATAAATAGAGAAAAAAGTGGAAACCATGTTTCATTTACACCCGGTGTGTAAAACATGTCCTAAAGTTGTCGTAAAATCTTAAAACATTTTCTAACAAAACTTGCCGGGATTCCTGATATTATATTTGTGAAATTTGATGCCCCAGGTTACTTTGGCTAACAATTTAAACTGTATTATTACTATTTGCTGTTATTAGTGCGAATTATTAAAATTAAGCAAAACCGCAAATAATTAATCGTTTATTCTAACTCTGTTCTTCTACTATTAGAGCAACAACACCTGTTTCTAATGTTTCTGTGGCTAAGTGGGTCTAGCAATTGTCTTGTAAGGGGAAGTCCCGAGCTCCAATCTTAGATGAGAATAATATTTTTGTTATATATTTAATATTCACATAAATTGGTATTCAAATATCAATATCAAATAGTAATAAAAACACGATTGGTACAGTAAATTGTTAATTTAATACTTGAGGTAATGAAATAATTAAACTGATACCTCTTTCATTAGTATAACATAATTGTGTTTGCTATTTGATTGTAGAACTGGTGTTGAATAAATTACAAAAAATAACCATTTAGGATTGGAATCTGGGACTTTGCGTAAAAGCAAGTAGCCCCACCCACTTCGCCACAGAAGTATTAGAAACCGTTGTTGTTACTCTGGTATTAAAAGGACACATCTTTAAATAACGAAATTTATTTAGCTTTTTGCGTAATTTTCAAGGTACAAATTCTTTTGTTTTTGAGTAACGCCAATACGTATAATAATGTTTAAATTGTTGGCCAAAGTAACCTTAATATTTAATTTCCCATGTATTTTGCATAAGTATAGTTATACATTGTATTTACGTGTCCAGTTTTTTTTAACTTATTAATAAATTTTCGAAATGGTGGTATGAAGCTTTGTTAGCGTTGTTATAATTTTTAAACGTTGGAGAAGTTCTCTATTTATGATCTTTTAAAACGGCGAGTTCTTCAGCATAAAAAGGAACTTTAAAACGTCGAAAGTTTTTTTGGGATATAAGAACTGTAAAAGTTAAATTTCTTGCTAAAACGAAACTAGATTCTTGAAAAACCTCTTAATTGTAACGTTTGATTTTAATTTGTTAACGAGATGTCGTTAATAATTTTAACTCGGTGTTGGGACAGTGCACAAGTAATACAACAAATACATGCACAAATATGCACTCATTACTTAATGCCCATCTTAATAATTAACTTATTTCCGAAATTTTGACTAGAACCTCCTCGCCCCTCTACAAATATCTCCATACACTAAATACCGGTAGCACTCCTGCACTGGAAGGGATAGCATATAAGAATTTTTGGTGAGTGTGGGTAACTTGTTCTTTGTTAGTTCACCCATAATTTCAATGAAAGTTTAACTTTATTATCGCCGCACCAATAAAATGTTTATCAATAAACGTGCTCGAATACAAAAGGCGGCTAAATCACAGGCGAATAAATTACGCAATAGTAACACCCCCTTAGGAATATAATGTTGTAGAGAACTTACCTGCTATCAATGCAAATATCCAGCCCTCACATTTCATCCGCCACACAGCTTATTATTTCTTACAGGTTGGCCACTTTTCTGGAAAACAGGGAAAACCGGGAAGTCATGAAATTTAGATTTTTTTTATTTTGGTCAGGGAAATCAGGAAATTGTACCAACTCCAACGCAAAGTCAGGGAATTTCACGAAATAGTCAGAGGAAATTCTGTAAAATGCAATTATTTTAATATTTTTACCTTTGCATTCAAAACGAAAATTTTGTTACCTAAATATATGTTTATAAAATTTATATTTATTTCATTTGGTTTTTCCTTAAAGTTTAGATGTTGTATTTTGTTATGCTTGTTGAAAAATTTCCATTTGCTATAAAGTAATTTACTTTGCTAATTTTTATGTGGGTTGCAATTTTTATTGAAAAATAAAAATGAGTCAAGGAAAACTGAAGTTTTTTAGTCAGGGAAGTCAGGGAAAAGTCAGGGAATTTGAAAAGCAGTTTTAAGTGGCCACCCTATCCTAGAAAATTGTAGAAAACAGTAGTAGGTCGTTAACTACCCACGGGGAATTCTAACATCCAAAAAAACAAATTTTCGATGCAGCAGTTGTTTGAAATAACAATTTTTGGAAAACACTTGTTTGCCAGCATTTTTCTAAAACCAAATTTTGGACAGCAATTGTTGGGATAATAGTTTTTCGACACAGAAATTTTTTGAAAAACATTTATTCGCCAGCAACGTTTCTAAATGCAAATTTTCGACAGCAATTGTCAAAAAACAGTTTTTCTTAAAGCAGGTTTTTGACAGCAATTGTCAGAAAAACATTTTTTTGACGCAGCAATTATTCGAAACCATTTTTGAAGACAATTGGTTCAGCAATTTTTCTAAAAGCAAATTTCCGACTACAATTTTCGACAGCAATTGTTTTATAAATATTAGTTCGACAACAATTGTTCGACAAATGGTCTTTTGACGCAGTAATTGTTCGAAACACAATTTTTCGAAAGACAGTAGTTGAAACGAAATTGATTTGGTTTAATTTTCCTTAGGTAAACCGTGTCTTGCAACTTTGCGTTGGGACTACAAGTCCATCTATTACATATGTATAATAAATCGTAAATTGTTGCGTCGAAAAAATGCTTTTCGCATAATTGCCGTTGAACAATTTTCAGTGAATCTTAAATATTGGCAAAGGACTTTTCCATAATTACAGAGATTTTACTTTTTTGATTTTATTATTAATACTACTACTTCTAAGAGATGGATCAATCTCATTCTGCTATCACTATTGAGCAATGTAGCGTCAACGGTATTTAATTACTTTAATGGCCACCGTTTAATGTATAAATTTCAAAAATTCATAGGAGGCGTCACAGAGAAATTAGGGAATTTAGGAATAGCTATAAAATTTTGGAAAAATCAGTTCAATTTGCATTAGAAGTTATTTTTAGTCACAAAAGGTTATTTCTTTTTTCAAGTTTTTAGATAGTACCTAATTTTGTTTGCAGCGAACAAAACTATTTTCTTTTAGTCGCTTAACGGTCCTGTCCATCTTTTGTTTTAATTCAGGTTTGGACGATGTAGTAAATCAATATCAATACATTTTGAAATATTTTCAACAGTTGTTAAGTATAGTTAAATATGAACACACAAAACTTGTATTCTAAATTCCGGATTATGTCATTTTTTAATATTTCTGCAAAACTGTAAACAAACAACTTTATTTTAAAACCTGCTAAACTTATATAAGCGACATCCTCATTTCAAATTCTGTTGATTATTTGTAGTTGATTGTATGTGTTGGAGCTACAATAATCATTGTTGGAATAAATTTGTTTTTTCCTGAATCTTTAATCAAATTAGGGAGTATGTGTAGGCTGGCGGTAATATATGTTTCCTGATCACCAAAGGTAGTTGGTTTTCCTTGATTTTAAATGATGCCTGTAGGTAGGCACCTCTAAGAATTTAAGCTAATAAGTATTGAAGCGTTTAACTTTCAATTCTATCCTATTAATGCACAAAATAGTATTTAGTTCAGCTCGAATTATTCAGTGACGTAGTTCCTAATAAAATTAACAGTTCGAAGTGTGTTTCCGGTGTTTTGTTAGCGTGCTCCACATGGAGCATTTTTGGAAAGTATTTAGATTGATAATGTTTGTTTATCTCATAGCATTACATTTGATATATCTTTTTCTATGAAGTAATTCGAATAATGTTATCGGTCAAAGATTCCTTTAAGAACCGGCTAACTGCGTCAAAGCGAGAAGATTTGCACAGATTACAGGTTTTATCAATATTAATTCAAAGCTAAATTTTTGATAAAGGTGTGTTTACGTTTTGTTCAAATATACCGAAAGCAAACGTGCCCTTATTGAAGGTGTGTACGTTCAAGTAGTTACCTTGACCTTTAGTAGTTATTAAAAACCGGACTTTTAGTCGCAGAAGAGCAAAAAATTTCGTTAAAATTCAATAAGTAAACAAAAACAATGAGCGTACTCAAATTTATTAAGTGAAAAACATTGTACAAAAGAACTAATTTTTCGGATAAGAATTAGAAAAAGTTGTTTTTGGGTACTGCAATTCTTAAGTTATATTATTCAACGGTGGTTTTCTGTCCCTTATGAATGTTGATGGTTCAAACTTCTTTTTCGTAGAACTTTCTCGTTGTATTAATGAATTTACACGTTCTATTTTCATCAATTCGTGGTTTCTATTTTACATTTCAATTAAATCAAATATTTTTGCAGTTTCATAAAATTGTTTCGTGAAGTACTTTTAAAACTCATGACCATTCGTATTCTACGCTTATAAACCATGTTTTATTTTATTTTACTATTACATAAGCTTGAATTCCAGTTTACCAAATAATTCATAACTGCCTGCACAAGCTCAGTTAAGGTCAAACATATAGATGCGTTACGATTCTAAGCTCGTAGATAATTTGTTTAAAATCTTAGGTATGCGCGAACTATACATTTAAAGTAAAAAAACTAAACTCCTAAAAACAATTTCCATAAAAATTATTTATGTTTACCTACAACATACAAGTTTGCTAGCAATGAATCGGTACGATTGTCATTTCTTTTATGGGGTTGAAATTACAACAAACATTATAGGTAATTAGTAATTAAATAAAAATTTGCGCCAAAGTTCAATATACCTACTTAAAATTCATTTTCGTGCAGTTGACCATGACTTCGTGTGATTGTGAAGTACAGTTGGCTGGAATTTGAATTTGAATAAACACTGTGTACGTTATAAAAACATAACTAAAAGGCAAACATATGGGTTCCTTTTAAATGCAAAACCATGTGTACTGAAAGAAAATCAAGCTCTGAAGGCAATGTGCAGTCATGTGCGATTTAATGTTGTAGCATTAAGAGTGTAAGTTACGCACATCATATTTTCTTTTTCTCTCCGTCTGGTGGTCTTAGATATATGGTGACGTGTAACAAAAATTAGAACAAACATTTATCTTCATCCACGTGGGCGCTGTTTACTATAAGAACTTACAAAGGGGAAGATGCTCTTGAATAACTCTTTCCGAATAGGACGTTCAGAGAAGCCTTTTGTGTCACTCGTGTATTATCTATGCAGATGTAGGCATTCTTAATCGTATTGATAAATCTCCAGCTTTGTCATATCCACTCATATCAAATGGCATAGGGGATACTGTCTGCAATTATGTACCTTATTATTGTTGTTGTGTTTATTAGTTACGAACACAATTCAAAGTCTTACAATTAATGGAGTTTCGTTTTTAGTTTTCTCAATATTTATGTAGAATATACGTATCTACAGGGTATTTTACATGTACACCATTAAGCTCATTTTCTGCTTACTCTACATCTAGAATAATAGATAACAATGTGATAGATTTAATGAAAATGCTTAATAAGTGCCTCTTACACATAGATAGGTCTTACAATATTTATACTGTTTATTAAACTAAATGTAGCGTATTGCTAAAAGATTGGGCCCTATTTTCTGTATAGGTTGGCATCACAAGTAAATGTTCATATGAACATGGATCCGGAAATATAAAGCTCTTACGGTTTTTTCGAAATTGTAAGAGAACATCGGCTGCCAGCGTGTTGATAGTATATGGCCTTCAACAAAGGGAAGTATTGATTTCTAGCAAATTTTTGAAATTAGGAATTTGACGGAAATAAATGATTTTGACCTCTAGGAACCCAAAAAAATGTCTGTCTTAAACGGATGGTCTGATTTTAATGAGCTTTGGTATGTGGGGTTGTATCAAAAATTCATCGGGGAAACAAGCTTTTAAAAAATCCGAAACCAAAAGCGCAAGGCAAACATGTTTTTTTGAAGCATTATTTTCGGTAAACGGATTTTCAAAATTTGAAAGGGGAATCTTACAGAAGGCTTTAGGGCAAATCGAACTTTCTAGCTTTAAAATGGGGGCCGCTGCGTTTTTTTTAAATGTTGACTTGAGCACCTTATTATTAAATTTAAATTTAAAAGACTCATAGAGCTGGAGATAAGCTACAATTCGATTCGTGTCCCAACCCGCTACTTTCTATGTGACATCTTCTATGAATTTTTAAAAATTTGGATTTTGACTCCCCCCATTTACTCAAAAACGAGTTATCAGGTCGGAATGAAATTTGATATTGGAAATGCCCCACGAGTACACAATGTTACAAACTACGATAACATTTGGAACTGCTAAAGGTGCGAAGTGCAAAAATATCAAAATTTTGTCATTTTCAAAAAAATATTGCTTAACAACTGGTCACACAATTTTTTTAATTCTATTCGCCAATAGAGCTAGGGATGAGCTATGATTTAGTTGGCGTTCTGGTCCGCTAGTTTGTGTGTGATGCCTTCTATGAATCTAAAGATTTAACATTCATGCATCTTTGTTTAACAAATGAGAACTGAAAAACAAATTTTTTTAAGCTAAATTGCTCATGAGTGATAGTAGAATAAGAGTCACTACTTATTTTTTCGGTGGGGTTCAAGTTTCTTCTCCTACGAAATGTTGTAGTAGACGAATTTGTTTTTTTTTGTTTCGATTTTAGTTAATCCCAAGGAAGTTTTTTCCAAAAAATCAAAAATCGACTTTTTTGCCTTAAAAAACTTTCATAACTGATGGTTACTCATAGTACGAAGTGCAGCTGATGGTGCCTTCATCTATGATTTACCGGATGTGAGATATACATAGAAAAGGTCGGCAGATAACCCGTTGCCTATAAACATAACAATGACATGAACTCTAAGACGTGCCTTAGGAAGAAATTCAAAGGTTAGTTGAGCAGGTGTTATTGTGAACGCACATTAGAAAATAATACTTTAAACATAAATCTACACTCCTGGTTTGTATTTTACATATGTACAAATAAATAAAGAACTATTAAATAATGGCATAGGTATAAATTAATGAATAAATTCGCACTTGACATTGATTTGCACACTTTTATGACGCGCAATTTTCAGGGAAACTAATATCGGTACTTAATATCGATACATATAAAAGAGATGTTTGAAATAACTTCGATCTGTCATTTGACTGCCCAATTGCACGTTGGGTCACTACATCTTTCCTCTCACTGCCGACTATTCTTTGTCAGAATTGTGGAAAATTGTCAAATTTTTATTTAGCAATTGGATGAAACCTTTAAATTGTACATACAATGTGTCCAAGGCTAGGAAAACATAGGCAGGTAACATGGGGAAACTGAAAATATGGTACAATATCGCTTTGAAATTCCCCCGTCAATTTTAGGCGTCGCGTCATAACGATGAAGAACGCATGCTGTTGAATTACTCGCTAGAAATTTTAGCAAGCTTTCAGTTTAATTACGGCTTAAATGAACTAATTTACGATTGCAGTAAACAAATTCGGCTTATGACTTCGAAATTATCATTTTTCGCATGCGTGTCTTCATAGCGCAGTTAGCAAACGGATGTTGCACGTTCGCAACACAACGGTACCGAAAGTGCAGCGGTTCAAATCCCGCTCACCGCCAAATTTTTACTATTTTATAAATTTCTTAATATTTGTTTTATTTCAGAAGACGTAAAAATATTATTTTTGTGCGGGTTTTTGTTAAACAAATTGCCGAATTACGCAAAATTTATGTTTATTTAATTCTGTATTGAGTCATCTTTACATAATAAAGTATCTGACAATTAACAAAATTAAATAATAATTCAGCTATTTCACAACTATTGAATCATGTTTCAAAAATGAAACGTTTAATGAAAACTATAAAACTATTTAGTGAACATTACCCATTGAATTACTGGCATCAGTTGATATAATTCAATAGAAACGTCTAAAATTGTAGCTCATCATGATCTACGATTCAATTGTTTTGAAATAGTTGATTAATTATTTTGAGCTTTTTATTATTTTGTCAAATACTTTATTATGCAAACATGAAGATTTAGTTAAATATAATTTATTGTGTAATTTATTGATTTTTTTAACAAAAGATAGTTAAGACATTCAGCTCTTATAAAATAAAAGATAACTAGAAATGTTAAAAAATAGCCTTAAGCGCGATTTGAACCGCTGCAACATTGGTTTGCTAACTGAGCTATGAAAACATGCATGCGGGGGGGACACGTAATTTCGGAGTTATAAGCCAAAGTTGTTTATTTCAACCGTTAATTAATTGAATTAAGGCGTAATTAAACCGGAAGGTTACCAATGTTTCTATCGAATATTCCACAAATATGAGTTCTTCATCTTTATGACGTCTCAAAATTGATGGGAGCATTTCAGGGAGATATTATCCGAACTCTTCAGTTTTTCCATGTTATCTGCGTATGTTAGGCTAGTCTTAGGACACATTGCATACAATTACGATAACAAGATGTGGAGAAATGGTAGTAATACATATATCTTGCTTTATTTATATTTTTCCCACACTATTATACTGTATTAAAATTTTAAACGCCGTGAAATTTGCTGAAGGAAGTTTTGATAGAGTGCCATATTTTTTTATATAATGTATAGAGTTTAGGTAACGGAACTGTCATCTTAAAAAGGCCCACTTAACTGGAGTAGGTGAATATTCCTTTAGTTACTGTAAATGTGTAGGGCTATATTAAATATTATTGATCATTACATTTAACTGCTAATGCATTTTACAAGTTCTCTTGGCGGCTTTATTAAGTAAATGTAGGATATCTATTAATTCTTATTTTTAATTATTATTAAAGCCAAGTGAGTTAAGATTAGAACAGAGTACTTTTAAAAATAGAGTAAGTCTTTAAGCAAATGACGTGTCAGCACTATCTGTAATGATTACATTTATGTCCATCTGCTAGTGTTTCCGTCGAAATAGTAAAGAACAGAGACCGAGTAACATCCATTTGCGACAAGGCCTTCAATTAAGAAATTCTTTTAAGTACGTAGGCTTTCCACCCACGAATGTTCTAGTAGACTAAAACTGCCACGACCTCGCTGATAATGATAAAGAGTACTACTTGCGGGCGTACACGTATGCATAATAATAGCAATGTAGGTCTTACGACATATATTTGCCCGTGCTGTTATTAAATTTAATTTTTGAAAGCAATTAGTGAACATGTATACAGTAAATGGAAGGATGCGTATTCATAACTTTATGCTGGTCTGGTTCTTGTATTTATAGACAAGACGTCTTAATTCGTGTTAGTTATACAAGTATTGCTTTAATTGGTACAATGTTATTTTTAATCTAAATACGTAAACAAATGTGTAATTAGACGTTTCATCAACAGCGACATCGAGCATATAAAACTTTACACACCTATCTACATAGGAAGCGTTCCAAAGTGTTTTGAAATTGGCAAAATGAGTAAAAACAGGACAACGAACCTATGAAATTCCTGCCATTTAATTAATCTTAAATCACCTTTCCTGGAAAAAGTTCTACTAATTCTCTGGATGTTCAAGTAGGTATTCTCAGTTAAATTGCTGAATTAAAATTTCCAGGAACCGTGCTAATAATTTTAAAATTGGAAATAATTGGACTACACAAAAGCAGTGAAATCTAATTGGGCCGATCTTTAGTTTTACTTTTAATTGGCACATTCAGTGTTACAGAAATTATAAGAGCAACAGACTCGAAATTGGTGTAAAAGTAATTTATCGTCAGTTCAATCTTGGTATAAGTAAACAGGTTTTATTTACAAATATTTTGGTAGAATTGCTTTAAATAAACAGCAGCTTTTATAAAATGCGGTATTATATAATTCGCAATTGCCAATAGTAGTTGGAAAACAAATTGTACAATTTTTGTAGTTATCATATTCTGTAGGATAGCGCGATACTCTTTAATATACATACGTAAGAATTATTGGTAAGACATTAAATTAACAACTAACTCTTTTATCTTCTTGAATTGTGTCTTATCTAAGGTTTTTTAATGTATAGAATTGCTAGCTAATCTAGAATTCAACATTGCTGAGCGGCGAAGATTACTTCAAATAGAAAATATTTACTTAAAAGCACCTTTGTAAATCAACAATACCGATTATCAGCGCACACATTAAATACAAGTCAGAAGCTCAAAAGTGTAGTTAAGGTAACTTCTTTAATACCTACAATAATCCAAGAGTATGATTTTTGAAGCGCTGCATTTTTTTCTTATTTGTTCTGAGGTAGTAGCGAACTAGGTTTATTTATTATGGATTATGATAAAAGGAGCCATTAATAATACAAGTTTTTTTTATCTTTTTGCTTTCCTATAATTTTGGTATAGGAAAATATTAATTTTATGAAAATTTTAGATTTGGAGATTTCGACTGAAATGCATGTTTTGATGAGCCGTTTCGTGTTGAAATGGAATGTAGGTTATATCAAAAATTCATCGCCAAATTAAGCTTTTTAAAACATTCGAAACCTAAATGTTTTATGGTATCATTTTTTTAAGCTAGATTTTTTAAAAGACCTGAAAGAGTGTCTATCTGATAGAAGACCTTAAGGCAAATTTAACGCTTTTTCAGCTTTTTCATTTAAAATGGCTACTCTACGATTTTTTTTAGAAATTTTTACTTGCATCACTTATATTCAAAAAAAGCTTCCCAGAGCTCTATAAACTTTGGTATTATTGTAGAAGACAGAGCGTTACTATGTGCTAGAATTTTCGAAACTAATAAAACTGACGTGGAAAAAAATTCAAAAAAATATTTTCAAAAAACTGGCCGTATTTTCTATGCTCCTATGGGTTAGCTACAATTTGGTTGATTTGTCAATCTTTTTATTTCCCTGTCTCGCCGCCTATGAATTTTTTAAAATAAAAAATGCACCCCTCTCCACTTAAAAATCTGGGAACGCTAGAACATAAATTGCCCTAAAAGATTTTGTAGTGTAAGCAATGAAGCTGTAATCGTGACCAAAAAATGGCACAAGGAGATTTTCTTTATTATTACGAGGGTAACACCATAATTATTGAGAATAAAAAACACGGTTAATGTTTTTTAGAATTTTATTTTAGATAGATTTTTTAAGCCCATAAAATAGCCAAAAGCCGCACATGGCTAAATCAGGCGAATAAGGCGGATGTTATATTATTTTTATGTTTTTTCTTGCCAAACGATTCTAAAATGTTAATTCCATTTTTCAGCAACAACACTACTTAAAAACTGAATAGCTTCGGTTCCAACTATCGTAACTTCGCAAACTAAACGTCAACTGACAGCTAGAGAAATACGTAAAATGAATGTGTAAATTTTGTTTTTCTTGGCCTACTAGATTTTTTGATTCTCAATAATTTTGGCGCTACCCTCGTATATGCGTGGGTTTTATATTATAAAAAACGCCTCATTTGGATTAAGTTCTGATAATACAAACGTTTACTATTTGCTTCTGTTGTGTTTGCATCGTACCATCACACCACCATCAAAAAAATACTAAATTTTAATAATTTACTATAGTTTTGGCTGTGTAATATTAGTTCGGTGTAAAAAGAAACAGCACTATATGTTTTTTAAACTTGCTGGTATTATGTTAAATTTTTATATAAGAATAAACAGTCTAATATAAGTATAACCCAGAATATATTTCTAGAACGCAATTTTAAATAAACTCATCCTCTTTACTATTATATCGGTGGTAAACAGAGATACAACCGATAAAACGATAATAGTTATGTAAAACTTGATCCAGACAGCAAGGTCTATTTATTTTAAATTTTCCATTGAATTTGTATGTACTCCTTTATGTGTTTAACCGAGAAAAACTTTTGCCCTTGTTGATGCCGTGGATTCTGTATGCTATGTTAAAAATATGGATCTGTATTGACAGTTTCGTTTATACAGAAACTTCAGAATTTCGGAGACTCAAAGACGGCTAGATCTGACCCCACTAGACAGTCGAATATCTTCAGATAACGTTTTTAATCATGTTTACACAATACACAACTTCTAACTGGCGCGCGTTTTTTATCGCCAGCTTCTTTTTCGTCGTTTAAATAAATCCACGTCGAATGACCAAAATACGAGTACGCAAAACAGTTTGATAATAGCGTTAAATAGCAGAAAATAGTATTGCAATTTGTCACACCTAATAGAGATCACTGAATCTACAATAGTATTTATTTAGTGTATTATGAGAAGTTATTGTATGAACGTTTTAAGTATTGCTTTAGGTAACGAACCGATTTCACGTGATTTTATATCCGTGTGGTGTCAGTTCGTACCTACTCAAGTCAGTTTGCGAGCAGTGTCGTCATTATATTTACTATTATCAAGAATTTGTGGCCATTAAAAATTGATAGTGCGTTTACATTTTGATTGTGTATCGCAAAACAAGTTCCAAAGAAATTATATTGTTTTTTCCCAAAACGTTTGTTTTGCACTTGCTTTTGGGAATTTAAAATCGGTCAATAACAATTAAAGATTCTAAATTTGATTTTTAGATGCAATAATACTTAACGACGAATTTAAAATTTAACATTACACATTTTTGTCTTTATAACTAATTTTCGTCGCCGAAGAGTGTTTCATTTTCTTATTAATTTTGCAGGCGTTCTAAGCTATGATACACGTAGACACGATATACGTAGCTACCTAGATAATTTCGTTAAAAGTAATTGTTGAGGCTAGAACATTAAATATGAAACATTTTCGAAAAAGCGAATCTTTCTGAAAAATAAAAGAATCCAGGCGAACTGCTTCGTTCATTTGTTAAGTACAGAAAATAATTGTTTATTAAACTAAAACACTTGAAATCTTTTAGGCCGGGAAATTTTAATGCGTTTTAAATTTAATCTTGAACCTTAAAGTATATCTAAAATACTTTTTTTTTTGTTTATGGGAAAAACATGATTTATTTTACCTAACTAACGATAATTTCGGGCAATTCCAATTACTTGAAAATGTTTGGTAATTTTGTTAACAAAAACCGATGGGAATCGTACGAAATGGTTATTATCGATCACTAATTATGGTAAAATTGATAATTGTATAAACTTTGTGTAATACATGAAGTCCAACTGTAATAATATATTTATAGTACGTAAGCTAGGATTGACGACGGGTTACCGGGTAGCACCCGATAGTATCCTACCCAGGTAAAATAATCAAGTACCCGTTGCCAGATAATTACCTGTCCGATTATAACCGGTTATCTGATAATTAACCGAAAACTTGCAAAATGTTGGAAGAAAAAATCAGTACATACTGTTTTTAAGTGAAACACCACTCGACCGGCGATCAGACCCACTTATATGGAGAAAAAATAATAAAAATAAGTACCCTGATGTAGCAAAGTATGCTAGGAAAGGGTTTTGTATTCCTGCTACATCAGTAGCCAACGAAAGCCATTTTAAGCCGCTACTTGGATAATTACCAAGAGCAGGGTGAGATTGTCCCCAGACACACCATCAATGCTGTTATTGGTGCACAAAAATCATAATATGAAATAATTTTTTTGTTTTTTATTAATTTATGTAGCTCAGGCATTATTTTAGAGTCGTGTTTGCTTAATATTAATAAAAGAAATTATTAATTAACAAGTGGTGCGTGCTTATTGGAACTATTGAACTTGTTTTATTGTCGGGAACGGATAATTATCGGCTAACGGGTAACTATCGGGTAATTATCGGGTAACGGGTTACCATCAGGTAAGGGGAATTCCCGGGTATCAAAAGCGGTTACTCGGGTATTAAATTTATCGGGTATTGTCATTCCTAGTACGTACTGAATACTCAATGTTTGAGTTTTTAACAGTGTACTACTACCAAATTAAATTTCATTGTGATGATTTACCTCATCTACCTATTTAGATAAGGAGTCAACTACACTTCAGTTTCTACTAATGAAGGACTTCCCTTCCCCTACTTCCCCCGGACGTCTTTTGGACTCCTCTACTTTTGGGCATAAGCAAACTAGTAATTGCTTTAAAATGCTGGGCTTCCCCATATATTGGGCTTTGGTCGACTCGAGAAATTTCATTAACATGCCTTTTCCGTCGTTCAATTTTCGTAGCTTCCCTTGGACGTGCTTTTTCGGGTTTCCTTGAACTTTCTTGTTCTTCCTGGATCTTCCCGACTTCTCCCTGACTTCTGCTGAACTTCCCCTGAGGTTTACCTCGCGGTTTAATTAGCTTAATATTTTGTGAATCTATTGAAGATCTATTTGTTAAGAGGCCATTGTTGTATTAAAATTTAAGCGTGGAAATTTAATGCACTGTATCTTTCAACAGACATTATTCTCCATAAAGAAGTTTTGGTGTTTCTGATGTGAGATATTGTTTAATTAATATAACTATCTACTTTTTGAAAACCTCTATGGCACTCGCACAAGAAGATATATAGTCAAAAGCAAAACTTCCATTTGAACTAAATATGTCTTAAACAGAGGTGGCACGTTTTGTAAGGGTAGAAAGAAACGACCATAAAATCTGGCTAAACCCAAACTGGAGATATACAAATTTTTTGCTCTTATCCAATCTCAACTACGAACAAAAAAAACGAGAGTTGATTTTACCTATCCTGTGTTAATAATCGTCAGTAATTCACTAAAAAATCTTTTGAAAAAGCACGGTTTTTATTAAACATTGATAATGAAAAAAAAAACTGGGATGAATGCTGAAAATGTTTCAAGGTTACATTTACATAACGAACAAACTTTAAAACAGTTATTATAAGTTGCAACAAAAAGTAGACTTCGCTTTATCAAAATTCAAAAATAAAAATAATTCTTTTGTTGAAAAACTAAAAAGAAATTTTTTTCATCAGTTACATTAATTTATTACAGAAACATCAATATAGTAATTTTTAATATTGTCAGTCTTTTCTGTCTTTTGCTTATAAATTGAGCATTGTATTAGTTTGGCAATTCCTCAGTTTAGTTTGCACAAGGCTATAATCGGAGATAATTTGTTCTATTAATGCTGATCAACACACCTGAAAAGGTGTGTTAAAAAGACTAAAGGTTTTGTCTACCCTTTTCTGTTTTGATACAGCCATCCACCATCTATAGGTGTTAACTAAGACCTCATTTCTTCCCCTGTAGGAAGTTGTCTTTATTATTAAACATAATTATTTCAGTTTAAGCACAAAACTGCGCTAAAGAAACTCCAAATCTTGTAACTGATATTTATATTCAAGAACGGAACAACAAGAAACTAATTTACTAACACTTGTCATTCAGATCTCAGCACTACACTAGACGAACAACCAATCTCTCAGTAGAAGCTACACTTGTCCAGTTTTATCCATTGTGCCCTTATTTTTCCGTTTTCTTCCAGTGCCAGTGTCTTCAGATTGGTCAAATTCTTCATAGGAGTGTAGATAAATGGAGATTTATAGTAATTGCAATTTAATTGGCTGTTTTAAAATGGTGCTTGGAGTTTGGTTGATGCAATTTTTTACTACAAATTCTTACCGTGTTTTTTGATTTCTAAAAAAAAGTAATACTCCTGGAAACAACGCACGTTAAACCAAGGCAATATTCCAGTGACTTGATAAAATGCAATTAATACACACAAAGATCCCCATTTCACAAGTATCAGAAGTATTTGGAGAAGTAATAGCTAATCATTGCTAGTAATTTAATAACAAAGTGTAATGATATTTAGAAAAATCTCCTTGAAACTGTTTTTGATTTCAAATTTAAAGCGAGTTTCTAAGCAAAATATTTAACCTCTGAAAAAAACTGCCGCGGGACGTGTATTTTGGTCACGTTTACATTTATTTATTGACACTAAAGTTAGTAAGCGCGACTTTAAATTAGGAAAAACATTAAATTTTATTGATAAGCAAAAATGAGCAAAATGCAATACTTAACTCTTATGCTATCGTTAACGTGTATTTTATACCAGATGAATAGACAAACATTTATCACTTTGGGATACTGAATGAAATGTTATGTTCTAACTTAATGTATCGTTTTATTTTCTCAGCGGCACATAACTTGGTTGATTCAAAAATGAAAATAGCATAGAGCGTCGATTGTTTGCTAAGGCCCGGATGTATTTCGACACAGATAACCCCACAGAGATTATTCCATTTATATGATAAAAACATATTATAAAATGTGATACCATTTTTACCAGACTAGTGATATTCTGCTATATTTGCTGAAAGCAATATATTGATTTGCTTATAATAGTAGAATATATGGATTTTTTTAATATTTAATGATCTGATATCTGAGTATTAATTTATTTATAAAAGCAGTAATAAGGAATTATGTGGTAAAAGAAGTTACTTTTAGGCCATATTACGAAAGCAGTTATCATCGCCAGTTACAATATTTTTAAAGAAGAGAGTAGATAAGACTAAAGAAAGAGAGCGTTTGTGAAAAAAGATGATTATACAAACACACCTATCGAGTTAATAACTACTCGTATTGCTTATGTGTTATGTTGTTATGTAAGTTCATCAAATTACAGATTACATTATAGTGAATTATAGATAAAATTTAAAGTAAAGTATACATCTACGAGTATAATTCAAAGTTACTATTATGTACCTAATGACTTCTATAGCAAATACAAATAATTTGTTTTATTGGAATAGGAAATTCTAGCAGTTTTAATACCAATTCAAGTAATTTTCAGTATTACCTTCCAGAAATGTAAAATCTACTTTTTAACTTTTATTTTATTGCTTTATACTTCCGGTATATTCGTACTTAATAAACCTTCGATTGCACCCGCATATATTTCTTCAGATTTGCAGCTAATTGTAAGTAATAGTCATCATATAAAAAAAGTTCAAAATCTCTAACTTGTTAACAGGATTTTTAATATCTAAAATTTCTAAATTTCTTAGAAGCGATATATCAATCATTACCGACCTGATATCATGAATTCGAGATTTTAACGATAATACATGTTTTGGGCCTTCGGGCACCCAAAAAAGAAGTAGTTTAAAAAAATGTCTGGTGCTCTCGAACGGATGGTCCGATTTTGATGAGCTTTGGAATGTGGAGGTATTTTGAGAAAATACGCAAAAAGGAAGCGGAAGCTAGACATGTTTTTTTAGCAGTTTCCTCGAAAACCGAACGTTTTAGACCTAAACGCGGAATCTAATAGACCCATTAACGCAAATTCATCAATTTTTATGCGAACTTTCTACCTTTAACATCGCGGCCGCTACGATTTTTTGAAAATTGTTGTCTAACGCATTATTCTTCAAAAATGGGTTGGCAGATTGGGATCAAATTTGCTATTGTAATAGCTTTAAGGGGACAATGTTACTGTGTATAAAAAGGTTTGCAAAAATGAAAACTATGAAGAGGAACATTTTTTCAAAAGTTTCTAATTTTTCAATAAAATTGTATTAAAAAACTGACCACGGGATTCTTTTTAATTTTGTAGGCTAATACGGCTGGAGATGACGTGCAATTTTATTCGTGTTTCGGCTCGCTAGTTTCTGTGTGACGCCTACTATGAATTTTCAAAAAAATTTACTTTAGCGCCTTTTTACTCAAAAACGGATTATCAGAATGTGATGAAATTTGATATTAAAAATACTCTGTTGGTATTCAATATTACAAGCTACTAGAACTTTTGAAACTACTGAAACCGTAAAGTAAAAAAATTAATCTTTTGACATTTTCAAAAAAAAATGTTGCTTTAAAACTGACGATGATTTTTACATTTTGTAGGGTGGTAGAAATAGAGATGAGCTACAATGTGGTTTGTGTCCCAGTCCGCTAATTTCTCTATGACGTCTTCTATGAATTTTTGAAAATCGAAAGTACATTCCTGTTTAGTTTATAAATGGGAAACGCCAAAAAAACTTTTTAAGCTTATTTGCTCATGATTAGTAGTTGAATAAGATTCACAACATAATTTTTAGGTGCGGCAAAATTTAGGGCAGTTAATTTTCCAAGAGGTCTTTTTCCTAGAAATTAATTGTTTCCCCTGAATATACAATAAAACGGCAACCAGCAGGCCTGACGGTTATCAGTCAGGTGGTAGTTACAGCATAGCTCGTTTAAACTGTACATCATATTATGACTTTTTCGTTGCACAGCCCTTATCTTCCGTTAGCTGTACGACTGACGCTACGTGTTGCATTTGGACTTTTGCGGAGTAATATGCGTTTGTTTTCTACTGCCACTGTTGTGGGGCTACAATGTTGTGGATAAAACTTTTGGATATAGGAAGAATAAAAGTTTTTTAAGTTTGAGAATGTTCAGGCGAAGTGCTTTTTGGTGTACGTAGTATGTATTTTAAAAATAGTCAAGTATTCAATGTATAATAATTTTTAATTTTTTTTTAAGTAATTTGACGAAGAAGATACTTTTAATGTTGTTGCATAACAGGTCTATTTAAAATAAATGAGTAAGTCCTATTTATTTTTGTTAAAACCAAACTACATAGATAATAAATTTGGTGGGGACATGTTATATTTTGATACACAACTGATTTCCTTAGTGATTTCTTCATGCGTGTTACTATTCCGATTTGTTTACGGTAATAGGTCAAGCCTAACCACAGTAATAGGCAAATAGACGCGCGTATTAATAGATGAGATAAGTTAAAACATTTTGGAAAGGCCCACTTTGTAACGGATTCATTTTTTTTGCGGGCCATCAAACTTCCATTCCGTCATTTAGCCATATAGTTTCAGCAGAAATAAAATGTATTTTACATGGAGTGCATGTATAATTTTAGTTGAAAATCAGAAAAAAAGTCAACGATTTAGAACTCGCGAAGGCAACTTGTTTTGTATAAAAAAACAACATAACTGGCAGTTCTTTATTGACATTGCGCTACCCAAAATGGTGTCAAGTTTTCTATAGATATTAAATGTTCTTCTTTTGAGTTTGAAAAAGTTTGTCCTTTGGGCTCTAATTTTCTTTTGAAATTCTGAGGTGTATTTCTTTCTAGAAAATTACAAATATGAAACTCCACGGCGCTTTGAAGTTTGTTTCATACATTACATGCTCGGCTTAATTTCGTGAGACTTCACAGTGCTTATTCATATATCAAGAAGCTTTAAGTGTTGGTTAAAACCACTTGGCTTTTAGGGTGTTTAATGTGACTAATTAAAGTAAGCGGTATTTAATTCGCGACGGTTTAAATGAAACAAGAAACAGTAGTAATATTAATGTGTTCTTATCTTCTTAAAAATAAATCAATGTACATTTGATGTAGCTTTGTAATAGTAAAAAATAAAACAAGAAATGCAGTTGTTTTTCAGGTGAGCGATATTATATAAATTTTATCAAAAATAGAGTACAAATTTAAAGCGCTAACGGACAGGGTGATGGCAATATTATTAATTATTTATTTTAAGGATTCTATTTCTTCTAGACTGCAACAATTTCTAAAAATTTGGCTGCGTTTTTCGCCTATTTACGAAAACAAATTAAAGCTATACTTCTATATATCCCTAAACACATTAAATAACTAACATTGTAAATGCTCATAAACCAAAATGTGTTAAAATCAAAATTAAAAGTTGCGTCGAAGTAGGCTTCTGTTAAATACCAATGCAGCGCTTATTAAAATAAATTTTGAAAGTGGTAGAACACAGACAAACTGATGTAAATTTTATGCATTTTAATGTTTTCTTTTCGTTAGGACGTTGAAATATTGGTTGAATAAACAAAGTGGTTGTATATAGCAGATATTTACTACAATCTTATACAAGGAACTGACGTTTTTTCTTAGAATAGAAATTTTTCTCTCGTCGACAAAATAGAAATCACGCCTAGGTCGTTCATAATTTGTGCCACCTCCACATCCTACTCGCTGAATACTTCCATGATGAGTTCTTTGGCTTAAAAGCATTCTTCCGTCGACCAGTTGCATTTGGGTAGGATTAGGCGCCAGAGAAAACAAGCTACAAATAAGTAATTTATCGTTTCGGTAATAAAACCAGAACTATCTTTTGGCGGCAACGCGTGAAAATTAGCAGCATCGTGTTGGTAAATTTTAAGCTCGCATGTTTTAGATACCGTTATTGCCAAATGAAAAACATTTGTGGTATGTTTCGGTTTGCATTTTCAATATACCAAATCGCCTGAGGTTAATTTGCTACTGGGTAGCTGAGCCGAGATATTCTTCGGAAGCTTCGGGCTTCTGGTTGTTCGTAACAGGATTGATGTGGCGTCAATTATTTTCTCTTGCCAGCTATTGGCCATGGCAACCTGCTTATATGTATATCAGATTTGTAAAGCAGTTAGTTTAAAGCCGTAATTCATGTATATTTACAGACTTACGTAATGCAAATTAGTGCTATCACAGTGTCGTTTTGACAGACTCATTTATTTTAATCCTATTTTTTTAAGTTGCCGTTCCCAGCGCGTGGTGTTCTTTTTTTCTTATCTAAAAATTCTTTGGGTCAATAGCTTCATCAAAAATCACATCATAGCACTCGGCAAATCAACGAAGGATCTCCATATTACATTCTTTCATCTTCAATAAAACAGTTGTAAAGTTATTATTTGTTGTAGGGCAGAATGGACCAGTTTAATCGTAAAATCGGCTTAATCTAAATTATGTTGCGTGGGCGCCGAGTTTATTACTATTTAATTGCCATCATTAATACTTGAAGTGACAATCATTTAAAAGTTTCATCTAAATCGAATGCTGCTCTATAAACTTAATTTGGGTTATTAACTTTATTGATACAATTCGTTATTCTACTTTAATAAGCTCATTTAACATATTCGTTGATAAATTTCATAGTTGCAATCTGTAAAATTGTACATAGTTTTCTTTCTTTCGATATTATTTTAGTTGATTCATGTTTCCGCATGATTGTAGTAAATTTTATTATTATTTATTTAAGACCAACAAAAAATATTCTTTTGAAAATTAGACTCGAGAAACAAATTTGAAGTTGTTTGTATTTTTATCTATATTGGAATAATCTCGCGCATACAGACTCATAGGCGCCGACTGTAGGGGGGCTCGAGTGTTGTTGCACTCCTGAGAGCTAAGTTTTCCTTGAGCAAACTAACTTGCAAATACTTAAAAATTATTGAAATATAACAATCCATTTTTTTTGTAAAATTCCCGAATTAAAAAGCGAACTTTGCTTTATTCGTTACATAATTAATACCAATTTCAATAAAGTGATGGACATTTTTATTAAAGTACGTTCAGTATGAGAAGATAATTAACAGGTTGCATTACATATAATCTTTGAGGGTTCCACGGTTTCTCGAACTGTCAATATTACAATTTACTTTCGGCTTAGATCGCGTCGTCATTTGGGGACTACTACACCTAGCATAATCAGGTAAGGACCAACCTGTAGCTTGTCTGCCTTTACAAGTATTTGCTCTAAAAGTTTGAGCAATAATCTAAGACACGGCCCTGTTTAACTTTTAGAACAAATCCTTGTAAAGGCAGACAAGCTACAGGGCAGAACTTACCTGATTATGCTGGGTGTAATCCCCAAATGACGACGCGTAAGTCGAAAGTAAATTATAATATTGACAGGTTGCATTACATTATAGTTTTACATTATTTATACCTATTTTACTACCTATACAGAGGACATAAACCCTTTTAGTACAAGATCCGTTCAACCCAGAAGATAATAAAATTACGCTAATTAATTTTATGAGAGAAAATGAAGTTTCTGCATTTAGCAATTGATATAGGTACAAATACAACAAAAATTTTATTTATATTTCAATATTCCAATCATTGTTTTTTATGATAATTATTAACAAAATGTTTTGTGTATTTACTATTTTCAAAAAAAATGCACTTAAGTATTTCTCACGATTATACCCCTGAAGATTTTTTAAAATTCGGCGCCAGTGTAGGGTAATTGAATAAACAATAGTTGTCACAAAACAAACATTACATTAAAATTCTGAAAACTGATTAATTATTTCATTCATAAATAGAAATATTTCTACATTTCGTAGTATATCTTAAAAATATTGAGAAGTTTTAATTTAATTTTAACTAAATAGCTTATCATTTTTTTGTGAATTCATAGTTAAGTTCTCGGAATATAAACTGCGGATGCCAGAAAGAAGATTAGATTGAACATCCGGTATGGAAAAATAAACCTCTAGAATAAACAGGTCTTCTTTCTTTAATAATTATTACTGCTTTGGTTAAATACATAATACGTAAGCTATTTAAAAAAATTTATTGAACAATTAAATTATCAAACTATGAGAGGATCATAACTATATCAAAAGTTTAAACACCTTGTGTGGATAGATGCCTACCTATTGCTATTTGAAACAGCAATAAGAACTGCATTTTATTGTTTAATGCTTTACGTACAGAGTTGTTACTGTTGCATGCAATTGATCATTATGTTTCTTATAATTTTATATTTGAATTGAACTGGGACCTTATTGAACGAAAACAGCGTACTAGTACATATATCAAAGTACACTAATTAAAAACGGGATATTGGGACCTGGTCACAACGTCCACCCAGTATTCTGGCTATGATCTTAACGGTTACCCTGGTCACAATGGCCACCCAAACCACCGATCACAACCTATTCTGGTCACAAAGGCCACCTTTGCGTAAAGATTGCAACTTCTAAAGCTGCTGGTCACAACGGCCACCGTGGTCACATCAGCAAATTTTTTAGTTTGGTTGTAACGACCACCCCACACTACGGCCACCCTGGTCACAACGGCCATTTGCCTCAGTTGCTCACAAAAGCCAGCAGCAGAGGGGAAGATAGAAGTAGGTGGCCGTTATTACCAAATTAAAAAAATTGGCGTTGTGACCGTGATGGTCTTTGAACGCAGTGCTTTTGGTGGTTGAAAGCTTTACGCAGAGGTAGCCGTGATTTTCGGTGACTTAGGTGGCCGTTGTGACCATAACCTTAACGGCCAAAATACTCTGGCCATTGTGACATAGACCAAGGCCATTTTGTAATTTTAAAATTGCTAGTTTCTCTGGCGTTTAAGGAGTTATTTGATGCAGGTATCGTTAGTTAACGTGCATATGTAATCGTAGAGTGCAACCATGCCTGTGTTGTTATTCTATATCTATGGAGAATTGAAAGAATGTTTAATTCAAAGCATGATTGCCTAAAAATCAGTTTTTTTTTAATTCAAAAAATTCGATTTTATTTTATATAAACTGGATTTTTAAAATTTAAATCGAATTTTTTATAATTTTCCAAAACACCTAAAATATTCTTGGTTGTTGTTAAGTACGCATTAAACAAATTGAAAAACGTTATTTATTATCAAAAACTAAACTTTTATTTCTGTTAAACATTTATATTTTTATAAACATCAAGTTAAAATACCTAAAAGAATTGCAACTTAAAATAATCTCATTCTAATAAATTAACAAAACTAAATTCAAATTAGGCAATATTAATAAAAAAAAATATTTATTGCTTATAATCAGGGACGTGAACCGAAAATAAATAACGTTTCGGTTTTCGGTTGCGGTTAAATTTTTTTTAAATTTCTGTTACGGTTTAGTACTGCTACAGATTTCGGATTCGGTTACGGTTACCGGTATTTTTTGGTTTTTCTTGATGAAATGCAAAGAAAATTCTCGACAATAATGTGGAAAAAAATATGCCACCCAATTAAAAAAAATGTTGAAGTTGCACAAAAAATTGGCGGCATTAAATAAAACATTTTTGTGCATTGTCAAATTCAAATTGTAGAAAAACCTACAGCTGACGGGTTAACTCAAAAATTAAGTAGCTACGGTCATCGACTCTTTTCAAAGAACAGACTGTACATCGTAGTCTTTTGGTCAAATCCGTCTTTTTACGAAAAGCTCAGATAATTTGTTCAAATTATTTTAAAACGCCTTTTAACAATAACGTAGAAACACAGCAATCCTGGAAACATGACAACATTGTTAAAAAAAGTTATGAAATGTAAAGACCATGCCTAGGCTTTTCATGAAATGCTCAATTTCACTATCTTCCACGATATATCACGGTTACTAGGCGGCCGGTGCTGGCTGCCAACATAATCCCGTCATATAATATACCGTCATCGGATAACATGCAGCGTAGTTTACCGGCAATTTAAATTTGGCCGGCAGATGGGGTTGTGTATGTATGTGTTCTAGCATCGACTACCATCACATGCGTGCTGCAGTGCTAGAATGCGTGTAAAGCGTTATGAGGTTTAGGTTGGTCGAGATTTAGAATAAAAATTTCAGTTTCACTGCTTTTTTAATGGGATACATAGATTATCATTATTTTTTGTTGCTGGGTACATGGTGAAATGCTACTGTTTATGCTCTCTGGAATTGTTAGGGATAGTGGAGGTGCGCAGGCTCAGCAATGTGCACACAGTCGGCTCACTGACTAACAATAACACAAAAACTAAGTATTTGAAAGCAAAAAGAAAAAATGTATCCTGCTGGCAAAGTATTCATATTACCTTGTACGGTGACGTCATACCGGCAGAAACTTGGGAAACATTAACAACACTAATCATTATTTTGGCTACAACCCTAAAGGTGAACCGAAAGGGCTGGACATGCGAAATGCAAAGATTAAATGTAAATAGTAAATTTATTTATCAATTCTAGCTTTACTTCGTTAAAGTCCATATTTAATGAGTGTCTGTATATAAAATACTTAATCACTTTAACAATATCTATTTATTTAAACCTTATACGTATTTCGGCATGTTTACATGCCATTGTCAAAGGTTATATGAAAGTAAACAGTTAGTGTTGTTATAGCAATAGAACTTTTTTACTTATCTTGGTAATCGTCTGCAGATGACTTGATTTCTTATTCCAAAATGTCCAGTAGAGGAGAATTTAAGAGATCAATTTGCTCATTCATTAACGGTACAGTTTTTAAATGTTTGTGAATTTCAAAAGCTTCTAGTATATCTAATTTACGTTTATCATCACAAAAGTGTAAACATTTAATGGTGTTATTAGATGTCATTGAATGATTTTGTTCTAGTAAGTGTTTAGCGTAATTGGATTTATGTGGGTCTTTGTATTTGTAACAACGTACGTGTTCTTTATACCTAATATCAAGATTTCTAATTGTCTGGCCTATATAAACCGAATTACAATGCGAACAATTTAATTTGTAAATGCCTGATTTTAACAAATCGTCTGTTTTTGATTTTGCATTAAACAAAGTATTTAAGATGTTCCTAGTTGTTTTAAAGCTTACTTTATATTTATTTGTTTTGTTTATAATTTTAGCAATTTTTTCGGATTTCTCACCAAAATATGGGATCGAAGCATATTTAATTGTATCGAACGAAGTTAGGATATTCGGATAAATTTTTTGAATGGCTAATTTATAATCTTTTTCTTTAATTAATGTATCAATAAGTTTAGCATTATAACCATTACTGTATGCAATTTGTTTAATAATTGAAATTTCTCTATTATAATTAATTTCATCTAAAGGGACCGTCAAAGCCCTATGTATCAGGGACCTGTATGCTGCTAATTTATGTGTTTTATGGTGACAAGAATCGTGTGGTATTGTAATGTCTGTTTGTGTAGGTTTCCTATAAACTGAGTACTCAAATTTATTAGTTGAATTAATTTTTATGTTTAAATCTAAAAAGTTAATGGACTTATTTTGTTCAGTTTCTAGTGTAAATTTTATGTTTGGGTGCAAGCTGTTAATAAAAATTAAAAATTCATTAATTAAATCAAATGAACTATTAAAACATGCTAAAATGTCATCAACATAACGAAACCAAAATATAACTTTCTCAGATCGATTTGATTCGAATATTTGATCTTCTAGATTTTCCATAAATATGTTAGCTAAAAGAGGTGAAATTGGACTTCCCATGGGTAAACCATCTAATAAATTTGAGTACTCAGTTTATACAAAACCTACACAAACAGACATTACAATACCACACGTTTCTTGTCACCATAAAACACATAAATTAGCAGCATACAGGTCGCTGATACATAGGGCTTTGACGGTCCCTTTAGATGAAATTAATTATAATAGAGAAATTTCAATTATTAAACAAATTGCATACAGTAATGGTTATAATGCTAAACTTATTGATACATTAATTAAAGAAAAAGATTATAAATTAGCCATTCAAAAAATTTATCCGAATATCATAACTTCGTTCGATACAATTAAATATGCTTCGATCCCATATTTTGGTGAGAAATCAGAAAAAATTGCTAAAATTATAAACAAAACAAATAAATATAAAGTAAGCTTTAAAACAACTAGGAACATCTTAAATACTTTGTTTAATGCAAAATCAAAAACAAACGATTTGTTAAAATCAGGCATTTACAAATTAAATTGTTCGCATTGTAATTCGGTTTATATAGGCCAGACAATTAGAAATTTTGATATTAGGTATAAAGAACACGTACGTTGTTACAAATACAAACACCCACATAAATCCAATTACGCTAAACACTTACTAGAACAAAATCATTCAATGACATCTAATAACACCATAAAATGTTTACACTTTTGTGATGATAAACGTAAATTAGATATACTAGAAGCTTTTGAAATTCACAAACATTTAAAAACTGTACCGTTAATGAATGAACAAATTGATCTGTTAAATTCTCCTCTACTGGACATTTTGGAATAAGAAATCAAGTCATCTGCAGACGATTACCAAGATAAGTAAAAAAGTTCTATTGCTATAACAACACTAACTGTTTACTTTCATATAACCTTTGACAATGGCATGTAAACATGCCGAAATACGTATAAGGTTTAAATAAATAGATATTGTTAAAGTGATTAAGTATTTTATATACTTATCGTTATTTGCTACAATAAACAAATGCCGGTTTTACATTTGTCGGAACGAAAAAATACCGGTACAATCTTATAGTATATTTCATTAGGAGTCTGGAAATAAGGATTTTTGCGTGCGCGCGTGACAAATTCTCGTGTGAGGCGAAGCCGAACACGGGAAGTCATGCAAGCACGGAAAATCCATTTCTGGACGTGTAATGAACGATACTTTTTATTATACTTATCTGAAAACTACGCAAAAAAGGATAAGATGTAAATTTAGTACATTTTATTTTCAAAGTAATAATAATACACCGTAATCGTACCAAACATGATTAACATTTCCATAGCAACGATTTATTTATTATCGGCATTGTTTTATTTTCTTCAGTTTTAAAAAATGTACTCGGAAGAAAAGCCAGATATTCCTAAGAACATATTAGAGCAAGCGGCACAAGCCAGTGCTGATTTGTTACCAGCAAAATCCAGGTCGAGATATGAACACGAGTATCAACTTTTTATGGAATGGCGAGATCTCAAAAAAGTAAATAAATAAATATTGTTTTTTTTTATAATTAACTTTAATTGTATTTTTTTATTTAGCGCACGGAAAAAAGTCGGAGATCGGGAAAAGTTTTCCCTGTGCTGTTCTGAAAATGACACCTTTACGTAATTTTAAAAACGGTTGAAAACAAGGTGTTTTCAGATAAGTATAATAAAAAAATAATTACGGTTACGGTTTTTGTTTAGGTTACAGTTCGTAAAATTTCGTGGATTTTTCCAGTTTTCGTTATGGTGCACCTCACTGCTTATAATTATAAAATTAAGTTTGACTTCGAATTCTTTGACTAATAAAAACTAATTTTTCTGATTTTTCAACTCAAACTTGAAAACACATACAATTATGTTAATAAAAAAGTTATTTAAATCACTTGAAATTTTTCAGTCTGATTTAAATCAATGATTCAAATCAATGCCCTGATTCAAAGTCTCGGAATGTTTTGAAAATACAGAAGTACTTGAAAGACAGGAAATTTTCTGTAATTGTGTGCTCTTTCAGAGAAGATTTAAATATCCACGATTTTTGCGGTTACTGAGGTTATAGCCGGATACATAAACAAACTTAAATTCTGTTAATTAATGAACTAATCACTGTCTCATATTAGGAAAACCCATAATATACGTAATTCTTAATCACAGACATCGACGTACTACCAGTTTACTCAAAGCGGTAAATCTACAAAAATGTTTACATTGTTTATACTATCTGTAATAACTTGGAGATAAAAATTGTAATGTATATATCTGATATATCGTACGCTTTTGATCTTGTCTACTATTAATTGCCATAGATATAAAATTTGAAAATTACGCTTTGGTACATGCCGTATATGGGCGTATACAATTCAATGAAGGTTATTGAGAAGATTCTTCTGTTCCACAGCATACCACATTTAATGAATTAAAATCGAAAAATCCACTTGATATAATGACATCAGTTAAAAACAATTTTATTAAAAAAAAAGTGGTTGCATTATAAAACCAAACAAGATTATGACGATGTCCTAAATTCGAAACTTGAGTTTTTAGCCTTGAATTTGAATGATGGTTTATAGCAGTAATCTGGACAACATCTTTGGCTTGATACGATCAACTGCCCTGCTGTGCTTCACACCGGACAGGAAGTGACGCAGTTGATCTCATACTATGGCAAATGTATAATTATAATTTATAAAGCGTTCTCTTCACTCCAGTTACATTGATTGTAGTATTTTATTTCGCAATAATAACTAACTAGAACTTCGACTATGAACCACATTAATTAATAATTTTTTTCCTTTAACGCAATCAATTTAAACCCGACGAAAAGATGTATTTCGTTCATCTCGGATGTTGTTCTAGTAATAAGTCGGTTGTCCTTAATTGCGGCAAAGAGGATAATGGCCTCGATTTGTTGAACGAGGCGCCAGGTGAAATAAAATTTTACACATGTTATTAAAATTTAAAATTTAAATCGTCCGTTTTCTCCTGGTCATTTTTATTATAGCAGCATAAATTATATTTAATATCAAAAGGCATTAAAGCCATATTATTTTGTGCTTAATGCATTCCGTTGCGCGATTAAAGTTATGATTATAATATATCATATCATAATTAAACTTCGTATTCTCTGGTTTTAACCTCGGAGGAAGTTAAATACCTGCTCGTCGACATTGACAATTCTGAACCGAGTATCACAGTGAAGTACCGTTCCAGGAGATCGAAGTCGACTCTCGCGCGGTTAGAGGTGGGCGAGGGCCGCATTCTTTTAGCCGATTTTAGAGATGTGAAGTTCATCTTAATTCCACGTACGTCTGTACATTTTTTCCATTTACAACCTACATTAATAATTAATGTAATTAAAAATATCTGACTTTCTGCAAAGGGACATTTATCATATACGTTTAAATACGTGGTGGGTTTCAAATTTCAAATTAACAACTTTCTGTGGATATTTAATTTCTAGATTAAACATGTAATTTTTATATTTTATAAAAAATTGTGACATTATCGTTCGTAACATCAGCCATTAGTAAAAAATCATAATGCTGATTTGCATGCCCTAATAAGGTTATTATTAAGAAACCATTTTATTTGTGTTTTCTTTATTATTATTGGATAGTAGCTTTAATAAATTAAATTTTATACATATGACCATTTTTGTTGGAAATAAGAAATCAAGCACAATATATTATAAATACTTAATACATACTTCTTAAATTGATCAAACACCTTATACTGCATAGTTACAAGCTAGAGGTATTTTTTCAATACCGTTTCTCTTCGCAGTCCCGAGGAATGTGAATCGCAGCAAAAACCAACTTCCTGCAATAACTACTTGTTTAATCATTTTAACTTCGAATCATCCTGTAGTTGCAGGAATTCGTTTTTTCATTCTACTTATACAGCAATTTCCATTAGTTATGCTACAGCAAGAAGTATTTCCTGCGAAATGACCTCTTATCCTTTTTCCAAATTTTGAGGTGCAGCAATACTATGTTAATGTATTATTTATTACGAGAAATTCATAGTTTACTGTGTTGGTGTAGTTTGATTTTGTTAATAAAAAATTATGGAAAGTAATGAAAGAAAGAAATATTAAAATGTAAGTCTGTTAACGTTTGAAGGAAGCTTTGACTCAAAGTAATAACATCTTCATTGTAAGAATTGACGAAACACTTAAGTTCATACGCAACACCTTCCTTCTCACTGTGCAGCTATTAATCAGGGAGATTCCACATCCATACCGGAAGTGTTTGTTAATTAACCATATAAGGAAAAATTAACACTCTGCAACTGTGTTAATACATCTTATATTTTGTAGAATACGAGACTAAAAACATGATTGCAAAGACTATTTTTTTTCACAAAACCATTGTTTTTGAGTTCCAAACAAAAAATCACAAGCTGTAAATTTTTTAGAATGTTACATTAGTGCTTAGAAGAAGACTGGCATACTTTCTCCTGTATATTTAGGGCTTCCTGTATTTACCAAATAGATGGCTAAAATCGTCTTCAACTACAAACTTTGAATATTATTTTATGAATTGGTATTTGGTATAACGTTATAAATATATCTTAAGAAGCCTGTTGCCAAACTCGTAATACATTTATTTGCATAGCTACAGGTTAGTAATCTTAACTTCATATGACTAATATTGCATCTTTATATGCGCGCTGGATGTCTAGAAATACGATTTCATATTTGTTAATAAGATCATGTTTTCAAAGAACTCGTTCGTTGTTATTGATTATTATTTCCTCATTACTCTGATTACAGAGATTTGACACTTTGTTTTAATTTCAAGCGGATATTCTAACTACTGTAAATGTGAAAAATGTTGAGATATTTGAGATAGCAAAAAGTAGACAATTACTAGTTTTATTTTATTGTGGTTATAAAATACATATTTGGTCTAAATGTGTACGTATATGTGTTGTGTTGAAGAAAATGATTTTTTAACATCTTCTGTACCACCTCTAGGTTATTTCCTTTATCCAACTTTGAAGAGTGTAGCTATAGTATGTTTTTTTTCAAACGAATAATTCGTTAATACATCGAAATGCGTTTGTTTTTTGAAAAATAATTTTCCTGTTAAATCCGCCCCAAACACTAAATTTTAAATTAAGATGTTTTAGAATTTGACACACAAAAGTTGATTGGTGAAAAGATTCTACTTCAGTATTTCCTCAATATTCTAAAATTAAAGAAATAAAAGTAAATATTACTAGGCAACTTTAACAAGTTATGTTCTTATATAGAATGTAGAAAATATGTCCTCAGCCCTACTGCAGTGAAAAAAATAAGTCGAACATGTACTTCGAATGTGCGTATTAGTTACAAAATTAGTTACATCAATCTTTGAGTCAAGACAGAGATATTATTTTTTTAATGATTTTTCTATATAATTAAATTCTTTTATTAAAGACATTAAAATTAAGTATTGCTTAACTTAAACCCATGTGGGTATTAAAATAATATTGAAATTTTAATTGGCAACGCGGTGGAAGTGCGAGGAATTACAGAAACCGCCCTGGCTACTGTAGCATGAAGTATGCCCCAAATATTATTTACGTTAATTTTAAAAAATTCCAACCGCGCCCACCTTTAATCGCATTCACCCGCGGCATTGTCCCCGTTACCCCGCACTCCACTATCTGCTGCGTAGCTCGGTAGCTGGACCGGTAGGCAACAGGTCATTGCTATCCGTCTCCTTCTGCATCTTCTCTGTCTATCTCGCGGAATGATCTTCCTTCTGCTTTTCTTTCCAACGTATGCTGCTTGTCCTTTATAGAATTTCTTCTCTCATCGTTATAGTTTTCTCTGTTACTCCCATATGGGCTACGAGGGCACGCTTTTACAGGGCGTCTCTCTCGTGCCTTTCCATACGTGTTTGGTTTTTTGTTCTTGGGGCTAGATTTCGGTATCGAATGTAGGTGCGATATCAAGGATGTTTTGAGGTGAATAGCTTTGTGTGACGTTGGGTAGGACTCATGTAGGTGTTCTTATAACGTTTTCGATTTAAATGAAACTCACGATCGCCTTTTTCGTATACGATGCCCTAGAAGTGCATCTTTAATGCTTTTTGCAAGCGTTGTATAAACAATCAGCTTTTACTTCACATGTTAACTTTTAACAGTTGCTACAAGATCGTGTATTTGGAACAAAAAGTTAAAATCTAACTGGGTTGGGACGGAAAATAAGGTCAGGGAAATGCAGATATTGAACTCGCCATCAGTGTTTTTTTCATTATTTATGATTAGATCTGAAATACCATGGATTATTATTAAACGCAATGTAAGGTTTAACACTCGGTTTGTAGCTTTAATTGTGTTAGATCATGTAATAAGAATGAAAAAAAAACACCTTTCGGATGTGGTTTGGTATAGGGATATGCGTCCAACAATGCCAAACAGATTACTGGTCAAATTGAAAATTCTATAACATTTGAGCTTTAGGTAGGAAAATACAAAGTCATGTCATAGAATTTGACTCCAATTTGAAATCGAACTATTATAAGGTTGTCTACATAGTAACCAGGTAATGGTTGAGATGTTGTACGAAAAACACGAATATTTTACATAAAATAGCAAACGACTGGCTTGTGTTATTTTAACTTTTATTCAAACAATGTGGAAAACTAGAAACAAATGGGCGAAAAATTCCCGGAAAGACAATCTCGTAAAAAAACGAGTGAAACTCTGGCTAAAACAGCACTGGAAAAAAGTTTTGAGAAAGAAAGGCTTCCGTAAAAAACTGCAGGACAAAATCCTCCCCATTTCCATGGAAGTGCCTTATAAGAGATTTTTAAAATGCTTTTGGCACTAATAAATACGTCTACATAATCAGATTCCCAATAAGCTGAACATCTTCTGTGAACCTGAATATGCTTATCAGCATTAAAAAGTGTAACGGTTTAATGTACAAACGAATTGCGCCTTATATAATGGACGCGTAAATATGTGGCTTTTAGTAGCGGAGGCTCCTCACCACGAAATGTTAAGACAGCTAGAAGGGATCCGGATTTATTGTATATTATTACATTAGAAAAAACTAAAGAATATAAATCAAAAATAGTTGCAATCTGTGCGGGAATGGGGGTGGGGCGAGAGGGGCTTCCGCTCCAGACGTCACGTTTTAAAGAGCGCAATTTTATTGTATAATTTTTTTATGGAACCGACTTCTTTGTCGTTTGATATTTGCCGACAATTGAAATTTTTTTGCAGTGCGGTACGTTTGAATAGAAAATAGGAAAGGCACGCGTTCGTACCGTTGGATAGTCGCACCCCCACCCCCAATACATGCATGTTTCTATCGTACATATTTTACATGCATAATATGTAGAAAAAGGTAGATATACCAGTTTTATTTAACATACATATTTTGCAAATTATTCTGCATAATATTCTACGCATTCTACGTGTAATGTAAAAAATAATATTCTACGTGTAAAGTTACAACCCTGATACATGGTAAGGAAAAGCCAAGGAGAGTAAAAAATTGGTATGTTGCAAAAATTGAAATGTGAAAATTACGTTGAAATATTATTTTTTCAAAATTAACAAAAGAAAAAATATGCTGTATGTATTGTTCAGTTCTAGAAATTTAGAAAAATGTACAAACGATTAAATTAGCTTCGGTTTTAAATAATTTCTCTGTTTACATTCTTTAAAAATGTTTCTAGCTTCATTTGCATTAGAATCTAATTTTACTTAGCATATTATGGAACATTTTTCATACTTTTCTACAGTTAGGGAACCAAAAGCTCAAATCAGATAAATTTGCTTTCCAATTGAATTAATTTTTCTTATATGTTACCGAAAGTGTTTCTTAAGCAATGCTAGCTAGAATGTGACATTTTATACGGTAGGAAATTACATAGGCACATATTACACATTAACTTAACGGAATAATTTAGTTTAAGTGCCAATATATTTGAAATTGATAATTTCTAGAACCAAGAGTGATAAAAATGACAATATTGTAATACAAAATGGCGCCCTATAATTTTTTGAGTAAAACAGTACTCGCGGCACCGTTCGGCTCAATAATTTAACAATTCTTAAACGGATTCAATTTTAATTTTAACTGTGTTGCGATGTCCTTTTGTTAATAATTGTTATTCAGCTTTCGTTATGCACATAGCAGTTTTGCAGCACTTAAACAATCGGTCATTGTTTAATATTTGTACGTGTAAATATTTAAATATATTTTGTCTGCATTAAATTTTTAGTGTAAGTAGCACAAAGGAAACAAACCACGAAATAATTTTAATCTTTAATAAAATTTGCAAACGAGTACGTAGCTCACCCAGTTTCTTATACGGAGCGTGAACAGTTATTGTTTTCTGAAAATTGCTTAAGCTTTTTTAAATTTTCTTTCTGCATATTGAAAAAAATTACAACTAATAGTTTCGTTTTGTTTGGTACTGTATTGGTGTTTTTTTTACTATAACAGCGACAGAATTTTTATAAACGAATTCATTTTGTTTTTCGGAACTTAGCCACATTTCCGTTTATAATCCTCAAATGCAACAATCATTTCCGGTATTTTCTTGAAATGTGTTTAGTGACAAAACGTTGTAAAATTCAGCCCGCTTCTTTTACGAGACCTCGTCGTTTCCACTACGGTTATTAAATACTGCAGCTATTTCTTCAGCTCTGTCTGCTAATTCTAATTTTTAATTTGACACGATTTTTCCAAAAAGACTAACACTTCATTCATATACAAATTAATTTCTATTAGGTATGTTGCTACTGCGCATAAAACAGTTTTAAAATTACCCTATTAAAGTACTACCTATTCGCTGTGTAATCAATTAAATGGTTGTAAATGAACCGTATCACTTATATTTTAATGTTGACGTTTATAGATATTAGTTAATAGTTATATCAAATTGTATTAATTGCCTGCAATGATTTTTATAAAAAAAAATATTCACGTAGATTTTATTTGCTTAACGAAGTACCTGATATAGATTAGCAGCACGGGTTAAGAACATTTTTGCATGGTAATTGAAAATATGAAAAATGTAAACTCGTTTTTCAATTTACAGGCAATAGTTGATGAATTGTGCGCTTTTTATATCTGTAGATTATTTAAAGAGCATAGTGATATCTTTGTGGTTATCTATTTGCTCATATTATTGAAACTGGTATTGAATTTTGGTATTATTCCATCCAGTTATTTTTATTTTTGTGTACAAATCTGATTAGATGAAGTTCTAAAATTGATAAACTTTTTTCTATATTTAAGATGATTAATATAACACTTTATTCGTTTTAATGCATCTAGTTCTATTTGAAATTATGTGTACGAATAATGGCCAAATATTGCACTTCATCAAAGCAAGTTTATGTGTTCTACCAGCTAAAGACGATATTATTTAAAAGAGTGTGTGTCTGTTTCTTCTCCCTTGCAAGACTTGCTAATGGTTTTGAAAACTGCAACAATTTGTACTGTCGCCAAATATTTCAAAGCAAAGTGAAAATTTAAATTCTATCGTGTAAAACCAACACACGAAACCTCTAACACTAATTGTTTAAATGCAAATTCATTACACATGGTGATACAACCACGGCCTTGAAACATTTATTACCATAATTAGATATGCTATACTATTTAAAAATATAATTATTACTGATTAATGTTGGTGTACGTTTCAGCATCGTAAATATTCCATTCTTACAACCTAAAGGCAGTTCATTAATAAAGTAGAAATCAACGGAAGACTGCTGATATTTGTGTTTCTTCTACCATGGTTAAACAATTTATAATAATTAATATTCAGTTTAATTACGTTTTAAAGTGAAATCAATATTTACGCATTTTTTCTGAATATGTAATTATGCTTTTGCAGATGTATAGTGCGGATTTTAAATATTAAAGTTTTAAATCTAAAATATTCCTGAAAAAAGAGTGTTTCCAAATCGACTGTTTAATTTAACATGTCTGTACTAAAAATCATATTTGAAGTTACGAATTTCTTTAATATTTGGGTAGTTCAGGAAGTTTCAGAAACATGCTTCTCTAATAATCATTAATGCTGTAATGTTTGATATGAGTATATACTAATACACCAGGATTGTATCTTTACATATATAAAATATTATTTTTGTTTTCTTATGAGTGATAGTGGAATAAGATTCACAACTTAATTTTTAGGTGCAGCAATATTTAAATTAGCTAATTATAATAGTTACTTAAGCTACAAGGAATGTAAGGACGTATTAACATTCGAGGAAGGGTTTGTATTACCTTCCGAGAATGTTATATCCTTACATTACGTTTTACTTATTGTATTTTTCCACTACCGGCAGCAATTAGTTTACAAAAATAAGAAAATATTTGTAAAATTTGTCATCTGTCGTCAGAACGATAATTAGAAATTTGTTTTAATTATTTCTATTTCGTAAGTTAGCTATGCCTGTTGCTGTAAATCTGTATTACGAATATTTTCGTAAGAATTTAAGTTATTAATTAAGTTCCGGATTCAACTGTAACCAATAAACCAAAGTTATGAGGTACTTGCATCGCTGGTAGTGGGACAATAAATTTAAAAAATTCGATTACAGTACCAATCCTTTTCTAAAGAAATCCACCCATAGTTGTGTTGGATTTTAACATTTATGGTGCTAGTTTAAAAAACTAATGAAGATTTAAGCAATTTCAATTTTTTAAAATATGTTTTGACAATCGTATACCGTTGTAAGTGTAATTTCGATATACGTAAGTCGTAAGAATGTAGCTAATTTTCGTGTGGTTAGTTATCGACACGTTTTCTTAAAACATGCTAGAAGAAATTGCCGATTTTTGTGGTAGAATTTTTAAGAAACCGTGGTGGAACTAACATTTGTCCATTGTTTAACGACAATTACAGGACACAGTCGTTCTTGGCCGGCTCTGCCATATAAAGTTATAGCCCGTTCAGTAAAAGTTTAGTGGGAGTTTTAGTAGGATTGTTGAACGTTTTTTAGGTGGACTGTACACGCGGCCTCTGGAAGGTCGGTCGCGCTGTTGTTTAAAGGGAAGGGAGGGGGACACTCAATTGTAAAAGTGACTTTAACTTTACTCAGCTGCTTGTGTACAGTAGCGGTCAACGGAAACGAAAAACACGTTTGTTCAATTGCCTCTCCTTGCCTCTTCACGTCGATGATCAGTTATAAACGTTATAATCGCATAACTTTTTTTGTGAGAAGTTGTTTGATTCGGTTCATGTGAAACCAAATTGTTCTTTAAATAACCCTGCAAATAATCCCCGTAACAAGTACAAATATTATTACAAAAATTCACAAATTTCCCATTTTTTCGAAACATTTTGTCGAAACATTTTGTCGATTAATCGTAAATAATTGCTTATAATAATGATTATTATTATCGTCATTAATACAACATATATTTTGCAAATAGGATGTTATTCGATTATAAATGCTCAAGTTGTCTGGTGGTTTTTAATAACAAAGTTCCACTCCCTCGGATTAATTTGTAAAAGGGATGTCTTTTTTATCTTACCTTTTCTAATTATTTTATATCAAAATTGTTATGCCGCAAGGTAAAAAATTCTTACTACCGCGTTCCATTTGCACACGCAGCGTACGAGAAATCGTTCCATTTCTAATTCTAATCAGTTTGAACATTGTAGCTCCAGGCTTTAAGAGTATCTAGTTCTTCTTAATCCATCCTGTTGGCATGAATTCCACAAAACTTCGTATCGGAAGTGATGAAAAGAGGAAATCGTGTGTTGTTCGGATAATTTCTGGTATTTAATTGCAGAAAAATAAGTTTGATAAAATACGGTGCCGGTTTAATTGATGTAAAAAAATAATAATAATAATAAAGTGCTATGAATTTGCTTTTATTATATACAACAAACTGTAGATGTAGTTTTCCGGATTATTATCAAAAATCACAAGTTCTGTTAATTTATTGCTCGATGTATGTCGCACATAAAATGCATGTTCTCCTATAACGTGAAGTGGTTGAATTCTAAGAATAATAAGGCAATAAATTATAAATTGAAAATACAATATATCACGAATCCTTTTCGGTCGAAACTCGATGGGTGGTAAATATAAAATTTTGCAACGCTTTAACACAGTTCTGAAATTTAAACCATATGTTATGTGCACTTTCTGAATTGGGTATTGCAACATTTGAATTCCGTACAAGGTGTACATGAAAAATTAATTTTTTATTTTAAAATACTCAATTGTAACGAGGATAAATGGGGCCCATAAATTATAAAACCTATCAAACTATAATTGATACGGGTAACACCTAATTAGTAATTCAATAATTCAATAGTGTTTAATAATCAAGTGTATAAAGAACGAATCGTTTATACTTATACAAAATATTCGAATATTTAAAAATTCACAAATAAATTTACAAATACATTGAGGACATCCTGCGACAAAATTGAGAAACGAGATATTTGTAGCAGGAGACTTTACTCGGGAAATCTGACTTGCAATTGTTTAAGAATCTTTGAGAATTGCTTGGAGTCTTGATCACTGGCAATCAGTGCGTCCATTTAGCGATTCTTGATTTCATGAAATTGCTGTAGAATTTCTGGTGGAATCACATGAAATCATATGGAATTGCTTGAAATCAGTAGGTGTCGTGCGATTTCAGGAATCACTTCGAATCATTCGGAATCTACAATCTAAAATCATGTTCCGCTTTCAAACGATAAAATATTATAATTAAGGGTAATCAAGAAATAATACGTATATACAGGGTGTTCAAGATAATGACTCCATGCATGGGAATCTCGTAAACGGTAAGAGATAGAAATTCGGTTAAATGAGAAGAATTATTCAGCATCTAAAGCTTACGCATTACTGTGATCCACTTTCAAATCTTGCAATGTTTGCTTAATTTTCAGTACTTTCCTACGACTAGAAAACAGTTTTTTGCTTATAACTCCGTCAAAAGCACTCTATCCAATGATGACATGGCCGCTTTTGACGCATATTAAAAAAAGCTGAAGTGTGTACTTCGATTGGACTTTCCCGTACTGGATATTAATACTTGCCGTATTTGCAAATGTGTAACTTTTAATAAGTATAACGTTGTACAGTTCACCGACTATTAGATTTCTAAGAAAACAATTGAATTGGCGATAATAGCCTGTTCAATGGGTTTCCGTACCGTAACTCTACCCATAGAAGCAGCGACTACCTGCACGAATGCAAGGTAAGCGTCCGCCGCGCTTCGGCCAATTACAAATTTCGCTTCGGATGTCGGACAGAAATGGCCATAATAGCTTTATTTGGGAAGTTAACAAAAAATATGCAAAGAATGAAAATTTTTTTAACTAGAGCTAATTGATAGGCGTGATTAAAATCACGTAAATGTCGGAAAACATGATGTCTAACTTCCGTTTCCGGCTTTTTTTTTTTTTGAAAAACAACTTGAACTAAAATTTTCGACATACCTCTTGATTTAAAATTTCATCAAAATCGGTCCAGTACTTTCGCATGTAGAAGCGTCACCCACACACACATCCACAGACAGACATTTTTTAAAACCACTTTTTTGGGTTGGGTTGGCTTGAGCTCCAAAACGTGTATTTCCGTTAAAAATCTAGATTTCGAAAATGTTTATGAAATCAGTACTTTCCTATACCGAAGGTAGGGAAAGTAAAAAGCGAAGTTAATGTCAATATCTTGAAAACTTACAGACCTATAAAAATTTTAATTGCAGATTTTAAATGTGTTAAAAAACTGTTCTATTAATGTCGTAACCGCTTTCCGCTATCTTTGGTAATAACCAAATTATACACTCCTATTCTCATTTAACCGAATCTCTATCTCTTACCGTTTACGAGATTCCCATGCATGGACCCCTTATCTTGGACACCCTGTATGTAATTTATTGACACAAATACATATACACTTTTTGCAAAACAGAAAGAACAAAAAAGCAAGTTTCGTAGAACACTTTGCATCGAAGAACAATAAATAAATGTAATGTTTTCAGTGTGTGGGTGGGGATAATAACAAAAAATTAAAAGAAGGATACTTTTAAATAGCTGTAAATATACACTTTAAAAACAAAATAATAAAAATTTTTAGGGGTAGTTTCTAGTTGTGTCCTTTTTTACTTCTTGTACGCTTTGTCTTCTACCATTAAGTAAATAGCTTCGCTTTAGCTTACTTTATGCTTCTACTACATTCATCAGCAATTCTATTCTCTCTTTGAAATTATTACTTTCAGTATATTTGTTTGCAAACCAAATGGGTAAATACCTACATTGAAGAATGCAAGTAGAATTCTGGTTTTCCTTCCCTATAATTTGAGTTTAAAGAAGTATTGATTTCATGAAAAATTTACAATTTCGCGGTTTTGGCGGAAATACATTTGTTGTTCTCCGGGAATCCCAAAAAGTTGATTTTAAACAGGGTTGGGTTGTTTTAAAACAAACGTTTTAAAACAGCGTTTTAAAACATGTTTAAAACACTTAAAAAAAACGCGGGTGTTTTAAAACAATTGTTTAAAACATTTGTTTAAAACACCGTTTTTTTCAAAGTTTATTTAAAACTTTTTCAAATATTATTTTAACAAAACCTCAGCGAATTTTACTAAAAATTTATTTTTGTCAAACACAATAAACATTAAAAAAGTAGTGGAATTTAGATATAGATAGGTACAAAGTTTTAAGGTTTATAAACAATAAAAATATAGTAAAAAAATTAAAATATCGATTATTCAGTATTTCTGTTTAAGTGCTGAAATACGGCCACCAGTTTAGCACTTTTTTCGGCCCCTAACCTGTTCCCTAATTTAGAGTGAACGATTCCAAACGTAGAAAATAATCTTTCTACCCCTGCCGATGAAGCCACAGTAGAAAACAGCTGATTTGATAAACTCGATCATTCCGATGAAATAAACTGTTTCTGCGACTGCCACCATATTAAAGAGCTGTATTCTGCACAGTGTGTTCATCAAACAAATACCGTTTGAACGGAGTCGCCATCGCTCGAAAAGATAAAATTTCTGGCATTACACATGGGTGATAGTCCGAAACAAATTGCAAAGCCTTTTTAACTAATTTAACTATTTGTAAACAGACCTTATTTTGGTATTTAAAAAAATTCAGAAATTTGATGTAAATATTATGTTTTTTAGCAACCTCAATGCCTTCGTTTTTCACTTGCATTGGCATTAATAGGAATAGCAATATCGTCGCGATCAGGATCTGGCATGTCGTCGTCAACGTCGTCAGAAATGTTGATTTCCATCCTCTGTTGATCTTGCAGCGAAGTGTCCTAACAAACACACTTTTCATGGTGCATTTTCATCCTTGCTACTAGGATAGGCAATTGTTTTTTACACTGTTTGCATTCTGCCTTAGCTACAGTTTTGATTTTACCCCCGAATCCGTGCGATCAGTTTTCACTTTAATTTCGTTGAAATTTATCCAAATAGGATCGTTTTTTCGCCCATGACTACTCATAATCTCGAGTATAGTAACAGTTAGTTAAAAAATGAACTGTAGCGTATGACTGCAGGGACTGCACTAATTAGAATAAACAAAAACAATTCACAAAAGCAAGCACAATCATGATGACTTACTCCCGTCTCCGAGTCGGGGAGTCCCCGACTCCGCATCAGTAACAATAAAAGTTGTAACAAAAGGCTATAAGACGAGATGGGCAGCGATTCGTCGAACTTCTGATAAAAGTTTGAAGCAAGCAATAATACCTAAATACGACGCTTGGCGCTCTGCGTAATAATTATTACTGCTGAATTTTTAATTTTGTCTGCTTTAAAATTTGTTTTAAAACATGTTTTTGGTTTTAAAACACCGTTTTTTTCGATGGTTAAAAAAAACTATTTTAAAACAAAAAAAACTGTTTTAAATGAAAAAAAACTGTTTTTTTGTTTTAAAAAAAAAACGCATTTTTTCCCAACCCTGATTTTAAAAAAACGTCGATCTGTGGGTGCATGTGTATGTGTGGACGCCGCACACTTCCCAAACGGATGGGTGGAATTCGATGGGCATTAGAACTTGCTAAAAGCAATCTGTTTTAAGAGCTTGGGACAAATCCAACGCTTATTTTTTTGAACTTTTGTACCTGTAGAATAGGGGCCGTTACGACTTTTTATGGAAATTTTGGCTTTAACGCTTAGTTCTTAAAAATTAGGTGACAGATCAGGATAAAATTTAGTATCGTAATAGCTCTGTAGAGGCACAACGTTACTATGCACGAGAATTTTTAAGGAGTTGAAAACTAGACATTTTCTAAAAAATATTGCTCAAGATACACGGCTGGGTCAGTAAAAAATATACGCGTACATTACTGTAAAGTAGATAATGTACAATATACTTATACTGTTATATATGATACACGTAAAAATTATTAAAATTGAAAGCTATAACAGATAATACGAATGTTTTTATTTCGAATAAAAATTCGAATATTTGTTATAAATTCAGTTTAATTGATATTCATCATAAATGTAACAAGTATGGTAGTAGTAAGAGTATACCAGGTTTTTTTTTAATTTTCATAGTACAAACCAACACTGTTGTCTTCAAAACAACACAACCTGGCAACAGAATTCTGCAACCCTCATTTTGACGGGAGGGGGTTATGTAATAATCATAGTTGCAATCCAAAAATTGTTTAGCAGGATATGTTGTTTAGAAATAGCATTTGATTTGTATTTTGAGATCTTCATTGCCATAGTTGGGCGACTGTTTTTTGCAAGGCAACCAGGAATATTACAGTATACCTACATACTACATAAATGGAGCAGTTACTTTTATGTCTCAAGAGTCGGTCTGTTCCGTAAAGAACCTTTTATTTATATTATTTTACAAGTTTTAACAGAAGTAAAATAATATTCCAAATAGTCTACATAGCTTATGTGGTTTTGTACGCTTATATAGAAAAATAATATTTGACACGTAATTACCCAACCCAGCTCGAAAACTGACCACATAATTTTATTTAAATTTTGTTAAATTTCGCTTCGACGTCTTCTATGAATTTTTGAAAATCGTAAATTGCTGGTTCTTTGTTTGATTAACGGGGGACGTTCAAACATCTCTGAACTAAATTACTTATGAGTAATAGTAGAATAAGATTTATAACTTAATTTTTAGGTGCCACAATATATTGAGGAGAATTAATGTTATCGCGAATTTTGTCGTTGGTTTATTTTAATACCAAAAATTCTTTCCAAGAACAAAAAATGAAGTGTTTGCTCACAACAAATTTGTTAGTTACGTACAGTACGATATGCAACTGACCATGCTTGTGACGTGACTGTGATGTCCCAGACGTGTCTGCTGTTCGCTGTTTCTTCGCTGTCGCTAGTAGTAGTAGTACGAGTCCCTGTCGTCGGCGCATAAAACGTTGATACAAAAATAGTTTTGCAAATATGATAAGTAACAATTTCCAAAGTACGGGAAAACGCGTGCTGATTTGCGTAAGCAGACTTTCCGTATCAATAACGAAGCAAATCAATTTGTTCGTTAAAAAACCACGGAACGATAGCCATCGTTTCCGATAAGATGTACTGTAATCAAAAATAATCAAAATACGTTGTAATTAGTTGTGTATGGTATAGTTATTATATAGCCTGTCTAAAATATTTTACGTGACTACCGAATAATCTAGCAAAAATGACTCAGTTCAGTAGTTACATTTTGAACCTGCTGCACGAACGTAAGTCATTAAGACTGTAGTTCGATCTCTGTTTAACGTACGCCTGAAAACCGAGACAGCAATAGGTTTTATGCGGTATTCTTTATCCTTAAATTCAGTGGCGCGTTGTTTTATGCTGTTGCTTCTCCATTTCAGCAATTTTAAGTTAAAGTTTGCAATCATGAAACCACTGGCAAATATTCTTTTTCCGGAGTAAACTATTCCACTAAATTTAAAACTAATTTTTTATAATCTACGTGACGTGCTGGGACGATGAAAGAATGTAGTAGTAAACGAACACAAACGGACACAATTAAAATGGCAGTAAGCTCCAAGTTCTTGTCTTGTTAACAACTAAAGAATAACTAAAATTCGAAAACAACAGTAATTATTTATACATACATAACTTTTTTAATTCTCTTCACTCATTTCTGTATTAACTAGCTCTTATACAAATATCTTTAATAATGTTTAAGTCATTAGCCAAACAATTATCATTATGTTTGGATAATATGTTGGCAATCAATGAAAAATCGTCGTGTTTAATATTTATTTCTGTATTTATTTCCATACAGGCGTAAAGTCTAACTACATGGAAATCATAATTGAAGAAAAAAGATAGATTACAACTAATAGTGGCACATAGAAAATCAGAGAAAAAATGACAATTACAAAACTTACAACATTAACTCATAACCGAATAATATCAGAATGTCAGAGAAACAGTCCAGTATAATCATCTGTGAGACTTATATTTGTTGATATAAATATTGCAATATTGTTTTTCTAAATAAATTATACTTAATGAAAAATATGTCTATGTCCAGATTTAATTAAATATAGTTTGCAATTTTTAACATTGATATAATTGGGGTAAGAGGTGTAACATTTTTGAGAGAGATGAACAATAGTGTTGTACACCTTGTTGGTCTGCTGGGAATTCTTATTGCGCACAAACTTAAAAGTTCACTGTAGTCAATGTAATTGTTGCATAACTTGTAAAACTTCATAACTGTAAAAAATAGTCTTCTACTATTTTAAGAAATCATTTTAAATGTATTTTGCAAATCGCGTGTTCGCACGTTACTGTAGTGTGGATAAAAACTGTGTTGTTTGTAATGTAAATATCGTAAGAATTTGTTCTGCACCTTTTCAATTGCATAGCTTTGTTCTATGGAATTTGGATTCCATACAACACAGCAATATTCGAATTTCGGTCGTACCATGGCATTAAAAAGTGTTTTTAATGTTTCGATGTACCTGAAACCATAAGAGGTTCTGATAACAAATTCTTGAGTTCGGTTCGCATCAGCTACAATATTTTGTATATGACTGTTTAGATTTGTATTTAATGTAATTCCTAAATATTTTACACTTGCAACACGGGTAAGTTGTGTAGTATTCATAAAATAGGCAATACAATATGGCGATGATTTTCTTGTAGAAGTGACAACGTGACATTTAGATATATTGAAATATAATTTATTGGTGACACTCCATTTATAAACATTACGTACGTCTTCTTGCAACTTACGTGAGTCTTAAAAGCCATTTATAGGAGAATAAATTTTTATATCGTCTGAGAACAGAAGGCACTTTGAATACTTTAACCGATGGTAGATCATTAAAAAAAGGTAGAAATAATAATGGTCCTAAGTTTGAACCCTACGGTGCACCTTTTAAGTCAAATATCTCATTGCGTTAGCTAAATATTCAGGAAAACTACTTGAGTAATCAGACTAAAATACGTTACGTTGTATGTCTTTAATTATTCTTTCAAATTAATTAGGTATTACTTGTAGTAAGTGAATAAAAATATTGTTAACAATTTATTGCTATACTCAACTTTCATGTTATTATGTTAAAAAAAATATAGACAGCGATAACAGTTAGAAAATAACGACTATAAAAACAAACCGATTTTCTTTGCAGAAGCTGCCTACGCCACTGAATCGTTCGGCGTTCACGGCACGGCACGTCGATTATAGTACCTTGCAAATATGCGCTAATCCGGTAGCCACATAAAAGTTTTGGACAGACTATACAAACCACAACACGTGGTGGCAACGATTGGATAATATGATAAGTAACAATTTCTAAAGTATGGAAAACATAATGTTTGAGGTTACAAAATTTACGTTTTCGTCTACGATAATCGATGCTTAAACTGTGAAAACACACCAATTGCAAATTTGCGTGAGTGGACTTTCCGTGTTAACAACGAAGCAAATCAATTTGGTGATGAAAAACCACTGGTGGCGATAACAATAATTTCAGATTATATTTGTTGTAATTGAAAATAATCAAAATACGTTGCAATTAGTTGTGTGTGATATAGTCATTAAAAACCACAGCACGTGGCAACGATTTTCCGGTGATAAAATTGGGTTGATAGGTAACTCATGCACGCTTATTTCTGACAATTTTATTGTCGATTCACACTCGTCAAGTTATCTGTTTAACTGGTACTCGTTAACGATCAATCCAAGTTTATCAGAAAATCGGGATCTCTAGTGATACATACTACTTGTGAATGTTTAGTGACTGTTGTTTAGGCTAATCAAAGTTGGCGATTTGCGAGAATTTGTAAGTAATTGGACTATAAAATTGTTAAGAATTTTATACTACCGTTTTATCGTTAAAAACAAATTTGAATATGCTGCATAGAAATGTACTTTTTAATTAGTATCGCGTAAGTACTATTTCTCGAGTTTGTTGTATCCTGTAATTATAATAATTGATCGTTTTTAAATATAAATAAATTTTTTCTTGCTACATTTTAAATCTGTATAATTAACCCCCGTAAAATAATGTACATATTCATTAGATTATAGAACAGCTTTCAGTTTATCAATGGTAATGTAGAAATAAAGCAGTAGTTGTGCTATTTGACCCGGGATCATCGAATAAACCGCTAATTATCGGTTCCGAATAGGACCGACGGTAGTCGACGTAAATTCGACAAATTTCATTCATAATTTGCTGATGTATTTCCCGTGAATACGAGTAACAGCTCATGCGAAACGGAGTTTGTTGTCAAAAACGGTGTCTACTAAGCGTACTTCCTGTAGTCCAGATTGTCCAGGCGTTTTCACAATCGAACAGGCAGCTGCATCCACTGAAAAACATCACAGACTCGTCCAAGTACTGGCTCGGTAAATTAGAAGTGGTAAGACGACATTAAATTTAAAACGTTTAGATTCTGGCACGATTTTTAGAAGAAAAAAAAATTATGTACATTCTAAATCACCACCATCAAGTAGGTGTGACGTAAAAAACAAGAACGTGGTGTTAAACTCCAGTTGTTAACATCCGCTTGTTCTTTTACTGCAATTTCTTCTATTACATGTAGCTTGCAGTTTTTATTAAATGAAATTCCACTTTCTTTTCCTGTGAACTGTGTTTGTCAGCACATATTACATCAAATAGCAAAATTAGTTACTTTGAGTAAACCGGAAATTTGTTGTTCAATAACATGTTATCCACTTCTGTACATAGACAATAGTACTATTCCAGTAAATAGTACATCTTTATTAATAACGAAGAATTTTTACTTTCCCATACCTTTGGTATAGAGAAGTATTGGTTTAATGAAGATTTTCGAAATCGAGATTTTAACGGAAATATCGTGATAGGGCTCAAGGAACCCAAAAAGTGGTTTTAAAAAAATGTCTGTCCATGTGCGTGTGTGCGTTTTGCGTGTGTTTGGGTATGCGTATGGGTGTTGTGTGTGGAGGGGTGGTTCGGTGGGTGTGTGACGCCTTGTCTGTGTGTCTGTGTGCGTGCGTTTTGTGTGTGTGCGTATGCGTGTGGGTGTGTGTGTTCGAAAGGCGAAAGTACTGAACCGATTTTGATGAAATTTTATATCAACAGATATATCGTAAATTGTAGTTCTAATTAAGCTTTTCAAAACAATCCGAAACCGGAAAGGGAAGTTAGACTTTTTTGAGTAGCATTTTTTCCAAAACTAAACTTTGGAAATTTGAGCACGGGATCTGATAGAAAAACTTAAGGCAACTTTTTGAAAATCTCGACTAACACATATTTACTCAAAAAGTTGTTGTTTGATCGGGATCAGCTACAACTTGTTTAAGAGACTTTTAGAAGTAGTATACGATAAAGTAAAATTAACTTCGAAAATCCGAAAACGATCGCAATGGCGCTCCTCCAAAATTTTTTAAATGTTCAAAAAAATAGTTCAAAAAACTGCTCACACGATTTTTTTACACTGTCGGAGCCGATAGAGCTTCCAGTGAACTTCAAATTTGTTTTTTACTAATTTACAAAATTTTACTCTGATGCTTTCCAGGAACTATTTTTTAATTAAAATTAAGAAAAAGAATGATATTTTTTAATATCAACAACGCGTTTTTTGACAGTTACGTGATGTTAACTACGCCTATCAATTTTTCATTCTTTGCATATCTTTTATAACTTTTCAAATAAAGCTATTATAGCAGTTTTTGATCCGACATCCGAAGCGAAATTTGTAACTAGCCGTAGGGCTTACCTTGCTTTCGTACAGTCTGCTGCCTATTTTCTTAGAAATCTAATAGTCGGTGTACAACGTTATAATTATAATAAATTACACTTTTGCAAATACGGCAAGTATTAATATCTAGTATGGGAAAGTCCACTCGAAGTTAACACTTCGGCTTTTTTTTGTATTTCTACCAAAATTATTACTTTTAGAACACGTATTTCACGGCGTGAGAGTTCCAATTACATTATTGCGATAATGCTCAACGTTGATGTGTATGACAATTTCTGTTGGAAAAACGTCGTATAGCTGTAATGCCTATAATGTATTATTTATTAATTGAAACATTCATTATTTACTTGATACACAGCACTGAACTGTTTTCCCCAATTGTTTTGTATAAACTTCATTTATCAAGAATTATTGCTCAAATTAATATTTAGACATTTTAAATTATTAAATTTCGTTGAGAACAAACAAGTAAAATTTCATAAAAGACGTCAAGAACGAGATGTTTGAGGACGGGGTGTTTCAGGAAACCAAATTTCCCGTGACGAATTATTCGTAAAACGATTAGGTTTTTTACTCGAAGCATTTTCTTGGTAAGTAACGATATATTACTCTGTGATTTATGAAATTGTCGAGCACAAACCATGTTCGGTTAATTTTCAGATTTCTATAAACTGCGAAGCTGTCAATAGAACAATTCTGAGTCGTCAAGAAATCCTGTTGGCCTATAAAACATAGCAACCTCGGGTTACTAAGAAAATTTCGCTTATCAATGTAGAAGATTTTTATTCTATGGGATTTTTTGTTGCTTATGCAGTGTGTTAAATTCAAAAAAATATTATTATTAATCTTGATCTAGAAATGTTTTCGTAGATTTTCATATTCGTATAATTTCGTGGTTGCAAATGTGAATTTCCACAACATTTTTACAGCCGCTGAAAAGAAAACGTAGTATAGTGGTGATATTTAGGAGGGTGATATTTAGGAGCTTCTTTAATCCATTTCAGTTAACAAGTTATTTTAAAGTTGCATTCTTACCATTGTTAGTTTCCATGTATCAAGAGATCCAAAAAAAACTGATCTTCAGCGGGCTGTGGAATGGAAAAGTCACGTCTTTGCTAGACTAAGGGAATGTTTATAATGTCAGATAATAATTAAAACCTAACCTGAAATTGAGATTATAAACATTCCCTTAGTCTAGCAAAGACGTGACTTTTCATTCCACAGCCCGCCGAGGATCAGTTTTTTTTAATCTCTTGATATGTAGTCGTATAAATACAGGGTTATACAATATACATAAAAGGTTGATAGTACCTCTCTGTTTTTTCATAGACGTGATCTATTTTAGAAAAGAATATTCTGAATAAAAGTTATACGAAAAATTATTCTCTATCGTGCACTGGAAAATAATCGAAAACCGGAAAAACAATAAAATATCAGAACCGTAACCCAAACGAAAACCGAATTGAAAGTTTCTTGGACCGTAACCGAAAACCACAACCGTAATTATATTAAGAATATACCGGTATATTATCGTTCCGAAATATGTAAAACCAACAGTTGTTGTGGCAAATAACGACAAGTATTTACTATTTAATCTTCCTATTTCGCATGTTCAGCTTTTTTGATTGGCCATTGGTTTTGTATCCAAAACAATGATTGGATAAACGTGCCGGGTTCGAGTCCCGGCCTCGCCATGTGTTTGTGTTCGTCTTTACCTGGGCTAATAACCATAGCAGTAGTGCATGTCCAGTAAAGAAAGGTTAGATATATTAATTTATTAATGTTTCCAAACGCGAATGTCAAGTTTTTGTTGGTATGACACCGTATAACATTATATGAATACTTTGCCGGCAGGATATATTTTCCGTTTTTACTCTCAAGTACTAAATTTTTGTGCTATTAGCACAAAACGTCTTAGTGAACCAACACTGCGCACATTGCTGCGCCTGCGGTGCTACTAACGCTAAAAATTCTAGGGAACATAAACAGTAGCATGCATAGCATTTTCAAAAAGTAGTGAAATTGAAATTTTAAAAATGAATTCTCGACCCACCTATGGCTCACAACGCTGTACACGCATTCTAGCACTGACGCACGGCGTGTGTTGATAGTCGATGCTAGAATATACAAAACATACATAACAACACGTCATCCGCTGGCCAAATTTAAATTGCCAGTAAACTACACTGCATGGTATCCGATGATGGTACACTGTATACACTCGAAATGTTGTAACCCGGCACTGGCTGGCTAGTCACTATGATATATAGGGAGATAGTGTAATTGAGCATTTCATAGAAATCCAGGCATGGTCTCAATCACATAGAGTAGTTAACTTTTCATGACTTTTTTAAACAATGTTACATGTTTCCAGGGTTTCTATGTTATTGACGAAATCAAAGTTTTTTTAAATTGGTAAAAAATTGCATTTCATCATCTGCTTGGGCATTTTGTGAAAAGACGCATTTAACAAAAGGACTACGACGCACAGTCTGTTTTACGCAAAGAGCCGAAGACCGCAATTGCTTTATTTTCAATTATTCGATTTTTTAGTAGGTACCTCCAATGTTTAATAATGACCTTCAACATTTTTTCCAATTGCATGGCATGTTTTCCACATAATCTTGTCGATAATTTTCTTCGTTGTTCATCAAGAAAAACCAAAAAATACTGGTAATCGTAACTGAAACAGAAATTTTTAGTAGCAGTAAACCGTAACCGAAAACTTAACCAAAATTTAAAAAGAATAAACCGAAATGTCGGTTTACGCCAATGAAATATAGGTACCCTTTGACATCACATAATTTCTTAAACAAAAACTGAAAAACTTGGGCAGAGTAGATGTCTCTTTGTGATAAGCGTGTTTCGTTTCGTTTGTACAAAATCTTTGAGGTTACCTGTGAAAACGATTAGAAATTCTTGTTTAAACAAAAGAAAAGTTGTAGTTTGATATTCTTTTTTATTTAAAAGAAAACAAATACAGTATAAAATATCGACGTTGCTACATAACTAAACAAACTTAAAAGTAATCGCTCAAAATGTTGCACACCGAGAAATTTAACATGCCAAGCGCATATTTCTGTGAAACAATTGCATTTGTTTTAATTTATTTTGCATCCAGCAGCCACTTTTTGCTAAATTGTGTTATTGTATAAAACAAATGAAACATACATGGTTGTCTAAAACATCTAGTTTCCGAAAGTATATTGCTTTTTTCTCAAAAGTTTTTTGATCAAATAAAATCAACATTTAATATTAGGTATTTTAATGAGTATCTGTATATAACGGAGTAACCGAGTTCCCCTAATCCCCCTGAGCCTAATCCCCTCACTTGCAAAACAGGGATTAAAATTTCCAGGTCTACACTTTCAAAAGCAACTTAATAAATTTCACAAGTAACTTAATAAAACCTACATTTACTAGTTTCTTTGTAGTACTATAATGTAAAAATAAAATAGAAATCATTTGTTTATAAGAAAAATTTTATTTATATAGCATGTACTGTACATACTTGCACATGCACACAAACAAAACAATACAAATAGATATATAAAGAATAATATATATATATTGTAGTACACATACAAGATTTAAAATTATTTAGATTGTAAACACCATACAAATAGTAATATAAAAAATAAGCATTACATTATATCGTAGCACATAACAAGATTACACATAATTTAAATTTTGTTTCTGTATGACAACGTTTTAACATACTCAAATCTCGTTAATTGGTTGGTAGAATATTGATGAAATTTTTCTATTAAAAACTGTTGTTTTCTTTGTACCACCCTTCGAAAAACAGATTTAGAACCTTCCTTATTAGCAGTATTTATTTTAAGGTAACTGCCGGTTTGAAAATTTAGCAGTGTTCTCACAAAATTATAAATGTCAGGATGAGAATGATAAAAACTTGAATTAAAATTGGAATGAAATGACTCGCAAGCGTTTGTGGTACAAGCCATGCTAGCGGTCATAGAAGCCCACATACTGGGTGGAAATCAAAATCTATCACAATACTTTTTGGTGCAACGATAATTTAAATGCTTCTAATTTCTCACAAATTAAATTAAAAAGTTTTAAATAAGTTGCACTGTTTTTGTCTGGTAAAAGAGCAAAAATTAGGGGTACATACTGCCCATTTTTATACCCATGAATCGTAAACAGCTGCATGAAATATTTCGCACAATATTCAAAAGTGCCATCTATGTACACAAATTCCACGGAACTAAGGAAACGTAAATTAGTGTAGCACGAAAATATTATTATATTGCTGCTTGCATCATTAATAAGTAAAAATGGCTCCTTTTTATTTGTTTCCGTAGCTATTGTCTTTAGAACATCGTGAGTCTCGCTGCAATTTTTTGGCAGCGGTGGCATTGTTGATCTCCGCTGATGATACATGTTGTTTCTTATATTTGTAATGTCTGCGATATTTAGACTTTCCAAAAATTGGGGATTTTCATTCAGTTCTTGATAAATAAGTTTCGATGGTCGTTCTGCAATGTTTTCAACTGCTTTCCTTTTCGCCTACTGTTGCTCACTGCTTGCCTTTCTAGGGTTGCTGTCGATACTTCATGGTTATGAAGCAACACACTTTCTTCTAGGGCACCCACTTTTGTGTGTAACTTCGCAGAGCAACCTTTTCTATAACACCTCCAAGTAGTACTGCCACTTTTTAACACATTGCTTTTATAAAATTTGCACCCTTCTACTACTAACAGTTCTTTGCCTTTCTCGCTAAACATACGTTCCATTCTGGCTGGTGTGAACAAGCTGATGTCGCAAATTTAACTAATTGCGTTTTGCAAAAACAAATTATACTAAACGTAAGAAAAGGCCCCTTGAAACTACACACCAATTGAAATAAACAAAATTTTTAGATAACTTAAAAGACTTGTGATAAGCGGATTAAGATTAGGATTGGGGGAACTCGACCATGGTCTTAACTACTAATCACGTCATTAGGGGAACTCGGTTGCGCCCGTATATAAAATACTTAATCACTTTAACAATATCTATTTATTTAAACCTTATACGTATTTCGGCATGTTTACATGCCATTGTCAAAGGTTATATGAAAGTAAACAGTAGGGTTGTTATAGCAATAGAACTTTTTTACTTATCTTGGTAATCGTCTGCAGATGACTTGATTTCTTATTCCAAAATGTCCAGTAGAGGAGAATTTAAGAGATCAATTTGCTCATTCATTAACGGTACAGTTTTTAAATGTTTGTGAATTTCAAAAGCTTCTAGTATATCTAATTTACGTTTATCATCACAAAAGTGTAAACATTTTATGGTGTTATTAGATGTCATTGAATGATTTTGTTCTAGTAAGTGTTTAGCGTAATTGGATTTATGTGGGTGTTTGTATTTGTAACAACGTACGTGTTCTTTATATCTAATATCAAAATTTGTAATTGTCTGGCCTATATAAACCGAATTACAATGCGAACAATTTAATTTGTAAATGCCTGATTTTAACAAATCGTCTGTTTTTGATTTTGCATTAAACAAAGTATTTAAGATGTTTCTAGTTGTTTTAAAGCTTACTTTATATTTATTTGTTTTGTTTATAATTTTAGCAATTTTTTCTGATTTCTCACCAAAATATGGGATCGAAGCATATTTAATTGTATCGAACGAAGTTAGGATATTCCGATAAATTTTTTGAATGGCTAATTTATAATCTTTTTCTTTAATTAATGTATCAATAAGTTTAGTATTATAACCATTACTGTATGCAATTTGTTTAATAATTGAAATTTCTCTATACGCTAAAATCTGAAATTCGAAAATTTGCATGAAATCATACCTTTCCTCACTTCAGTAGAAGTATGGGAAAGTAACAATTTATGCTGTCCAGGTTGCGGGTAAGTGAGTAGACCCCGTTGTATATCCTTTAAGTGTTGATCCAGGGTAGGTGGGGTTGAGAATGATTACATATGCGACTATGAACTTTCCTAAAAAATAATTCAGATTCAAAAAGTATTACATATACCGGGTGTAACAAAGAACCGGTTTGCCCCCTTTATTCGTTATTCATTAAGATAATCAATGAAGATTTGGAACTGTGAATATACACGTGAGGCTCTATTATTTGATGACATTTCTAGAGTTTCCGGTTTCGCCGGAAGTGACATCAACTTTCTTATTGTAATGGAACACTATAGTACATTATAGTATATTATATCTTTTTAAATGCGGGATGAAATTCTGCATACGTTTGCTTTGATTTTTTTGCTACAATGATTATTTCCGCCTAAAATTAAGTTAAACAACACCATCATATGTAGAATTTTATAAACTTTATAAACAGTAGGACGCAGGGGTAGCAGACAAACAAAGTAAAGTACAAGAAATTATATAGGATGCCTCTAAAAGAACTGGCATAAGTCTTACCGCGAATTCTGGAAACCGAAATATATCGATTTAAATCAACTTGCAAAAAGCGCTTCATTTCGGAATTACAGCCTTCCGACAATGTAATCACTCTAATATGAATAACTTTGGCAGTGGGTATGATTCATTTAGCTTAAGATGAATATTCAAAGTGTCAAAGATCAAAAACATTTAAAAAAAAATATTATGCGACTCGTCCATGGTAAACATCTTCTGGTACACTTATTCAAAGAAATAAAAGTAGAAATACTAAACTAAACGAATAGTGCTTTCTAATGAAATTTCTAAAATTGTTATGCAACTACTGTCAAAGTTATCCACAAACAAGTTTTTACGTTGTTCTATTTTTGGGAGGCTGTAGCTCTGTAAGCAAATTTGTAAATCGGCAAGTTGTGTTAAATCAACGTTATTTACACATTCATCCTCCATTAATAAATACATTATAATAAAAATAACACATTGCGTGTACAGTACATGTATAAATGCATAAATAGACCGATCATAGTGTTGATTTTTTTTTAAATAGCAATAAGAACAATAATCAAAAAGGCAACAAAGATTAACTAAAAAATAAGCGGTGGCTTGTAACTGAACCAGTTTGAAGTTATTCTCAACATAAAATGTAGGAAGTTTTTCTCTTCAAACATTATATAAATAATGTCTTTACACTAGGGTCTATAATTCTATATGTCTGTTATTACTAGACACCACAATTATGTAAATTACTACAGCAACAAGTATAAGTAATATTTATTATAATTGATATTTTTGGACCGCTATCAAATTTCAAATATACGATATGATGCGATATTTTTTATTTTTGTTGTTCTCGTGCTCGTTAGTGTGGATAAAGTAATTATCATACTTCAATTTGTTTAAGAGTTTAGCGTTTCCATATGTATTAAAGAAATCAGTTTGTTTACGATGTTAGGAAGCCAACATTTCATAACGTTTATCTTTTTTCCAGAGTTAAATTCTTAGATTATATTCACTTCAAGTAGCTTTAATAGTTGTGACGCGAATTTAATGTGGTTTTACACAAATTTATGATGACTGGAAGTTCCAGGGCATTGGTTTGGTTTTTTTTTTGAACATTTTACACCTTTATTATTTCCGGATTAAGTCTTAAATGACACGGATGTAGTAGCTTTACATACCCTGCGTTTTAAACTACAAGGTATATACTATTTTAATGGTTATGAGCTAAGAAACTCGTCAAACTAATATTGTGCTCCAGAAGTTCATTTGCTACTATGGCGTAGGCGTGTTGTATAATGTTGTGCTTGAAAAGACTACTAATTGTTGCTAAATAAAAGTAAAAGAAGTACAATAAGTCGACAGATGCTTCTCACATATGTTGTACCCATCAGTCGAAGCACATCACACCACATTGTCTCTTTTTTCGCGGTCATGTTTAGGACATGTAATTTGAACAACATACACGTACTTGAAAGTAGATAATCTGATTCCATTAGTTTATGTACATATATATTTGCCTGAATTTTCACAAATTTTCTTAATCCACATCCGCAATCTTTTAGCATACGTTTGACCACCCACGCACCATGATTTTTTAAAATGCGGTGATAGTAGATAAGTGCGACAATATTTGAGTATAGAAATACTTGAAAATAGTTATAATTACTCAAGTAAAATTATTCAAAACAATGTGATGGAACACATCGTTACCAATGTTTACATGCTTATATTTTTAGAGAAGCTGAAAAGGAAAAATTAGCTTTTCAAGAAATTGTAAAACGTGGAGCTTGCATTGATGCCTTGTTTATGAGTTACAAAGTTGGGTTTGGAGAATAAAGATTTTATTTTAACTCCTAACTTGGGGCTTACTAATTACTTTTCTTTTTAATAAAACAATTAGTGATAAATAATGTGATGTGTTATTCCTTAATCTCATGTCTTCACACGCAGTAGACTGAATCGCCGGAATCAAATAGAAATTATACGAACTTTGGGGAGTTCATACGTTTTAACTTTTTTTTAGAAATAGCTTAAACTTATTGGTTGTGCGAAATCATACTATTATTTAGAAACATTTTCGAGATTAACTTTAGTAAACGATAGAAAACACCTAGGCATTCGGAGCTTTTTTATTCATATTCATGCTTTCAATGAAATATTCTTATATACCTGTTATACTCTTACATACTTCCAATTCCAAAATATAATTTTCAACTTTGCAATGGTAAAAATAAAATAAAATCGATTATACTTTCATAGATAATAAATAAAATTAAATGTTTTTCTTAAGCACCTAAAATAAATTTCACATAGCAGCACAATCTAGTAGTAAACACATTTTTTGTATACCAACATCGACACGAAGCTCCGTGGGTTTTATCACAAACTTTGGCTTGTTATAGATTACGTTTCCAAATAACAATTTTGATAATAAAGTGTCATGGTATGTATTAGACACAGTGTTACGTGCCATTGGTACTATTCACTTGTAAGTACCTAATCTATTCTTACAATATACTTGGTTTTTACAACGTGCATCTATTTTGTGAGTAATTTCTAACCATCCATATTGGTCATTCAAAAATCAAAATAGCAACTAAACGCTTAGAAATGACAATGAAAACAAAAAACACGTTCTTTAATTTGAATTAATTAACGAGAAAATGCTATATATATAATATATTATAGTGTTTGAGTACATTCGCGTTAAAAGTATGACTAATCAATAGTCATTATACGTTCATAACAATCTAAAATTATCAATGGACTGTCGTACAAAAAGCCCACGTGCGTTATTACTGTGTTCCATTTTCCTAGCTTTCTAAATTTTAAATAGAAAACGTACTTATGAGTGGCACGGTATGCGATCGTACAGCAGCTTTTCACCCTAACTATGGATAATACTAGCCGAACATGTTTTGTTTTACACCATTGCGCTTTTTATCGTGGGTGTGTGTTATCTAGATGTGCCTTGCACATTTCGTAATCCATCTTGTAATCGAATCGTAAATGACAGATAGGTAGTATTAGGCGGGAGTTGTATAATGAGCGACTTTCACCGGGATGAATGGGGCGACACGTGCATAAAGCATAGTGCGGGTCGCGAATTGTTCGCAACTCGTTTCCTTGAATGTACGCCGTTTCATTCATGATGGCTGCCTTCCATTCATAAAAAGCCTGAGTCAAGTTTGGGAGGCCGCCGCTCGACGCGCCACTGTCGCCTCTCTCCGGCCCGCTCCTATAACCAGTTCCCCATGTGGCGTAGAGAGGTTGTGTTGCTGGTCGTGTTTTCTGCTCGCGCTTTACACTGATGCGTTGTGCTCAGGATGTCTGTTAAATATGGTGTCGTGCCAAATCGGACTGAGCAGTTGGATGTACTTAATATTTTACACAGGCATGTTATAATGTGAGTTGTTTTCGTACTTGCATATTTCTTCAATTAGGGTATCATCCATCCACCTGGGTATATATTTATGTGACATTGAGATGTGTGGGTGTGTATAGATGTCGATGTGTGCATTCACCCATGATATTTATCCACTAAAGACGAATTACTAACTTTTACTCTAAACTACAAAATTTGCAAATCGCACGTGGTGCGATATATTAAACTATACCAGGCTGTGGATGTAGCGAGTGGCGTTTGTTTATAACATAAATGTTAAGTTGTCTTGGATATTTGGGAACAATATCAGTATTGCCGGAGGGCTAAGGGCGAACGGCCTGCGGTCGCATTCCTAACATGCCCGATCCGCACCAGGTGCGCGGTCCCGGCCCTCGCCGCACCCACTCGCTGCGTGGGCTGCTACCCACTTGCCCAAACCACATCCAACATGTATTATTGTGCATGCATATTTATGAGCGAGTGTAGTGTGGTTGTGTGGGGTGGTATCAATCGCCCACCTGTAAGTAACCTCTCTCGTTGTTGCAGCTGGCGACGATGACGGACCAAGGTGGAACCTGGCTGGGCCGCTAGTTTCTTCGGCCACATGGCACACCATGGAGGCCGTACATCCCTGCCGCGCGCGCACCGACCGCGGGCGCCCATCATGAGCGCCCCAATACCCCTGACAGCGCCTTTGGCTCCGCTGCGGCCTCCGCCGCCGGTCACGCTTGCTGCCCCAAGGCCCGAAACTGAACGTGCAAACAACGAGTATGTCGAAACACCGATTCGTGCCGCCGTCCCCAGTCCTCCTCCACAGCCACCGAGGTTGCAGAGACCAGCAAGATTGGTGTTGCCGTTACCACCGCCGCCTGTCACCAAACAACCTGCAACCGCGTCCTTCAGCAAGGAACCTCCCGAATGTACGGCGAGACCCTCCATCATGTGCCCGGAGTGCGGTAGATGTCGATGTGACTCGTGTCAGCAACCGAGGCCGCTCCCGTCACGCTGGTTGTGCGACAATCATTGCTTTTGTTCTGCCGACGCCACCATCGACTATGCCACCTGCTTATGCTGCGTCAAAGGCCTATTTTACCATTGTTCAGACTCGGACGGGGGCGCATCCTGTGCGGATAATCCATGTGGATGCGGTCCTGAAAAACGAGCGGCACGATGGAGCTGCTTGGCGGCGCTTTCCTGTGTTCTTCCGTGTTTATGGTGTTACTGGCCTTTACAGTGCTGTAAACGTGTGGTGGAAGCGTGTTATGCGAGACACTCGAGGCAGGGATGTCACTGTCGACCTCCACTCGCCACTCCAGAAAAAAGGCTGCTGGACACATCCCCGGACCTTTAGTGCACGAGTGACGCGTGATATTAAGTGCAGTGATGATTGTGACAAATTCTTTTCGGTGGCGCATCATCACCAGCGGCGCCCCCACCCGACTGCCTGTTGTGTACCTATTTCGCAACTTTGTACATTATTAATTTATTTTTGTAAATATAATAGTGTAACATGAATGTGTCCGTAGCTCTGTGCTTCGTGAGTCTGCATTTTGCTGAGCGCCCCCGTCACCAGTGGACTGCCACTGGTTCATTTCTGAAACGGTAAGGTTTGTGTTGCTGTTCTACACTGACGGTAGACGATGAACATGAACACTGACATACATGGTCTGTGATGAAACAGTGTATCAGTATAGTACTTGAATGTATTTGAGTGGCAAAAAAGTAAAGTGGTGCCTCGGCCGGGAACCGGTCCTTCTCAGCGGGCCGGAAACGCCTGCGGCCAGGGGTGTCCAGTCGGGGGGCGCCAGGGGTCGACTCTCCAGTATTATCTAGTCCTGCGCGCTGAGACAACCACTCTCCCAACTTGTGTGCACAATAGCTACTACGATACGTACACTTCATACTGCTTAAGTTTTTTTTTATATCCTCGATTAAATATCGTATTTATTGCTTTAATTTCTGTGAAATTACTTGGTAGATACGATGAAATGCAAACAAGTTGGAAGGGAAGTATACTTTATTAAATTGTGTGCATGGGTGTATGAGTGTATGTAAACTTTTTATGTAACAAAGTTTTATAGTAGGCTGTACTACATATATTACAACTTACCAGAAAAATACCTATTGCAAAAAATACATTAATAATATATTTAAATGTAACACACACTAGAAGATCCAATCATTGCATTTTATCCCGCATTGATCATGGCCAAGTTTTATTCAATAACGGTTTATTTGCTGCACGAATTATATAGTCAGACGTTCGGATTTATTAATTAACATTTATTCAAAATTACTTTGTATACCCCGTACGTCTGGGTCTGTGATAGAGTTATGATAAAATCTGCCCGGTCAATGCGGTTTTTTCGCCCGCACCGATTCGCATAATCTATGCGGTCTGTGCAGTACTGTAAGTTCGTAAGACATGTTACACATTCGCAAAAACAAATCGCTATGGAAGACAATTTGAGTTTTACACAAAGATAAAACAATTTTGCATGAAATGCTACTTTTTAAACAATTATTTAAAACGGCTGACTTGTCAGCGGTTTGTTTCTGTGATCAGGCTTGTATAGGAGGGAAGTACTCTCATGGTATGTAGTGCCAAAAGGCACAATAGCTGTCAAGCTACTGTATATGATTTGTATATAAATCTGTAATATTATTATTAAAATGTTAATAACAAGAGACCAACGTCAACATTATAAAGTAGTTTTCTTTTATCCTTAACATAAAAACCTTCACATCAGAACAGTAGCAAAGACAATATATTTACTAGCCTTTTTTTATATTGTCAATCACAATTTGAATATAAACTTTGCAAGTAGGTACTCGTAATAAATTGTGCTATGCATATTTTGTTACGTATGTGATCAGTTTCTTTAAAAAAGACCCCACTTAATTTAGTTGCAACCAAAAATTACTGTCGATAAAAATAACAATGTGTTGAACCACATAAAATATAGTACTTACTTGAAATGAGGAATCAGTATTAAAATATGTTGCTTTTTAACATAAAGCAAAGTTCTAAAGAAGCGATTCGTTCCACATACACATATATTGATTATATTGCACATGTTTGCCTGTTACTGCTGCAACGTCCTTAAGGCAAAACATTTGGAATTACCGTACTAGTAAAAAAAAAACAACGTCAAGGTCATAAATTCGAACAGGTAACGTAGTAATATTTTCCAAATTTTATTAAATATATGGCGTGTCACAATTAGTAAACAGTAAGGCACAAACAGTACTTAACGCCGAGTGATACATAATTGTAAACAAGTAAATTCCATATCGATAAGATAGTGCTGTGGGCTGAAAATAAGTTTCCAGGGACGGTCGTGGTAATGCTTCCGACATTCCACCTTGACAAGTAGAACACAACAACATAGCAAGTGTCGAAAGTAGCACAATGAAGGATTAGATTACCATTTTACTTGACTATAATTAACCTTTTAGTGCTTAAATGAAAATGTGTGATACGAATGATGTATTTATAGCTCCACATTACGATTTCAGGGACATCATTTATGCTGTTCGAGTGGCACATAACTAAAAATGTTCATCTTCAAAATTTAATGAACTAAGGCCATTGAAAATGCAGATATTTTAGTTCAAAAGTAATATTGATCCGGTCATAAAACTGATACCAAACTGCATCCAGTTCAAATCTGATCGCACAAATCAATATAAGCTGACGAAATTATTTCAGTCACTTAAAGATTAGCATTAAAAACGTCAAAAACCAAGAATAATAAATTGATTATATGATACATAGCAACGTTAAAACATTCTGTATACCTACCGATAAACTAAATCCTAATTTTTAAGTGCAATATATTGACCACCTGGAATATCTGGATCTATACGAAAACGGAATGTTACGAACCAACTGTGCCTTCTACATCTATCAAAGTACCCTGTTGGCTGATGGATGACGATACTGTGCCGAAGAATATTTATTAAAGGTAAGTTAAGAATTGTTTTAGTGGTGTATCTCATCAATAGAAAAGCTTTTAACATTTTTCTGTTACATTCGAAGATGAGAATTGCCCAATTATTAGTACTATGTAGCGCTGTTTTATGAGAAATGGGTACTTTATAAAATGTTGAGTTCTCATACCTATTAAGTTTACAGATCTTTTTTAGGAAAAATTCAAAATTGAGCTGAAAATTTGTTATAACACAAATCAAGCAGCTAACCAAATGGTACCGTCGCGTCGTCGTAAAATCAGTGCCCGTTTTATCTGACGCGAGAGCCGGACAGCCAGTCACGTGACGCGCCGGAAACGCCAGTTATATACAGGCAGGATGACTTCCATCTGGCTACATCCTCATTTTGACTCCAAAGGAATTTTTAACCGACAAAAAGCGCTTATGGGTCGGCCACACATTGAAGCTAGTCACTAGAACATTTCGTCTTCCGCTCTTCGCTTGATTTGCCGTGCACTCTTTTTAAGCTTTTTCCTGAAACATTTAACAAAGATTTTGCTGTTCCCCTTCCAGCTGTATTATGATTATGACATGATATTTCTTTAACATTCTCATTTATCGTGTTGGAAATTAATTATTGTTACAGGAGGCGCTTTGCTCTGAAGTTTAGCGCTGCTGTTAGATTTATTCATTTAAATTCCTAGAAAATAATCTACAAAGGAAGCGACGAAAATCTTGGAAACACTTTTATACAAACATAAACAGTAGAGCAGTTTATTGACATTAGTTCTGGTAATTTGTGATGTTAAATAGCATTTATATTGAATTATCCGGCAGGTAAGGTTTAATTTTTATTTTTGCACGAAAATTCTATTCACTTGTGAACAACAAATATTGATGATAGTTATTTTGCTTGCTAGTATTGTTGCAAATATGCTTCCTACCATATTATTTATTCAAAATAACAAGCTGGATCAGAACAAACCTGTCTACGTGTATACTTTAATATCGCATTGCAGAGTAAATTATATTTAGAAAACGTTCTTTGTATGTACTTATACAGTTTGTTAGACTTCCTGTGGCATAAAATCATGAAGAATTATAATACTCCGATGGCGAGACAGATTAAAATTAACTAGTTAGTGCTAATAATGCAGTGTTTTAAAGAGCTCCATTTTATTGTGTTTGTGCGTACTTCATTGGTTTTGAAGTAACATTTTTAGGGTAGGTAATTACCAGTGTTGGTATAGCTACTTCCAAAAATAAAATTTGCAACATTTGTAGCTAATCTATGGTACATTTCTCAAGAATTATTAGAATTAAATATAGGGATAGACAAATAAAACATAATTTATTTGAATTATTTTAATTTAATTTTCAGTGTTTACGAATAATTTAGAATTTGCTTTGAAGATTAACTAATATTCGAAGTTTTCATATGTTATCTTTTGCTTCTGTCCAACACTTCTACTGCACCAATGCAGGATTACAATTTTATTACTCTAGCTCAGGAATATGTCCTCTGTGCCGTTCGTTTCCCTTTGTTGTTTACAAGTAGGTACTACTTCTGGGAACTTTCTAGCCTAATGCTTTAATACTTTGTATCCTTTTTGAGGTAGGTAGTTTATGTCAAAGTTTAGGTAAAAATGTTTAAGCCAATTTTCTAGGAACAATTTAGTAATCGCCTTAAAGTTTTCGGAAAAAAATATACATTGATATTAGGCCTGAATTTATATAGCGCGCTACTTCCCAACTCTGGTAATTAACTAACCTTCATTTGAATAGAATATTATACGTATATTATTTGTGATCAGTAAAGAGTACCAAACACCATTTAATTTTGGTGTGTAACGATAATTCTAAGCGACTAAACTGTAAACTACTAGCGGTCCTGGCTCTGTTCCTAATAAATCTATTCAATTTGAATCAGCCTGGCCAAGAATTATTTTTTGGCCCTGGTTAGTACCCCGATACCCATGGTAACGTAAATTCTCAATATTAATGGATTATATCATTGACTATTATACACTTATAATCAAAGATTATATTTAGATGTTGTTGCTGGCCTACTGTGTGTACATAGTTGCGCGCTAATAGCTCGTGTTTTTCAGGAAGTGGATATTTTCTAAAAACATCCCAGGGAGAATAATCAGTAGCAGTCTACCATGTACACTATAAAAAATATTGAAAACTCATGCTCATATATATATTTTTTAATATCACATTGGGTTCTTTCATTAACAATAAAGCCAAACGTTGACAATACAAAATTTCGATAACTACGTGGGAATGGGAAGATTAATAGAATGAAGAATGATAATTAAACGATTATTTATCTATTAAACACTAATATTAGATTGACAAATTGATGTTTGATTGAGTAATTCACTACGCAACAATTCGTTAATGGGCTTTAGTGGATTATATTTTAAAATGAATTCTTTTAGGTGCAATATTGCAACTAATAATCAATTTCTGTTAATTGCAAAATATAAACAACCATGTAAACTTACGTTTTAGTTCAGTTTTATCAGAAAACCGAAATTTATCTACATACCAAGTCTCTAACTGTCTCACCATAACACGACGACGAGCTTTTACATTTCCGCTCAGTTTATTGATCGCTATAATTTGGTTTGTATGGCAACGGAAAAAAGCCGCATAATAAAAAGCCAAATACCACGTGTCCCCGCGAAAAGTTCGGGTGCGCTTATCTCTGGTGTCTTTCAAGCTACAAATTTGAAATTTTAGGTTGTCAGTCAGTGCGTAGTGACGTATGTCACTGTAGTTATCATGTCGGTACTCCGCCCCCCAGCCACCATATATTGTTTATGACGGATTATGAAAAAGTAGTATGTTTGCGTAAAACAATTGTTTTTATAAAGAAAAGTTTTTGAGATATTTTATTTTCAAGTATAAAAGATTGAATATTATCGATGTGGTTGGAGCCGGAGTGCTGACATGATAACTATAGTTACTTACGACCTCCTAAGCACTGTTTGAAATTCTTGAACAAAAATTACATAGCTTGGAATGTCGTACTTTACTTTTTACAGCGCAAAATCAGTTGTTCTGCATTATTTCATAGAGGGTGATCCAACACTGATTACAACCTTATTTAATTCTGAAACGGGCCAACAGAAAAAAAGACATTACAAGTTTTTGGTATGGTTTCACCTACTACATCTACTTTAACTAATGCTGTAAGCGCTGTGACGTGATTGTCGTTTTTTAAAAATAGCAGCTTAGCAATTTTTTCCAAACCTTCAGGTGAATAAAATAAATAGTGTAATATTTGCCGCATTCTGTAGCAGAAGGGTGGATGTACAACTACAAAACAGGGCAAATATAGGTACGCCACTGGTTAATATAAACATAGAAAGAACTTAATAATAAAATACTAAGCCACTGATACTTTTAATGTAGGGAAGAATTAATTATTGATTATTTTATTTTTTATCGCTTGGTAAATTACAATACAAGCCGTTATGAAAGTTCACAAAGTAGGAAGCGATTTTTTAATACAGTTTGATTGCGACTCTCCAGAAATAACTTCGTTGAGTACGGAGGGCAAGGGGAATGGTTCTTGGAATGGTCTCCAAGCCAGGATTCAGCAATCACACCCACCACCACAGCTGTCCTTCCGACCTTTCATTCAATACACGTAATCAATGGCTCGTAGAGCGTAGGTTTTACCTGTACTCCTGCACTTTGCCTTCAGGAAAATACCATAATATTAAATAACAACTGCTGCGAAAGCTGCCATTTCAGGAATAGATTTTTAACCTGTTTTCATACCCTAAAATAATACATTTTTAGTAGTTAATTTAATATATAATAATTTAATCAATTAATTTATTAAGACACAAACATTAACTTAGAAATAATTGTGGTCGTGTCGCCTTTAAATATTAAGAGCTTCACGTAGAGTGAAGTTGAAGATCCATCAGTGTAAATCAGCGCACTGCCAAATCAAAAGGGTTTAGGCTTTTACAATGTCCAGAATAATAATTAGGTGTTTGTGTCGATTGTTCTGGAATTGTCTATGCCTAGATTTTATTTAATAAGTAAAACTACTTTTGCAGAAACCAGTAAACCATGTACAAAATACAGAAATTTATAATTTACAGAGATGCCAGGATGCAGTAGCGTAACTACAAATTTTTGGAATTTCAAGATATTTTTTCATTTAAAACTTTTATGATGTAATCTTATAAAAAAAATACTGTACGAGACACAAAATTGCTGCACCCAAAAACGTGAAAAAAATATATAGGCCATTTGATCTATAAAACAAAAGCCATAGCAAACAAATATCTAAACGTATACAAAATTGAACATGAATAAAGTCTATCCTGCAATTTAACACACAACTTTTACACACAAGCTATTTTTTTCATAGATTCTACATTTACAGACATTATACGACCTGTATACAAAACCACTTCTGTACGGAGGTACAGCCTCCCGAACATGGATCATTATAATCACTCTTCTGTTGATAACTTTGACATTAGTTGCATTAAAATATTGAAATCTAAAATGTGGGCACTAACTATTAGTTTACTATTTTCAATAATATTTATTTGTATAAGTGCAGGAGCCCAGGTAGCACAGGAGATCTTATGGACATCCCTTTTAGATCCAGTACCCATCCGTGGATATAAAACGGAAGTCTATCAGATATCCAGAATTGATGTCTATAAAACATCGTACAAAGACTTCCTATAGGATTCTGTTTTACGCCGGTGAACTGAACATTTAATAATATATTGCATTTTTTTTATTAATTTAACATAAAAGTATAGGATCTATTTATATTTAAAATGTGCTTGTTCATTCTTGATCACATAGAAACAAACAAAACACACGTGCTATCGCGCAATTGCTAATGTTTGACAATATCCGTTTTGTGGAAATATTCACGGTCGGTGCTGCCGAATCGCCTGATTCATAGCTTTGGAAAATAACTACAATTTATTTAAATTGTCGTGTTTTAAGTAAAAATTAAAGAAAAAAAAATTACATATAATCTATAATAGTATCTGAACATCTAGACAAGTTTACGTACATTCGTATAGGATGTCTTATGAACATCCATTAAGGATGTCTTAGGGCTGTTCATTGTTGCGACAAATAGACTGCGTATGGACGTTCATAGGATGTCTTCAGTATCTAATATAGATGCCTTATGGACATTCATAGCATCCATGAAGGATGCCTATAAAACATCCTATAGATATCTGTCTGCTATATGGAATAGGTGTTTCTTATAGGGTAGTTACGTAATATTTATTATATACCGCGGGGTCCCAAGATCTAGAAGGGCCGGTGAAGGTTCATAGACGATTACAATCCATACATATATAAAAGCACAAAGGGTTTTTTTCTCCCCTTCCTCCAGCGGCTACCGCTTCACCAATTTGGGCCATTTTTTTAAAATGAAAGGTTTCTATCCACAGATGGAACATGAAACATTTTTATATTTTTATTCTACGTAAATTTTTTAATAATAATTATTTTAATTTATAATATATATGAAGGTCGGCTAGACGCGCGTCACTTGGGGCGCCACCTACAATAACGTCGCGTGTCATTATTGGAACTAATGCATCACGTGACTTGACATTTCGCAGGTTCTGTCAACGCTGTCTTCAGTGCATTGTGTGCTGGGGTAACACTAGTTTTTGTTTATTACTCATTTTGCATCTCATGATCACTTCATGGCACCTTGATTTTTCACAAAAATTGTATTCTCTCGGAAACCGTTGGATTTGGCGACTTTCGACAAAAGTGCTATTTGGTGTATTTTTCTATGGACAGCAGAATTTTTAAGGCTCTTAAAGATCGTATTTTGCCGTCCATAGAAAAATATACGAAAAGGCACTTTTGTCGAAAGTCGCCAAAACCAACGGTTTCCGAGAGAATACAAATTTTTGAAAAGTGAAGGTACCATGAAGTGATCATAAGAAGATGCGATATGCGTAATTAAACAACAATTGTAATTGTCCATGGGCCCCAATCGGTTCTTCTAGATCTTGCAACCCCGCGGTCGCGGTGTTTTTGGGAGTATGCGTAGTTAGTACGCCACGGCCACAATGCAAGAGATTTATAAATTAAAATAAGTAAGTTACCCTGGCTAGCTCATTTAAAATTTTTAATATTATTTTGTTCTTTTAATCCGTCAGTAAACATACTTATTGCAATTTTGAAATGTAGCATTAGAAATATATAGCGTGTCTCAAAAATAAACACTTGCTTAGGTATGCCTTCTCTACTTGATATTAAAAAAATATATTCTCTATTCATGTTTGATATTGATTGTCACGTTTGTTGGTAGCATTGTTTTTTTGTTAGTATTTTATGACTTCATTTTGTGATAGTATTTTTAAATCAAAATTTTAGAGTTTCGCACTCAATAAAATTATTTATATTGGCTTAAACATTAGAGAGTAGGCAAAATGTTCTGTTATGTACTGTGAACTTGTGTGAGTGTTTCAGAATCAGCGACAGTAATTTATGCTTGAATAAGTTATGCCAAATGGGAAGAAAAGAGTGTCACTTCATACATAAATAATTTACATATGAAAATAACCTATAAAGTAAATACCTGCTTTCTTTAAGAATTTAGATAACGTTGTGGGGTAAAAAATTGTGAACGTGTTTACATAAAAAAGTTCCATAGTTGCTTGATAGACTCAGTATTTGGAAAATATGTAAATAAAATGAGCATTCTAGGGAGAAATTTGATTGCAGTGGATAGGTCACGTTAAAAAAATAATTTAATTGCAGAAATGCTTCTTGAAAATGTTATAATCAATTGAAAATTGCGAAAGCAGCACAAAAATACCTTTGCACTCGGACAGCTCAAATGTTATGAAACTGAATTTTTTCATTTTACCATATATACGTACGTGCGTATTTATTATATTTTTATTGTACACATAGTGGAATACTAGTTTTACTGTTTTTATTAAAATTGCCTTACACGGAGCATAGTGGAAGGCGCAAGATATATTTATTGAAATGTCACACAATTGTTTTTTTTTCTTTATATGCTCTATCCTCCTACCCATCTCACTAAAAGTTTCTGCGGTTTGATCCAAATTATTCAGGATATGACTCAGTGGTATTAAATATATTTTGCATAAAATAAAATAAAAAATTCGATGTATACGTATATTTAAATTTTACGCTTAATTATTATATTTTTTTGCTGATTTAAAAGAAGTAATTTCGTTTAGACATCTCATAAATATTTGATGGTTTTTGCGCAACATGTAACATTCCATAACAATGTTTATTATAATTAGTGCGTAATCTACCAGTTCTGCTGGTTAACGTTATCAAAACCGAAATTTGAAGTAGTACCAAACCGTAACCGAAAACGTATCTATAAAATATTACAATTTGAACCATAACCGAAATGTTATTTTATTGTGGTGCACGTCCCGGTTTAAAACAAGCTAACTAACTAATTATTCTGTTATGCGGCGTTTGCACATTTACAACTGGCCGGGACTGCCCACCAGGAAATTCCTGGTACCTTAGTGGGCCAGTACGGCCCAGGTTGCTGTTCCTCTTACTGTACAGTTTGTTGTTACAGCTTCTTTTTCTCTTTCTCTATCAGATGAATTGAACATTACTACAGGGGTTCCACAAGGGTCCGACATTATTTCTTATTCATATTAAAGATTTTCCAGCAGCAGTATGAAGTCGAATCGATACTTTTTGCCGACAACATTTCTTTATTTAATAAAGGATCAATTTTATATTTAGTTCTCTCGGAAGTACAGACTGCACTGAAGAATGCAGAGCTCTGCTTTACACTAAATCAATTTAAATGACGGCGAAACTCAAAAGATGTTATTTTCATTAAAAAATGTCGAAAATCCAAATAACATTAATAATGTAAAATTTCTGCGAGTTCTACTGGACCCCAAACTAACCTGGGATGGTTACATTGATTACCTTGCAAAGAAACTTTGTACATATACATATACCCTACGCGCTTTGGAAAATTACGTTAGTAATTTAGTTCTTTAGTTTTTAATGTTTAATGGCGGCGGCACCTATACCTACGGCTGAATCTGCCTCGGCCATTATGGTCAATGCATTGAGATACGTTTCATTGGCGTGCTTTCCAAAAACGAGACTAGAACCAACTACCAGTGCGTCACTAGGTTGTGAAGTTGCCACTTAGGGAACGGGGGTGACTACCTAAATGTATATACTAAATCCGGATCTTTCAATAGCCGCGGACTTTCATTTCAACAGCTTGCGTAGAATTAATATTAAAGATTGAGTGTGTTCATTATTGTTGGGACTTGTGCGATTGTATACACCTTTATACAAAGTTACAACTATTTATTATAAGCATTAGCATTCCTCCTCATAAATATTTTAGTCTACAACTTTGCAAATCTTAAACAAGACTATTCTGTACGCGACTATTCAGCAATGATATGTATTTTATGAGCATCGACGAAACCGCCGGGTCAGCGGTGAGTCGAAAGAGTATTTGATAAGTTCGCAAACTGCATAAATTAGCATATCATTTTTTTAAATAAGTATTCAGGAAAAAGCTTGGGGCGTAACCCACGGATTCTGCTATTGTCTACTGATTCTCAGATTAGTCTCCAAGCTGAAACGCAGCTCACCTGCACTAAGAAGGTCCCTGTCGACAAACGTAACCAAAACTGGGATTGCAGTTTCTTCGCCGGGCTAACTTGGTCCCCGTGATACCAGTCAAAGTCACTGATTAAACTTTTCGGAACAGCCCAAGCTGCCCTCTTAGTATATGCTACCCGTAGTCTCAATACTAGTCGATTACGTCCCATCCAGATAGGTTAGTAGCCAATCTGATCATATTGACTGCTACCTTAATAACGTCGGGAATGTGAAGCCCTCGGTTGACACTTAATTCTGAACCTACTTTGACGAGCTGTTAAGAATGTACGATACTTTAACGATCACTTCCTTGTTAGCTGTTTAAAATTCCGCCGCATCCCGACGGTCTATTCCATAAAACTTGCAGTGTTGCAGCAGAGCACGTGCATTTTAGGATTCGCCAACAAAATTGTTAAATTTCATGAGATTATGAATAATAATAGGGACAACAATTTCCTTATCAACATCGAAATTTTAAATACAGTGATCCAAGAGTGAAGATCTATTTGGGATTTGAAAAATAAGGCATACGAAGAAGTGGCTGCCATAGACATAGACATTGCCGTGATCCATAAATTATGCTCTCTTTAACTTATATCCTTCTATGTCCAAATAAAAATTAGTTGACACAAAAGTGGCAAAAAACATGCAGGTCTGTCTGCTTTGTACGTCATTAAGCAACAGGCTTTTCCATTTCCTGATACGTCTGCAAATGTTTGATTGTTAGGCAACGACGGCTTCCGCTTTGGAGAATGTTATATATGATCACCTCGTCTGCAAATTTGTGTTTCTGTTGGCATCTAAAACTAAACAACAGGCGACTTCCGTTTTCTGCTAAGATTGTCACGTTCGCAAATGTTTGTTTATTTTTCTATGCGACGACGGTCGATCTTAGCGCTCCAAGAACTAAAACTATTAAAATAATTGCATCTGAATGGACCGCAAGCGAACGATTCTACAAAGACCAAGTCTTACTGCACTCAGCTTCTTCCAGGGCTTCGAAATAAATAGCACTCCTCCTTCTCTGAACTCTGCAACAACTCCAGCTCTTTCCATAGCACGTTTCCTACCCGGGCTCGCTTGACATACGACGTAGAAAGCGTTGAGCCCTTAGAGGACGTGTGTTTCGTTTGTGTGAATTAACTTTGTGATTTATTTACTGCACTTAATAATTATCTAGGTATACTTTTTTGTTCGTTTAATGTACTGTTTGTAAATGTTGGATCTACTTGTTCATGTCTTATTATAAAACTTTGACTGTGAAATAAAGCTGCACGCATTGCCCTGAAAGGCGTTAAAATCTTTTCATAGCAATAGGATGCACCCACATAGATTTTTTTTCTGTTGTTTTCTGTAGTTTATCAACCTAATCAACAAATAGCGGCAACACCCCCTTGCAGATAAATTATTAAACTAACCGCTCTGTACCATGTGAAATTGTTGCGCAAGATGGTCCTGACCGTACTATAAGGACTGGCCATCAGTCATTGAGTTTACACTAATTTAGTTATCAACCTATTTACATTCGAATTTTAATTATGTAGGCACTACAGTTACTCGTTCGAAATTGTAATGTACACCATTACTGAACCGGAAACACATTCGGAATCGGTTTGTTAACGGATTCAGAACCGGTTAGAGAATACCTACACATAAAGTTCAACCGGAACTGAATTTTCTATTCTATCAAACTGAAAATTAAACCCAAAATCGAAATATTGATCTCCGTCCAAACTGCATGAAAATTACAGGAAACACGCCTGTTAAGGTACCATGCTTAATATTACATGATTTGTATTTCGTTTCTAGGGATACTCTGGTTAACATTGTCTAAAGCTCTCAAAAATTTTTAATTCACCTTGTTTAATCACCAAAAATACGGACATTCGTTACGCCGAATCATTAATTGACTCCTTATGCAATTGCATCTTATGTAACACATGCAATACTTATCAATGAATTTCAAAAATAGCGAAACCTTCGTAGTTTTATACACACTCATTGATAACTGGCGGAGCTCATTCAGTGTCTACCTTTGTGCACATGCGTCATGCACTGTTGATAAAAATAAAAATGAACTCGTTTTAATCAGTGTTGTGTGTCTGTTCGTAATAAATGGGAGCAATGTGACCCCTTCAGTGTAATATGCGAACAAAAAGCCGTGATATTAGGTGGCCAATTTATATTAATTGCATACCCCGAAGTTATGTAAGTATTAATTTAAATGATTATCTAATTACGTAATGAAAAGTAAAACGTACTGTTTTGCATTAACAACTTCAAGCTGAAGATGAAATACCTATTATTAATATTATTATTATTATATTTTGTACTTTCTTCTGATTATAATAATAATAATATTAACTGAATTCCTGTACTGAACATAGCAACAAAACTGGCATGACCATAATAAATATACAACATTGAACAACAAAATATGAAATGCAGCAAAGTTTTTATTTAATATTTTATACCCAATGTTTTTTAAAAATTGAAAAATTTGCTTTTTTTGTAAATTTTTTTGAAAATTTTATGGAGCAATACTTTACATCAATTGAAAATGAAGCATTAAGCTATATTCTTGTTCTAGTTTAATTGTTATTTATTAATTTAGTCTCGGTTTTAATATTATACATTTTTGATTTTAGTAGTAAACAAAACTGCAAAACTAAGTTGTAACATTAGCAAATTGCCTAAACAAATTGAATACGTATATAATTGGTAATGGCGAGCATTTTCATATAGTAATCTAAAAACATAAGTACGAGTATTAATATTCAAATTAATATTTGGATTGGGTACCTATTCAGGGCGTTGGCTACCTCTCTCCTATATCTGTGTTTGGTGCGCGGCGATAGATAATTTGCAGAGGCAGACATAGGGGACCTACAGTTTAACGTGGGCTCCAAACCACAGGAACTGCATGCACTTCTTCTCCAGAGAGGTTTTCCTGGGGAAAAATCTACCTCGCTGGTTTCCCGTTGCCTTGCGAGGGAGAACGACCGGGCCGGGGATCGAACCCGGATCCGCTGCATTGGTAGCCCGCGCTCTTACCACTGAGCTACGGACGACGCTCAAATTAAGTTAGAAGACTAAATAATTTACACATATTTTATTTATAAGTTCGAGCTTCACTTCGTTAAGTTCACTTTAATTTATTGTCAATAAAACAATTCTTAAACCTGTTAAGAATTGTTTTATTTACAATAAATTAATTTACACAGTTTTTTAGTCTAAACACTTATAGCTAATTAATACCACATTCAAATACTCAAATACTAGTAAAAAAATGTTGATCGGTTTTTTATTTTCTATACTTATAGTACAGTATTGACGATTGAAAAATCTTTGATTTCTAGATTTTGACGGAAATACTGTTCTGAACTTCCGGGATCTCAAAAAATGCCCTTAAAAAATACCAATTTGACTCAATCTTCAGAGCGGATGAACCGATTTCTATGAGCTTCGGAATGTGGGAGTATATTAAATTACTTAAGCACAAATCCAGCACTTTTTCCCGAATTTTCGAATTTTAAAATGCAGCTGCTAGGATATTACGAAAATTTGAATTTAACGCCTTATCATTAAAAAACAAGTTGGTAGAGCGGCATAAACTTTGATTATTATAATAGCTCTAAAGGAACACAATATTTTCAACGTTTCTCCACATGAAATTATGGCAAAAAATGAGCTAAACACGTCGCTGGTACTTTCCTAAATTTTGTACGTTTTAAATATTTTATACCTATTCTCACATGGCGTGGGGCGCTAGATATTGCGCTGCAGTTTTCGGAGCAAAAATCGTTGTAAATAGTTTATTTGATGAGATATAAAAAAATACTTATTCAAAGAATAAAATATATCTTTTAACAAAAGCTAGTTGCTAGGCGTAATTAAAATCACTTAACTTCCGGTAAACGCGTTGTTGTTATAAAAAGTATCAAATTTTCTCTTAATTTTGAAAATGGTTAAAAATTCTTTTTTATCCTAATAAACTACTTCAAATAGTCTACTGAATTGTTTAAAGTTTATAACGATTGGCGTTTTCATTTTTGAATAAATATGTAATTAAACAATTTTAAATTTTTCAAAAATATTTCTAGGGAGTCGGGTAAACTTTGAGAGGTTAGTGAAAACGAAATTTGTAGTTCACTGTTCCATCGGCTCACGGACTAAAAAAATGGTGCAGGCAGCTTTCGATGATTAATGTTTAGTGTTTACAAAAATTTCCAAAACTTTAAGATATTGTTATTTTTACAATATTCATGTTTCCAAAAATATGTTTACATCACATGATTATACTCGATTTGTCGATTTCACTATTACTGATGTGCAATTTACGTTAAACAGGAATGTTCCATCGTAAATTGAAAGGCATCAATTTTTAAATACCCAAAATGCATATAAGACACTACAGAGAAAATAACGCATTGGGATGCAAATCAAATTTAATGAGCTTCGTTTTATTATCTTTATTAAATTGCAGACGAATTCGGACGATATTTCCAGTATTAACTAGTGAATACCTACTCGACATTTTTCACCTTGAAATTTGCATTGCATATAAACAGTGTTCATGTGTATGTATTTCCGAATTTTTAATTTATTTATAGTGTTGTTGATGTACAGGGTGCAGCAAAAGTATGGGGTAATAGTTGTAGAGGCGTAAACAGTGATTTTATTCAAAAAATTCTATTAGTAGTTTTATTTAGCAAATTAATAGCCACCCTTTTTTATTAATACTGTAAACCAGGGTAGAACAAAATCGATTTAAAGAATTTATAAAACGATTTTCTAAATTTAAGTATATTTTTATGTAAAACTCATTATTTACAATTTACGTCAGTTTAGCAAGATATGTGTAATTTAAATCAAGTGATTTTTTAAATCAAGATTTGAAAACCGGTAAACTAAGCATATTACTTTAGAGGCAAACAAAAATTTACACTTTTCAGACATGCTTAGATTTTAATGCACCTTTTTTTTTCATTTAGAGTCGTGGGGTGTCTGCAGAATATAAATTTCTGAATATTTTCAACGTAGTGTACTTATTTTACCGATTCTAAAATCGTGGTGTAAACCATACTTTACGGAGCAAAAAGAGTTTCATGGCAAAAGTGGAATACATAAAATAAATGTAATAAGAAAAGAACAATCATTATTTTCCATTAATTTATTGTAAATAAAACAATTCTTAACAGGTTTTGTATTTTAGCTTCATACGTATTTCAATTAGGTGAAATTAGTTATAATAGAGAAATTTTGATTATTAAACAAATTGCGTACAATAATGGTTATAATACTCAACTTCTTGATACACTAATTAAAGAGAAAAATTAGCTATTCAGAAAATTTATCCAACTACTTCATCAGATAAAATGAAATACGCTTTAGTTCCATATGTTGGCAATCAATCCGAAAAAATTGCCAAAATTATAAATAAAACAAATGTGTAAAATAACTTTTAAAACAACAAAAATCATTTTAAACACTTTGTTTAATGCTAAAGAAAAAACAGACAATTTCAATTTTAAATCAGGCATCTACAGATTAAATTGCTCGCACTGTAATTCGGTTTATATAGGACAAACAATTAGAAATATTGATATTAGGTACAAGGAACATGTACCTTGTTGCAAGTATAAACACCCCCATAAATCGAATTACGCCAAACACTTATTACAACACAATCATTTAATGACATCTAATAACACTATAACATTTTTACACTTTTGTGATGACAAACGTAAGTTGGATATACTAGAAGCATTTGAAATTCATAAACATTTAAAATCTGTACCTTTAATGAACGAACAAATTGATCTCTTAAATTCACCGTTATTAGACGTTTTGAAATGAGAAATCAAGTCATCTGGACGCAGATATAGAAAACCGAGATCAAGTTATGAAAATTTATTGTTCCTATAGTATAACACCAACTGTTTACTTTTAATCTTGCTTTCGATAATGACGTGTAAATACGTTGAAATACGTATAAAGCTAAATTACAAAACCTGTTGAATTTACAATAAATTAAAATGAACTTCAACGAAGTAAAACTCGAACTTATAAATAAATTTATTTCCCATTATTCTATACTTTTACCGGATCTAGTACCATAACGCCTTATGCTAGTCAACTAATTTTTATTTTAATTTTTATAGAATCAAAAATAAGGGCATTGACACAGTTTACGAGATCATTCTTAGCAAATTGTAATAACTATAATACAACTGAGATATATTATAGGTAAATTAATTATACACCTGATCTTCCTCTTTTCTGTGTGTTTTCTGTGTTTGTAATCAAATAACATTATCAACTTAAGCTGCCAAGTATAAGATTGGCACAAGTTCTGCATTACAATTACGGTGTCCACAGCAAAACATGGGCGCCGTTTCATGAAACATAAAGAGGTGCAACTAAGAATATAACAACAAAAAAGCTAAAGTGTGGACTTCGAGTGGACTTTCCTATACTAGATATTAATACTTACCGTATGTCCAAAATGCATGTTTTACAATTACAACGTTGTACAGTTCATAACCGACTGTTAGATTTCTAAGAAAGCAATATACACTGTGTCTATAAAGTAACCCCCCCCCCCCCCCCCCCCCAACTAACCTTTGAACAACTTGATATTTTACCACAAAATTTGGTGTGCTGTAATGGGAAATTAAATACTATTTTTAGCCAATAATTAAATTTTGTATCATCCAAAATGGCGACTGAGCGTCATTTAAATTTTTTTTAAATGGAAAGGGGAGTCGAGTAACACCTCATTGGAAAGGTCTTTTAGTTCTGCGTCTGATCCTAGAGTTTCAAAGAAAAATATTCAGCCATAACAAAATGACAATGTTTGAAGATAAAGAAGTCTATTTAAAATAAAAAACTAAGAATTAAAGCAAAAAGAAATTAAATTAAGTGTTCGAAATGTTTACCATTCACTTCTTGGCACATAAAAAGTCGGTTATAAAATTCCTGCCTTACATTTTCATAAGTTTCTGGAGCGATATTTCTGCAAACTTCTGTAATGCGTTGGCTCCAGTTCTTCAAATGTTTCTGGACGGGTTCTGTACACTTTCGATTTCAGATGTTCCCATAGAAGAAAATCTAAGGAAGTTAAATCTGGGGAGCGAGCCGGCTATTCTACAGGGCCCCGCCTACCAATCCATGTTCCAAGAAAATGTCCGTTGAGTAAGTCAAAAACAGGTCTATAATAATGAGGCGGCGCACTGTCCTGTTGGAACATAACGTTTTCAATATTATTTTCAGCCACCTAAGATATTTCTGGGAAAATGTTGTCCTGCAAATAAAAAAGTGGACTACTGAATAAAAAAATCAAAACAATTTTGAATTGAGTGAGTCCATTTGTAAAATCCGACATTTGTTATGGCTGAATATTTTTTTTAAACTCTAGGATCAGACGCAGAACTAAAAGACATTTCAAATGAAGTGTCATTCGACCCCCCTTTCTATTTAAAAAAATGGCGCTCAGTCGCTATTTTGAATGATACAAAATTTAATTTTTGGCTAAAAATATTATTTCATTTTTCATTGAAGCACACCAAATGTTGTGGTAAAATATCAAGTCGTTCAAAAGTTACTTAGGGGGGGGGGGTACTTTATAGACAGACGGTATATAGGCAACCCTCCAGTCCATCTATCTAAATTCATAGAAACCGCCACAGTGAAATTATAGCTTTCAGATAAAAATTAAATTGTAGCCAATCTTCCGTTCTAACAGCCTACAAAGTTTGAAAAAAGTCGTGTGGGCAATTTTTGGATATTATTTTTTTGAAAATTTTCTAAATTTTGAAGAAGCTCCAATGCGATCGGTTCAGAGTTTCATCATATACCACTCACAAAGGTCTCTCAAACAAGTTGCAGCTGATGCCGATCAGACGACTACTTTTTGAATAAATGGGCGTTAAATTCGAGATTTTCAAAAAGTTGGAGCAGCCGCCATTTTGAAGCTAGAGAGTTCGGTAAAAATGTTTTAGATTTGCCTTAAGCACTTCACTCATTTCACCGTATCTTATTCTAAGAAAAGAATTTATATAGGCAACCCTACGATGTCGCATACCGTATAAGAATATTAAGATCGGAATCGCCCGCCTTACAGCTAATTAGATGCGCCTCGGATTTCAGACTAAAATATATAACTGGTTTATTTAAAGACTATGCAAAGAATGAAAAACATGTTTTTTAACTCGAGCTAACTGATAGGCGTAGTTAAAATCACGTAAACGCCGGAAAATGCGTTGTTGATTTCATTGTACAAAAGACAAATGCTGTAAATTAGTGAGCAGGGTGTATCAAAATAGCACAGCAACACTAGTTGCTAGGGTAGTGGACGACTAGTAATCGAACTTGCATTTAAACGCACTGACTCTGGCAGATGCAACTATTTGCCAAGAACGCTCTTGTTGGAAAAGAAGTGGGACCTGCGGGAGATTTTAAACTTTTCGTGTTTTAACTTTTAACGAATGTCCGCGTAGTCTTGTATCCGTATTAAGAACGAGCAAATGGTAGAGTTCAGATTAGTACATGCTGTTGAGGATGTAAAAACACTGTATCAAACCACCAATGTATTTGACTTGCGAATGACTCATCAACTGGGTCTAGAATACAACCCCCCTGGCAGCAACCCCCACAGTGTATTTTGCTTAATTCGTGATGGTCATAATCATAACCCCCACGTTGGCCATAACCCCCAACTGTATTTTGGTCACAAGGCCCACATGGGACACAACTACCTAAATGTCGTTTTCAACACAATCCCCACTTCACAATCCCCGAGTATTGTTTTGGACACTACGTCGGGACTTGTGACCAAGGTGGCCGTAGTGTCAAAAACTAGATTCGGGGGTTGTGATCAATGTGGGGCTTGTGTTCAAAACGCTGTTTGGGGGTTGTGTCTAATGCAGACCTTGCCACCAAAATGAAAGTTGGGGGTTATGACCAACGTGATGGTTATGACCATCACGAATTGAACAAAATTTATTTTTGGGATTGTGACCAGGTCCTGGACAAGTTATCATCAGTGGCGGCTGGTACACGAAGGGCAACGAGGCACTGCCCTCTTAGCTGTTTGTTACGTGTCCGTATTTTGCTTCTATTTTAACTATTTAAAAATTTTATGTAATTGGAAATCCAAGAAAACCAATTTTGTTGAGATCGTTAGTAGCACGAAGTTAGTTAGAATTAGCCCAGTTAGGACCCACACTAAAAGAAACAAATGTTTTTAGCCAGTAGAGCGGGATCTTGGACCTAAGCGGAACTGTACAGGAATTGGGTGGCAGGGGGTTTATTGCTTTTCAATAGGGTTACGTGGGTATTGGCAGGACATAACAATAAGTTGCTGTGAGCGTTTGCGTATATGCTGCTGGGATAGTTTGTTCCAAATTGCTACAAAAATGGCTGCAGATGGTAGACAGTGTGATCGAGTTGATTAATCAAAATAATTTGACTTATGATGTTAAAAGTAATATTTTAAAACCGAGAACTTCCAAGGCTACATTTATTAATATCACAATGTGAAACATAAAAAGAAAGTCCATATCTATTGAGTATACTTTATAACTTCAACAATATTTATTTATTTTTACCTTATATGTATTTTGGCATGTTAACATGCATATAGGTACCAGGTGTCAACGAATCTATTAGACAAGTCATAACTTCTAGAATATTAGGTGTATCAAAATGAGATTTGGTATAGGTAAATGGTATGTGAAGAGGAGAGTTTTCGCATATTTTTCACTTTCCGGTCACTTCCGGTTTCACTGGAAATGGCTCCGGTTTTGAATTTTTAAATGGAACACCCTGTGTATTGTAACATTTTTGGTTTTCTGAGACAATTCTGGATCAGAATGTGACATTTTAAAAACTTTTTACGCCTACTTCATTTTTTTAGAGTCACTTTTAATATTGCATCTAGGTGGCCATGATCGCAGGTAAACTAATCTGAGGACTTCAGGTGATGTCCGTAGAATTCTTTCTTCTAAGATTTCAAGAGTGGCTGGGGCTGTTGCATAGTAGACCCTTTCTTTAACATATCCCCAAATAAAGAAATCGAGCACAGTGAGATCCGGTGAGCGGGCAGGCCACCGTACTGGACCGTTGGTTGCAATAACTTGATTATTAAAATGCTCTATTAAGTAATTAAGAACTTCTTTGGTATTATGAGGGGGTGCTCCATCATGTTGGAAGTAAATTCGCCGTAAAACTGCTAAATATTATGCATCATGGCTATCCATGGCACACTTGACAAAAGTAAATAAATTATTATCCAGTATTTTCCTTAGTAATATTTAATTTATGTTCTTATTTTTAATCCAATCGCAAATAAATTAGTATCGTTAGATTCTTAAAAAAAATCCTTTTTTCGGAAAGTGCTTGTCAAAAAATGGTCGCCATTTGAAAAATAATAGTTAGACACGAAAATGTAATTTTGCCAACTTGTCTTATTCCTATCTATCATACTAGTCACTAAAACTTTGCGATTGTAATTTTCTGACATCACCTGAAGTCCTCAGATTAGTTTACGTCCGATCATGGCCACCTAGATGCAATATTAAAAGTGACTCTAAAAAAATGAAGTAGGCGTAAAAAGTTTTTAAAATGTCACATTCTGATCCAGAATTGTCTCAGAAATCCAAAAATGTTACAATATACAGGGTGTTCCATTTAAAAATTCAAAACCGGAGCCATTTCCAGTGAAACCGGAAGTGACCGGAAAGTGAAAAATATGCGAAAACTCTCCTCTTCACATACCATTTACCTATACCAAATCTCATTTTGATACACCTAATATTCTAGAAGTTATGACTTTAATAGATTCGTTGACACCTGGTATGTATAACTATTGATAACGGCATGTGAACATGTCGAAATACGCATAAGGTTAAAATTAATAAATATTATTGAAGTCATAAAGTATTTTATGTACATATACTCAATAAATATGGACTTCGACGAAGTAAAGCTAGAACTTAATAATACTCCTGTTTTTTCCTAAAAACGACACTTAAAATTTTCACTCACTTTCTGCGAAGACAATTATCTGCTTTTTTGCTAAGCGATCTGATTTATTGTTTTCTTCTTGGGCGCTTTTTGCATAGGTTATTAATTATACTTTTTTTAAATACTAAACAAACAATAACTGAAATGCGTGTGGTGAACTTGTCAACCATTTCTATTGAACACAAATTTGGTGAAAATTTGGACTAGAAAGAACTTGTGCGTAAGTTTGCTGCAATTAAAGCTCGAAAAGTGAATTTCTATTGACATCTTGTTGGACTCGTGCGACTCTGACTTCACAAAATCTCTATTTTTACCAGTTACGTATACTTGCGTCAAAATTCCCACCGATCATGGTCTTTGCCAATGTTCTAATGATTAATGCGATAAAATCGAAACTTAAATACATGTGTAAGTCAATATTCCATCAGTAAACCGTTTACCGTAGGCGGTAGAATGAGAACTGTTATTGTTATTATTGTTCTTATCATAGGGCGGCGTAATGTTAAACTGGCACAGGGCGGCAAACTGTCTAGCGCCGGCCCTGGCGAGAACGGAAGTTGATGTATTTGCAATGCTATGCTCTTTAAAGCATCAAACATGCATAATGTTGAATATTTAAAAAAATAAATCGTTAAGTACCTACATTTAATTGAGATTTAAAATCAGAAAATATGTATGTCCAAGTTACATAGTCATATCAGAAGTTCAAAGATGCAAATACATGCACGTTTACCTTATGACATTGAAAATTGTTCAATGTAAGTCATACAAATTGTTTTATTGCAAGTTTCAGCAAAAAAACAAGCTATTAAAATTACTGTCCTAAAGAACGCCGACGCAGTTAAGAAGTTGTTATTTTTCTTATCGATGTAGTCAAGATAAAAAACAAAATTCAAACTCGGAATAAGATAAGATAGGTGCAATTAGAAAAGCAATTTTGATCAATTTTGTCGATGGCATTTTGATAGTGTGACAGGAAACGTAAATTCAAAACATCTTAGGGGTTTTTGTCTCCTAGTTGACTGACTGTCATGCTTGAGCAGGATCTTCTACGAAAAACGGAAAATTGGTATTAGTTATAGCAAAATTGTAAAAAATGCAATTAGTGTATCCTTTGAGCAAAGCTGGGTTGTTCTGCAATATTCGAATTAAAGTGCAAAAGTAGGAAAAATAAATCGTATGCGAAATTACGCAAAGCATGTCAAAGAACAAATGTAGGAAGTACAAGGAAAATCAATAGTTTGTAGATTAGTTTAGTCTTTCGACGTATGTAATGGTGTGCAATATGAAAATTATAAACTATTTTTTCTGCAATAATAGTAGAAATGAGGCATTTGCGCTTTCATTTGACAACGCAAAGTTGACGTTTTCCCAGGAACGAACCTAATTGCCATTTTACCACTCGGCGAACGTTAATAGCTATATAGGTAACAAGTACGGAAATGAGGGTGATTATTTCACAAATGTGAGCGGTGCAACAAGAGCCGCTAGGCGAGTGTTGTAATCGCATGTGTGAAATAATCACCCGTTTTCCTTACGTGTTGCATACAATATTTTTTCTACTTCCGTTCAAATAAAAACAAAAGTGTATTTTTTTAAAAAGAATCATTAGGTCGTGCGTGAGCACGACTCCATGATTCCCATCCCACCCTCTTACCCAGGCTCAGCGCACTTAGCGCTATTCACCGGTCTAACATGCCCCACCCCGAGAGACATGCAACCCAACATACACACCACACACACCGTCCATGGACACGCCGGGTTTAACTTATTCAAGCTGGATTTCATCGTTCTCCGGGCGTAATCATCGTAGCAACGCCCTTGGTGCTTAAATAGGTAATTTAACCTCCCATTAAAGTATACAAAATGTTGTGCCGAAATATAAAAACGTTCAAAAGTTAGAGGGAGGGGGGAGTTACTTTGTAAACATACTGTATTTCAAGCAGTAGTAAGTGTAAACACTTGCAATATCGTTTCGATAAATCAGATATATTGCAAAATTAAAATACGTAATATTTGGTGTGCATCATGAATCAATTCACTCATGTTTTATGCACCTTTTTTTAAGAATCATGAGGCCGTGCGTGAGTACGACTCCATGATTCCCATCCCACCCCCTTACCCGGGCTAAGCGCTATTCACCGGTCTAACATGCCCCACCTCGAAAAGACATGCAATCCAACATACACACCACACACACCGTCCATGGACACGCCGGGTTTGACTTCTTCAGAAAAATTTCCGACGGACAGAGGATTCGAACCTTCTGCCGTTGGGAGTCTAGTTCTAGAGGTTGGGACTCTAACCACAAGACCACCCGCTGGCCCAAAAGTGCATTTGAAATTATGAATTTTTGACACTTTCATGACACTTACAAATCAATTCAAAAAACAAAGATTGTCTATGCCCATTTTGACCAAATGATCTCATTATTTCACTGAGTGAAATCGGTGAAATAAAGCGTCGGTTACCCAACGGAAGTAGAAAAATACTGTATCTACGACTGCTTGGAGAAGGACTTATTATATTATGTCATTAATTTGCGTTAGGTAATGAAGTTAATTATTTCACTAGTGAGATAATGGATTCATTACCTAACTCGTTTTATTTACACAAACAAAACTGAAGCTTTGTTTATAAGAAAAAATGCGTTTTTTAACAAATTTTGAGCAGTTATAGATAAAATTTTGCATGTCACACGTGGGATAATGTTTTATTATGGCACTCGCTTAATTACACAACTCGGTCTACAACCTCGTCGTGCAACTTTCAAACTCGTGTTATAATAACGCCTTTATTCCACTAGTAACTATTACCGCTCGCTGAATGGTGGCTTGATTGCTTGTTGTCATGAGATACGTACGAAATACATTATGCATTACAGCCTTGATAAAAACTATTTCATGAAAAAAATTTATAATATTTTCAATTTTAAAATTTCTTTCTTGTTCAAAACGATTGAAAAAAATCATGTGTGCACCTCGAGCACAACGTAGCACTTTGCGCTCTTAATACACAATTAGTTATTATATTTTCAGTTGATTTCATTGATTTCCGTACTGAATACAGTTTTTACAATTATCTTCAGTATAGTATAGTGCTCGCAGCTGAAACATTCGCTTAAAAGGTGAGCTTGCGAGCACTCTGGGGTAAAAAGCTACGACCTTGCAAAAAATGTTTCTGATGCCCCAAGGATTGAAATACTGCAGGCTGTCAAAAATCGTCCAGTGCAAAAGGGCGTTAGACAAAATTTTCGGGCTAGAAGTGCAGCGAGAAATTTTAATATTACAAATACCTGTAGTAAAAATTTCAATAAGTTGTTTTTGGCCTTTTTAAACAATACCACATTTTTAAAAATACACGGCCCTTTACGGAGCTAAACTTTTTGAAATGCGATTTTCTCGCTTTGAATGTACACAAAATTTTAATTATTCTCAAGCTTTTTGCCATTAACACTGCAATATCTGCTAAAGTATTGCGACTACAAAAAAATTATTGATGGTAAATTGTAGCTTGATTCGGATTCTGATCTTGTAAATTGCACAATTTTTAAAATTGTAGTAATCACACAAATAATATAAATAAAGAGTTGCAAATAACTCTAATCTACAGCATAACTGGTATCACATGTATGAGTCACGAGTTCTCGCTGCTTTTTTTTGCCGCGCTCACCCTTCGCCTACACTTTAATATAGTACTAGTTGGCATCAGCTAGCAGACGAGCGAGACGTTTATATTCACATTTTTAATATTGTTGGTATTAGCAATATTCTATGTCTTCATCCAGAGAATGTAATTATACTTCAAAAACGATGTAGTACGGTTTTATGCAAGTGCAAAGGGGCAGTAGGGCCAGCAGATGTTTTTTCCCAGCTTTCTAACTTAGTATCAAACCTTTAACAAAAACTCCAACTTCAACTTAATTTGGGCCTTTCTCGTCCTCGTAAATAACAAATAATAATTGACACTTACATTTATTATTATTTGCAATTTTCTAAAAAATCTAAAAACATGGATTTTTGGAAAGTACAAGATTTGAAAGTGAACCTGAAACAAAATTTAAATTTGACATCGTGAAACCCTTGAGGCAGAGCTTAATCTGCAAGAACAATTTGTGGAATTTTGTAAAAGGTACCGAAAAATCACAGGCGAATTTTGCAGTATGTATGAAAATTAGGGAGGACATAACAAAAACTGTTGATCAAAAAATTTGTGCAGTTATTTTATTAAAAAATACAAAAAAAATTAAATAAAATTTTTAATTTGGAATTAGAGCTGTTATGCAAGTTATACCAGTGCAAAGAATATAGAAGTAATGCGTGAAAAACGTCAAAGGGATGCATTAGATTCCACAGTCGTGTAATTTGGAGCAGAGGCAGCAGGCAGATGAAGGAGTTGCATAGCGAAAAAATATTTTTGATATTAACAAGTGCGTCTTCTGTCAAAAGAGTTTAAATCAGAAGAGGTTTTCGCAGTTATTAACAAAGATCACTTTCTGATGTTGATAACTTTGGAATTATTACATTAGCTGTGAGATTTTTTGGACGAATAATTTCAATTATTTTTTTAAAGCTCGTATCAGTAATCATACTAAGTGTTTTGTCGTTTTAGAACCGTCCAAATCTGTGTAACGAATATACGCAGGAGTAACACAGAAACATTTGTCTTTTTCCAAACCTTTTTCAAGTTCTTGTAAAATTGTGTTTGAAGCCCCATCGACTCTACTGCACCTTTTCAGTCACATATAAATACATATAACTTTATTCCATGTATTTTGAAGTATTCTCTGTATAAAGAAGTAGAATTGTTAATACCAACAATAATAAAAATTTGATAATAAACGTCTCGATCGTCTGCTGCCGGATGCCAACTAGTATTCTACCGAAGTGTACGCGCAGGATTTGGCGCGGCAAAGGCAACGCAGCGAGAACTCGTGACTCACAGACAGTTATGCTGTAGATTGCAGTTACTTGCAACACTATTGATTTATATTATTTACAAGTTTCGGATATTTAGTGTAGTATTTAGTCAGTATTAAAATTATGAAGCGATAAATTAGTATTAAATTGCCGCGTAATTCCTGTAAATATATAAAAACAAAATATTTGTCGCGTATGTGCAATTTTAAACGAATTAGTTGCGTGGTAGAAACAATTACAGGACTATATGTTTGACCCTATGCGAGCTCGTTTAGTTACGTATTATTTATTTGAGTAGCTGCTTATCATTTGGAGTCAACAGATAATGTGTTTATAAGCGCAGACTATGAATAGTCACGGGTTTTAAAAGTACTACGCGAATCAATTTTATGAATATGTCTTTTAATCTAACTACTTTTTTCATCTAATACCATTTCTTCCTCCATTTCACGAAGTATCATTTCTTCCGCCACCTCAAGATACGGAGTGCAAAACCTCTAGCTTGGCTCAATAATAAAGTAACACTCAACGAAATATTGCAGTTGTAGTTTTAGAAATCTTGTAAAATCGTGCAACGTGTTGCACGTATATAACTTAATGTATTTGAGTACGCCCTTGGTCTTTGTTTATATATTGAATTTTAACGAAATTTTTTGCTGTTCTTTGATTATTTGCGTGATTACTATACTTTTCAAAATTATGTAATTTACTTCATCAGAATTTGCAGGTATCAAGCTACAATTTATCACCAATACTTTATTTGTAGCTGCAATACTTTAAGAGATATGACAGTGTTAACAGTAAGAAGCTTGCAAATAATTAAAATTTCGTGTACGTCTGTAGCGAGAAAATCGTATTTCAAAAAATGTAAGCTACGTAAGGGGCCGTGTATTTTCGAAAATGTGATATTGTTTAAAAAATAGACAGGCCACAAAAAACCTTTTGGAATTTTTGCCACAGGCAAACATAATAATTTGAAATTTATTGCTGTACTACCTCTAACTCGAAAATTTTGTGCAACGCCTTTTTGCTCATGTCCTACGACAGTCAAGCTAGCGTTTGTTTTGCACTCTACTATTATACCTTAAGAAAGGTAAGACGCGATTCTAGTTAGTAAAGGGGAAATATCAATATTAATAAATACATAACTAAAATAAGAATCTTAATTTCATTTACTTGTATTGGAAGTCGGTAGTAAGCAAAAGTTTTTGAAATTTTAGTTCTATTTTATTATAAGGTTAAAAACGTTGAACTTTTCTGTATAATAAAACTGTTTGTGGAGAAGAACCATAAATACAAATACTTGTACTCCACTACTTTAATAATTCCACGTTAATTGTGCCGCATGTAATAAAGTTATCTCCACATCCATTTCAAGTTTATCTTGTCAGGCTGCAGCGATAAAGTAGCGGCAAAGAGAGACAGATGCTAAAATACTTGGAGATAACTGGAGTAGGACTGATACTAATTGGTAAAAGAACCGGAAATGCTGCAAAAAAAACAGATCTTAGCTTCACGCAATAAAAATGATGTAGGTGCTAGCGTATTAGGTTTGCGGCCAGGGGGCAGGGGCGGGTCGGATTCCAGCAGCCGCGGGGCGAACACTTCCGGTGGAGGGGACCCGGCGTGGGAACGACATCACAGATCTCCGCTAAACGGGCCCTGTATCCTGTTTCGAACGTCTACTAGTTGCTTTGCTTGTTACATCTAAATCTTGATACAATCTGCTAAAACATTTCTGATATGTAGTAAGTAAACGACGAGATGCGAACTAAGACGAATGGAGACATAAATTCCGAATGGGGGTAAGAAATATGTGTTGTATTTTGCTCCCAAAAGTAGGAAGTTATGCTTATGCTATTTTAATATTTTTTTCTAGTATTTTCAAAATATTCACCGCTCGCTTACAAGACACAATTTAATTTTATATTGCAGTAAGTCTAAGTTGCCCGCCCGTATTCAGTGCCATCTTTAGATTTTGTAGGGCTCTACGCTAAAATTTCAAATGAACGTTCTTCGAATAAATGATGAGGTGTTAAAAAATAATTCTAGCAAAGAGCAAAGGTTTTATTTTGTCGTAATCATATACAAATATCAAATAGTCGTTAAAAATATAAACAAATAAAAATTATATAATTTAACTAAAACAAGGACAGAATCTGAATAAATATTAAAAACGTAAGTTGTACCAAAAAAAACTATTGTTTAGTAATGCATAAATAAAATACTTTATAACTTTAACAATATTTATTTATTTTAACTTTATACGTATTTCGACATGTTTACATGTCATTATCAAAGGTAAACAAGTAGTGTTGCTATAGGAACAATAGAAATTTATGACATGATCTTGGTTATCTGTGTTTGCAGATCATTTGATTTCTTATATCAAAACGTCCAATAATGGTGAATTTAAGAGATCAATTTGCTCATTCTTCGAATGTACAGTTTTCAAATGTTTGTTAATTTCAAATGCTTCCAATATATATAATTTAATAACCATCACAAAAGTGTAAACATTGTATAGTGTTGGGTATAAATAAAATACTTTTTACTTCATTAATATTTTTTTAACCTTATATTCAAATTATATATACTAGAAGCTTTTCAAATTCACAAACATTTAAAAACTGTACCGTTAATGAACGAGCACATTGGTCTCTGAAATTCACCTCTAGTGGGCATTTTGGAATAAGAAGTCAAACCATCTACAGACGATTACCAAGATTAAGTCACTAAGTTCTGTTGTTGCTATAACAACACTTACTGTTTCCTTTTTAGTATAATCTTTGATAATGGCATGTGAACACGAAATACGCATCCGGTTAAAATAAATAAATATTGTTGCAGTAAAAAGTATTTTATTTGTACTTAATAAATGTGGGCTTCAATGAAATAAAGCTAGAACTTATAAATAAAATTTTATAGCGTTATTAGCAGAGACGTGCACCGTAACCGAAACGAAAACCGAAACCCGAAAAACGGGAAAAAGCCCAAAATGTTTCGAACCGTAACTGAAACGAAAACCGAAATTAACATTTCTTGAACCGTAACCGTAATTATTTTAAGAATATACCAGTATTTTTTCGTTCCGACAGATGTAGAACCGACATCTGTTTATTGTAGCAAATAACAATAAGTATTTACTATTTATTCTTCGCATTTGGCATGTTCAGCGCTTTTGGTTCAGGGCTGAGCCAAAACAATGTTATTAATGTTTCCCAAACGCGAAGTTGGGAGGATTCAAAGTTGTTTCGGTATGACGCCATCGTAAAACATGGTATGAATACTTTACCAGCAGGATACATTTTTCCTTTTTACCCGCTTAATTTTTGTGTTATTGGCAGTCAATGAGCAGATAGTGTGCACATTGCTGCGCCTGCTGAGCTGCCACTGTAGCTATAAAGACCAAAGTACACAACAAAAAATAATAATAATCTATGTACCTCTATTTCAAAACGTAGTTTAATTACAATTTTAAAAATGTTACCGCACGGAATTCGTACTCTTGACCAGCATATGCCTCACAACGCTGTACACGCATTCTACTACTGAGGCTGTTGATAATCTATACAGAAAAAACATAACACATGCATAAACAACACTTTATCTGCCGTTCAATTTTAAATTGCCGGTAAACTACGGTGATGTTATCCGATAACGGTGTACTGTATACCGGCAAAATGTTGCTAGCCGGCTAGTCACTGTGATATATCGTAGGAAGATAGTGTAATTGAACATTTTATGAAAAACCCAGGAATGTACTCAGGCACATAGAGAAATTAACTTTTCCGACTACCGGCAATGTAAGTAGTACGCTGTATACATCCATGGTTACAAGAGATGTAAGTGCCTCATAACATTTTTTTATTGGTTAGGCTTTACATTTCTAGGAAAATAATAGTAAAACCGATTTATAGCAACAGGCATAGCTAACTACTTACGAAATAGAAATAATTGAAACAAAATTCTGATCATAATTTTGATGGCACTGTATTTTACTAATATTTTGTTGCTATTTTAAGCTAATTGCTACGGGTACTGGGAAAAGTATAATAAGCAACACGTAATGTAAAGATATAACATTGTCGGAAGATAATATAAACCTCGGCTCCGCCTCGGTTTATATTACCCTTCCTCGAATGTTAATAGCCTAAATAACTATTTTTTGACTTTTTTAAACAATGTTATGTTTCCAGGGTTTCTGTGTTTCTAGATTATTGTTGAAAGAGTTTTGTCAATGATTTGAAAAAATTCTTTTATATCATGATCTTTCTGGGCATTTCGTGAAAAGACGGAGTTCTATGAAAAGAGCCGAAGCCCGTAGCCGTAGCCAGCAGCAGTAATTTTTTTAGTGTCGCCAATTTTTCGTGATAACTTCAACATTTTTTTCAATTGCATGGCATATTTCCACTTAATCTTGTCGAGAAGTTTCTTGGTTTTCATCAAGAACCACCGGTATATACCGGTAACCGTAAGCGAAACCGAAATTTTTAGTAACAGTAAACCGTAACCGGAATTATTAAAAATTTGAACCGTACCCAAAAACGGAAATGTTATTTTATTTCTCATTAATTGATTGTGTTCCAATAAATTTTTAGCGTGATTGGATTTATATAAACCGAAATACAGTGGGATTTAATTTAATTTGTAAATGCTTGATTTTAGCAAATCATCTGTTTTTTCTTTTGTATTAGATAAAACTTGTAAAATGCTTTCAGTTATTTTGAAGTATACTTTCCATTTATTTGTTTTGTTTATAATATTAGATTTAAACATAAAATTAATTTAACTAATAAACTGGAATAATCTGTTTATAGAAATCTACACAATACCACACGATTCTTGTCATCATAAAACATAAATTAGCAGCATACAGGTCCATGATACACAGCGCTTTAACGGTCCCTTTAGATGACATTAATTATAACTAGCGTACCCATGGTCTGCGCTCCACGTTTGTGTGGCAGCATCTTTAAAAAAAATAATAAATAAGTTGTTTCGGAATGCAATACATGTACTGAATATGCCCCGCAGTATTGTCTGTTCTGAAAGGCAGCGTCTGAACTGAACAAGTTACTTAATAATCATGCGAATGTTTATTCCTTTGGAGTAACATCCCGACCCAGCGTGATCGATAACAAATAATCTTTAAAACAATGTCACTTTTCTTTAGAATTGGCCCCGTTCGTTTATGTTTTAAATTGTAATTATCAAATTTGTAACTCTTCTAACTGTAGAAATGAATGTCGGTCTTTGATCCCTATTAACTGTGATTGTGTATGGTAGGTTCGGTTAGGTTAGGCTAGTCTTGCTTGAAATGCTTTTTTTAACTGTAAAAATTTCAATAAAGTAAGCGATGGTGATAAACTCAGGGGAATGCTTCATATAATTAAGAACGAATTTCACTTAAGGTAGATTCGTTTGATCTATTAATTTTCGGTAATAAAACAATGTTTCCAGATATCTTCAATCTTAAAATGTCAGCTGCAATGTAATTTGTAAATCTTATTTGAGTTAAATGTGGATATCTTCGAATGCGGCTTCGTTTGCATGGTGACATACTGGTCCACTTTTTATTTACTTTGCAGCACGGGTTTTCCGTGAGCTATGCACAGAGGTCGGTAGTGATTGTAGATACATGCTTAGCAACTTTTCTTTTAAAGTTATGCTGGTTTGTTGCGTTGCAACTTTCCTCGTTGCGCATTAGAAGGCATGGCAATTGTAAGTTCCTACTTAGAATTTTACCACGATAATTCATACTGAAATAATTCAATAATACACAGGGTGTATCGGTAATGACTTAATAAGTGCCTTAATTTACACCGTGAACTCCTGACTAGTGATACACCCTGCATTAAGTGTTCGTATTGTGTTAATCTGCGAATATATATTTTATTGAAATGTTTTTCAATTTTGATTCCTAATACATGTATCGCTTTACGGTTACAGGTTTCTGTAATCAAGTTGATGTATGTGCACAAGTTATAACGAAAATGTGTTACAGTATTTGTAACTAAAAATATGAAACATCTAATGTAATAATTACATATTTGGGATTTACGAGATTTTGTATATAAAAGGCTGTTTGAATATTTGGATTAAATAATTTTTAAACAATTTTGCATACAGTTTAATGAGGGTCCACGAATTTTTTGGCCTAGAAGCGGATTATTATAAAAAGATATAATGCTTTCGAATAGATGTTTGAATAGATTACTTCCGGGCTTGTCCTAATTCATCCCGAGCACTTAACTGCCTTTATCTTACTTTACTGTCTTTCTTTGACTTGTCTGTAAAAGTGTTATCTTAAGAGCGCTGGATTAGCTACTCAATTTGTAAGTAGCCGAATTCGATATGACGAAAGGAGGTTTCTGTAGGTTACGTTTTTTTGCTTCACTGTCAGTATCAACAACTACCGCAGAAAGAAGCTTCTCTACTTTGCGCAGGTTAATAATTTATTTAAGATCTACAATGTTAGTAGAATTTCTAAACGAATTAGCATTGGCCACTATTCATAAAGAAAGAAGCATCAACATCGATGAAGCAAGCCATAAACGCTTTTTCACAAATGAAACCTCGTCGAATAGAGACAGACATATGGTCGGATTGATAAAAATTGTGATCAACCAGTCTCTAATGTTTTATTTTAATGTGCAATTATGAGGTGAGACTTATATTTTAAATATTTTGTAAGTGGTTTAGTAAAACGTTGCCATATATTGACTGTTTATGTATTTAAGTTTTGGTACCCAACCCTTCTGCCAAATTCATTTCCGCAAATATTTCCCTGGACCTTCCCGGTAAGAAGGAAACTCAGTTAAATCCCGCATTACAAATTTTGAATCCGCACCTGTACACATAGATATGTTAAATAAAACGCTGCTCTGTGGCATACTGAGACATTGGATTGATTTCTCCAATTTCTTAGTTTTTGGAATTTGCGGAATTTGCCACTTGATTGGACGCTTCTTAGTTTTTCTAATAATTCTTGATCAGTGGAGTCTCAACTAGGGCTGGTCAATCGATAATATGATCGATAATTTAAGTAAGTATCGATACTTGGAGCTTGTATCGAGCATTGATACCAGTATCCAAAAGTATCGAACTATTGAAATTAACAAAATTATCGAAGTATTATATGTAAAATATCAATATCGAATGGATCGAAAAATCGAAAGTACCTATCACTTGTGTGTCAATCGGGAAAACTAGGTAATTTTAAAATCTACGATGCTATATAAAAAAAAAATTCGGAGAAAATTTCTGCAGAAATTTCGCGGGGTTGTGACTTTTGACACTTCGATACATTTGATATTTTGGTTTTTTCAATACTTCAATACGTTTGATAGTTTCGATACCGCGATACTTTCGATACTTGTGAACATTCGATACTTTTCGCCTAGCCCTAGTCTGAACATTGTCTGAATATTAGCATAAATACGGTCTTTAAGATTAAGACTATTGAAACTCTGGAAAATGGTTTCAGATCAGCTAAAGACCAAATATTGAGCTTAAAATGGCCAGGATTTACAAAATCCCTTGCTCTTGTGTTTCAAACTACATCGGACAAACTGGTCGTTCCATTGAGTTAAGATTACGAGAGATCAAAGGTGATTGCAAACACAGACGCATCAGAAAATCTGCGGTTGCTGAACATACTGGTTTAATTGGACATAAAACGGACTTTGAGAATGCTCAAGTACTCGCCAAAAAAGTACCTCATTAATTCCCTCGTATCATACGTAAAGCATTTGAAATTGAGAAACAACCTAACAACATAAACAGGGAGGATATTTTAAACTCACTAAAGCTTGGACTTCAGTAGTTCATCTTCTAATGACGCGTAAGGACCATCGACCTTACGATCACGCTCCACCAGATCCGTCTCCTCCCAACGGCGATAGCCAACCAGAACTCCTCCGCTTTACCCGATTGGCTTAAAGGAGTTTAAAAACCAGCGTCTAGTCGGTCAACCTAACAACTGTTCCTGCACGGTCGGACTTGCGCAGTTTGTATGCCGTCAATCACTGAGTGAATGCAACTTTGTCTTCGTATTTTTTCTTTAAAAATATAACTGCTCTTAACCTAAACCTCGCGTAAACAGCAAAAAGCAACAACACTGTTTTAGAAAAAAAAGCAGTATAAAATAAAAAAATATTTTTGACCCAATCGAGGTTCGACCCCTCAACCATTGATGCAGTAAAAAAGCAGTTCACCTGCATATCCATCTGTGCCACTACGAACTTACCGGTTATCGCTAAACAAGTGCCAACTGAACTGAATGCGTGCGCAATGGGAATGCACCAATAAGTAGTAGGAACGGTTGTTAATTTGACAGACTAGACGCTAGTGGTTTAAAAGCATTCGCATCCCGGATTTAAATTCAGTGCTCTAATCACTCTGAAGATGCAAGCTGCAATGTCTTACGAAACGTTTGTTTCTATGAGTTTAGAAACAGCTAACAGGCATAAGCCAATTAAATATTCTTGTCCTGACAAACAAGATACATTAAGATTAAATTCTTGTCTATCGTAAGGTTCAAGTAATCTAAGCACACGGTCCTGTTTAGGCGGGCAGGGTCCACGAACAACTATAGCTCAAACATTTAGAGGAAATGCTTGTAAAGGCAGACAAGCTACCGGTCGGTCCTTACCTGATTATGCTGGGTGTAATCTCCAAATGACGAAGCGGTCTAAGCTGAAGATAAATTGTAATATTGACATAAACTTCTTCTACAAAGGATGCGATTAGGTTGTATTGAATTTATTGTAAATAAAACAATTCTTAACTTCAACAGGTTTTCTATTTTAGCCTTATGCGTATTTCAACGTATTTCAAAAAATTGCCAAAATTATAAATAAACAAATAAATGTAAAATTACCTTTAAAATGACAAAAAAACATTTTAAACACTTTGTTTAATGCTAAAGAAAAAACAGACAATTTACTAAAACTAGACATCTACAAATTAAACAGCTCGCACTGTAATTCGGTTTATATAAGACAAACAATTAGAAATTTTGATATTAGGTACAAGGAACACGTACGTTGTTACAAGTATAAACACCCCTATAAATCCAATTACGCTAAACACTTATTAGAACACAATGAATCATTCAATGACATCTAATAACACTATAAAATGTTTACACTTTTGCGATAATAAACGTAAGTTGGCTATACTAGAAGCATTTACAATTCACGAACATTTAAAATCGGTACCTTTAATGAATGAACCAATTGAACTCTTAAATTCACCATTATTGGACGTTTTGGAATGAGAAATCAAGTCATCTGGACGCAGATGTAGAAAACCAAGATCAAGTTATGAAGATTTATTGTTCCTATAGCAACACCAGCTGTTTACTTTTAATCTTGCCTTTGATAATGACGTGTAAACACGTTGAAATACCTATAAGGCTTAAATACAAAACCTGTTGAAGATAAGAATTGTTTTTGTTACAACAAATTTAATGAACTTCAACGAAGTAAAGCTCGAACTTATAAATAGGTTGTATTTGCCTATAAAAAGTTTCTAAACTATGGTTTTTCATTTATTTGAATTATGTCGAACTCGAATACCTTTGGACAGTATTTAGAAAAAATATGTGATACTTTTAGCCTACTTATTCAAATAAAAAAGCGTAATTATACAATAATATAAAATTTATATTTAAAAAAATTATTACATTTTTAAGGCAACTTCTTTCAAAGTTCTCTCTTCTGAAAGCGGCATTTCTGTAAGAAAGCGTTTTCGGGCCCATTTTATTGTAAAATTTTCCCTTTATTTGGGTATAATTAACTTTTTAAGTTTTTTTATCATTTTTGAAACACTCGTGTAGTAATTGTTCATAATATCATCATCTTAAAACTATAATTATAATCTTAAAACTAAATAAGTCTGCAAGTCGATGCGGATTTATAGAGTGAGTTGGTCCCCGTATCTAAAAATGTACAGTGTATTCCACTTTCCATGGACACAGTTCGCTATTATTGCTGCTTTTTATCGTAACAATTTAACTTTGGTCGGCAGGACAACTCTTTAAGGCGCAAATTTTCTTGAATAGATGCCAAATTTAAATAATTAGAGAATTAAACAGTTAGAGATACATCAAACAGTTATTTGGAAAAGTTGTTCAGAATTAAGCAATACTACTAGATACTAAATTTTATTAAAAAAAATTGCACACAAGCAGTCTTCTGTTCACGGCCGCGCATGTATTTCTTTAGTAACTATAGTAACTACCTGCTACCTAGAAATGATGTACGATGTGGTTTGGTTTTATTTATATGTCATCAAAGAATTTAAATTATAGTGGGAAAGGCAGATTATTCTCTGGAAAACCGTATGCCCAACAATTTTGATATGGTGCAACCAAATTCTATTAAACACAGACACAAGGTGAAGATATTTTGCCCAGTTTGTGAAATAAGTCCGATAAGTGATTACTCAAACACAGATAGTAGAATAAAGCTATTACTTCATATTGCAAGGGACTTTTCTTCACGAGATGTTCCATAATTGTGTTATTTCGAGTAATTTTCTGGAAAAAAGTGGGGAAGCTTTTGGCCACGCTGCAGTCCAGATTGAAACCCCTGCAATTACTTTGTTTGCAAATTAAATGAAATAAAAAAAAGTCGACATATTGAGCATGTAATTAAGTTTTAACTATTTTCCAAATAACGTTTTCTTCTAATATTTTATTGTTACGAATGTTTATGTAAGAAAATTGTGCTGTATTATTTAAAACAAACTCGTTCATCCTCGTGGTCCATGCTGTAGATGATTTGAAATTAGGGATTGCAATGCCGGTTAACCGGTTTACCGGTAAATGGCTTAAAAATCTTTTAGAAACATACCGGTATATCGGTCATTTTTACCGGTAATAAATGCCTTAACATTTTTTTTAAATACCGCATATTTCGGTAAATTTCTACGCGCGTATTTTATGAAACAAAGAAAGAAATTGGCAGAAAATACATCATCTTAGTTTCTAACTCAGTGACGTTATTGAGTTTTAAGTTTATTTGTTATTTTGTTACTTTTATATATTGTTTTGTACTTCAATTTAATTTGTTAAGTAAGTTTATTATACCGTCTGTCTATAAAGTAACCCCCCCCCCCCCCCTAACTAACTTTTGAACGACTTTATATTTTACCACAATATTTGGTGTGCTTTAATGGGAAATTAAATACTATTTTTTAGCCACAAATTAAATTTTGTATCATTCAAAGTAGCGACTAGGCGCTATTATGAATTTTTTTTAAATATAAAGGGGGGTCGAGTGACATCTCATTTGAAAGGTCTTTTAGTTCTGCGTCTGATCCTAGAGTTCCAAAGAAAAATATTCAGCCATAACAAAATGGCGGATTTTAAACAAATGGACTCACTCAATTCAAAATTGTTTTGCTTTTTTTATCCAGTAGTCCACTTTTTCATTTGCAGTACAAAATTTTCCCAGAAATAACTCAGGTGGCTGGAAATAATTATTGAAAACGTTATGTTCCAACAAGATGATGCGCCGCCTCATTATTATAGGCCTGTTTCTGACTTTCTCAACGGACATTTTCTTGGAAGATGGATTGGTAGCCGGGGGCCTGTAGAATAGCCGGCTCACTCCCCAGATCTAACTTTCTTAGATTTTTTTCTATGGGAATATCTACAATCGAAAGTGTACAGAACCCGTCCAGAAACAATTGAAGAACTGGAGCAACGCATTACAGAAGTTTGCAGAAATATCACTCCAGAAACTTATGATAATGTAAGGCAAGAATTTCATAACCGACTTTTTATGTGCCAAGAAGTGAACGGTAAACATTTCGAACACTTAATTTAACTAATTTAAGCTTTAATTCTTAGTTTTTTAAAATAGACTTCTTTATCTTCAAACATTGTCATTTTGTTATGGCTGGATATTTTTCTTTGAAACTCTAGGGTCAGACGCAGAACTAAAAGACCTTTCCAATGAAGTGTCACTCGACCCTCCTTACCATTAAAAAAAATTCAAAATGGCTCCCAGTCGCTATTTTGGATGATACAAAATTTTGATATGGGCTCAAAAATAGTATTTAATTTCCCATTACAGCACACCAAATTTTGTGGTAAAATATCAAGTCGTTCAAAAGTTTGTTGGGGGGGGGGGGGGGGGGGGGGTTACTTTATAGACACAGTGTATATTAATTGTTTTGCGTTTCAATTTCAGTTTCTTTCCGAGCCTTCAAGGTTTATGTTTGTGTTTCTCTTAACTGTAATAATCAGGGTTGGGCATGCAGAATATTACATGTAAAAAATATACTTATTATACATGGTTGTTCTGCCGGTAGAATATTAAGTCCTTTTTCTGCATGCATATTCTGCATGTGGAATAATACCGATGCAAAATCAGACAATTTAAACTTAAATGAACACGTATAAAAATAAATAAGTGGCTCCCCTACATTTAAGTAAAATAAATAATACTAGCAAAACCCGTGGGCTACGTTCCAGGCTTTTATTGATGACTTTTTTTAAATACGCAAAGTTTTGATATCAAGTGTAGCGCCGCGTCGCTTTACGTTACTGTTACATAAATAACGGTACCGGCCAAAATAATAATAAATAAGCTGTGTCGAGATGTCAGATCATAGTCCGTCGTCACCAAAACTTGGGATAAGGTAAAGGAATTTGGATTTAGTATATAGATTGGTTTATTTATAGGTTCCAGCTTTACTCCGTTAAAGTTCATTTTAATTTATTGTAAATAAAACAATTCTTAACTTCAACAGGTTTTTATTTTAGCCTTATACGTATTTTGACATGTTGACGTGTCATTTTCAGAGGCAAGATTAAAAGTAAACAGTTGGTGTTGTTATAGAAACAATAAATCTTCATATAGAAAAGCGAGATCAAGTTACGAAAATTTATTGTTCCTAAAGCAACACCAACTGTTTACTTTTAATCTTGCCTCTGAAAGTATAAAAGGCTAAAATAAAAACCTGTTGAAGTTAAGAATGGATTTATTTACAATAAATTATAGATTGGTTGCCTAAGGCGCATGTGCTTACCTAAATTTTGTAAGAACCTTTTCAAACTGAAAATCTAGAAAATAATGGAGAAAATTTTCCTGAAAAAATCCCGTAAAAAGCCGAAGAAACACATGGAAAAACAGAACCGGAAACAATTTTTAAGAAAGAAAAACCTCCGTAAAAAATCTCCAGGAAAAAACCCTACAGAATCTGCAGAAAAAATTCTTTGAATTCTTCATTCATCTAAAATTGTACACTGTACTTTAATTTCTTTTCAATTTTTCTGTGGAAGAGTCCCCCTTCCACCTCGCCGTCCTGTCAAACTTACAATTCAAACTAACTATTTTGGGTTGCCCCGATCCCCTCTCAGAAATAATCTTATGGGCGCCCGTGTCTCTATTTTGAGTCAAAATTGTTAACGAATTAACGATCAACTCGAGCTCCTTAATAAATGCGAACGGATTTACCATTTTTTATAATGCATTTATTATGTTCTTCCTCTTCTATTTAAATTTTCAAACTTTGAAAACAGTACTTACTTTTGACCATCAATTATTCGTTTTCTAAAATATGTAAACTAGTTCTGCTTTCATCTTCTTGTAAAAATTTAAATCATTAAAATTATACAGCTTGGTATGACCTTACCTAAATTCATACGAGGTATATAATTTTCATAAATTAATACAAATATTTGCATTTATAATTACATTTACACATTCATGCCCGTATTACGACTGTTTTAATTACAACAGTATGTCTCTGGATATAAGGCACAAACTAAAGACAGGAATTACGTTCGGTTCGTTTCTATTGATAGTGTAAATAGGAATGTATTAAATAATGATCGGTCATTACTCTTGATTTTTCCTGGCGTGTTGACAATTCATCATTGAGCGGCGATTGAGAATGAGACCAAATAACCATTGATAATTGTGCGAGCGTAAACACATTGCAGGCGGCCTTGGAGTAGAAGCAGACTAGAATCAAGTCAGCCGCGCTTACGGTCGGTATATTTCGGTAGATATCGAGCGTGGGTGCTCAGACGCCGACGTCGTCCTGCAGAATACTACGATTGCCATCTGAATTTCCAGCGTCGAAACACACAGTTTGAATTTAAAAATTATTCTTTAAATTCTAGTGAAATTAAATCGAGCCCATGATTAAAACACAGTTGACTATCGAGTAGAGTATAGTAGTAGCCCCATTAATAAAAACAGATTAAGGGTTTTCGTGAGTGAGTAAATTCCCCCACAGTTGTGTCATTTTTAATTATATCTATTTTTGGATACGCTTATATGAGGAAACTAAATAATGAAGTTATTTTGGGCCGTGATCGCAAGATGCAACGGATTTCTCGTAGTGGCAAGATTGGTGCCGAAGTTAAGACGCTGTTGATTTCGTTTTTTTGTCGACTGGTTTAATTTACATAATTTATTTTTGTAAATATAACGATCAGGTTCCTAAGAAAACAACACGACGAAATTTTTAATTTTAAATTAAACGCTGTCCCTTAATAACTGTTCGTTATGCTACTGAACCGATACTCAGTTTTGATGGAAACGTTACTGGCATTCATTACTGTTACTGGTTTTAAAATTTCAAGTGCCATAATCCATAATGCATACTATTGATGAAATAATAAGAAGTTTTGAAATTGTTTAAATGTTTAAGGTGCTTTCACTATTCATTCAACAATAGTAACGAGGTACCGTACCTTAATTTTATTTTTTTTTATTTCTCTATTAGGTACGAAGTTTTACCAATAAAAATTTTTGATTTTCGGCAGTCTTAATTTTTATATTCAACAAAAAACATTTTAAATTCTATGTAAGTAAGTATGTACTTATACAATGAAAAACACTGAAATGAGATTATATTTAGTAATAACACAACACCCACACTTTTTGGTACCGACCCAGACACATTAACTTCAGAAAATTTAAGATTTGCCGATCTTAATTAGACACGGCTTTAATATATTTATTTTCATTTACTAGACTGCAAATAAATTTTTTCCTATTAAAGAAATTGTTCTTATTATCAATTACTTTATTATTGAAGTGTTTTTGAAAATGGGGCCAGGGCTCTTCAGGTATCTTGACCCCGGGCCCAAAATCTGAGGTTACGCCGCTGAGTCCTTAAGTGGGTCCGATAAGTTGTGGGGCCTATGTTCCAGATTCAGGGCGGCCCCCTTCTCAGTGGGAGATAAAAATAAAACCATCCGTCACAGAAACACTTTAATGTATAAAAAAACTCCAAAAAAATAACTAGTTATCTAATAAAAATAACGAAGAAACTGTACTGTCAACTAATAGTACATTAAAACACAAGTTTTATAAGACTGATTTTAGAGCACGCGTCCAAGTTTAGAAAACGAGCCGCTTGCGGCGAGTTTTCTAAAGGACAAGTGCGCTAAATGTCTTGTAAAACGTGTATTTTATACTATTTTTTCTATTTTGCGCTTTTTATGCCCTTTTTGTGCCCTTTTAAATAAAAACTTCCAGTTCCAAAATGGGGATTTTGCGGTAGTTGGCAAGTGGTTGGCAACACTGATTTGGCGTTTGCAAATTAAATTTGAAGTTGCTGTCAACTATCTTTGAATAATTCTATTGGTTTTATTTAAAAATGAATATCGAAGAAGATTTTACTTGTACTCCACCTGAAATACGAAAAGTTGCTGAAAGTACTGTTGGCAATTTACTTCCCAATAAATCCCGTACGCAGTATGAAAAACAGTTTAATAAGTTTGAACAATGGTGCACCGAAAATAAAATTGTAGGTATATCGGAAAACGTTTTACTTGCGTATTTTGAATTAGAACGTAAGAAGTATAAACCTTCTACTTTGTGGACAACATACCTATTCTATGCTGAGGTCCTGTTTAAATATATACAAGAATGTGGACATATCGAAATATAATAAACTGCAGGCGTTGTTAAAACGATCATCTGAAGGATATGCCCCAAAAAAATCAAAAATTTTAGAGGAAGAAGATATTAATAGATTTCTACGAGAAGCAGATGATAAAATGTACCTGGCAATGAAAGTAGGTGTACCTAATTATTATGTATATAATATTTATTTTGTGTTAAAGCTAAAACCTTCATACATACGTCGAGTAACATTATTAAAATACATATATACAGTGAAACCCCATTACAACTTCCTGTCGGCTATAGCGTACTAACTTGCAAGTCCCGTTCCGAAACATATTATAAACATGTACAAGTTAATTCCTTTATAAAGTACTAATCGCAAGACTGTACTTTTATATTTCTTGAGATTATGTATAACACAGGGAAAAGAAAAGAAGATTTTAAATGTTCTAGTAGGTGGATCAACAGATTTAAGGAGCGGTATTAAATTAAAGCAAGCAAAATTTGTGGTGAAGCTTCAGGAGTAGACAGAAAAGTTATTATATTCATTATTATCTTACAAATTTCATTTATGCATGTATTTTGCTTAAGTTTGTCGAGAATAAGCTTTTTAGGACTATTTTTTTATTGCGTACTTCGGATGTAACATACCAAATTTGACGGCCCCTGATGGTACGTTATAACGGGGTTTCCACTGTATTTAAATGCTTGGTGTACTAATAATACTAAAAAATGTAATGCAATTATAGTTAACAAAATTTATAAGTGTATTTCCAACTTAGAATATAGTGGCAATAATTCATTTTAGGTTATCTTGATAATGGGGTATAACGGTGCTTGTAGGCGAGAAGAATTAACGAATATGTCCATAGATGATATTCAATATAAATCCGATTCCATCCATACTTGTGTCTGTTCCTAAAACAAAAAACAATGTACCAAGGATATTTGCAGTAAGATTGACTTAATTAAGAAATACGTTAACTTACGACCTAACAAAGTTATTCATAAGCGATTCTTCTTAACTTATCGTAATGGATATTGCATTAACAGCCCCATCGGCATTAATATGATGGGGAAAGTGTCGAAAGATATTGCGCTTTTTCTTAAATTGACAGATCCACAACTTTTCACTGGGCATTGCTTTAGACGATCCAGTGCAACACATGTGGCAAACCGTGGTGGTGATTTGTTGACCATAAAACGCCACGGGGGATGGCAGTCATCTGCTGTTGCCGAGGGATACGTTGAAGCTTCCTTGCAGAAGAGGATTGAAGTTGCGCAAATGTTTGGGTCTCAGCAAACTGATGTAAACTTGCCTGGATGCTCTACTGCCCCACAGCTAAATTGCGACACAAATAAAACCACTACTGTTAGCGAGAGCAGTAGTTTTCATCAAAATATTGTATCCACTAATAACTTACCTGGTGTTAGTATTAATGCACAAGATACTGCTCATGTAACTGTTAATATCTATAATAATTGTACATTTCCAGAGCGCAATTTAAATTGATTAAACGTTATTGTTACTCGTTTGTTGTGTTTGTTTACCCAGGTTTAGCGTTTGATTTTTGACATCATAGGTTTGACAATACTGACATCTCAACAGAGGTACCACCTTTAAAAATGTAAATTGCACTAGGCTATTAAAGCACGCAACCGAGCTATAAACGCACGAGTTTGCGTGCTTTAATAGCTTTCTTAAAGACGCAAAATTGAAAAAAAATATTTATGAACCGACAAAGACATAATACTCGTATCGACATGATGTAACTCGTAGTTTCAACGGTCTTGAAAAGCATCTAACAGCAAGGCGGTTGTCGTGGTAACGTACCCCCACGATCGTCCGAACAAAAAAATTGGATATCTATTTAGTTTTAGCGGGAAAAAACTGTGAACGGACGGGCTCTTAGTGCGCCCCACGACTCACGGTTCCTGGTTCCGTGGAACCCGCGGAACCTCAGTATTTATGCCACTTTTTTTGGAGGTGCAAGAGGGAGCAAAAATATATACCGGGTGTCAACGGAATGATTAGACAGCCTGTATCTTCTAAAGTTTTTGAGATATCCCAACAAAACTTAGCATAGGTAATATGTACCCAAAAAGGTATATTTTGAAATAACCTCAACATTTGAATTTCAAATGGGACAACCTGTATATTTTGATATTTTAGAATCTTACGAAAATTCTGATTATACATATCTGCCATATTTTTGAAAATTCTTAAGTTATTTTTTTTAGAGTCAATTCTTCTATTTCAAATCTAAAGTGCTATGACCAGGCTCAAATCATTCTTAGGGACGAAGATGAAAACAAATATTCTGGTAGGTACTAATTTACAAAATAGGGATTTCTTCAAATTTGAATGCCTGTACCGGCTGTACCTACCAGAATACTCGTAAAAGAATCATGTTTGTATTTTTTTGTTAGCATCTGCGTCCCTTAGAATGATTTGAGCTCGATCATAGGACTTTAGATTTAAAATAAAAATTGAGTAAAAACTGAAGTAGGCTTAAAAAATTTCAAAAATAGTGCAGATGTGCCCTTTTAGGCGCATATTACCTATGCCAAGTTTCGTTGCGATAACTCAAAAACTCTAGAAAATAGGTCTGTCTCATTATTTCGTTGACACCCGGTACTATGTTATAGTAGAATTACAATGGTGCCAGGGCTGGGTGTCAATCGAGTATTGACTTTAAAAATATTATATTGTTTCGACCACAACCCTTAATTTTTCAGTGGTTTGCTTTTTCTCGAAATAAACAATAATAAATTTTTCACGCCACCGGCAATGTAAGTAGGCCTTACATCCATAGCTACAGGGATCGTAAGTGGCTGATAACATTCGTGTACTAGTTACCCTTGACGACGGAACTTAATAGTGTCACTTACATTCCTAGGAAAATAATGTTGATTTTAACTGTTCGTTGATAAGGTAACAAGCACAGACAACTAATGGGGCTTTTAAAAAATAATTCCGATGACAGCTGTCAAAACGAACTTTTAAAAATATGATTAAATTTCTACCTGTAGGCCTACTTACATTGCCGGTAGCGTGAAAAATTTAATAAGTAACACGGAATGTATCGACTAATAACATCCTCGGCAGGTGACAAGCTTCGGCTCCGCCTCAGCTCGTATTCTCCTACCTCGGACGTTATTACGTCCTTACATTCCTTGATACTTAAATAACTATTATTGACCCGTGTCCAAAACGTCGATCATATCCACGACGGCGACGCCGACATATCTTAAGGGCCACATTGTCGATCGCATCCGCAGCGGCGACCGCCAGCGATAGCCACATTTTCGACCAATTTATAGTTTGATTTTGCGTAAATTAATCATCATCAAAACGAACAAAAAACTGTTAAAAAGGCCGCAGAAATTCATAGAGCAATCCGCAATGCGGAACAGCCCAAGGCTAAGGAGGAACTGGCACCTCCGGAAGGCTCAGCTTTTCTACCTTACAGTAAATGGATTACTGATAAGATAGGGCATGTTCTTAGAAAGTACAGCATAAAGACAGTCCTGACGACTAATGAAACTCTGGGAAACGGTTTCAGATCCGCAAAAGATCAAATATCAAATCTAAAATCAGCCGGGATCTACAACATCCCATGCTCTTGTGGTTCAAAGTAGATCGGACAAACTGGTCGTTCAATTGAGTTAAGATTGCGAGCGCACAAAGGCGATTGCAAACAGAAACGCATCACAAAATCTACAGTGGCTGAACATACTGGTTTAACTGGGCATAAGATGGACTTTGACAATGCTCGGGTACTCGCCGGGGTACCTCATTATTTCCCTCGTATCATACGTGAAGCAATTGAAATTGAGAAACAACCTAACAACATAAACAGGGAGGATGGTTTTAGACTCAGTAAAGCGTGGACTCCAGTAGTTTATCCTTTAAGGGCTCGCAAGCGTTATCGTTCTCACGGTCACGCTCCACCGGATCCGTCTTTGCCCAACGGTGACAGCCAACCAGAACCCCGCCATTCTGGCCGACTGGCTCAGAGGAGTTTAAATAGCTCCGCATATTCACTATGAAGATGCAAGCTGTAATGTCTTGCGAAACGTTAGTTTGTATGGGTTCACAAACAGCTAACAGGCATAAACCGATTAAGCATTCTTGTCTTGGAAAACAAAACACATTAAGATCAAATCCTTGTCCGCTCCAAGGTTTAAATAATCTATGCACACGGCCCTGTTTAGGCAGGCAGGGCCTACGAACAAATATTGCTCTTCTAGATCAAACGTTTGTAAAGGTAGACAAGCTTACAGGTCGGTCCTTACCTGATTATGCTGGGTGTAATTCCCAAATGACGACGCGGTCTAAGCCGAAAGTAAATTGTAATATTGACGGTATTACACATTTTAGAAAAGTGAAGTAAGTGAAATATCGTTGCCACGTTGCTTCCTATTGACTTAGTGGCGGCTCGTAAGGATGGCGACATTGGCCCCGCATTTCTTAGCGAATACACGAAGTAAACAATATTACATGTAAAATACTCAATTTAATTTAAAACGTATAATACTGTTTAAGTTTTTATTACAGAAGACCGATGTTTTATTAAACATTGTGAGATGGCGTACCTTCAGGTATGCGCGTCTCAGGCGGGCATCTTTATTTTTAAAAGAAAACCACGGCTATGTAAACAAACAAGATTAACTATATAGAAACGCTCCAACGGGGAGATTTGCACAATAATAGTGTGGGACAGAAACAGAGGAGCTTATTAATGCTGCACTTTTGCCTGGCGTGTTTGTTACATGTTTACGCTACCTTATAAAAACAACCTACCCGCGAAATGGCATAATATTACATACCAATAGCAGTCAGCTTTAATAGACAGTACCATTTGCGCTGTTGGGTTGTGATATTTACCCATAAACAGCAGCTTTAAACAAAACCTATGAACCTATTCTCATCCTATTTTACAAATAAAAAAATTCTATTTAATTAAATCTTTATTGAGTCAACTTTGCATAATACAGTATTTGACAATTAAATAGCTCAAATAATAATAATAATAATAGGAGAAACTGTGAAATTTTTATTTGTTAAATACTTTATCATGCAAAGATGACTCAATGAAGACTTAAATGCCGCTGTGATGTCAGAGATTGCTCAGATATTACTACTCTCTTTTGGTCTGTAGGGGAAACATTGCATTCAGTCGCACGTGCTTGTATATCTTCACATCGTTTCTGTCGTGTATTTTCTAAATGTTGAAGTGTTTTTTGTATATATTTGGTAAAACGAGTTGTATGAATTATATTTAAAAACTCTACGGTACAAATTCAGTGCAAAGAAGTGGCAGTCTGAAGTTTATCTAAGAAAATACAAATTTAAAAGTAAACCTGTTTTGCAATTCCAACTGAACACAACTGATTAGAGCTTATATTTTCAATTGTTAGGTCATGTTACAATGGTTATCACTGTTTAATTAACGTCTATTAACGATTTTATCAAAGTTTTACCTACTAGGAAGATGTAAAACTAATGAATACGATATATAAACTGCTATGCTGCATAGTCTGAAACTCCTTGTTTACCCTACAGACAACTGCTGACAACTGTCATTTAGTCACGTGATTTACGTGATGTATAGATATAATATTTGTTGTAATTTAACATTTTTTTAATACAAAGCAGCGCATAAATAATATTTAGCTCTTATAACATAAAACAAATAATTGTAAATTAAAAAGATAATAAAAAAAATCGTGGTAAGCAGGATTTGAACCGCTCCACTTTCGGTACCGTTCTTGTGTTGCGAACGTTTAACGGCCGATTACCAACTGCGTTATGTACACACGCCGCGGAGAAGTGTAATTTCTTAGTTATTATATATTATAAGTAATTAATTTAGGCCATAATTAAACGGCGGCTTACACAAATTTCTACCGAGTAACACAAAAATATGCGTTCCTCGTTGTTATGACGTCTAAAATTGACGGGAGCCTTCCAAGGAGATATACAACATTGGACACATTATATAAATCTGTGGATTGCATTTGGACATGCGAAGTGAGAAGATCTTTATTTTGTTTTATTTTTCTAATAATTAATTGTGGTGTATGTTTTTTCCCGCACAACGACCAGTGCTAATCATTTTAAATATTCAAGTGAAATAAAACAAAGAAAGGTGTATTGATTTAATTTATAGAACTGTTAATTAAAAGGTGTCAGTGATTTTTAGTATTAAATAAAATACTGTATAACTTCAACAATAATTATTTATTTTAATCTTATACATATTTCAACAGGTTTACATGCCATTATCAAAGATAATATTATAAGGTAAACAGTTGGTGTTGCTATAGGAACAATAGAACTTGGTGACTTGATCTTGGTTATCAGTGTTTCCTTCAGATGAAATTAATTATAATGAGAAATTTCAATTATTAAACAAGTTGCGTATAGTAATGGTTATAATACTAAACTTATTTATTGATACATTAATTAAAGAATAAGATTATAAATTAGCTATTTAAAATATTTATCCTTATACTTTATCCGATACAATTAAATACGCTTCGGTTCCATATTTTGGCGAAAAATCGGAGAAAATTGCAAAAATTCTAAAGGAAACAAAAAATGTAAAGTAATTGTTAAAACTAATAGAAACATTTTAAGTACTTAGTTTAATGCAAAAGAAAAAACAGATGATTTTCTGAAATCAGGCACTTACAAATTAAACTGCTGTGATTGTAATTTGGTTTACATAGGCCAGACAGTTAGAAATTTTAATATTGGGTCCACAGAACACGTACGTTGTTACAATCAGAACCACCCACATAAATCCAATTATGTTAAATACTTATTAGAACACAATCATTTAATGCCATTTAATAACACTATAAAATGTTTACACTTTTGTTATGATAAACGTAAATGAGATATACTGGAAGCATTTGAAATTGACAAACATTACAAAACCGTACCTCTAATGAATGAGGAAATTGATCTCTTAAATTCCCCTTATTGGATATTTTGGAATGAGAAATCCAATCATCTGCTAACACTGATAACCAAAATCAAGTCACCAAGTACTATTGTTCCTATAGCAACACCAACTGTTTACCTTTTATTATTACTGATTTATTACTTATTTGATAATGGCATGTAAACTTGTTGAAATACGTAACTATAAGATTAAAATAAATAATTATTGTTGAAGTTAGAAAATACTTTATTTGATATCAATATGAACTTCAACGAAGTAAAGCTGGAACTTATTGATAGGATTTTTTTACATGTGTGCTGCTTTCCCATAGGAAATGTTCACGAGGCGCCATTGATAATAATAATAGTCGTTCGACAGATGCACTGACGATTTTTACTAGTATTATCTACCCTAGCCCCTTTCAAACGGGATATTTTCAAGAGTTTACCGTAACAAGTACATAGTTACCTATCAAAAAACTTAACTGTGTCTAAATTGACAGATGAAGAGATAACGAAACTATTTTAATTGGTTAAAGCGATACTGTGTTTATCGGTATTATTGATTTTTATCAATGGTTTACTGTAGTATTGTAACTATTTTAAGGTGTCTGATTGGTTGAATTGCAGATAAGAAAAATAGCCATAGTAAATGTTACATTAGAACTAAAGTTTGCTAGATTTAATCTTCAAAAATGTTACCGTATTATAACATTTGCTGCTGATAACTGCATTGCAGGCCAAACTCCGCAATGGAGTGTAGTGCCTCCGACTCTACTGATAACTGTAATATTTTCAAGTAAATATGTTGACATCATATAATATTAATTATGGTAAATTAATTAAAGACTTTAATCATTGCGCTTTTAAGTGGTTTGCGATGACACCGCTATTCTGGCATCCCACATCAATCCAGAAAGTGCCTCCCGTAATCTACAAATACATCTAAATAAACTCCAATATTGGTTCAGAAGGTGGAAACTTAAAGTAAACGAGACTAAGTCTGTACACATCACCTTCACCATGAAACGAGACACATGCCCACCAGTAACGATGAATGATATACCGATACCACAAGAGAATGACACTAAATACTTAGGAATACATCTAGACAGGAGACTGACTTGGCGCAAGCATATATTTACCAAGCGCAAACAATTAGGACTAAAGTTCCGGCAGATGTATTGGTTACTCGGTAGACACTCACGACTAGAACTGAAAAGTAAACTCCTACTCTATAAGACGATACTTAAACCAATTTGGACTTACGGAATCCCGCTGTGGGGTGCAGCTAGCAGCTCTAATATAGAAATTCTGCAACGTTTCCAGAGCAAAGTGCTACGAACTATAGTGAATGCGCCGTGGTACGTGCCAAATGTAGTGATCCACAAAGATTTAAATATTCAACCAGTGCGCGAAGTGATCACGAAACTAAGCATAAAATATAGTGATAGAATACAAGTTCATCCCAATGAACTGACGACCAATTTATTTGAAGAAGGAAACAGAAGATTGAAAAGATTTAAAACATCAGACTTATCAACTAGGTTTGCATAAGTAATTAAAGTTTTGCTCACATTAAGTAACTATCATTGAGGTAGTTTAATGTTTATAGAGAGTATTCAATGGAATATCTCTCTTCATGACATTGTACATAGACATAGTAATACTTAAACACAACATGTATTTAATACCCACCGAAACTGGGTAGATTGTACGAATATTGGAGTTAATAAAAAAAAAAAAAAAAAAAAAAAAGTGGTTTGCTACAATTACATGAGAGTAGCAGAAGGATGTTATATTTCACCTGCAACTATTACAACTTTACTATTAATCTTGTTTATTTTTTTAAAAAACTTGGAAAATGTAAATGGCCGACCATAAGCGTCAGTTACAATTTACATTGTTCTAGAAAGTAGTAAACATATGTAATTTTCAAACGGTTTGACAGAAAAGGATATATGTAGTCAGTGGGACGATGTTAAAAATACAGCTAAATTACATACGTGGGTGTCACAAACCTAAATTCCCAGAACTGGAGGAGGTGTCTCCAACAATTCATTCTGTATATTGATGTGTGTAAAAGTACTACGTGGATACGCAACATGTTTAATTGAAATGTTCTTCTCTTTGTTTAATGTTTGTGTGTTTCTGTCGTGTTGTAGCGACAACGTGACAGTTAAATTCTTATTAAATACCGTATGAAAAGTTTCTCTTTCTCTCTTTTTAATGAAGATGTTGATATTTAGAAAAAAACGGATAATATTTTTAACTAAAATATCCAAATTTTTTTCTTGTGGTAATTTCTAATCAAAATGAAGGTAAATACTATTTAACATAATTATTAGTCAATTTATGAATAATGTTTTTTACTGCAAAATTCCAATTGAAATATGTGATAATAACGCAGCAAGATCGAGTATAAAAACCATAATAATGGGTTTTACCTGACACAAATTTTTGAAATTGTTAATTATTTTGGTTTTAAAATTTCTATTAATACATGCGGAAACGCGAACAAAGTTGAATTCCGGGACTTTCGCACTTCTGTCTCTTGGTAGGTATATAAACAGATTATGATTCACATGTAGGGTACGATGTAATTCAAAGAAAAAGAAACATTGCAGACGAACGATCGCCAGGCTGGCTGGACGCACAACAAATTCTCGGTATTTTGGATTTAGCATTGAATCACATTATGCTACTCGAATACAACATGGTAAATGCATAAATATTTCGCAATTGACTGTTTGTATAACTGCCTGTGTAAACAACAACTGAGTGGTTATTAAATTAATGAATGACACGAGTATAGTTGTTTTGATCAACACTAGATACATAATGCACGCCGTATAAGGCACATTCATTATCTAGAAACTTAAGTCATTTTTAAAGATACTTAAAATTTATGTAATACATGTAAACACATTAATGATTTTGGAAAACATATTTGTATTTGAAACTCTTTCGCTATGGTTCTAGATAACATTTATGTAGTGTATACTTTTCAAAATAAATTAAATTAGATTCGCAGATGGGTGATTTCTGATTTATTACAACGTTAATTAATTTCAGTTTCAGATTTCAACTTTTTAGTATTAAGCGCATTTAAAACAATGTTTATTTAATTACAATGATGTTAATTTTAACAGTCATTCGAGTGTTTGATTTGAAAACGAAATTTTTTTAATTAAATGGTATTAAAATTATAACGTAACACCCACTTTCATAGATTTTCTCGGTATATGTAGAAATTCAAAAATATCACCTCGACAAGAATAGATATGTTTTCGTGAGAAAACTACGTAATTTCTAAAACGAAGTAGATTTACTAAATTAAGAATAGATATCTGCAATAAAATGCTTTTTATTAAGTTTATAATTACCAAATGTGTTCATTACGATTTATGTCAATATTTTTGAAATGTTTATTTTAATTGTACTACTGTAATTACTTGAATTTTTTTTATTTTTAGATTTCATGAAAATCAGTGTGATTGTCCAAACCACAAAGGGCCGTAAAATCCTGCAGTGGAAAGAATGGCTTAGAAACTGAATTTTGAAGTAGTGCATCTATGATATCTCTACGGTAAACTGCAAAACTGGAAAGGACTTGCCGATTTCCAGGAATGACTGCAAATATTTATTTAATTTTTCCCACGGCGTGTACTAAATGATTTATTTATTGCACATTTTACTGTCTTACTGTGCCACACATTGTAAACACAGTCAAAATCAATGGCGTTTCGTGGGTTCAACATTTGAGTAGGTAATGGCAAAAATAAATTAACATTAAGACTAAAATAAGGCGAAACAGGTCGCTGGTACTTTCCCATACTTTCTACGTTTTAAATATTCTCGCGTCAAGAAGTGATTGAAATTTACATCTAGTCATCTCCAGTCGGTACAAACCGTCCGCTCCAGACCCAATGCGTTGGTACGTACGCTCGCCGAATACGTAAACGCGATAGGTAATGCGCTTACGACCTCGAATCAAAAATGGTTATAACAACTTTATGTATAGAGTTATCAAACATACGCAAAGAATAAAACAAATTCTTTTATTGGAACTAATTGATAGCCGTAGTTATCATCACGCAGCTTTCCGAAAATGCGTTGTTGAAACCAAAAAGTAAAACTGCAAATTTACAAACTACGTATGAAATAAATAAACACACAATAGCTGTACTACTAACTGCCTGCCGCTGACCGGCGCAAAAATAGTAAAAATTTCAGAGGCCGTACCTTTGCCGTGCTTATTGCGTTCTGAAATCCTTACTATTTTTTTGCATCTGTTTATCTGATCATTGCATTATTCGTATCAATGTGCATGCAAACGTATTAAGAATAATAGATTGGTTGGGTGTATCGTTGCTGGAATCATTCGGCTCCATAAGCTCGGCTTTCGCGTAGGTATGCCAAACTGTGTTTAAAAGCAACGGTATATTAATTTGGCGCCTAATACATTTTTGCAAACGCGGTGGTGTAGGCACTGTCTACCCTGTCTAATAGGACGGACCGCCACTGGTAAAAACGTGCAATAAATAAATCACTTTGGTCTGCTGTTTCATCAAGACAAGAAATCTAAGATGGTTATTTCTTGGCTTGTCTTGATGATGAAAACAAGTATTTTATTGCTTCTGATTTTGCTTACTTCTTAGTTATTTCTTGATAGTTTATTTCTCGGCTTGAATATTGAAATTTCTTGACTCTTGGGGATTCCCTGATCTAACTAACTATTACTGTATATCACGACGAGAATATTAACCAGGAAGAAAAAAATATGTCTTCTACAACCAGTGTTGCCAACCCTACTGATTTTTCGGAAGTTCTACCGATTTCCAGTCGGTTTTACCGATTTACCGATTAATGATTCATAACTACAGAATTTTCCCTAACCTGTCAGAGCCACTAAAATTTCAACCGACTTTAAAAATGTCAAATTAAAAAATTCATTCGGAAAATTTACAAGGTAAAATTATGCTATTTTAACAACTTTAGAATTTTTAATTAGAAATTTTAGGTAAGTAGTAGGGTTTGCCGTATTTTAGTAGGTAGGTTCCGACTGCGGCTGCCGTTACTTGAGAGTGATGCTGATACAGACGAGAAATACGTACTATGAATAAATATAGGTAAAGGTCGTTGTCGCGTGCGTGCATGTTTGTGTAGCTCTGTAGCTACAATCAGATTCTAACACAAACAGCAGCTATATGCATATATTAATAACAAAAAAAATTGTCCTATCTAGGGTTGGAACCCGGGACTTCTGCATAGAAATCATCATCCTGAACCGCGTCGCTACAAAGTCATTAAAATGTGCTGCTCTTACTCTGTGATTAAAAGGACACATTTTTAATTTATGAATATTTATTTCAATTTTCGCTTAATTTTAAACGAAAATAATATTTCTTGTTGACTAAACGGCACTAATAACAGCTATTAACAATAATACAGTTTTGTTTCAAACTTGAAATATAATCTACCACGACTCTGCTTCTTGGATAAAAGAGATTGATGAATACTATACAACTAAAAAAGCAGAAGAAAACGAAAGTATTTTTTTAGTGTTATAGCAACATCGGTCCCTGCAGAAAAATTCTTGAAAGCGGCTTTAGTGATTAGGAAACATAGAAATAGAGTTACTATACCGGGTGGGGCAATAGTGCGTGGGAGTTCGATAGCTCGTACACCGTAGCAGATCAAAAAATCTTTCTAATGCAGATGTAAACTGTGGGTAAATGCGCATACATAGAAATTATTTTCAAATATACAGGTGTTACAAAAAAGTGTTTACGGTAATTTTTTTAAATGGAATGCCTTGAATATTTTTGCATATTTAACACTTCTCTTGGGATGTTTATTCATATCTCAAATATTAGCGCCATCCGGTTTAAAAGTAATAATATTTTTTTCTAAAAAATTGATTTTTACATTACCCCACTTAACAATTCACCACTTCCGCGGCCGCAGCTTTGAAGACGAAATTAAGTAAGGGCCTTATTGTAGGAGGTTGTAGGGTGCTCTTGTTTAAATATCGTAGAGCCACCATGTACAGGGTGTTCAAAATTAATTTTCAAATTTTGAGAACTTCAAAGTTATTATTCTCAACTTTTTCAAATGGAAACCCTGTATATTGTTTAACGATGTTATGTAGAATTAAATAGCGAACATTTTTTGTATGTACATCCTTATGGCTATTTGTAACTACGTTTGATTTATTGAGCAAAAAGTACAAAATTCAACAATACCTATATATAATCTACACGTAGTTTATTGTGTTTGCATTCATGGCTTAATAACGATATAGTTACGTATTTACTGTATTATTTTAGTTATCAGTATTATATTATTTAATCTTATATACTTTGTAGTACTTTATTATTAAATCCAAAATAAAATTAATTTAAAACATAATGCTAATTACTCTTTACTAAAGCATGCAGAACTTATTTAAAAAAATACTTATTCATACGTGGGCGAGATTATAAAAGTGTAGGTATATGTAAGTATTCACTAATAAATACAAAGCAAAAAATCATGATTATTTGACAAGAAAGCTTGTGTTCTTGTTATTTCGGATTTTTTATGTCTTTTTTTTATATATAATAAGATTTAGGCATAGTCTCTTCATCGAACTGCTGCAATACCATAATTGGTCCCAAAGAGTCAACTCGTTTCTTGTAGTGAAACTTCTTTGCTGACAGGAGTAACCACGCGAATGCTAGAACGAAAGTGAGGTCGCCTAGATGCAAATTGAAGCGATCAATGTTTAGTTGTGCCATCACAGACACACATCTCCAAAACGAGTGTATTTTGTGGCTTTGCTTATCATGCGAGAGATAGTATAGTATATAGTATAGTATAGCATAGTATATTTGTGAAAGATTGAATTACTTTCGAACTGTGTTTCTTTTCTACAAAAACAAAGAAAATGTTATTTTAAGTTTAAATATTGACATTTGAAACATTAACAACGTTTGTATATAAAAATATGGTAGAAATTAATGAAATTTCCATGTAAATTTGACGGCAAAAGTCACTTTTTTCATAAACTTTTTTTGTGCGTAGAACCAGATCATACCGACATATTCTTGTTAAGTACGTCATTTGCTATAGAAAATGGCCATTCACGACCTTTTTGAAGGGTATCGAACTTTTTCAATGTCTGTCTATGATCTCATTTTAATAACATTAGTAATATGACTTTTTGGTTTCAATGCAGTGAAATTTTTGCTAACATATGCATGCAGCGAACAAAATTAACAATACGTTTTAAGAAATATTTTATATACATATATAGGTATGATATTGTTACGAATCAAAATTAGATATTCAATATTATTAAATAATTAAATACTTAAAATTAAATATTCAAAAATCTGTTAATAGAATTCTATTATTAATTAATAATTAGGTCTTGCTGAATACCAGATTTGAAACTAAAACCGTATTTGTTTTCTGTTAAATCACAGACTTCAAGGGGGGACACTTTAAGAAGTTTCAGTGCTTGGCACACTTTTTTTTTGTAATGAAACATTTTAAAAATAGTAGCGGCCGCTATTTAGAAGTTAGGAGGTTCGTGAGTGAAAAAAGCATTACATTTGCTCTAAGATTCCATTTTCAGATTTCAAAAAAAAAGTCTTCAGCTTCCGATTTTGGATTTTCTAAAAGTTTTTCTCGGTGAAATTTTAATATACCCCAACATTCCGAAGCAATCGAAATCGGCCCATCAGTTCGGGAGATAGGAACAACACACATGTTTTTAAAATCACATTTTTGAGTTCATGAAGGTCCAAATCATGTATTTGCGTTAAAATTTCAAATTTGAAAATTTCTAGAGAATCAGGAAAGTAAAAAGAATCGTTTTATAATACTTTATAGATATTAAACTAAACGTTTGGTTAGATATAGAAACCTGACATAATAGAACTGAAAATAGTTAATATTTGCTAATGACTGGTAATTCGTATAAAGAAAGTTTAATTGGGGAGATCGAGTATACAAAAACTAAAATGTGTTTTAAAAAATATCTTAATTCAACAATTAAACTATATCGTCACAACGATATATTTACTTCATTGGCTGTTATGTCAGAATTACAATGTTCAAATAGAAAAAAACATTGCGCTGAAAGACAAGTTCGACATAAGCATAATATTTAAAAAAATTGTCCACCTTTTAAAAAAGGTTTGAAATTTTGGCAAAGTTATATTCATTTGTGTACGTTATCGGCAGCGTGATAGTGTACACATTTTGCAGATTATTATAGGCAGTTTGAAAAATCTCCATATCAATGATTATTTTAATAACTTAGCTGGTGAATTATGATTCCTAAAGATTTTTAGTAGGGTATGAATGTATGAAAAAAAAGGTTTTTGTAGTTTAAATCAATTTTTTTATTTAAATAAATTTGTATAATTTATAGTTAGAATTCACTATCTGTAATTTATTTAAATTGTTTTGGTACGACATTGATTTAAATGTTAATTATAAAATTCAAAGATTTTAAATTAACACGTCACTGCTGCATTTTAAACTTTAAAGGGCTAATGCATAAACGGATTACGATAGCAATGTAAAGTTGAAAATTCAAAAAGGAAGGTTCGCACGTTTTAAATCATGATGTAAATCTGGGCGTGTTCTATTATTTTATTTATAAGTTCGAGCTTTACTTTGTTCAAGTTCATTTTAATTTATTGTACATAAAACAATTCTTAACTTAACAGGTCTTTATTTTAGCTTTATACTTATTTCGACGTGATGACATTTTCAGAGGCATGATTAAATGTAAACAGCTGGGGTTGCTATAGGAACAAAAGATCTTCATAACTACATCTTGGTTTTCTCTATCTGCGTTCAGATCACTTGATTTCTCAATCCAAAACGTTTAATAATGGTGAATTAAAGAAATCAATTTGCTCTTTTATGAAAGGTACAGATTTTAAATGGTTGTGAATTTTAAATGCTTCTAGTACATCCAACTTACGTTTATCATCACACAATGTAAAAATTTTATAGTGTTATTAGATGTCATTAAATAATTGTGTTCTAATAAGTGTTTAGAATAATTGGATTTATGTGAGTGTTTGTATTTGTGTTTCTTGTACCCAATATCAAAGTTTCTAATTGTTTGTCCTATATAAACCAAATTACTATTTAAATGCTTGATTTTAGTAAATTGTCCGTTTTTTCTCTAGCATTACACAAAGTGTTTAAAATGCTTTTTGTTGTTCTAAAAGTTATTTTACTTTTATTTGTTTTGTTTATAATTATGGCAATTTTTCTGATTTATTGCCAAAATATGGAATTGTCGCGTATTTTATTTTTCATGATGAAGTAGTTAGATACATCTCCTGAGTAGTTAATGTATAATCTTTCTCTTCAATTAGTGTATCAATAAGTTCATTATTATAACCATTATTGTATGCAATTTGTTTAATACCTGAGTTGATTCAATTATTTGAACTTTGCATTAATCAAAATAATTTTCCTTTAATAATAAAATTTATTTCCATAAAGATAGTTTACCCATGGGAAGTCCAATTTTACTTCTTTTAGCTAATATATTTATGGAAAATCTAGAAGATCAAATATTCGAATCAAACCATTCTAAGAAAGTTATATTTTGGTTTCGTTATGTTGATGACATTTTAGCGTGTTTTGATAGTTCATTGGAGTTAATCAATTAATCTTTAATTTTTATTAACAGCTTGCATCCAAAAATAACATTCACACTAGAAACTGAACAAAATAAGTCTATTAACTTTTTTAATTTAAACATCAAAATTCATTCAAATAATAAACTTGAATATTCTGATTTCTGTTTATAGAAAACCTACACAAACAGACATTACAGTACCACACGATTGCAAATTGCATGTAATAATGTTTATAATACTCAACTTATTAATACACTAATTAAAGAGAAAAATTATAAATTAGCTATTTAAAAAATTTAACCCACTACTTCATCAGATGAAATGAAATACCCGTCAATTCCATATTTTGGCAATAAATCAGAAAAAAATAGCGAACATTATACAAATAAATGTAAAATAACTTTTAAAACAACAAAAAACATTTAAGCGCTTTGTTTAATGCTAAAGAAAAAACAGAGAATTTACTCAAATCAGGCATTTACAAAGTAAATTGCTCGTACTGTAATTCGGTTTATATAGGACAAACAATTAGAAACTTTAATATAAGGTACAAGGAACACGTACGTTGTTACAAATATAAACACCCACATAAATCAAATTATGCTAAACACTTATTAGAATATAATCATTCAATGACATCTAATAACATTATAAAAAGTTTACATTTTCGTGATGATAAACGTAAGTTGGATATACTAGAAGCATTTGAAATTCACAAACATTTAAAATCTGCACTTTTAATGAATGAGCAAATTGATCTCTCAAATTCACCATTATTTGGCGTTTTTGAATGAGACATCAAGTCATCTGGACGCAGATATAGAAAACCAAGATCAGGTTATGAAGATTTTTGTTCCTACAGCAACAACAACACTTTACTTTTAATCTTGTTTCTGAAAATGACATGTTAACATGTGGAAATACGTATTAGGGTAAAATAAAAACATATTGTAGTTAATTTATTATTATTGTAATTATTATTGTAATTCACGATTTAAAACATTTTACAATAAAACACGCATTTTAATTGGTTTCTCGTTTTTCAAACGTTTGCCGCTAAATTATTCTAAAAAACATTATTTAGTTAGTCTTTATAGAATTATTCAGTAGTGTAGCCAGTGTTTTCATACAGCAGGCGCTCAGCATAAAAACAATAGAATGCACACTAACTAAAAGACAAAAACTATGCGATAGCTGAACTCTTCTGTTGCAATTACTTGAAAAATTGTCAATAATGCAATCAATACACAACGATTTTGCTTCTTCGTACTGAAAAATTAGGGCTAGCGACGCAGGTGCATAAACTGCATTGCCACGGAACACCGTTTCACTTTTTATGAAACATTTACAGACGCCAAAAAATATTTTTTGGTCATGGGAAATAAAAGCTTTTACACATTTACACCAAAGGTATTTTTTGACGTCACACATTAATAAAATAGTTATTTGTGCAACTAGTGCGCGAAATGATAGTTAAACGCACGAGAATGAAAGTTTTTGAAAAACTCATTGGAGCGCGGTAATCGCATTTCTCGCACGAGCTGCACGCAATATTTTTTTTACAACTGTACATAATAATGTATAAGATAAAAGAAATTGAGGTAAAATCGTTTTATTTTAATTGCAAAAAAAATTGAATTGTTGACGTTAAAAAAGTTAGTAGGTACTTTATTACGCTACTAAGGGCAACGTTGAAAAGCAGTTAAAAAAACGGATTTTAACAAACAAAAACTGCGATGAAAAAGGTACTTTTTTGACAGTTGCAGAAAAGCAACATTTTGTAACGTCAATAAATAATATTTGACGCTGTTGGTATTTTGACGTCAAAATATCACTTTCAAACGTCAACTGTTATTTTTTTACGTCAAAATTTTATTCTATGGCAATAAAATAAAAATTGATCTGGAAATCATTTGTTAACGCAAGAAAAAAACAGTTTTTTTTATTAATTTAAAGAAAATTGAAGGAAAAAAACAATTTACGATGTGTTAAAATCAATTTGTGACGTCAGATATTATTTAGCGACGAAAATGTAATTAAGTTTTTCAAAATTCTGGATAAAAGTAAAACGGCTCTCCATACATTGCAGTGCATAAAACGGGCCAGCCGGTGGTCTAGTGGTTAGAGTCCCAACGGCAGTAGGTTCGAATCCTCTGCCCGTCGGAAATATTTCTGAATGAGTTGAACTCGGCGTGTCCATGGACGGTGTGTGTGGTGAGTATGTTGGGTTGCATGTCTTTTTGGGGTGGGGCATGTTAGACCGGTGAATAGCGTTAAGTGCGCTGGGCCCGGGTAAGAGGGTGGGATGGGAATCTGAGTCGTGCTCACGCACGACCTCATGATTCTTTAAAAAAAAAGTGCATAAAACATGAGTGAATTGATTCATGATGCACACCAAATATTACGTATTTTGATTTTGCAATATTATCTGATTTATCGAAACGATATTGCAAGTGTTTTGCACTTACTACTGCTTGAAATACAGTATGTTTACAAAGTAACTCCCCCCTCCCTCTAACTTTTGAACGTTTTTATATTTCGGCACAACATTTTGTATACTCTAATGGGAGGTTAAATATTACTTTTTAGCGTACATTTAAATTTGTATCTTGGATAACAGCGGCTAGGTGCCATTTGGAAAAAAAATTAAAAAGCAAGAGGGGTCGAGTAACACCTCATTTAAAAGGTCTATTATATCTGCGTCTAATTCCAATGTTTTAGAAAAAAAATATTCATCTAGAACAAAATGGCAAAAGTAATTGAAATTAAAAAAGTTTATTTGAAAACTAAAAATTTAAACAAAGAAAAATTAAATCAAGCGTTCGAACTGTTCACTATTGACTTCTTGGCACATGAAAAGTTTGTTATGAATTTTCTCCCTTACGTTTCCATCAGTTTCCACGGCGATATTTCTAAAAACTTCCCGCTGCTTCAGCTAGAAATTGTAAATATCCTTAAAGAAAAAATTCTAAGGGTGTAAAGTGCCGGCCATTCCACGGAACTCTTCCTACCAATCTATCTTCATGGAAAATGTTCGTTGGGGAAGTCAGTGCCGCGTCCTGTTGGAACATAATTTTCAAAGGTGTTTACAGCTACCTGAATTAAAACTAGCTTCTCAAAGACAGCAAACAGCAAGCAAAAAATGAAATAATAGCCTACTAGATTAAAAACCAAAATGATTATGAATTAAAATATTCCGTTACTTAGTTTAAAAGCCGCCATTTTGTTTCGGGTAAATATTTCTTCTTCAAACTTTAGGACCAGGCGCAGCATTAAAAGACCTTTAAATGAGATGTCACTCGACCCTCCTTGCTATTTAATTTTTTTTAAATAGTTGCTATTAGCCGTCTGGCTACGCCCCTGGAATAATTTAAACTATAATTATTTAAAAATAACTCAATTTTAATTAAATTGCTATGTTTTTGTCTAAGTATGTAGAAATTTTTCATCAATTTTTTTACTGCACACTTTTTCTTTTAATCAAACAAAAAATGCTTTTTCGTTATTTTGGCACCCTAGATTTAGGGAAAAAGATTTAAAAACATCTTTAGTTCGTAATTTCTCAATTAAAGGCAATTTTAATAATGATGCATATATCTGTGCTGCAGTGAAAGTTTATAAGTTGTTGCAGATGTGCTACATTGTAGTTTGCATATGTTTATTTAGAAAATTATATATTACGTATAATGGAACAATGTGTAACAATTTTTATTTTTATGCAAACAAAAGGCAGCTTTGCATTTTCCACGGTTCATACGGGTGAATCTTTTACACCTGGGGACTTCTTTCATTTTTGTTCGGGATCTAGTGGTGATTGTTGCTGAGCTACAATTACATCTGACTAGCTATTCAAAAATAATTGGTAAATTTTTATTATCAAAGGCATCGTCAAGAGTATCTTCAAAATTATGTGTTTCTATGTACTTTCAGGATATCACGATTATTGTTATTTTCAATACGTTCTTCAAAAATTGATCAACATAAATTGTTACTTCTGGTATATATATAATCTTCCTCGTCTTCATCATTTGAATGTAAATCTAAACCATCTTCATTAATAAAACTCAAATTTGCTATAAGACTTTGTAATTCTGTCTCACTTACTTTCCCATACCATTCGGTATAGGAAACAATTGGGTTCTGTGGGTTCAAAATTAGCGTAGGCTAAGATTAAGATTAAACAACTAAAATATGCTTTATTTCAAAATTCGCTATTCTTGTCAAATATCAACAAACAACAAAACATGTATTTGTCTTTCAAAAGTTGGTCCACCGTCCACGAGGTTTTCCATCTTCGCTGCAAACGTGCAAACTACGTATGAAATACATAACAACTTGTTGGGTGTCATATAACCTATTCTGGACGCTGCACCTGATTGCGGCTTACTGATATACAAGTACTATAGCAGTGTTGCCAAGCCAAAAATGTAAATATCTCATATCAGATAAAAAATTCTATTTTACCATGTTTTTTTCAATAAAGTTCCCCACCCCTTGCATTAAAATATTAACACTACAAAAAAAATAAATTGCTTTATTAAAAGCGCGAGTTTCATTAGAGTTATTTGTACCATAATTTATTTCTTCTGATTAAGTATCGCACAAATAATAGGTACGTTGGTAAACGATTATTGTTATGGTAAGGACTTATGCCTCAAGAAGACCCAAAAGTCAAGAATTCATAAAAATCTACAGATTCAGCTACTCACGACTGTTATAATACGTTCGGCGTGTTATTATCTGGAGAATTATCGACTTTTAATAGTATTAAAATAATACTGGATTCGCCAGTGGCGGAATACGGTCATTGTAGGCTGCAGGCGCAAAAGGATCAAGAACCTCTATGTATGGGGCCTGTTCATATCGGCCAGTGTTCATATCGGCCAAAAGCAGTTTTTGTTCACATCGGCCAATTTTACGTGATCACAACGGCCAACATGTTCAGATCGGCCAACAGCACTTTATGTTCATATCGGCCAACTTGTTCATATCGGCCACTTTTAGTTTTGATCATATCGGCCAACTTGATCATATCGGCCAACGACGCCGTTAAACGTAAGAAACACCGATAGTGGCCGAATCGTAACTTTTACGCAAGGACAACCGACGCCTTATACTTTTTCAGAACGCCCATTACTTAATCATATCGGCCACTTTTAGTTTTGATGATATCGGCCAAAAGTAGTTTTGATCATATCGGCCAACTTGTTCATATCGGCCTTTTTTAGTTTTGATCATATCGGCCAACTTGTTTACAACGGCCAGTTTAATTTTTAATCATAACGGCCAAATACAAAGTATATCATTTATTTTGTTAAATGTGGATTTGTGGTACAAAATGCAGTACGAAATGCGCGAAAAATACTTCATGGTGGCGATATACTTCAATCGTAATTTTAGTAGTACTTCTTTTTTTTAAATTAAGAAATATATATTTTTAAAGCGGGTCATGATTTATTGAGAATCACTTACAATTGATTAGAAATTGTAAAACAAATGCCATTTGCCTTTATATGTGCACCACAATCGAATTACTCTTACCGAACTTATAAAACATTAATTGAAAACGTGATTTTTTTAAATAAACGATTAGTTGCAATAGACAGTTGAATGCTACAATAAAATTGATTTTAAATGCGGGGGGAGAGGGCAGCTTTGAATGGCCCCAAGATCCCCCATGTATCTTACACAGGGTGCCCCAATAGTGTGAAATTCCTCTATATCTACTCTACTATTCGTTATAGAAGAAAACAGTAAACATAAAAGTTGTTTGTTTTCGCAAGATGCACAATCTAAAATTAGTTAGACCTATACAGGGTGTTTCGTTTTTCCTGAACAAAAGCAAACTTTGCTATTTTAAATAGAACACCCTATATATGCTGACATAATCTGCGAAGTTCGTAATTTTTTGCTTTTATGTTTTACGCTTGCGATCAGTGGGTCATGGGGGCCAGCTGGTAAGTGGTCCTTTTCGTGCATCACGCACATTGTTAGCAAAGTGTGGCGGTGCTCCATCCTGTTCACGAACGCAAACTTCCAATATGATCAAAACTAAAAGTTGGCCGATATGATCAAAACTACTTTTGGCCGATATGATCAAAAATGAAAGTGGCCGATATGATTAAGTAATGGGCGTTCTGAACAAGTATAAGGCGTCGGTCGTCCTTGCGTAGAAGTTACAATTCGGCTACTATCGGTGTTTCTTACGTTTAACGGCGTCGTTGGCCGATATGATCAAGTTGGCCGATATGAACATAAAGTGCTGTTGGCCGATCTGAACATTTTGGCCGTTGTAATCACGTAAAATTGGCCGATATGAACATTGGCCGATATGAATATGACCCCTATGTTATTGCGCGACGGGGCCTACTAAAAATTAAAAATGGACAAATAGACTGATGGTATGCAGCACTGCAATGTCTCAGCAATAGTCTTCGTGCACCCCTCCAAACTTCCACGTGCATTATAAGTGTAGCGAGCTCTGACCGGATCTTTAACACTGTGTACTGGGCAAAGCTCTCTTGTTTGCGTAGACCGCAGACGTATGCCGCTACTCATTACAAACAGTAAGTTATGATTTGTTGTAAGTAACTAACAATAAAAATTTTAAAAATGGAAAATGAGTTCTTGATTTATTTGTTTTAAGGCCCCTGCAAAGCTCAGGCATGATAGTTTGTAGACCTTCAGATAGCTTTTATTGTAAATGACCCACTGAGATTTCCATCGCAGTAGTCGAAATAGTTGGCAGATTAAATGGCGCTATTTGTGAAATAATTAAATTATTACATTATGATAAACACATTTTTGAAATTTTCATTGTGAATTATGAAAAGTAAATTTTTTAAGTGTTTTTAATGATTGAAAAATCACCAGATTTTTGCGTTTTTGCAAAAAATTTTACCATTCAGCAGACCATTTTTCAAAATCATCAGATCTGGTGATTTTGCGCCAGATCTGGCAATACTGAACTACAAGAACAGGTGCTCTTAGCCGCCTATTTGATATTTGCTGAATCCTGCAGAGTTATTAAGAATAACATATTGGTTGATTGTTTCGTAGCTGGGAATCACTGGGAAGCAAAGTCGTTCACCTTCCCGTCTGCAAAAGAGTGATTAAAGGCAACGGTCTATTTATTTAGCGCTCAATTTTTACTGTTACGCAGTGGTGTTCAAATGTAAAAACTGTATGTAAAATTAATTTTTTTAATTCTTCGAATTAGAATTTTTTATTTGAAAAATAATAGGTAGGCACTGCCTACCTTGCCTAACAGGGCGGACCGCCACTGATAGGGAAGTCTCGATTTCATGAATTTTTTCGAAATTTAGATTTTAACGATTTTTAATTTAATTTTTTTTTAAATGTCTATCTGTGGGTAGGTGGATGTGTGTCTGTGACGTCTCTAAAGGTGAAAGTACTGAACCGATTTGATGAAATTTCAAGTGCAGAGGTATATCGAAATATTTAGTTCTAGGCGAGCTTTTCAAAAAAATTCGAAGCTGGAAGCGGAAGTTAGACATGTTGTTTGGTAGCATTCCGCTACTGTAGAAAATGTAAATTCCAAACATTATCATTTTAAAAATAATATTTCTTCAAAACTGGCTGTACGTTTATTTTTAAACTTTCTGATGTTACAGAGGCGAACATGGACTACATTTCGTTTTTTTGCTGAATACCATAATTCCACTGTGACACCTTCTATGAATTTTTGAAGATTTAAATTTGTACTCTTTTAATGAGTATCTGCATATAAAATACTTAATTACTTTAACAATATCTATTTATTTTAACCTTATACGTATTTCGGCATGTTTACATGCCATTGTAAAAGGTTATATTAGGAAGTAAACAGTTAGTGTTGTTATAGCAATAGAACTTGGTGACTTGATCTGGGTAATCGTCTGCAGATGACTTGATTTCTTATTCCAAAATGTCCAGTAGAGGAGAATTTAAGAGATCAATTTGCTCATTCATTAACGGTACAGTTTTTAAATGTTTGTGAATTTCAAAAGCTTTTTAGTATTTCTAATTTACGTTTATCATCACAAAAGTGTAAACATTTTATGGTGTTATTAGATGTCATTGAATGATTGTGTTCTAGTAAGTGTTTAGCGTAATTGGATTTATGTGGGTATTCGGATAAATTTTTTGAATGGCTAATTTATAATCTGTTTCTTTAATTAATGTATCAATAAGTTTAGTATTATAACCATTACTGTATGCAATTTGTTTAATAATTGAAATTTTTCTATTATAATTAATTTCATCTAAAGGGACCGTCAAAGCGCTATGTATCAGGGACCTGTATGCTGCTAATTTATGTGTTTTATGATGACAAGAATCGTGTGGTATTGTAATGTCTGTTTGTGTAGGTTTTCTATAAACTGAGTACTCAAATTTATTAGTTGAATTAATTTTTATGTTTAAATCTAAAAGTTAATGGACTTATTTTGTTCAGTTTCTAGTGTAAATTTTATGTTTGGGTGCAAGCTGTTAATAAAAATTAAAAATTCATTAATTAAATCAAATGAACTATTAAAACATGCTAAAATGTCATCAACATAACGAAACCAAAATATAACTTTCTCAGATTGATTTGATTCGAATATTTGATCTTTTAGATTTTCCATAAATATGTTAGCTAAAAGAGGTGAAATTGGACTTCCCATGGGTAAACCATCTTTTTGGAAATAAATTTTATTATTAAAAGTAAAATAATTTTATTTATTTATTCTTAAATTTTATATTTGGTGGGGCTACACGTTTCACCCTTCCTATTTTTTGACTAACGAATTTAGAATTTGTTGGCTACTGTAGAAAATGCAAAATGTTATTATCCCAGAGAAGGCCAGCGTCATTATTGCTGGCGTCATAAATTGAAAGCTGTAATAGTTGAAGCATGGATGCATTGGAGGATTGCCTATATAGCGTGTTTTCTTAACGGACCGGACGGTGTAATGTACAATGTTATAATTAAAAATGTACACTTTTGTAATAATGGTAAGTATTAATATCGACTACTTAGTATGGGAAACTCTACTCGAAGTTAACACTTCAGCTTTTTTTGAAATCATATGCAACAACAAAATATAAATGTGAACATGAACACTGTAGCATATTTGCAACATAATTTTTAAACTAGCAGTACATTTTAGTTTACTACAAAAAGCCCTTGTAAAATAAAATTCAGTGATACTGCATATTTCTATTTGAATGCTCAGCATTGTTTAGCAATTATTTATCATACCTTCGCAGAAAAACAAATGCACTACACAGCTGATAACTATTCTTGGCACCCGGCATGCGGTTATTGACGAAAGATTTCTCTCCAAAATCAGTACCAACCTTATTGTATACTGCAATAAAGTTGAGAACAAAATGTAGCAGATATGCATTATTGTGGATTATTCATAGGAAGTTTTTTAATATTTTCAAGCAAGTGCAAGAAATGTGTAGCATATCTGCAACACCATGAAGAGTTAGGTAATATTGATTATAGGTATATAAAATACTTAATTACTTGAACAATATTTATTTATTTTAACCGTATACGTATTTCGGCATGTTTACATGCCATTGTCAAAGGTTATATTAGAAAGTAAACAGTTAGGTTATAGCAATAGAACTTGGTGACTTGATCTCAGATGACTTGATTGCTTATTCAAAAATATTTAATAGAAGAGAATTTAAGAAATCAATTTGTTTATTCATTACCGGTAAAGTTTTTAAATGTTTGTGAATTTCAAAAGCTTCTAGTATATCTAACTTACGTTTATCATCACAAAAGTGTAAACATTTTATAGTGTTATTTGATGTCATTGAATGATTGTGTTCTAGTAAGTGTTTAGCGTAATTGGACTTATGTGGGTGTTTGTATTTGTAACAACGTACATGTTCTTTATACCTAATATTAAAATTTCTAATTGTCTGGCCTGTATAAACCGAATTACAATGCGAACAATTTAATGTGTAAATGCCTGATTTTAGCAAATCATCTGTTTTTGATTTTGCATTAAACAAAGTGTTTAAGACGTTTCTAGTTGTTTTAAAGCTTACTTTATATTTATTTGTTTTGTTTATAATTTTAGCAATTTTTTCGGATTTTTAATAATTAAAATTTCTCTGTTTCATCTAAAGGGACCGTCAACGCTCTATGTATCAGGGACCTGTATTTATAAATAAAGTAGCTAATAGTGTTGGTGTTTTTTTTAACAAAACTTGATTGAAAATATAGGGAACATTGCAAGGCTGAAACAATATTTTAAATTTTAACTAATATAAGGTTCACATTTTTAATTTAAAAGCAAAGTTAAAATAGAAAGTTATGAATTCATTCAGATTATAGAAATTTCGATATTAACGGAAATACACGTTTTGCGGTTCAAGGAATCCAAAAAAGTGGTTTTTATAAAATGTAGGTGAATAGGCGGATATGTGGGTGCGTTCGTTTCCCTATATTTCCGTAACCCCTTGACCGATATTTATCAAATTTGATGTGTGGAAGTCTTTTACTATAGCAGGTAACTTTTTAACCGGAACCAAAAATTAAAATTAGTGGTTTTCTTGGTCTCGTTTCTTTTCGTAAAAACTTTTTGGGAATTTTAAAAACACAGTTGTAGTGCATCTAAAGAAAGTCAAGTTAAATGCTTTTTTTTCAAATGCTGCATCTTCAAAACGAGGGCTGCAATAAAATTTTTAAATGCCCGATTACTCAAAATCAATACAAATTATCAGTATTTAATATCTCTTAATATGAATATGAAAATAGTACAAATGGCAAATTTGTAATACATTTGCAAATACAAATTTGTTTTTTTACTAATATCCCAAATTTTACTCGGTCACCCTCTAGGAGTTTTTGAAAAATTTAAAATTAATTATTTATTTATTCAAAAACATAAACGTCAATCGTTATAAACTTTCAACAGTTCAATAGACTGAAGTAGGTTATTCGGATAAAATGAATTTTCAACCATTTAAAAAATTCAACAAATTGGATAAGTTCTTCGCCTGGACTTTCCCGTGCTTTAGATATTGTTACTTGCCGTATTTGCAAATATCAGTAGCGGTCCGCCCTATTACGCAGGGTAGGTAGTGCCTACCCATAATTTGTCAAATAAAAAAACTCCAATTCGAAGTTTTATATAAAAAAACAAACTTTTACACACAGTTTTTACTTTTAAACACCCCCGCGTAACATTAAGAATTGGGCGCTAAATAAATAGACAGTTACATTTAAACACTATTTTGCATACGCGAAGGCGAGGCCAGCAACGAAACAATCAACCAATCTGTTATTCTTAATACGTCTGCATGCATGTTGGTAAACGAATACAATGATCAGATGCAGAGAAATGGTAGGGATGTCAGCAACTATCGAATAAACGTGCCGTATCCTGTAGTTCAGCGTTGCCAGATCTGACGAAAAATCACCAGATCTGATGATTTTGAAAAATGATCTGGTGATTGGTAAAAACTTTTACAAAAACGCAAAAATTTGGTGATTTTTCAATCAAAGCAAGAAATTAAAAAAAATCTACTTTTCATAATTCAACAATAGAAATTAAAACAAATGTGTTGATTCACCACAACCCAATAATTTAATCACTTTAAAATTAGCGCCGTATGTAAAACTTCCAACCATTTTGACTGCTGGGATGGGTACCCCAGCAGTGTTGCATTTAATAGTCGGAATAAAAGCTAGCTTTATGGATTTGCGTCTAGCTCTTTGGTCTAACAGCCGATCCTACCTTACATGACTTGCGCGTTGCGCACCTCCTCTGCATGCAGCTGAAATGTGTGTAAACCACAACACCGTAGTGGCACAGATAGATATGCGGGTGTGTTCGGTCATGCTGATTTTTTACTGCATAGGTAGTTGCGGGGTCGAATCCAAAACGAAAACCAATTTTTTTTTTATTTTATAGTTTTTTTTAAACACTGTTTTTGCGTTTTGCTGTTAACGCGAGGTTATTTGTTAAGAGCAGTTATATTTTTAAAGAAAAAATACGAAGACAAATTTGCATTCACTCACTGATTGACGGCATACTAACACGCAAGTCTGGTAATGGTAATAAATTTAAAAAAAAGGATTTGTTGTTTTGTATTGAATGCAATTTATTAGCAATGAAAAAATCGGCTTTAACAATGCAAATCTCGATGTAAATATCACACTCGCACATATGCGAGTCAATATTAGATGATATTGTGCAATTCAGGATCGGCAGGAAGGACAAGGGGCTAGACTCTGGTGCTTTATGGTGGATTACCGCACAGGCGCTCAGTGAAGCCGTGCAGGGGCTTCAAAACAAATAACAAAAATATATTGTATAATGTTTTACCTAATTGAAGTGAGGTTATATACCAATTATTGATTATCGTTACTATAATCAATGACTATACTTTATTTAGTGCTCATATCTCGTGTAAAAGTGTGAAATACACCTTTAAAATCTTATAATTAATGTGAAAATGTCTAATTCAGTAACCAGAGCGGAAAATTACTACTGACTGCCGATTTCTGAATTGTCTGGACAATCTTTAGAGCCAAAGTTCTCACCTTGTCGCTTGCATACATTGAATATTTCTTTAGAATTTTTTTTTATTTAATCGTAGAAATTATAAACCAGCATATGTTTAGCAAAACGGGTATTTGTAGCTGAAATTGAAAGGTTTGTAACCAGCTTTATAAGCGAACAAGTTCTTAGATATTTTCCAGTGGGCTTATAAACAGGATGCTCTTTCCTCTGTAGATTATTTCCTAGAACGAGTAAGCTTTTAACCAAATAATTTAGGCTTTTAAAGTATTTCCTGTAGTATCTACAAAATTTAGCACGCACATGCCAGAATATTCTTACCATTTATCCCTTTGTTATGAAAACAATATTTTCTTTTATTTTTGAATACTGAATTTGGATAACTCTTATTTCTTTATTTTCCATTTCTGTCGATTGAAAACATTCAAACAATTTAAGAAGTAAAATGCTTTATGAAATAGGTAATTACGTGGCGCACATATTCATTGAAAGTAAATAACGAAGTGGTAGAAAGTTACGAGGGGTCGTATTCCCATGTCAAAGACAGGTGCCGGTTAACATAGAGTACGTTGGCGGCCTCCTCCAAAGTTTCTCGGATGTCGTAGGTAGCAGCCAATCCCCGGGTCCAAAATGTGGGCGCCTCTACGAAGGCGTGTGAGCTCCTCGTTCGCATCGAGCGGCACAATTTCATTAAAGGGCTTATGAGAGACATTTAGTGGCGATCATAAGCTTAAACAGCTACAATAAATGTTTGTAGATCAATTTTAAGAGTTTGGCAATAGAATATGCATTTCGCCATTGTTCGATATATTCACCAATTTAGAATACTTGATCAACTTTGAAAATTAATTATTTCTACTAGTATGTAAATTACCTATTTGTGCCATTTGGATAAAGTGGATGATCTGCAGATTCCTAGAAATTCGAATTATTTCAAGTGAGCGTTTCTTACCTTCTTGTCTTCGAGTCACTTTTAATTTTTACAGCTATTTTTGTTTGTGGCAGGCTAATTATAAATTGATATTTACAAAATTTTTCTCAAAAATGATTTATTAAAATAGATTTTTTGGTCGACCTTGTTAGAAAGTAGGCTCTTCTACCCTCATTTTGTGGTCGATTGTTCACAATTGCTGCTTAGCGGGAGCAAAATCACTTTGCCTCCCGGCGGGAGACATAATTAAACTTTGCTCCCGCTTTCAAATGCGATTGTTGTTTACGCTGTTTATTTTCCTTGGATACGTCTTGTATACCACGGATACGTCATGGTTAGTGTGGATAACAGGCATCTTACTCGCAATGGTAGATTTTCACACAACTGTAAAATTAAAATAATTTAATTTAGATTAATTTTAAAATGAATGTGTTTTGATAAATTTCTCAAGGTCGACGAAAAAATCATATGTGAAACTCGGAGAAAGTATCTTTTTCCCATTGTGTGCAGCACCTGCGGGATAAAAAGTACCATTTTCTTCCCTTGTGACACAAATAACTATTTCTTACTGATAAAAATTGTTAGTTAAATGTAAATTTCCATCAAAGAAAATTTAATAGTTGAATGTTTATGAACTGAGCAATTTTAATACTATACATTATTACAGCCGAAGATAGAACGCAATATTTGTTAATTGTTAGTTGCATTTAAATTATACTAGTTTAAGTTTCAACGTCAAAAATCGGCACTCACAATATTGAACATATTACAATATAAATTAGTTTTTTTTTACTTGGAAATTTGAAACTTAGTCACGTTAATGTTGAGTTTGAACTAATTTTTAATTTCTAAAATAAATTTTGCTGTTGTTTTGCTAGTGCCGTTTTACTTGAAATGTTTTAGTTTGGTCGCAATATTACCTGAGGCCGTCTAAACTGTACGTCCTCTCTGTTTCTAGTTATTGCAAGCAATTTGCTCCTACGTAGTCAAGACAAACCCGTTCTGTTTTGCGTTGGTTCCGAGAGCATTTAAGAATTAAACCAGGTCTACCCGCGGTCTTCTTTCGAAAAATTTTTTAATGAACCTACCAACTACAATTTCTCGTATTCATGAAGGCGTTAACATTTTTAACATTGTATTAAAGGCGGAATAAATTACTGCTCTCGTTTTCTTCTTATAGGTATCGCATTATACAATTGTATAGTGGCCTCTTTTTGGTGTTGTTGGCGAGTACTAAATGCCACTTCTTGCGGCTTTTTTATGCAATATATTTATTTACAATATGGTCAATGATATAACTTATACGTAAAAATAGTAAAAATAACACTGAGACAAAATTCGAACACCTTTAGATGATTATTTCAGTCTTTTTCTTTTCTAATAAACACATTAGCGTTGCTAACTGCTGTAGCTTTCCTGTGTAGTTTGCTTTTCTTCTTTTTCTTTTTTGTTTTACTTTTGGCGTTTTCTTCTTCACAGCCTTGTGTTACATTTTCACACTGCTTGTCTTTTTTCTTGTTTTGTTTCATTGAAGCATCTGGTAAACTTTTTGTTTTTCTAATTTTGTTTAAATCTACTGCTGGAATCCAATCCATAGCCATTTGTCGTCTTAACCTAAAAATCCATTTCGAATATCAAACAATGATTAAGATTTTGTATTCACACAAAACAGCTGTTATAAGATAATCTTTCTAAAACTAACATCAAATATTGTAGGAAATTTTAAAGTGATAATCTTATACCCATTTTGTTTCTTCTTTGGAGGTTTGTCTTTATTTTCTTCTTTATTTTTTGACAGTTTCTTATTAACTATTTTTTCCGATTTTTCGGGCTTAGCGCTTTTGGGTGGTTGCTTTTTATTGGCAGATCTAAAATAATTTTTTTAATTATTTTTGTTATTTGTTTTTTTAGATATGTACTTACTTCCGCGAATTATGCGAATTGAATTCCGAAATTTTTGAAGGTCCCCATGACAAAGGAATGTTAGTATCACCTTCACCTGCTCCTAACCAAAGTCGGTTTTTCAGGGATGTCAATTTTGCTTGTACTTCTGCTAACTGTTGAGTGGTAGTACGTGTAGGTCTAATATCAAATAACGGTCTGGAACATGTAATTTTTTGTACAATATTTTACCGACGAAATAAATATCTGTAAGTACTTTGGTGGAGGTAGTGCAGTAATACGATGCCAGGAATGAGATCTGAATTTTCCCACGGGTAACAAATCCAGTACAGAAAGACTTCTTGGTGGTGATTTATTTTCTTGAAGTTCTGTATCTGAGTGTTTTCTATACAAAGCCTACAATATATTTAACAACATTATTAGCAGCTACTTCTTTAACATCGTCTAAAAATTAAATTTGTTAAATTATAAATTGTTAAAATTAAGAAAATCTCTGTTGGCAACAATAAATAAATGTGATGTTCTTAAAATTAATAATAACAATTTTCAGTTAAATTAGCGGTCGAATAAAAACGCTAGTGTATTGTGCATGCCGTAAGAAATTCTTGCGGGAAATTCTGCATGCCATACAAGATAGCAAAATATTTATTTTTAGATTTTTGTTTTACCTAACCAAAAATTGTGGTTTTAGTTTCAGAAGTTCTTGACATACCTGACGTTGTTTTCTTGTTCGTTTCTTTGTGCGACGTTTTCGAACAACTTTTTTCTTGCAACGCGATTCGTCGGAATCGGAATCTGAACTGGAGTAGGAAGTATACTTAGCTTTTTGTCGTGGCAATGACAGATCAAGATTTGTTTTGTACATCTGAAAATTAAATAAAGCGTAATCATTCAATTTCTAAAATTATATGAAACTCTTCTACCGGTAGTGGTTTTCTTGGCTCGCTGGTAACATTTTGAGTTTTAGCGTAAGACTTGACTTTCGATTGAGCCGTTTTGGGTTTAATTGGTTTTTTTGATACGGCCGGTGATGGTGGAGGAACCGCCAAGGGTGTGCTGAAATCTTCTCGCCCTACTTCGTCCGAACCGGTGCTCGTTGTATCGCCATCATCACTAATTAATTCCAATAAGAATAATCTTAGTTGATATTAATACCAATTTTGATTTTACTCACCTAGAATAGTCGGACAACGGAATATTTGTAGGTTCATCAGCGTTCGATCCTTCTTTTACAAGCCTCTCAATAATTTTATTGCGCAGACGCTCCTGAAAAAACATTCAAAATAAAACCACCATGTTTACGGTATGTATTACCTTTATTTAAAAACCGCATACATTAATTACATCTACTGCTCTTTGTTTAAGTGGTTATATATTACATACAGCATCAACGAGAAAAGAATAAGTCGTAATATTTTGATTGCCCATTGTACTATTGCATGTACCAAAGAATGTACCTTTCGTGGATCATCGTCGTAGAAATCCAGAAGGGTCTGGCAAAAGGCGCGACCCATTTGTTCATAATCTTGGGTTGTAAAGTGAGTTTCCGCCCTTGCTCCCATTAAAGATCCGGCGAAAGATGCTTCCATTGTGTAACTGTTAGCAATTCCCATCATCCACATGACGACTCGTCCAGTACCCTCCTTGCATCTTTGAATTCGAAATTTGCAGCTTTCGAAGGAAAACTATAACAATAATTATACTACAATAAACTTCTTTTTTTTTAATAAACTCTAAGTAAAACCTTATCAGCAGCATTTTTATGAAGCATCAGCGGAAATACTTGCTCGCCGAGTCGTTTATCTAGAGCTCTTCTATTTTCGCATCCGTAGATGAAAATGTTGTGCTTTCGCGAATGAGCGTGCAAATCACAATACATAGCAACTCCACATTCTTCAAGCATTCTGTGCGGTAAGGAATAAAAATCATAATTAATTGATTCCTAATTATTACACAATTTTCACCTTCTTATCATTAATTTCGTGTACCAAATGGAAGGATAAGTTTCCCGAATTACAGTTCTGTATTGCCTGTTCAAGTCTCTCCCTGTTAACGAGCATCTATTGTTGCCTACGATAACGCCATCTGGATTTAACATTGGCACAAGTTTAAAAATAAACTTTTCCCTTAATTCTTTGGCAGGTCCTGAATCACCAGTCACAAAGTCCATGAATCCCTTCATTATCCACGAAGCAGGCGCTTCTCCAGGATGAACCCTTGCTGTTATTATAATAGCTTTTTTTCTCTAAAAGGTTTTTATTGGTCTAATAGCGAACTGAATTTGTTAATATTTATAAAAACATGTTCTAATATTTTTACCCTGGTATCACCAGCTTCTTGTGGAGCAGTAACGGTTATGTAATATAGATTATTACCAGCCAGTGTTCGACATAGCAATCTAAGGGTAGTGTAGGTTGACTTAACAGGATGTTTGGAAAGTTCTAAGAGGTAGTCTTGAAGATCTGAATACGTATAAGGATAACTGTAGGCGAGGTAAACCGTGTCTCCGTCGTGAGGAAATTCTAGAGTGAATGTTAACGTGTAGGTCATGACTTGATCAGGATCATCTGGTCCCCTGAAACTGTACTATGAAGGCGTGGTTCTGTATCCAGCTATTCTGGTGTTAGATAATGTTTTTTTATTTACTAACTCTGCATAAACTTACGCATTTTCATTACAATAATAGGTTATATTTTCTCCACATCTTCTCCAACCGATAGAGTGTAACTGAGCATCTTTCGTGGAATATAATAATGGCTTCATTCCTTCATTATATAAACTTTCTTCTTTCGTCATATTTACGATAGAAAAACTGCAGAAAAAAGATACATTTTAAGAAAAAATAATAAAATTATCAGTTTCTCTTAACACTTTTCTCGCGTACAGTTGAGTTATTTGTTATTATTTTGTTTTAACTTATTAACTATATAGAATTTTATGCAACAAATAAATTGCGTTTACATGATAAGTGTTATGTTTTAAGACGTATACGGATTTTCTAGTTCTGCAATGGTTCATTGTCGACGTGCAATATAATAACGAAATTTCTTTACGTTTAAATATCTTTGTTAATAGTGAAAATTTATAGCAAATAAAGCTGCTTAAAAAACGACGTGGATTTACTTTGCTTGTCCCCCAGTGCTTGAACTTCAGAGGAGCAGAAAACGAATTTAGCTGCGGAAACAGTGGCAGCTGGTACAGGGAGAGCAACGGGGCACTGCCCTCTGAGCTACTTCTTACAACTCAGTAATTTTTTTTGTATTTTTACAGTTTAAAAATTTTATATAATTGATAATCCAAGAAAATAAATTTGTTGAGATTGTTAGCAGCACGAAGTTAATTTGAATTAGCCTAGTTCAGACTCAAATGCGTTGCACAAAATTAAATAACATTTTTAAAACAGCGAGTAGAGGCGTGGCATACGCAAATGTGACATTTCTAGAGGCTGCAGTGGGAGGTAAGGGGTTTACAACGTTTTAATAGGGTCGCGTAGGTAGTGGCAGAACATTAGATTAAGTTGGAATTTGGTTATATTTGGGCGGGAATAGTTAGCAGCGAATTGCTATAAAAATGGATACGGACAGTTCGGTGAACAGTAGCATAGAGTTAATTAGTCAAAATAATTTAATTTATGATATTGAAGTGACGTTTGAAAACCAAGATCCCCCAAGACCAGAATTATTGATATCACAATGTGAAACGTATAAAAAGACTAATAAAAGTGTTACAAGAAAGTTTAATAAAGCGTTGTTTAATTTAGCGAATTGGTTATGCGGCTGCAAGGGGAATAAATGGCATTAACCATCTTGGTAAAATAGTGAAAAAAGAAAGAGAGTGAAGACGTTAAGCGCATATCGTAAAGAAAGGCGCATGGATTTTTTTAGACAAATTAATTAAGGCAATATGAGTAAAAGTTAAACAAAAGTGTTGAAATAATCAAATAAGTTATTACCTGTCACTTTACTATTCAAATTTCAAATTTGGTTTCTGAAGAAATGTAATACTTTGCAATTTTTAAAGATATTTTATTCTCATGTGCTCATGTGCAAGTTCAAATTTGCCATGCCCTATTTGGTCAAAAATTTGCTTGCCGCGAATTTTTCACATACTTTTATATATTGCCCTACCGCTATGCCACAACACGAACCGCTACTGTGCAAAAATGAATTTAAAAAAAGTTTTTCCCGTCGTGTATACATGATTGCCCGCTAATACGTCGCATTTTAGCTTCGCTGTAGGCATCGCTATTACAATTACACCATCACAGAAACCATAACTAGCAGTATTTCACCGTGTACAAATTAAAACGAAGCAGGCTATTTGCCCAAATACTTGAAATATTTGATACCAAGAGACGAACCGGGGACCGCTTGCACGCTGTGATATTATGAATTTGGTGATTTTGGCTAGAACCCATTATAGTCTTTCGCGGTTTCTCGAACTGGCAATATTACAATTTCCTTTCGGGTAGACGGCGTCGTCATTTGAGGATTGCACCCAGTATAATTAGATGAGGACCGGCCTGTAACCTGTCTGTCCTTACAAGAATTTGCTCTAAATGTTTGAGCTATAGTGGTTTGTAAGCCCTGTCTACCTAAACAGGGCCGGGTGCTTCAATTGTTTGAACCTTGAGGGCGAACAAGGATTTGATCTTAATGTATGTTGTTTGTCAGGACAAGAATACTTAATTGGCTTATGCCTGTTGCAGCTTGCATCTTCAGGGTGATCAGAGCACTGAATTTAAATTCCGGTTGCGGAGGTATTTAAACGCCTTTGAGCCAGTAGAGCAGAACGATAGAGCTCTGGTTGCCTGTCACAGTTGAGCGAAGACGGGTCCGGTAAAGCGTGATCGTGAGATCAATGATGCTTATAAGTTCTTAGGGGATAAACTACTGGAGTCTAAGCTATACTGAGTCTAAAACCATCCTCGCTGTTTTTGTTGTTAGGTTGCTTCTTACTTTCAGTTGCTTCACGTATCATCCGAAGGAAGTAATGAGGTATTCTGACGAGTACTCGAGCGTTTCCAAAGTCCATCTTATGTCCAGTTAAACCAGTATGTTCAGCCACCGCAGATTTTGGTGATGCGCATGTGCTTGCAATCACTTTTGTGCTCTCGCAGTCTTAACTCGATGGAACGACTAGGGGCTTGCATCACGATAAATTTTTTACCATTCACCACGACGGGCACTTACATCTCCATTCAGTTTATTGATTGTTTTTGGCGAATGTTTATATTGCAGTCACTACTGTTGCTATAATGCAGTTATTTATAGCTTACTTCATTAAGCGGGTCGGAAAAAATAAACTTTAAAAACATCTTCCGTTCGGTGTATTTATCGCGCTGACATGAAAATTTCGCACGACATTGCATGTAATTTTTTTAAATACAGACAGTTGAGCATTGCACTTAGAACGCTATACAGAGTGGCTAGGAAAACCCCGGCCACCTTTCTTGCGCCGGTCAAGAGATGGCGCTTTAGTAAAGAAAAAAAAATTAAAATACTGGCAACAACGCAGAATCCAAGACGTTTTAGTTGTTTTGATTTAATATGGGGCGTATTTAATAACTAAAACGTTTTGGATTCGGTCAAGGATTCGGAGAAAGCGGAACAAATGCACCCAGGCACCCAAGTGCCCACCCACCACCCACAAGCAAGCACCAACAGTCCGATATTTTTAAAATCACTTTTTTGACTTCCTTGAGCCCAAAAATGTGTATTTCCGTTAAAATCTGCGATTCGAAAGTTTGCATGAAATCATTATTTTCATTAAGTTAAGGTACCCAAAAAAGTGATTAAAAAAAATGGTTGTCTGTGGGTGGGTGTGTGCGTGAGTATTCGCTTTCCTATATATCCGGAATCCCTTGATTCATTTTTATCAAATACGGTATGTGGAAGTCTTTTAGTAGCAGGTAGTTCTTTGTAAGGTTTTTAGCGAGAACCGGAAACCGCAATTAGACATGTTCTATTGATCTGGATTTTTTTGAATTTTTTTAAATTTTAAAAACATAGTGTTGTAGTCCATCCAAAGTCATATCAAATGCTTTTTTCTAAATGCTGTATCTTCAAAACGAAGGCAGTGACGAATTTTTAATAATGTTGGGTTCAATGTCCGATTGCTCAAAAATAAAATATCCAATCGTTGAAAGTTTTATTATTATTTCTTAACCCCTCATAAGTATAATCATGTGATGTAAATATTTTTTTAAATATTTAAATTGTGAATAAGGCAGGTTCTAAAATTTTGGTAATTTTCGAAAAATTATTTATCAAAAACACTAACAGTCACCATTTTTATAAACTTTGTACGTTGATGGAGCTTGGAGTGAACTACAATTTTGTTTTTTACTAATCTCCCAAAATTTACTCTCACCCTCTCCAGAAAATTTTCAATTATAATTGATTAAATATTTAATCATAAGCGCTACACTTTTATGATGATAAACGTAAATTAGATATACTGGAAGCATTTGAAATTCACAAACATATAAAAACTGTACTTTTAATGAACGAGCAAAATGATCTCTTAAATTCACCCTTATTGGACGTTTTAGCCATTTTTGGTCTGAAATCGGGAGCGCAATGTCTAGCTAGCCCCTTACGTGAGTAGGTAATTCCCAGTACTGTGCCAACGTCTGGGATTGGAGCGGGCGTACGAGGGGGTCCCGTTTCAGGTTTCTTGTAGATGTAAATTCCAATCCCTTCCTAGCTCGAGAATATTTAAAATATAAACAGTATAAACTAAAAGAACCGGCGACGTGTTGGGCTCATTTTTTTAAATAAAATGTCCAAAACTTAAAGTATAGATCCACTGTGTGATACACCGTTGAAATCAGAATAAAATACATTAAAAAATTTTAATGTCGCTCATAAGAAAAAAAATTGACAGTTCAAAATTAATAATGGTAGCGGTTATATCAAATCTGACAAAATAATTAGATTCAACAAAATACAGTGTTTTATTAGAGCGTGAGCGGAACATATTAAAATAAATGTCAAATAAGTTATAGCCAAAAACAGAAAATCTAAAATATCTGTTTTCATTTCAGTGCTTTCAGAAACTAAGTGAGATAAGGTCAGACTACCGAGCATAAAATTTCGCCTCCACAAAACCGAGATCTTAATGGTCAGCCTCGAAAAATCCACACCCTGTATACATTACTATAATTAATCAAAACTCAAATAAATACATTGTAGACGACTTGCTATTGACGTATGTCAGATTTAAACATTTCTTCCGTGTGTAGATTCTTTTTACTTACCGATACATCACATGTTTTTTCATATTGGTTACCCTAAAATAAAACCATTGCATGTGCTTATTGGTATAAAGATCAGTCCTGAGATACAGTTCATAATATATGGCAGTTATTTTGATTGCTTTGGCTAAATTTCCGCCCTCGAACCTCGATTCAAACCTAAGCGAGTCTTCTTCAGGACTTGGACACGTGGGAAGTAGATAACGACTACCACCAATACTAGATCGACTAAACTGAAAAAGATTATTATCATATTTTTTATAGTTGCAATATAAACTACTCTTTACTTACATAATTTACAGCACTTATAGGATAATATTGATAGATAATGATTCCCAGCTCTTCTCCAACAGGTTTTGGCTGTACCTCTTTTCCAGTTGGTACATAAAATGGTTCAGGCACTGGAGGTATGTACGAGATGTGTTTTATCTTTTCTTCGAGAACCTTTACGAGAAAATTGTTGTTAATATTTATAATAAATTAGAACTGTGTAAAATTGCGATTTTGCAACTAATTATGGCAATCAGAAATAGTTAGGGAATAAAGATTTAATTTGGGGCGGTGAAGAGGTTAAGGCTGTCGGTTTTGTCTTCACCAAACGTGCCGAGTTCAATTCTCAATGTTTTGTGTTTGTCTGTGCGTGTTAGATAGGAGCTTATTAAATAAAACTATGGGTACTATGGTACAGAGCGAGCGTAAAAGGTTAAGAACCACGTGACCATTGACTAATTTAAATGTAGTGAATTTTATTTTCCAATGTTGCCTGCCGTGCTGATTTCCTTTTGCAATGTCATTGTTTCATTGGCGTTCGTGCACTCATTTTGAGCAGCTATTGTATATGTTTTTCTGCAATAATATTCTTAAATAAATCCTATCATTTACTTTCGCTTTATTAAATGTTTTTACAAAGTTTTTTTTTAATTTGCGACGTGCCAAATTCCTGAAGCAGGATAGCCACTTCTGTACAATGGGTTGCCTATGTTAGGTGGTTCTTGATCTTTTATGTTCACTCTGTAGTTGCACCTCACGTAATGCAGGTAAAAAAAATGTGGGCTGAGCACGCAAGTTCTAAGTGAAACTTCTTCACGTGTTTTTCCCTTTAAACTTTAAGACATTTATTAGCTTTATTTATAATTTCCAGCTTTACTTCGTTAAAGTCCATATTTAATGAGTATCTGTACATAAAATACTTAATTACTTTAACGATATCTATTTATTTTAACCTTATACGTATTTCGGCATGTTTACATGCCATTGTCAAAGGTTATATGAAAAAGTAAACAGTTAGTGTTGTTATAGCAATAGAACTTTGTGACTTATCTTGGTAATCGTCTGCAGATGACTTGATTTCTCATTCCAAAACGTCCAGTAGAGGAGAATTTAAGAGATCAATTTGCTCATTCATTAACGGTACAGTTTTTAAATGTTTGTGAATTTTTAAAAGCTTCAAGTATATGTAATTTACGTTTATCATCACAAAAGTGTAAACATTTTATGGTGTTATTAGATGTCATTGAATGATTTTGTTCTAGTAAGTGTTTAGCGTAATTGGATTTATGTGGGTGTTTGTATTTGTAACAACGCACGTGTTCTTTATACCTAATATCAAAATTTCTAATTGTCTGACCTATATAAACCCAATTACAATGCTAACAATTTAATTTGTAAATGCCTGATTTTAGCAAATCGTCTGTTTTTGATTTTGCATTAAACAAAGTGTTTAAGATGTTCCTAGTTGTTTTAAAGCTTACTTTATATTTATTTGTTCTGTTTATAATTTTAGCAATTTTTTCTGATTTGTCACCAAAATATGGGATCGAAGCATATTTAATTGTATCGAACGAAGTTAGGGTATTCGGATAAATTTTTTGAATGGCTAATTTATAATCTTTTTCTTTAATTAATGTATTAATAAGTTTAGTATTATAACCATTACGGTATGCAATTTGTTTAATAATTGAAATTTCTCTATTATAATCAATTTCATCTAAAGAGACCGTCAAAGCACTATGTATCAGGGACCTGTATGCTGCTAATTTATGTGTTTTATGGTGACAAGAATCGTGTGGTATTGTAATGTCTGTTTGTGTAGGTTTTCTATAAACTGAGTACTCAAATTTATTAGTTGAATTAATTTTTACGATTACCTACCAAGATAAATCACAAAGTTCTATTGCTATAACAACACTAACTGTTTATTTTTTCATATAACCTTTGACAATGGCATGTAAACATGCCGAAATACGTATAAGGTTAATATAAATAAATATTGTTAAAGTAATTAAGTATTTTATGTACAGATACTCATTTTCATTTATTAGCTCTTTACTGCACACTTAGCTGCACTAGCAAAAAATGCATTTGTGTGAAAGAAGGTGAAAAACGTTGCTAGGAATGTAGATGTAAAAATTGTAAAAACGCACAACTAGACGAGGATTGTATATTAAAAGAAAACTTTGAATTTTGATTTTTTTGTCACGATATTGTCCGTTTGTAGTTCTCAACTAAACATTATTTTGTTTTGTAGCGTTTTTAGTATTTTTTACAGCTCAATGTTTATTGCAATGTTACATAATTGCTGTTCTGCACGATTACGTTTGTTAAACAAATATTCGCATCCCGTGAATGATTTCATGTTACAGCAGGATTTCATAAAACATTATAAGTACAATTTTTACTCTTCCAACACCCAGCCAACTGTATTAGTACATATCCTTCTCGCACCCACCACATCATGCTTTGATTTTCAGCAATAGGAAGAAGCCTAACTAAGGGTTCTAGCGAGGTTACTTTTACAACGCGATTATGCATTGTATGAGACGAAATGTTGCTTAGATTGTAACGAAGTTTTGTATGTAACAATAAACAAAATTGATATCGTGAAAAAAAAGATATCGATATGTAAAATTAATAGAATTAGTTTAGAGTTAGTAAAAGTGTACAACAAAATTTCTTTTAAAATATATGTATTTATTTATACCTTATAAATTATACAGGGTGTTTATAAGTCGCTTTACAGCCTGTAGCTCTGTTATTAATGAAGATATCGAAATAAACTTTTTTTTGTTTTAAATGGGAGAATGTATAGCACAAAATGCCGTATTAAACAAAGCCTACTGTTTTTGCACAACGGCATATACCTCTTGTTTTTTAAATGGTAACTCTATATATTTTTGGATATTTGGAATTAGCGGTAAAAATATTTTATGGTAGTACACTCAATCAAAATTTTAGAGTGCATGTTCTTTTAAATAAAAAAATACATTTTGTTGTTTTGTTTTTCAAAGGCTAATTTTCACCAATAAGGGAAGTATGCATATCATTCTAAAGCTGTTTTATTGTAGATTTCAACTATCTGATGCAACTCATATGGTTCCATTAAAAAATTATGTTTTCAGTTGTTCGGTGTGGTAATTCAGCTACGGTGCACTTTTAAAGTCAAGTGGCATTTATTTTACCTTCCTTAAGCATTTGTTAGTGATTTTACATAAGTCATGGCCTACTTTAACAAAATGTATGTTTTTTATTTAAAAAAATATGCACTCTATAATTTTGATTTAAGTGTACCACCATAAAGTACTTTTAGGGTTAATTTCAAATATCCAAAAACATATAGGGTGTTCCATTTACAAAATTTATATGCCGTTGTGCAAAAACAGTAGGCGTTGTATAATATTGGCAGACGGCATTTTGTGCTATACATTCTCCCATTTAAAACAAAAAAAAAGTTTATTTCGATATCTTTATTAAAAACAAAGTTACAGGTTGTAAATCAATTCACAAACACGCTGTACATATAGCAAAATAAACATTCCTGCGGTCAAAATGTTCACTATTGACCACCTGGCAATGCCCAATGCGAATAAAAGAGAATTAATGGGCGACATGTTTAAAAAACATGTAAGTCAGTAGATTTTTTAATTATCAAGCTAAAGCTTTCAGGGTGCTACCGACAAAGTATGTTTTATTCTTTCTTCGGACCGCGTGAACGCGTGCAACCCACTTCGTGACCATCTACGTACGGACGCACCGATGCTAGAACCTATAAGTTTGCCGGGAAAAATGGCCGCGCCTGTGCCTCCGTTACGGGAAAGATGGCGGCGCTTGTGCATCTACTACACTACTTCCGTTATGGTGCATGATCTCACGATCGTATGTTGCATCCGCCGGGAAAGAAGGTGCACCCGCCTAAAAAGTTTCACTTCAAAAAGGAATGAAACAAGTTGTATCTAATTAGGACAGTTGGAAATAATGTTTATATAAATTTGTGGTTGGAGGTTTATTGTTTTTGTTTGTTTCGCTATCTTACAGTGGTTTCCGAACCAGGGCGAGCCGCTCTACGAAACACAGGCATTTGTTTGATAGTGGTTAGTGGTTATGTATTCTATTTATTACAGTAAAGTCCAAGATTATGCAAACACGTAGCTTCAGAACTATGTAGATGGCCAGATATTCTAATTGTTCTTAAAAAATTGTTGGTTAGATCTCTCGTGTTGCAATTAGGTTAATGCATAAATTTTTTTTTATGCTTAATTAAGTAAACTAATACTAGTTTATAGGTACTGTATGCTTTTTAAGTATAAAAAAAAAGAAATGATAATTTAAATTAATTAATAAAGTTTAAAATATTTCCCTGTAGCGGAAGTTCCCGACGCCTATCGGTATTATCCGATTGGCGCGTGACGTCACTAGCTTGGAGCGTTTGGCGCGCTAACCTAGTTTCAAGTAATCTGTGCGGTGTTGACGTTTACGTTTAATGACTATGGAAAATAAAATCAAAACTAGGTGCTATAAGTGGTGTTTTGTGCCACAATGCACAAATACAACAATAAGTACGCCGGATAAAATATTTGTTACTGTACCAAGAGACAAATCTAAAAGAAAATTGTGGTTTACAAGTGCTAGAAGGGATGTTGCAAACATGTGTAACTCGGACTTGTATTGTTGCCAAGACCATTTTGAGGTAGGGATTTTAAAATAAGTTCTATTGTTTTAACTACAGTAAGTTGTTTATTTTATCTTTTAATAAATTTTTAGCTGGAGAATGATTTAGAAAATTTTATGTATCATAAATACATGAATGTGAAAATTAGAATTAAAGCTGGTATAGTGCCACACATATTTGATTGTCAGCGAGACAGAAAGCGTGCTTTTAGTAGCACCTTTCGATCAGCTGTTGAAAAAAGATCAAGAAAACAGTTGGTTGAAGAAGCCATTGCATCTTCTTCGGAGAATAAATTAAATCAAATTCAAGCAACGACAGTAGGTACAAACACTTTCGAAGAATCTACAAGCACTTCTTTATCACCAGAACCAGTAATAAAATCCGAAGAAGACGCTTCTAAAACATTTAGCAATAAAGCAGTGCAAATGAAACCATCGCATCGAAGCAAATATGTGTCCTGCAATATCACTCCGAAAATGGTTACAGTGGCAACATCCCCCATAAAATGTCTACAGCTTTCAGAAACAACTGAACCACCTTTACAGGTTTTTACTGTAGATGAAAAAGCAACTTCAAGTTCATCTCATAAAACCTCCGAGGATGAAACGTTTGATTCTAGTACAAGTTATGAGCCAAGTGAAACGAATTCAAATAGCACATCAGACATGTCGGAAGACAGCGACAATGAAACAAAACAGGATATCTTTAATTTAGGAAGACATAACATGACGGTAGAACTGTGTAAAGAGAAGCCGAAACAATATTTAGGAATTCCAAAAGATTATTTTTGGTTAATAGATCTACTGCAAATAAAATCTCAAAGTAAACTAAGCCATAGTAATATTTTATTCACTTTAATGAAAATCAAATGTAACGATATGTTTGATCGGTTAGGTGACCAGTTTGGAATGTCAAGCAGCAACGGTAGTAGAGTATTTGGAAAAACCATCCCAAAATTGGCTCATCTCTTAAAACCTTTTATTTACTGGCCTAAAGGAACAATAAAAAAAATTTTACCAATACCTTTTAGACCTGCATATAGTCATGTAGAAGCAATTATCGACTGCTTTGAAATTGAAATCGAGAAGCCAATGAATCCTCTTACACAAGCATTAACATGGTCAGACTATAAAAAGTGCAATACGTTAAAATATTTGATTTCTTGTACCCCAGGTGGCTTTATAAATTTTATATCTACAGGTTATGGTGGAAGAACTGCAGATATTTTATTGTTTGAACACTGCGGCTTTCTGGATAAGATTCCACATGGTTGTGGTGTCTTAGCAGATAGAGGATTTAAACACATTAAACAAATTTTGAAAAATAAAAACTGTGAACTTATAAACCTCCTAGTGTGTCCTCATCTGCTAAACCGTCCAAGGAAGAAGTGCTAGAAACCAAACGAATTGCAAGCTTACGCATTCATATAGAACGGGTAATACGAAGGGTACGAGAATTCGAAAGCCTAAAACCACATGCAGTAATCAACCATAGCATGTTAGCGTATGCAGACGATCTTGTACTCATTGCATGTGCATAAGTGAATATACAGTCACCTATTATAAAGACAGGTCTTTAATATTCTCAATACTTCCTGTAAAAATAAAATGCTGTATTTCATTAAATAAATATTTATTTTTTTACAGGTTTTTAGGTTACCCACTTTTTTTATTTTTAATTTAACTTAGGAATTTGAGATTAAAAATACGAATTCATTTCTGAAAGTTAGTTGGGTAAAGTAAGTATTAATAAAAAATAATAATTTCTGTATTGATATTATAATATCCTATACTTTCAAAATTTGAGGTTAGATGTTACAATCGTTTGCGAATGTTGTAATTTAAAATCTATTTTCATTAATAAGTATTCTTAAAACTATTTACATGCAGATTGAAAAATTTTCATAAATATACATTGCTTCCAAAAATTGTTAGCTTTTTCAAGCAAATCATTACACAGATTAGCATCATAATCTACCCAAACTTCATATATCTTCCTATTCGTTTCAAAATTTGCATCAGCAACACAAAACAGCCGCACTTGTTAAACTTAATTTCCAGTTTTTCTTCCATCACACGTATCACTTCGCCTTCTAGTCTTCTACCACGTTCCATTGCTTTGGTGTCCTTTATCTTCGATGCACCAATCAACCGATTAACTAGGGACCCGTCAGTAGTCTTACAGTGAGCTGCCTCGTACAACTTAGAAGCTGTTATTCTACCATATCGTAACTCGAACCAAAGAACTTCGTCACTTTGTCCCCTCGTTGAAATTTCAGCTTCTGTACAAAGCTCTTCAGACATATTTTCTTTACAATAATTTAAAAATTCGTCAACGGAAGTGCCACCTCTCTCACAAAATTCTAGCATTTGCTGGTAAATTGATAATACAATTAATTTATTTTTCTTTGCAGTGAAAGAATGCCTCGAAATTTGGCTTTCGAGCTGTTTGTTTTCAGATAACAGCAAAAATTCTTTTAAAATGGTACTGTTATCTGGCAGATCCGTTCCCCTTTTCTGTGTACCCAATGCTTTCGCTTCAATAAATTTCATCGATGTACCAACCCTAGATAATGTTGATTTTTTCCAATAGCACGTCACTTCGGTTGGAGCTGGGTCTTCACTTCGGCGATGAAGCCACATTAAAAATGCTAATGCATGCTTACAACCACCTATTGTTAAAAGCATTATTAAAATAAGAAAACAAAACATCTTTTAAATTTTCTTACCTGCTGCAGCAGCACAGCTATGGCACGCAATTTCCACTACCTTTTCCTGATCCTCATCGATGGTCAGGGACACAAGATACATTGAACTACGTACCTTATGTTCTGGACAAATTTTTGCTTTTAAATGGCATTGATGACCGTCCCTTTTTAATTGCACATATCCAATCGCATTATCGCCGTATGACTCACGCGAAGACCTACAAAAAACAAATTATGTTGAATACAATATTATTTGGGAAAAATTCGCTATAAACTACCAATTGCGGTTAGTATTATCTCCATTTTACACAAATGTTAGAAATGTTAATACAGCCAGCTAATATGAAAAACATTTAAATACAAATTTCAGTTTATACTTACATAGCAGCTTTAGCACCTCGAACCTCGGGAGCACCAAAACAATCGTCTGTTTTTAAATATTCTGTTACCATAAACATATCCACACGTGGTAAGTTGTCTGATTTGGCTTTAATAAATCCAACCTCGACCATTATTACTTTAGTTTCAACTACAAGTGTCAACCACAAGAATAAACGATAATTTGCACTTGTAAAACAAGAAATTAACAAGAAGACGTATCAAAATGCGACAGGTTAGTCCTAAAAAGGGCTCTTTGTAGTAATAAAGAAACTTTACACTTAAAAAACACAAGAAATGAACAAGAAAACGTAAATCAACAGCGGTTAACCCAGTTGAACGTCTATTGACAACGACAGCAAATTCCAACCGTACAAGCTAGTGACGTCAAACTGCGCTGATTGGTTGCCACTTTTTTTAAATTATTTTAGCGGCAAATTTGAAAAATTCAAAGTTTGATAATTTTTCTAAAATCACCTAGAGGTTTTTTCACGACAAATTCAAGGTTAATAGGTTTCGTAAGCTGAAATGTACGAAATATGCAAAAATAGTGCATAATGTTTTTTTTGCATCAACCCAATTACTTAGACTGTACAAAAACAACCTTTAAGAAATAGCCTTTTGTTCAACATTATAAAAAAATACCGGCTTCAAGGTTGCGGAGTATTGGATATGATTGATACCTCGTGAGATTAGCAACCTAAAAACAAAACTTGTACAAATATAGAAATTATATCATTTTAGAATTATAGTATTCTATGTACCACATACAAAACGAATGAAAGCAGCAGAGTATTTAAAATAAATTAATTTGTACTTGGCACTTTAATAAGTACTTACTTTTTCGTGAAGTTAAATAACCCTTATTCTATACGCCTCTTTCATTTCAGTTACACCAAAACAATGACATGTTTGCGTTTCAAATCTTCTTTATGATACCTTAGTACGAAATGAGATCCGCATTTTGTGCTAACATTACGTTAACATCACCGTTGACTTAAATAACTTTCCTATTCCGTTTCCTTTTGCCATTACGGTACGAAAATAGATATCTATTAATTTTTTACGGATACATTAATAGATAAAAGTAACAATAGTAACATAACTGCTAAAATGATATTAGATTCGAATGACATTTTTAGACAGGTTACACCAGTACGCGTGCGTTAGTTATACACACCAAAATTTTCAGAGTGATTTGTTTCTAAAACATTAATGTCATTATGATATTATAATGATAAAAAATATATTTAGTCACAAACGAATTCTCAATAATTACGTCTTTTAAAACTTCGTAAAAGTTCATAACTTTTTAAATTATAGTTTAGTCTGACGTGACTGTTTTTATTACGTCAAATACATGTTTCTAAAGGAATTTCTGAAATTCCTGTAATGCATGGAAATTAATTGTTGGTTCTGCGAGTTTCGATAAATGTATAAAAAATGAAAGATGCACATAGCCTGGACTTTCCTATACTTTGAAATTGTTATTTATCATATTTTTGAAAGTGTTTTTGTAGCGCCGTTTACGCGCCGGCAGTGACTATAGATCGGACTCTTACTACAATAATAACAATTGTGTATTAGCTCCATTCGTACAACTTTAAAGTTATTTTAATTACCTCACCTGATCATTTTCTAATGCAAATATAAAGAAAATGGTTTTATAATAAAAAATAACAATCAAAACTTTATTTAAATATCTGTAAGTTTATTTACAGATACTTAATTCTCTTGACTTGAATATAAAGTGACAGCTGTAAATTTGACACAACTGTGTGAACTAATTTTTGACATTATAACCGAGGATCTTAACATTTTTTACTTTCCTGTACTTTCAGTATAGGGAAGTATTGATTTCATGCAAAATTTCAAAGTTGAGATTTTAACGGAAATAGTCGGGGGGGGGGGGGGGGGGGTAAGTAATTTTTAAAAAATGTCTGTTTGTGGGTGGATGGGTGGGTGGGTGTGTTACGCTCCATATCTCCGGAACGGCTGGACCGATTATGATGTGCTTTGGAATGAGGGGGTGTATCAAAAATTCACCGACAAAATAAGCTTTTAAAAAAAAACGAAACCGGAAGCGGAAGTTAGACATGTTTTTTTGGTAGCATTTGTTTCAGAAACTGAATTTTGGAAATTTTTTTAGTGGAGATTAAAGAAGGCTTCAGGACAAATCAAACGATTTTTTACCGAACTCTCTAGCTTTATAATGGCGGCCGCTACGAATTTTTGAACATTTCGGACTTTAACGTCCATTTACTCAAAAACCAGTTATCTGATTGGAATCAACTACATCTTGTTTGGTAGCCCTTCAAGGGTACTATACCATGAAATATAATTAATTTTGAAAATATAAAAACGATCGCAATGACATCACTCCAAAGTTTTGGAATTTTTCAAAAAAATATTTCTCGAAAACTGCCCACAAGTTTTTGTTTAAACTTTTTAAGCATTAAAGAAGGCCTTAGGACAAATCAAACGATTTTTTACCGAACTCTCTAGCTTCAAAATGGCGGCCGCTACGAATTTTTGAACATTTTGACTTTAACGCGCATTTACTCAATAACCAGTTATCTGATTGGAATCAACTACATCTTGCTTGGTAGCCCTTCAAGGGTAATATACCATGAAATATAATTAATTTTGAAAATATATAAACGATCGCAGTGACATCACTCCAAAATTTTGGAATTTTTCAAAAAAATATTTCTCAAAAACTGCCCACACGTTTTTGTTTAAACTTTTTAAGCTGATAGAGCTGGGAATCTTCTACAATTTGTTTTTTTTGCGCATTGCTATAATTTCACTGCCCTCTATGAATTTTTGAAAATTGAAAATTGGTACCTTTTTATTTATTTAACGGGGACAATAAAATATTTCTGTTAAAGCAATATAGCTCATCATTGATAGCAAAATCCGAATATCATAATATTTTTTTGATACTTTAATATTTAGGGGGGCTACTGTTCCCCCTCCCCCCCAAAATTTTCGCTACAAAATTAAAAAATTGATTTCTTCTTTTGTTTGCTCTAGGAGAATCTTTTTACAAAAAATCAAAAAAATCGAATTTTTTGCCCCTTAATAATCTTTTTGTCCTTGGAAGAATTTCACATACTTTCTACAGCAGTTGTATTCTTGTACTAGTCGTTTAATGTTCAGTGTAGGCTAACTTTTTTATTTTAATAGATAGACTCGCAAACCCAAGAGCAAAGTTGTAGGGCAAATTCTTCTAGATTGTATTTAAGAAGAAAACTTGAGTTTCCAATTTTAATATGGCGGCCACGGTAAAAAATAACTTTTTTTTAAATGGAAACGTGGCTTTTGGCTTTAAAATCAGAAAGGTTTTGAAATTCTAAATACAAATTAATAAGAGTAATTTCTTGCTAAAAATAATATTTCTCCAGTTATTAATATATTTTCAAATATCAATTTCCGCGCTTCCGTTGATGCAGTCCGAATATTTTACCCAACCTTATGCTTGCAGCGCAGCGGTCGGTCTTTCTTCAACCGCTTCAAGATGTTACAACTTATAAGAACTATTTACTTTAACTAGTCGTGTCTAGACATATTGAAAGTGTTGGAAAATATAAAACAATGTATTTAAATGTATAGGAAAGTCCAGGCGAAGTGTTTCGCTAATTTTTTGTATAGAGTTTAGGGGCTAAGTAAAGTTGTTAAAAATGGGCGAAGCACTTTGCCTGAACTTTTCTATACTTAAGAAATTTTTACTTTTCCTGTGTCCAAAAGTTTTATGCACAGCGTTGTAACTCCACAGCAGTCGTAGTACAAAATAAACGCACATTGATATAGAAATAATATGACCAGGGTCGGATTACCCATTAAGCAGAGTAAGCAGCTGCTTATAGCGGCAAATTTGCAGGAGCGGAAAAGGAAACAATTAAAGTGAAGGTATTTGTACTTTCGTTTAGGTTAAGAATTATTTGTACTAAGCACGATGCGCATCGCGCTTGTGATAATTATTATTGTATAACATCCATACACAGATTTAGACATGCTTCAAAAGCGCTGATAAAAGAATATATCCACTCCTTCTTTAGGGGTTTTCTAACAAGCGCTGGAGCACGCTTCTACAGCGTTTCACCATATAACAAGTAGCACGTCCACCCCTCTTGATTCTAAATTTTTTTGAAGGTTTCGCGGCAATTTTCCAATGTTTAGAAAAAAATAGTTTACGTTAAATTTGGTAATTTGTTTTCAATTCAAGTATGCAATGATACTAAATTTTACATAACATGAAATTTTGTATTAAATTAAATTTAACATCGTGTTGGCGTTTTAAGAGCCGTCGTTGTAAATTGATGGATACTTTTTCATTGTTTCTTACAAAATTTCATTTATAGGTAATATAAATTTCGGTACGTAGTCTGCAATAGGTTTCCTTGACATATATGCACGTATTTCAGTTAACTGATTTTTGATTACTGCTGGTAATCAAACACCAACCATATTTACCGGAGCGGCAAAAAAACGTTTTGCTTACAGCGGCGGATGGGCCTAATCCGGCCCTGAATATCACATGCAGTCAAAATCAAAATGAGGTAAGCTATAACTACCACTTGACTGACGACCTTCCGGCCTGCGTATTGTGTTTTTAAGGGCAAAGGATTTCTTGAGATTAAAGAGAACTAAAAACGAAGGGACAAATTCGTTCAACAAAAATTTGGTAGGAGGGAGAAAAGTAACAATCCGAAATATTTGAAAAATGCATCACCTTTCCACACAAGTAATTAAATACCAGATACGTATTTCGACAGCAAAGCTATTATCATCAGTGCTAAACTAACACTCAGCTTTTGAAAATCCAAAGTTTTAAAAAAATGTTTTACTTTACAGCTTTTATTTTTCGAAACCTCTTTGGGTATAGTAAGATTGTTAATCCTTATATCAATTACAATACTTTATTTGATTCTGATCTGCCAACTCGTTTTTGAGTTAAATAAGGCGTTAAAATCAAAATTATCAAAAAATTTTAGGGGCCGCTATTTTACACCTCGAAAGTTCGCAAAAAATCGTTGAATTCTCCCTAAAGTCTTGTATCAAATTTAAAACAATCGGATTTCGAGGAAAATGCTACCAAAAAACATGTGTAACTTCTGCTTCAGGTTTTATATTTATTTTTCACGCTACAAGCAAGGTAAATAGGCGATATATCCATAGCTACAAAAAATGAAAATGGCCAATAACATTCGCTTACGTTTTGCCCTTGACTACGGAACTTAATAGTATCATTTACATTCCTAGGATAATAATTAAAGCAACAAGGTATAGATTCCAAGGCAACTTAGAATAATGGGGCCTTTAAAAAATAATTCCGATGACAACAGTCAAAACGAACTTTTAAAAATATGATTAAGTTTATACCTGTAGCGTGAAAAATTTAATAAGTAACACGGAATGTATCGACTATTAACATTCTCGGCAGTCCACAATCCTCGTCTTCGCCTCGGCTCGTATTTACCTACCTCGAATGTTAATACGTCTTTACGTTTCTTGTTACTTAAATAACTATTAAAAGCTTATTCTATCGGTCATTTTTTGATATATTTCCACATTTTAAAACTCATCAAAATCGGACCATGCGTTCAAGAGTTATGATGCACCACCCACATGCCTACCCACCCACAGACAGTTTGTTTTTAAACACTTCTATTTCAAAGCAAATATTTCCGTCAAACACTCGAATTCGACAATTTTCATAAAATCATTACTTCCCTGTACTGAAAGTATAGGAAAGTAAAAAGTAAAAGAGATAATAACGTACGTTGGGGTTCAATCGATAAATCCTGTGCTTTAGATTAAAGTCTATTTTAAAATGTATTGCACTAACGAAGCCTAAGACACGATTTTCATTTCCAGTCACTCTTTACCTAAAATTTTCTTAAACAGACCGTAGTATGAGAGTATATTAGAGGGCAGGGAGGTAATCTTTCCCTTCCCGCTATTTTTTGGCGATAATTTTTTTCCTATATCCGGTATTTATTGTGCCTTTGTTTCATGTGGAGAATCGTCGACTGCTAACTGAACACGTGTTTTTATTGCAGTGCCAGTCGACGACTCTGAACGATTTTATAACGAGTGGGAAATAAACACATCCAATTTAAAGGTATAATTCTGTTCTTATGTAGTAACTGTTGGGACTATAATTTTAGTTTTGTATTAACTGCTTTTGTAAGCACAAAACTACATATTTTTGAAGCATGGAATAGTCCAGGCGAAATGCTTCTCCTATTTATCAATATGCTTTTATTTATAAATAATGTTCGGCAGTGGCGTCATTAGAAAATTTTGTTCGGGGGAGGGGGAAGAGGGGGCGAAGTTAAAGTTAGGAGAGCACTGCAAAAGCAGATGTATTATCAGTTTTATAACTATTTCATTCAAAAATGCAACTTTTACTAAAAAAACGTTTTTTATTAAACAATTTAAAATACCCCCTCGTTTCTGTAAATAAAATTAAAAATAATAACTTATAAAACAACAAGTTTAGGTACTACAACAGTTAGGCACTAGTTAAGAACTGTGGCTCCCCTGTAGTGTTGCCACTGATGTTTGGTTATAAACAATATACTAGTGTTACCCCAGCGCACAATGCACTGACAGACTGAGCGTTGACTGAACCTGCTAAATGCTAAGTCACGTGATGCATTAGTTCCATGAGGAGACGCGGCGTTGGTGTAGATGTCGCCTCAAGTAAAGCGCGTTTAGCATACTTTCATATATAAATTATTAAAATAATTAGTATTGAAAAATCGACGTAGAATAAAAATATAAAAATGTTCCATGTTCCATCTGAACATAGAGACCATTCATTGAAAAAAAAATGGTCCAAATTGGTGAGGCGGTAGCCGCTTGAGGAACCGGAGAAAAATGCCCTTTGAGCTTTTATATATGTATGGATTGAAAGTAGCAACCAAAACTAAACAATATTTAAGCTAAAAGGCTCACTAAAAGGCCAAATTTCGATTTTCTGTTTTTCTTTGTGAAGTGTATTTTATAACATGGGGGCACACTTTTAGGATAGATTCAGTATCTGCAGACAATAAAAAAAGCCTTACCTTTAAAGTAAGTACTCAAAATCCTTGCGCTTGAATATTTGCCTATATACGTCTACTCATGTACCGCCTCACGTATTAAAAAGTTTCAGATATTGCTCGCATTTCGTGGCAGCTTTAGCGGAACATTTCAATGCTGTCAATGAGTGTTGCGTAAACGACGGATTCTAGATGACTCCACAGGTAAAAATTGATTGGGTTTGGGTCCGGAGAACGAGCAGGTTACACAATCTGTCCTCCACGTCTACCGTCTATTCATTTATCAAAAAACTAAGTAACTATTAGCACAGATAAGGTTAACACTACAGATATACAAACCTTTATACAAAATGTCCGCTCATATTTGGAGACGAAATTAGCGTTAGTTTGGCAACGCACCAGACCAATTTTAGGGCGCTACTATCGCTATTTGTTTATTACTGTTGAAATGTGTTGGAAACTATTTTATCGGGGGTTTGAGTGCATCTGTCTCATCATGAATATAATTTAAGTGGCATTGGCTTCAATATTAATTATTTACGAAAAATTGCGATTTGACAATTAAGCATGGCAGATGGCTGTCTAACTTTTGGTTTGAATATGTGCTAAGTAATCTGCTCAATTACAGTCATCTGTGACTTAATTATAAATTGTCATTGTAGCGCCATCTTTTTGCAGATTATTAATCAGATAAAACAAGCTGCCGATAGCTCACATATTTACCGTATATCTGTAGTGTTAACCTTATCTGTGCTATTACGATTGACCGATCAAGGGCTCATAAAATATTTGAAGGTGATAAGCGTTTATATGAGAAACGCGTTAACTCTCGGCAAATAGTGTTTATAAAAATTATGTTGGAACGCAAAATGAGCTGTAACTCGGTAACAAAGCGATTTCGGGCATACGTTTAAATAATCTTTTTTATTATTTTCAGATCCTACATTCGTCCTGAAAGTGCGTCCCATCTGTTATGAGACATCCTATCAATTCAGAAACTTGGTCATAGATTATATAGCTACATGGTTTTTTGATCAGCTGTCAACGCAGTTAAATCACAAAGAAATATTTAGGGGAAGAAATTTAAGAAATAATATTATATTCGTATTGTATGACCACATTGTCACGATTGCTTGTTCGAAATTTTTTTTTAATTTAAAATAAATAGTATTGTAAAGTTATAAACACTCCTTTCTTTAAAATGAATTTTAAAAAAATAAACGAAGCACACCAACGTTTTATGCGCCACCAGTGACTGTATCATGGCACCACTCCTACCACTGCAGCGGAATCGTAGGGCAATAAGGTTCGGTAGTTGTTACAACAATTTTGCGAAGTTTATCGAAAAATTGGGATCACTAGTTATATAACTTGCAAAGAAATTTCAATTTTTTTGGCTGCTGGGCGAAAGAACTTTAGGAATAAAACTATCAGAAACCAAAAAGCAAATTCAACAACCAAAAATTGGGAAGTAGGGGAAAAGTCAACAATTTAGCTTAAACAAATAAGGCGTTAGATTTTCACAAAGCTATAGCAACCGCCACTTTAAAGCTAGATAGTTCCAAAGGAAAGTGTTGAATTTGCCGGAAAGTCTTCTATCAGATATCTTTATTAGATTACCAAAATTTAAATATTGAAAAAATGCAAGCTTCCGCTTCCGACGATTAAAAATTCATTTAATGTATTTTGAGAATTTAGAAAATTTTTAAAACATTTTCAACCTTTTTAAACTTTCCGAAATCTTACAAATTTTCAAAAAATTTTAAAACATAATTTTCGCAATATTTGCTCAAAATGCTCAAAAATTATTAAAAATTTCAAATATTGCAATATTTTCAAAAATTTTTAAAATTAACTAAATCTTCAAAAATTTCTTAATTCACAGCTATTTTATTGTGTGTATTTCTAATAATTACATTTTTGTCTTTGTTAAATATTCTCGTTTATTACAAGGCGCTTTTAATTTTTTATCTCTATTCGCATTTAACAAATTAGGAATATTTTTAACCTTTCGAAGTTTTACAAACTGCTTTGATAATTTGTAGAACTAAAAAAAAATAAATGTTTAGAATTTTAAAAGTTACAGAATTTAAGAAAACATTAAAATTTGACAAATTTTTTGAAAATCTTTTGAATTTGAATTAAAATTTTTTTTATAAATTTATTAAAATACATAACGCGTGTGTATTCCAACAGCCGGTTGCACAAACGACTGTCAACTTTAACAGACTGTTAACTTTGACAGAGGATTTTTTAAATGAAAAAAATTGTTATTAAAAAATAATTTAGCAGTAAATTACAATCACCAAATACATTATCACCACAATAATTACCAATTAATACGATTTTTTAAATTCGTAAGTTTATTTTAGGGCAAAATTCTGTTTCAAAATCCATCCGTCAAAGTTAACAGTCTGTTAAAGTTGACAGTCGTTTGTGTAACCGGGCGTTAGAGAATCCCGTGGCGGTCGAATGGCAGTTTTTTAAGGTCTATCAAGCTAAGATATGTATTTTACACAAACCCCCATAGCTCTTTTGGGCAAATTTGCTATCCTTATCAAGCCCCAGTCAACCCCACCATCTATGTTTTGTTTTTTTTATGTTTGCGAATTTCGACTTTAAAATCGGTTAAACAACAGTAGCAACAACTTTTCATTAAAAAAATTCGCTAGAGATTTTATTTTTGGCTGTTTACCCGAAGAGTTGAATTCAGCAATAGCCAAAGAAACGACCATTACTTATTTCCAAATTCTATTTTGAGTTTTCAGCAAATAAACTTTGTTTGCAATAGCAAAATGCCAGACATTTTAATGCTTTTTTTATAAAAATAAGAGGGGTGTGGACACATGTTCTTCTCTAAGTATATGCACAGTGACAAATAAGATCATGTAGGTATTCTACGCATACCCAATTGCTCGTTGGCGCAAACTCGATGTTTTAAAGTACCATCTCTCATCACCCCAACTCCTAAAAATTTAAAAGTTTGTCAAAATGACGAGAATCATTTGTTGAAAGTAATGTAGTAGTTTGAATCAGAGAACAGCTAAGCAAGTTGCGGGCTTATGCGAAGAAAATTTTGTGGCGGTTGCCCGGCAGCATTGGGAGTGACGCTTATGCTACGCAGTGAGTGAGCCAGCGCCGTTCGCAACCGCGAGAAGGACCGAGCAGTCTAGGGCGGTTTAGGGACCGCAAACTTTCATATCATTTCTTTTTTTTATTTCTAATTTTTCTAAGGGGTCCTGACAATATTCTTGCGGGTGAGGGGCGCACAAATTGTAGTTACGCCACTGATGCTACGAGATGTCCTTAGTAACAAGTAGTAACAAGTTTTATAACAAAAATAAGACGACGGTAATAACCTACCTTTATGTTTATTCTTTTGCACATCTCTTAAATAATTCAACGATGTTTGTCTAGCCTAATATCAGTAATAAAGTAAGATAATAGTTATTTATGTACCAAGTCAGTAAAGTGATTCTTTATCGAACGAGTCTGAGATTATGAGCCGAGCGAGCGAAGCGAGCGAGGCGAGTAACAGGCGAGTTCGATAAAGACACTTTACTGACGTGGTGCATACAAACTTTTATCGCCAATCGTAAAAATGTCTTCTTTCATCATTTTCTATAAATAATTGGCGAAAAAACTTTTACTGTTAGAGCCGTGACACCGACAAACGATTTCTGATTAATGTCAAATCAATGTCAAACCGTTGTTTTGGCTATGTTGATAAATATTAGCGGCAGATAAAGTGTTTGATTTTACAGTAAGATAAAGTGTTTGTTTACTTCCGAAAATCGCTATGGTAATGCATGGCTTTATTGACGGTTGGCGATAAATTATATTTATTTCACCTGGCATTCTGTGGGCCATCTAGCTGGTTGAATTGTAGAATTTGGATCTCTGACGACTGCAAAGAGTTCTTTGGATTCTTTTTTTACCAAACATTGATCCTCGCTTTCCTCCACGTCCAAGTGGTTAGATTTAAACACTAAATTCATAAAGAATCCCCCTGGTGGAGATATGCTCTTTGGAGTATTCACGACTGGAAACAGTGTTTGCTGGAGTTGTTTAACTTCAGAATCTCCATCTACTCGTTTGGTGGTTTCTAAAAATGTTACCTAATTACCTGTTAACTAATTTATTATTACGAGAATTTTGTGACAAATTATGAATTATAAATTTCAATCAGCATTAACTCATTGCATATCTTATAGATAGTCTGTATTAAACTAAAAAGTATTTAAATCGACTTGTAAATAACAGCGAAGAACTACTAACAGATATTATAGTCGCATAATTTTAGGAAGCTGCAACCCAAAATACGTCTACAAACTTTATTAAGTACAGTTACTACAATTTCAACTCAGTGTATAAATTTTGTTTTAGTTTAGAAGTAAAAAATAATTTACGTCAATTTATTCACCAAACATGTGACATACGTCAATTGCACAAGAATTTAATGTACAATACTTGCTTGTTTACCTTTTTCGTTACTTTCACGATCCAAATCCATTGCAAAATAATGTAAAACAATGAAATAATTATCAGCTAAACTTCGGCATGATTCTTCAAGGGCTTCTTGCTTTCAGACACTAAAGGAACTCGCGAACTGATAGCAATGAACAGGTAAACATAAAGCATTGCTATGGGGATAAGGTTGATCAATATACCTTCTATCAGTGTGTTGCTGTTGTGTCAAGAACTTCTAACAAATTATTTTAGCGACATCGGCATTGAAAGCTTTCTATATTTAGAATACATTCTTTTTGATAAATATAATGCATACTAATTAACCCTCTTTTATTCGTGAGAAATAGGTAAGGTAAAGAAATTCGAAGAATAATAGCTTTATCATGAAAATTTAACTACATTGTACTTCCCCCTTTATTACAATTTTATTATTTAATGTTATAATTTGCTTTAATTCTCATGATTACCGTTTCGGTAATAATAGATAGGTAGCGAATATGTTATATGTTTAAAGATATAAAGAAAAATGGTATAATGAAATAATTGGGTGCAATTAATAATCTGCTACTGTATGCAAATGCATTTTTAAATTAGCATTAAAATACGAACTTGAGTTTGCAGTGGCATTAATATTCAAATTCCATTTTACAAATGAAAAAAAAATTAATACATTAGGTCTTGGCGTTTATTCTATACGCATTTCACATTAATAGTGATACAATATTGCGTAAAAAATTCTACATAGTATATCTATGCAAGGAAACTGAAAATTACTATCTTAAATAAAACTAAATTTATTTTCCTCCTACGTGTGACGATATACAAAAACACCACATAACATAGAAATTATAAAATTTATATTGCGACTTGTAGTTTTCCAGGGGAATTACCGAACGATGTCTATTGAACATATTTACATACGATTGCACATTTGAGTACTACGTATCAGTACTAAGTGTAGTGTTGCTAAGCAAGGAGTGTGTGATATTTTGTTTAACTTACTAGGTAAGTAGTCAGCCAAATTTGTTGCAATTTTATACAGGATGTATCAAATTGCGTGTTAACTATGAGGATCTCGCTTATTTGAAGAGATACGACAATGGTTGAATTAGTGAAAAGTTGTGGAATTTTATGTCCGTTATAATAATCTGAAAAGAAACTAAAGCTATCTTGCTTAGTTTCTGAATAAACTAAAAAAAAACTAAAATTCTAAATTTTTTGTTTTCGGCTATAACTCATTTGTCATTTATATTGCATATTTCTAGTTAACGCATTATTAAGACACTTTTTCATGCTGAATCTAAATTTTTGATCAGATTTGGTATAACTGTTACCATTGCTCATTTTCGACTGTCAATTTTTTTTTCTTATGGACGGCATTTTATATTTTTTCATATTTGAGTAGTTTTTAATTTTGATTTCAACGATGTGTCACACTTTGCATTTTGTTTAAGTTTTGAGCATTTTATTACAGAAAATAAAAATTTCATAAGAGTGTCATGGAAAAACCACGCCATTGAATTTATTTTGAGAAATATCTAGTAGGCCATAAACTAATGAAAGTAAAACAAAACACTACTTTTACTTATTTTGGCCTTGAGATACATTAGGTATGCGAAAATTTCAGGAAACTTTGTTTTGAGCGGAGGCAGCAGGTTATTTTTTACAAAAACAAATGAATGACACAGTTATTAACACACAGATTAGAGAGTTTAATTTAGACGAGCTTCTGAGCATGTTTTACAAAGGTGTCAAATCTTTTAAACATTTATTTAATAATTGTTCGTATTAGTGCAGTTCTAGTGTTATCTGTTGTATTTATATGTAACCTGTTATTCAAATTTGTTATGTCAGTTGCAAACATAAAAACTGCAAGTGGAATTTTCAGTAAATTGTGTATGTTAGAAAATTTGCCATTTATTTGTTTTTGTAAAAAATAACATAACCTGCTGCCTACGCTCAAAAAATTTTCGCATAGCTAATGTATCTAAAGGCCAAAGTAAGTAAAAGTAGTGTTTTGTTTTACTTTCATTAGTTTAAGGCCTATACTAGATAATTTTCAAAATAAATTGAATGACGTGGTTTTTCCATGGCACTCTTATGAAATTTTTATTTACTGTAATAAACTGCTCAAAACTTAAACAACATGCAAAGTGTGACACATCGTTGAAATCAAAATTAAAAACTATATTCAAATATGAAAAAATTTAAAATGCCGACCATAAGAAAAAAAAGTTACAGTCGAAAATGAGCAATGGTAACAGTTATACCAAATCTGATTAAAAATTTAGATTCAGCATGAAAAAGTGTCCCAATAATGCGTTAACTAGAAATATGTAATATAAATGACAAATGAGTTATAGCCAAAAACATAAAATCCCAAATTTCAGTTTTTTTTTTGTTTATTCAGAAACTAAGCAAGACAGCTCTAATTTCCTTTCAGATTATTAACGGGCATAAAATTCCACAACTTTTCTCTAATTTAACCATCGTCGTATCTCTTCAAACAAGCGAGATCCCCATAGTTAACACGCATTTTGATACATCCTATATAAGAAGTTGTTGATATTATTTATCGATATATCAATAATATCAATAATATCGATAAATATCAATAACATCGATAACATCGATAATATCGATAATTTCAATAATAGTACCTATATAAAAAATCGAACTATAATAGGGGCAGTCAGGAAATATTTAATCCAAGAAATGTTGTAGTTACCAGACAGACATACGTTAAATTGATTATTGTAATTGACGCAATTATTGCAACAACTGAAACATATTAATTCATATTGACTCGCAACTTAGATCGTCTACTCTACAGCAAACCGAATGATTATTCCTTTTCAATGGTTATCCTTTTTTAAAGAGCTATGAATAGTAATACCGTTTTAATTCAATTGAGGAGCAAAATTACCGTCAACGCGTGAAAATTTCCGTCAACTCGTAAAAATTTCATTGTTCTTACACGGTGTATATACAATTTAAAAAAAATTACGATAAAAATAAGTCGTGGTAATATTGATATTTATAATATTGGTATTATAGATTATAATATATTGAAATAATTGATAATAATGTCGGTATTATCGTTAATGTAGCGATATTACCCTTGTTGTACTATCGATATTATCGATATTATTGATATGCCGATATTATCGATTCCTTATCGATATTTGATATTAAATTTTGAATATCGCCCAGCCCTACTTAAGATTGTTTTTCCTGAATAACAGAAAACGTTCTTAGTAAAATAATGTATCAGTTTAATTTTCATTTCTTACTCATGGTTGTCCTATCTCACACCATGACCTAATTTTTTGTAACGAATATTGAACAGGCGATATTTTTAAACGTTCTTTGTATGTTATATGTGCCTTTTACTAGGAGCTGTTGGTAACGCCAGTTGAACGTAAAACTACCCCAAAGAATCTACCTATTTGCACGCATCGTGCCACCCAAAAACTAAATAATTACGAAAGAACACGATAACCGTTAACATCTAAATTGACATGCACATCAATATTGGTAAAGTAGGAAGTTTTTACATTAGGCACCTATTTTAGCAAAGCTGATATCCAAGGTGATTATAAAGTTACTTTACAACTTTAAATGGCTATAATATTTTATTTGTTTATGCTAGGAACATGAATTCAAAAATAAAATGCACACATAGAATTGGATTTTATTATAAAATATTAAGTAGACAATATGTTACGAGTTTAATGAATAATGATTAACACTAAAAAAAAACTAAATTTGTTATATCTTTGATTATATACCTTTAGGGTATAGTCAATGGTTTTATTTAAACCATTTGTATAGTGATGATTTTTTACACGATACAACCTAGATCAAGTTTTGTTATGGAATCGGAAATAACATTACGGATGGATTACGCATCTTTATTGTTGTCACCTTGCAGTACCGCAATTTATACCGCAATATGATAAGAAGTAGTTATTGGTAGAACTTGCAATGATAAATTGATAATTGACTCACCCCATTTCCTGACATTAATCTTGCACATTACTGGTTGTGCAAGCGTTTGAAGAGTGTGTTCTATCACATTAGCGTGTTGAAAGAAGGTTGAAACATTCAAAAAAAATAACAACAAAAATGCTGTCAGCTGCAATTTACAATTTAGCACTTAGGTTGACTTTAATAATAGACCATAATGAAAATTTTAAACAGTTGTGTTATAAAGCGTAAGATCTCATTTATTTAGCTATATTATAGAGACCGGGATTTGCCCCCCCCCCCCTATTAACCTTTCAACGGCTTGATGTGAAGTTACAAAATTTGAGTTCTTGTTATTGGAGAACACATGTCGAATTTAACAAATGATGACACGGCGCTATTTTGAAAAAACTATTAAATGGCACTGGATCGAGTGACTGCTCATTTGAAAGGTAGAATAGTGTTCTGTTTAATATCAGAAACAGATAATTTGGAAGCCTGTCATTTGTTTTTGAATCGATAAAAATTTTCTCCAAATCTAGAAGTATACTTTACTCAAAGAGGCCTTTCAAATGGGATTATTCAAATATAAATTTGTGTAAACGGCGCTCCATCGGCGTTTTGTAAATTTAAGTCGGCATTTGTTTTTCAAAAAATAGTGTTTGTTCTTCAATGATAATAACCCAAGTTTTGTAGTTTCACATAAAGTCGTTCAAAAGTTAGTAAGGGGGGGGGTCACAATTTACGACCTCGCGTATATACTAGCAAAATCCGTTGGCAGATGTTCTCTCCGCTGAGTCGGTCTCGGGATTTGGGAGCTGCTCCCGGCTAAAGAATTCTTAAAGAATTCCTAAACAACTTCCGAAAACCGTGTGTGCATAGCTCCAGAAAAAAAATCTTTAAAAAACAGGCGGAAAGATGTTACACTTATTCGTATTTTCAGGGGATTGGCTTAACAGAGATTTTCAAAATGTTTGTGGAACTAATAAATGCGCCCTTATTTGTAGAAATTGATCAGCAAGCGTAAAAACGTATCTTTTTCGGGGAAAGCTCTTTCTTAATTATACCGTAATCCACCAGCATGAAAACACACGAGTTTTTGTTTAGGGGGTGTTTTTTGGTGGTTGTTTTCTCCGGTTAATAATTTTACTAGGATTGTTTTTACCGTAGTCTTTATTCAGGCGATTATGGCGGGTGTTTTCTCCATCAATGGTTTTCTCGGAGTTTTTGTCGTGGACCCTTTATAGAGACTTTTCACCATAAACCGAGAAAGACGTTTAAAAGCAGAAGCTATGTTTTTTTCTCGCATAATGCATAAAATCTTTGGTAATATGGTAGATGTTCTTGTATAACGTCTTTTATGAGCGAAATTTGACGCGACGATGTGTATTACATCTCCACACGGCTTGGAAGTTATCAACACAGCGCGAGGCATAGATTGCGGATTCATTTGTTTAATTTTAATTTATTCTAGCATTTATTATGGCTCCCAACAGTTAAATCAGCGAATTGTGGTTATTTGTAAACATGGCCCTAACATCGTCAAATACGCGATTACATTCTTGTCTAATGTCTTTTGTGAGTGAAATATGATTGTTATATTAAACTTACTTAGCGCGGCCACCTATATTTAGCAACAAACAATGTATTACCAAAACACTGCCAATAAATTGGACGTTTATGCAATTTATTAATGACAAACCTCGCGGAGATGCAAGAGACCGTCGCGTCGACATGTTATGGTGAGACAGTTACGAATAATATATAAATAGGCAGATAAGCTGAAGTTTCTATCTTTAAAAGTTATATCGATTGAAAGTTGTAAAGTACCTTTGTAATCACTTTAATCATCTTGTATTATTTTTATTGTACGTAAATGAGAATAGATGAATACATAGCTGTCTGTCTAAATTAAGCATTATACTATACTTAAACTTTATGAATGTTGAATAAAAAATTTGGTTTAAAATCAGCAATTAAAAGGTATAGACCATTTTCATTAATTTGAAAGAAAAGCATCTAATACGTAAATCTCTACAGCGTTTGTATTGTTAAAATGTATGTTGGCCTTCTAAAATGTTTTCCAGTATAATGACTGTTCTATACAAAACTGTACTGTTGGAGTTTCTATCGGTAACGAAATGTACCTATTTCTGAACGTATTCGTGAAATAACAAAGTTCTTTTTACCTTCTTATATTAATATATGAAAAACATTCTGGAAATAAGTCCCTAAAAATAGATCAATAATAATTAACCGTTGGTTTTTAAATTTTGTATATTGTTAAAGCATAACTAGCTGAACCCGTAGGCTACGCTTCATGCTTTTTTTAAGCAGATTTATTAAACGGGATATAATGATATAATTAATATATTGCGTATGAATAGCATAAGGTAATCTTTAACAAGTACTCTACGCAAGCTTTTGAAATCAAGTGCTGCGTTCTTTTTGCACCCGCCGCGGCAATAAACCAGCGAATTTTGACGCGCCGGTATTGGCTACCTCGTGGGCTCGAAGAGGTCAGCTTACGTGACTTTTACATAAACATCGGCGTCGGCTGCTCGGTGTACATGTTTCCTTCTTAGAGTTTGTTTCGTAATGACAGCTAGCAGCAGATTATGTTCCAATAATACAAACAAACAGTGTAGACTCATGTTTTTTATTTTCATCAAAAACTATATCGTTCCGATACATACTAGTAGATACGAATATGCGCCTTATATTAAAGGACTTGTAATAATTGGGTTTTGAGGAGGGGGGCTCGTCGTTGCGACAAAGTAAGATTGGTAGAACGGATCTAGATTAGGACTGGGAATATTTATTGATACCTTTTAATAAAAAATAGATAACCATTCAGTTTGAAATAGAGTAGGCAATCTAAGTTGCGAGTCAGTATGAGTTGATATGTTTCAGTTGTTGCGATAATTGCGTTAATAACAACAATCAATTTAATGTTTATCTAATAACTACATTTCTTTAATTAAATTTTTTCTGATTGTTGCTATTGTATTTCGATTTTCTACGTAGGTATTATCAAAATTATCGATAGTATCGATATTATCGACATTATCGACTTTGTAGATAATATCGATATTATCGATGTATCAATAAATAGTAATAGCTCTGACTTTAGTTAACATTAGAAGCAAAGTCAACGTCAACGTGTAAAAGTTCCCTTGTATATACAATTTAATAAAATTACGAAAAAAATAAGTTGTGATAATACTGACATATATCAATATTATGCATAATATATCGAAATTATTGGTAATAATGTTGGTATTATCGTAAATATAGCGATATTATCTTGATTATAATACTATTGATACTACGGTTATTATCCATGCTATCGATATTATCCGCATTATAGAAATTATCGATTAATATTGATAATATCGATTTTATCCATATAATATCGATATTATTGATATTATCGGCATTATCCATATTATCGATATATCGATGTTATCAATATAAATTTATTATCGATATTCGATATTAAATTTTCAAGATCGCTCAGGTTTAATCCGGATTTAATATAGACAGATAGAAGCTAAGACACGGGACAGCATTTTGGATGTTGATCCACTGCTAAAGTTTTATGCTTCTTTATGTACCTAAAACAATTGAAAACAATTACTGCACTATGTTGTAATAAAAAGTAATATGTAATAAGAAATCGCCGATACAAACAAATTTTAAAGGCTATTAATGTGTTAAATATTGATCCTACATACACAGTCCCGTCAGTGATATATTGCGGATTTCGAGTCTGGTTTTTAGTCAGTATTTAAATTATAAGGCAATCAATTAATAATTATTTCTGGCAAAATTTCTTTAAATACGTAGTTGGCGCATATATTAAATTGTAATCGCATTATCTACGAGCTTAGAATGGTAACACATCAATATGTAGCATGTGTAGATAAGTGATTATTTATTTGGTCAACTGGAATTGATGCTTATGTAATAGTAAAATAAAATAGAACAGGGTTCATAAGCGTAGAATATGAATGGTCATGAGTTTTAAAAGTACTTCACGAAACAATTTAATAAAACTGCAAATATAGGTTTTTTAATTGAAATGTAAAATAGCAACCACGAATTAATGAAAATAAAAAATTTATTAATACAACGACAAAGTTCTACAAAAGAACACTTTGAACTATAAGGGACGGAAAACCAGCGTTGAATAAAAAACTTAAGAATTGCAGTACACAACAACAATTTTTTTCTAAATTCTCATCGGAAAAATTGGTTCTCTTGTCTAATATGTTTCACGTATAACTTAATGGATTTGAGTACGCCCATGGTTTTTGTTTACTAATTGAATTTTAACGAAATTTTTTGTTCTTCTGCGACTAAAAGTCTGGTCTTTAGTGATAATAAACGAATCATATTTTTTATCAGCTTAATCCTTAAGAAATTATCATTTGACATGAAAAGAGGGTTGCGCGGGCTGATTTTTTTTGTGCGGCTACTTCAAATACAGTTTGAAAATATATTGATCCTATCATATCCAATTTTACCACTCAATCTTTTAGTACGGTTTCGCTTTTGTTTATAAGATCTTAATAATTTTCGCGTTACGTTCATTTGCTTCAATCGTTGGCGAGACCGACTAGAGTGCCTTCCAATTTATGTAAATCCTACAATTTCAAAAATGCTTAAAACTACTGGAGCCCAGTATACATATATACTTATAATTTTCAGGAAGTATCAATGATTACAGATGTTTTCCTTCTGAAATAACAGGTTTGTGCATCTGATGTTGAAGATAACAGAGCGGAACCGGATGTTTGGGCGTCACCTATTCAGCGCTGGGATGTTTAGACACAGGGATGTTTGGGTGCAGGGACGTTTGGGTGCAAGCGTAATCGATTGTGGTTTAATTAATCGAAAATTCAGTATTATTATTAAAATTGGTGAACTATCCTATTTTATCAATAAATGCAGTCGATAAAACAACTGCATGGTTATTCCTTTCAAATTGAAATTGAGGGGTGATTACCATTTCCTGTAGTGGCGGTAGCTCAGAGGTTGGGCGCTCAGTCTCTAACGCTGAAGGTCTAGGGTTCGATTCCCCGCCGAAGCCATGCAGCAATAAAATTCTATGCCGCAACCCGCCACTCACATTCACCAATCCGGTGTAGGCAGCCGTGGGGTTTTAATGCCTGAAACCTTCTCTGGAATTAAGTCGTTCGGATTCGACGTTAAACTGTAGGTCACCTTAGCGCTAAGGAGAGTACGTGGCAGAGAAGAGTGCCGGTGCCCAGCAGTGGGACGTAAAGGCTGATTACGATTACGACGACGATATGATTTCATTTCCTGTTTGAACGGTTGTAGTCTTGTGATGTATATAGGTTTATATAAAACAAACAATTAGAAATTTTGATATTATGTACAAGGAACACGTACGTTGTACAAGTATAAACGCTCCCATAAATCCAATTACGCTAAACACTTATTAGAACACAATCATTCAATGACATCTAATAACACTATAAAATTTTTACACTTTTGTGATGACAAACGTAAGTTGGATATACTAGAAGCATTTGAAATTCATAAACATTTAAAATCTGTACCTTTAATGAATGAACAAATTGATCTCTTAAATTTAACGTTATTAGACGTTTTTGAATAAGAAATCAAGTCATCTAGACGCAGATATAGAAAACCAAGACCAAGTTATGAAGATTTATTGTTCCTATAGCAACACCAACTGTTTACTTTTAATCTTGCCTTTGATAATGACGTAAAATACAAAACCTGTTGAAGTTAAGAATTGTTTTATTTACAATAAACTAAAATGAACTTCAACGAAGTAAAGCTCGAACTTATAAATAAAATAAACTAATTTACTATATTTTGCATAAAATTGGAATATTCCTATACGCCTTTATACGTTCGAACAAAGAAAAGAAAAACAAAAAAAATTAATGAACAATTTGCTTTTTTAATGCTGTTTTATAGTTATTTTTAAATACAATATCTTAAATTATTAGAAATCTGTCCATTCATTAACTATCTAAAATAAAAATTAATCAATTAAAAATTTTTTGGAACCGTTTATACTAACCAGTATTTATTCAATAAATGGCAGGCTATTCTCTGCTCATCACTTTTATAAACCTATTCGGAATTTTTATTATCGGTTACCTCCTGCTATAGTGTAGTAATGTGATTCTTAAATTACATAACACCAAGGAAATTTATTTTCTGAGAAATAATTCGTATTTTTTTAAATTTAATGTACCGTGTGCTACATGCACTTTCCCATTTTTAAAAATAGTAATCAAATATATTTTCATTTTTCTTTTTTTAGTTTTTTGTTTTTAATACCACCATTTACCATCTACGTGAACACCTAAATGAATTTTTAAATATTTTATTTTATTTTATGTTATTGAATTTAATCCTTATGACTGCATTAGCGCAAAGAGAATAATATATATAATAATATAATACAGGTAAGTGAACAGAACGACATGAAATGTTTTTAAACTGCATTTCTATAACCGAATTTGTCTCGATCAAGTATGATTGATGCATAATTAACTTTTGACAACAAACTTCTCAACTAAAGTGCTTTGCTATAACTTATTGCTGCAATCGGTAAGAACATGCAATGGATCCTGGTACCACCGCTTTATATTATCGATTTTCCTTTTTTGGGGAAGTTTCTAACTTTATTATTCTCCTGTTACCCTTGTATGTACATATTCATATACGGTATATCAGACATATATCTGCATTACAATAAAGAAACTCAAATGAATAATGCATGATAGGTATTGTAATGCATTACCCTCAAGTATTTTTGAATATCAATGCAGATATAAAAAAAATGATTTAAAAAGATGCTTAAATTGCGCCAATACTTTCGTTGCTACGGTAACAAGGCTACCAATCTTGACTCGTATTCCAATGAGATTGTGTATCGTGTTTAATAAGTTTAAGTAAATAAAACTGCAGTTGAAAATTTATGGGCATAGTTTAAGTTATTTCATCTAATTCAAATGTATTTATTTTATAATATTTTATATATATATTTTAATTTTCAATAATTTTCTTTTTAGATATTTTATAACCTCACTTTTTTAAAATGGGTAGAAAAGTTACTATAGCAGCTTCTACTTTAAACCAATGGGCACTAGATTTCGATGGAAATCGTGAGAGAATTTTAGAGTCGATATTAGAAGCGAAGGAATTGGGTGCAACATACCGAACAGGGCCAGAATTAGAAATATGGTTTGTAGAAACAACTAATTTGGAAATTCTTAGCGTATCACTAATTTATACTATCTATTTGTAGTGGTTACAGTTGTGAAGATCATTTTCATGAAAGTGATACTTTCCTGCATAGCTGGGAAGTATTATTGGAATTATTAATCGCTCCGTTATGCAAGGATATGTTGATTGATGTTGGTATGCCTGTAATGCATAAAAATGTGTCGTACAATTGTCGAGTGATTTTTTTAAACCAGAAAATTCTTTTGATACGACCAAAACTTTATATGTGTGAAGATGGAAACTACAGGGAATCACGATGGTTTTCTGGATGGAGGAAGGTAAGTAATTGTTAATTTATGTTCATTTGCAAAGTTGTAAGAAGTCATTTTAATTCATAGCATTTCTTAATTAAAGTGTGATTCTTGCTTGTTACAAAGTTACATAATTTTATCTTTTAAATTCTTTGATAGTATTTAATCGTAATGTCATCATAATGGGATCACAATGCAATATTGTAGTATATTCATTGATTCATATAGTTATGTAGGCACTTCTGCAATAGTTAATAAATGATTTTGTACGTAAAGTAGGTACATGCTTTATTTTGACATGGATATCTTGTTTGTGAAGCTGCGTCAGACAGAAGAATATCATCTTCCTCGTATGATTGCATCTGCAACAGGCCAGACAGTTGTACCATTTGGTGATGCTGTAATTTCAACAAGGGATACTTGCATAGGTAAAATTAATACTTGATGTATGTAGTTAGTTTTTAATACAAATCGGGCATGTAACCACAGGTGTATATAGGTGTATTGTAAGTATGATGGCACAAACGTTAAGTGGTCATCTAAATAGTGCCCAAAAGCTCTTTTGCGATGAGGTAAATCAGGCAATTAAAGTATGCTACTAAATCAATCTTTTTTACAGTATCAAAAAAAAGTTGATAAACACATGAGTGCCTTTGTTATTCTTAAGTTTACAAAAAATAGTTTACCACAAAAAAGTTCTGCTCTGTTCTTAAAAGATTAATGATACAAGCAATAGTGGGGTGAGTTTCTTAATTTTATTTTTCATTTAGTGCAATATTATTATAACAAATTGCCTGTCAAAAATATGCTAGAAAAATTTCTTGTTTAAACAGTTTAGAATAATAAAAAAATATTTTTCTGGTTCTTTTCATGAAATTTCGTAAATTCCGTAAAAACACCGAAAAAAAGACCGGAAAAACAGCCTCAGAAAAGAATTTTAAGAAAGAAAAACATCTGAAAAAAACTCCAGTAACAAAATCTTCCATTTCCAGGGAAGTGCCTTAATGGAAAATTTCAAAATGTTTTGGAACTAATAAATATATACTCAAAAAATCTTGTTAGACACTTGCGTTTCTGTTTAAGGGATGTTTTTTTGGTGTTTGTTTTTTTCGGGAAATTATTTTACTGAGGTTTACGGCGGGTGTTTTTTCCATTGAAGGTTTTTCTCGGCGAATTTGTTCTGGACTTTCATTCAGGGACCTTTACTCCAAAATCCGAAATGGGCTTCTATAACCAAAAGCAAAGTTAGGTGACACTGATGCAACGAATAAACCAACCGGTCACATTTCTTTAGTGTTATGCTTTGTGCAGCAATGAATCTATCTATTAAATCAGTTCTTACTTATTCCGTTAAATGTATTAGACAAGTTACGCCACATAATTGTCCATTTTACTTGTTTTAGTTGGGTAGTACTTTAATAGTATATTCTTGTTATTATATATTAGCCTTACTGATTGCACAACATAATGATAGCTAATGCAAGTTGTAGTCCACAACCCGGCGCTGCGCTGAATTGTTTGCATCTGTGCGAGGTGTTAGGGGAAGGCCTCCCAATAACCAAACATCTAGTGTGAACCTAAATTTGCTTATCTACACCTAAAACCAGCGGTCTGATATACAACCAAATATGCGCCTTTTTAATGAACGAGTTAATATATAATAATAATATTTATTTAACATAAATAGAAACTAGTGTTACCCCAGCACACAATGCACTGACAGACAGCGTTGACAGAACCGGCGAAATGTCAAGTCACGTGATGCATTAGTTCCAATAATGACACGCGACGTTATTGTAGATGGCGCCCCAAGTGACGCGCGTCTAGCCGACCTTCATATATATTATAAATTAAATTAATTATTATTAAAAAATCGACGTAGAATAAAAATATAAAAATGTTTCATGTTCCATCTGTGGATAGAGACCTTTCATTAAAAAAAAATAGTCCAAATTGGTGAAGCGGTAGCCGCTGGAGGAACCGGAGAAAAAAAACCTTTGTGCTTTTATATATGTATGGATGGATTATAACAAAAATTAAACGAAAAAAAAATTAAAAAAAAAGAAATGAATAAGAAACATAATATAAGGTACCTATGTTCAAAGGAGAAAGATCGACATTTCCGTTTTTCGCGTACCTCAACAAATTTTTTTTACATAAGAAACTTAGATTGTAGGAGATGATAATACAGCTTCTAGTAGCGGGGGACTCTCACCACTAAAAGTTGCGACAGGTAGAGAGAATCCGGATTGATATGCAAACAGTTTTGCAAAATTTTGCTCATTCCACATGCTAAATGTCTAATCGAGAAAGTAGGGGCCATTTAAATGACGTTATTGTTAAATTAAATTTTTTTATGAAATATAGGTTTACATTTGTTCTTATTGTTTTTATTGTTTTAAAAGTTGGTTAATGTGACTACATTATTAATAAAAAATTGTTATGATTTATTCAGTATTGAAATGTGTTGGTACTCTCTGGCCCACCTGCTATTAACCCCTTACAACCCCTTGTGTAAGGTATTTAAAAAATGATGTACAAATTAAGCTTTGTGACAAAGCAGAACTTTTTTTGTAGAAGTAGTATACTTTTCTTTCGTAAAATCTATAATAAAAAAGTTTGGTATCAATTTTTCTAATAAAGCTGTATAATAAAAATTCAAAACGTCAAATTTGTTTTTACGCATCCATCGGCATTCGCACTATTTGATACAAAAAATATTTTACTTGACCGTGATTATTTTATTGGCTGCTATGAAACTAATTTTTAGTGCCATTAGTTATAAATTTGATGATATGTTAAACACTAGTGAGACCCTGCACTATCATAAATTTTTTCATTTAAAGGTTTTGAAATATGCGAAGAACTGTGGATTCCTGAAAGTTCTCATATAGCAATGGGTTTAGATGGAGTTGAAATATTTTCTAATAGTTCAGGAAGTTACACAGAATTACGAAAAGCCTATATAGTTGCCGATTTAGTAAAAAGTGCTACATTTAAATCTGGCGGTTGTTATATATTTAGTAATTTAAGAGGTTGTGATGGACAGAGAATATATTTTAACGGTGCTTCTTGCATCGCTTTGAACGGCCATATTCTTAATCATGCTAAGCAGTTTGCTCTGCAAGAAGTTGTAAGTCCGACCAATTATTAAATGTTTTCAAAAATTTAAGTTCTATTTTTAGGAAGTAACAACTGCGACAATAGATTTGGAAGATATTAGAGCATATCGTAATGGCATGAGATCAAGGTCTCATCTTGCTGCAGAAAAACCGAGTTATCCTAGGATTGTTATAGATTTTTCTTTATCGCCAGAACATGATGCCACTTTGCCAATTGCCGTACCAATTGAGTGGTCATATTTACGAGCAGAAGAAGAAATTGCTCAAGTACGTAAACTTATTAATATACTTTTTAACAACTGTCAATAACATATTTTAAAGCAGAAACTTATTTTTAGTAAATTTAGACAGTTGCCTAATATAATGTTGAATAATATTAATGATTTTATAGGGACCTGCATGCTGGCTGTGGGATTATTTAAGACGTTCTGGTCAGGGAGGTTTTTTCTTACCTCTTAGTGGAGGAGTAGATTCAACTAGCACAGCACTAATCGTCTATTCCATGTGTCAGATGGTTGTGCAATCTGTTCAACAAGGAGGTGTGTGGTTAATTAATTGTTAATCTTGCTTATACCTTTCGTTCCGCTCACAAACTTATAGCTCTTCTGTTGTTTATGTTAGAAAACTTCTTTTCGGAAGTATGGTTTAGGACCATATTTTCTACCAAATCCTCATATCAAACGTCATCTTGTACATCTGAAAATAACCGGAAGTGGCATCAATTTTGTTTTTTTTCAAGTAGAACATCCTGTACATTTTTAAATATTCTGAAAGAGCTTTTTATTACGAAAAATAATTATTTTTTGAAAACTCTGTATCATGAAAACTAACGATCTTGGAGCATAATAAAACTGGAAATTGTGAACTTCCATAGATCACAGTTACCATAAATATTCACCCGATATAGGGTAAATCAGTGAAGCAAACATCAAAAGACGTGCTTGTTTGTGCTTAGGAAACATTGCCAGCATAAGCTAATATTTTTTAACCAGTAGATGTTACTAGTTACAGTAGAATTTTGATTATCTGTATTGCATTTATCCCATTCTCAAATTTGTTTTCTATTAACTTAAACTTGAGTAAGCTGCTAATTGTGCAGTAAATTAAGACTGTAGATAGTATGGATGTAGTAATGCACTGTCTAGTACAATGCAGACTAGTTCAGGATTTCTGAAAAGAGCATGACATTGCATAAATACAGGGTGTATGGTAAATTACTAAATTCCACAGAGTGATGGATAATGAAAAATTGATTGCAATGTCTCTCTTTCGTTTTTGGCAGAAGTATACGGTTTTCAAGAAATTTACTAAGCAAGTTGGTGTCGTACTATTAGAGAATTTTCTTGCCACAACAGAGATCTATTGTTGCTCAATAATTGTTTTACGTTTTTACTTTCCTATACTTTTAGAATCAGGAGCTCCTAAAATTTAAGTTTGTTTTTGATAATGATGTGTACAGCATGTGCCACCTAACCTTGCAAATTTTAGTGGGCTTTGATTCGGCTACTTACGCTTTGTTTCGTCGGTAGTCGTAACTTAAACTAACTCTGATTGGCTGTTGGACAGTGTGGTACACTCTACTAAAAAGTGAAAGATAGTTTATTTATGGTTTACGAAAAATTGTGAATTCTTTGACAAATTAAAAGGCCGTGTGCCATAAGGTTAGAAACAGTTTGCTTTGAGGGGGGATTAACGATAATTTAGGTTACGTATAAAAAATACAGCAAAGAAACTAGAAATGTAATAAAAAACCTTGCTTTTGCTTGAGAGTGTAACGGCTTCTCGCCTTTTAAACTCATCGTCATTTTTTTTGCAAGGTTAAATGGCACTTGCTGTAAATACATTGAAATAGGTACAAGGCTTAAATACCTGTTGGAAGTTATTAATTATTTTATCTACAATATATTAATATGAACCTCAACTACGTCAAGCTCGATATTATTAATAAAATATCAACAGGTAGTTGAGAGAATAAACATTTAAAAAAATATATAACCATAAGCAGAAGTATTGTAAGTAAGTAAGATATGTATTTTTTCGGTTACATTTTTTCAGAACTGGATTTTGTAAATTTATAAGCGTAATCTGATAGAAGACTTTAGGGCAAATGTAACTCTTTCTTTTTGGACTGCATTTGCGAGTGCGAAGTGAGAAGAGCTTGATGTTTGTTTAATAATAGATTGTCTCTGCGAACGATGTAGCTTCAAAATGGTAGCTGCTACGATATTTTAAAAATTTTGATTTAATTGCCCGTATTACTTGAAAACTAATTACCAGATTGGTATAAACTTTAGAGATTGTAATAACCCTATGGGAACACCATATTACTACTTACAAGAACTTTTGAAAGAAATAGTTTATTGTAAATATCCCTGAAGTTTGTGAAAGGTATTTCGTAGACAAATATTCGATAAATGGTGGAGGGGACAATTTATTTATCGAAAAATGGGAGAGAGTTATTTTACTCAGTTTGTCATCATCTATCGCCCTTTGTTCAAGGAACCCAAAAAAGTGGTTTAAAGAAATGTGTGTCTGTGGGTGTGAGCGTGGGTGGGTGGGTGGGTGGGTGGGTGGATGGATGGATGGATGGATGGATGGATGGATGGATGGATGGATGGGTGTGGGTGGGCATTAGACATTAGTATAGATTTTTTAAATTTTGAAAAATAGAGTTGTAGTGCATCCAATGGCAAATCAAATTCTTTTTTTTTAATGCTGTATTGCCAACACGAAGGGGTCGAGTTCCAGCAGTGGCCGAGGGCACACGTGTTTAACGACGCCACTCCAGCTTTTAAATGTAAAACTGCGTTTTTGACCGTTTGAAAAGACAATTGTAGTGTAGTTCCAGTTCTCAAAAACAAAGAAGCGAGAATTACTTGCGGGATTAAAGGTACCACCTGGTTTACCTGCCGATGTCACAACAGATGAAAGGAAACCGGAAAATGGATAATCAGCAAACAGTTAAAGCTAAGTTATAAATATATGTAGTAATTTCTAATAGAGAATAAATAATCCCCAAGATAAATTAAGAACAGGCGGCTGTAAGTAGATATTAAACACTACAAATAATTTAAAAAAGAAGATATTGTTATTCTATTAGGGCAGTCTGTTAGGCAATAGAGTATATTCTCGTCCAAACCCGACAATAGAGAACGCCAACAGACAAATTCCTGGAACTCTAAGGGTATTTCAGCAGAAAAAGGCCAACGAGATCCGTTACAATTTAGGAAAGTTAGAACCAAAATTAATTCACACTCAACAGACAGGAAAATTCAAGCAAACGAATTCTCTTACGTGCGCCGCGATACCTACAATAAAGTACAATAATTTTCCATTAGATTAATTGATTTAATTACCGATATTTGTATTGAAAATACAATTTTTTTAGTATTATGTTTGTATAGATGGTTATTTATTGTATAATCTAAGGTAGTGATATACACCTAACATTAAGAAACTTTATATATTAAGTTGTAGAGCGGAGCATCTGGGGAGTACGTTTATGTTCATGTAATTTAAGTAAGGTTTGGAGCGTAATGTTGAATTTAAGGCTCGGAATTGGGTATGTCAAATTAGATTGACACCAGCAAACCAACGGAAATCATCAGAAGCAGGAAACACAATACCTACCATGGAACAGGAACAGCATATACGGCCAGACACAAATTGACAGTGCGGAAAATCCCAGGAGATGGAAACTATTTATTCGCCTCAATAGCAGACCAAAACACAAATGTCACAGCAACGCGAGAACAGCTCAAAAAAGGCAGCTTTCATCTTAAGGAAAAAAATCGTGTCATACATCAGAGAAAACCCACAAAATTACAATTGCAACTGGAGGAAAATGTAAGAAACTTGGCTCTGCGCTACGACCATCTAGCACATACCTACGGCCCAGCACTACAAACAGAAGCCTATTTAGAAGACCTAGGGAAAGAAGAATTTGGGGGAGGAGTCGAATCAATAGCAGCAGCAGCAGAAATACAAAAGGCGTCAATAGAAATAAACTACAAAGCAGGTCCAACCTCCACACACACCCCGGTAGACAGCAATCAACCACCCAGGGCAATAAGAAGCCAAAAAAGAAAAGGAATCCATAGGAAGCAGGAATGGAACGCCAAATATGACCATGCTAGATCAAAGAATAGTATTAAGTAGTTTATTAGCTATTAGGAAATTAAGATATTTTCAATCTGTAATCTTAGAACAATAGATATGTGTAAAATAAGAACAATGTGAAACTTTGATACCAAAGTTTATTAGGTTAAAGTGCATAATCGCATAACGGTCTTGGTTACGTACTCAAAACACCCATTGATGCGTAGCTTACTAACTACCTGGTGTTGCAGCAGCGGTGTCTTGCGGTATGCATTGCAGACATTCTAACGCGGTTCAACACTCCACCCGATCCCACCTATCACATAAATTCCTACCCACCTACTGGCATGGGGTGGGCCTGGCGTAATCCAGGATCGACCCTCGAGTCAGCTCCATGTCAGATGATGATGATGATGATGTATTGTCAACACGAAGGCCGCTACGAATACTTGAAAACGTTGACTTTAATGCTCAATTACTCAATAACAAAATATCCAATTTATACAAATTATCATATTATTTAATAGTCTGTACTAAGTATAATCATGTGATGCAAAAATATGTTTGGAGATATTAAAATTGTAAAAATTTCAAAATTTTGTAAATTGTTGCCAATCATCAAAGCAATAGAAAAATGTGATGTAAAACTACCAAGTTTGCCATTGATGTTTGCTGTCTAGCAAATAATGAAAATAATCGAGTATTGTGTGAAATATATGAAACTCATATTCAAATTGAGAGAAATAGTGCTAAGGCCTGCGGCAATACGTGCTTCAATATCCCACTCAGAGAAGCGTTCAAATTTTGGATTATATACTTTTTTAACAAAAGAGGCATGTTTCACAATTCCTAGTTTTTAATACGCTCCAAAATCGTTGGTTGTTGTTGCAGAATATTTGCAAAAGGCTCATTATTTTCGTAAGAGAAAGTTCTTTCAGAATATTAAACAATATACAGGGTGATCTATTTAAAAATCCAAAGTTGACGTCACTTTTGGTTATTTCTTAGCAAATATGGTCCTAAACTGTACTCCCAGAAAGAAGTAGTTGTCTAAATTAAATAACTGAAGAGCTATAAGCTTGTGTGTTTTTTGGAAATGTACCTTATACTACGAGTAAACAGAGACAGAAGTAAATTTATTCTTTTTTTCTATAGCAACTGTTAAAACGTGCTATTATTAACTAAAATTAGAGGGAAAAGTAGCACTTTACCATCAAGGGTAGATAAAGTAGTACTTTAACAGCAAGGATAGATAATAGTATATTAAAAAACAAGTTTCATAAGACATGATTTTAGAGCACGCGTCCAAGTTAGAAAACGAGCCGCTTGCGGCGAGTTTTCTAATGGACAACTTAAATGTCTTATGAAACGTGTATTTTATACTATTTTTTCTATTTTGGTCCAAAAAGTTAAAAATTATCTTATTTTATATTTCAATTTGAAAATATAATCGATTAGGAAAATTTTTGGTTTTTTGTTTTTGTTATGTGGCTGTTGGTAACATTTTAACACATTTCAAACAATTCAAACTACTGTCAAATTAAAATTTAGACAAACAATTTGAAAGTGAGTTAATTTTTAAAATACCTAAGATTTGAAGATAAGATGGAAGAAGAATTATCTTGCACCCCACCCGAGCTACGCAAAGTAGCGGAAAATACGCTAAATAATCTTAATTTTTAGAACTTACAATTTGAAGGTTATGTTTATAACGCGTGAAGGTTGTTGTCACATGGTTGTCACCAACCTAACAAAATAAAATTTTGAATTCTTTTAGGAGTTGCTTTATGAAATCCAAATGAGTTTCATAAAGTAGTCAGTAAAGAACCAAAATAGAAAATAGTATATTAAAAAACAAGTTTCATAAGACATGATTTTAGAGCACGCGTCCAAGTTAGAAAACGAGCCGCTTGCGGCGAGTTTTCTAATGGACAAGTGCGCTTAAATGTCTTATGAAACGTGTATTTTATACTATTTTTTCTATTTTGGTCCAAAAAAGTTAAATATTACCTTATTTTATATTTTAATTTAAAAATTTAATCGATTAGGAAAATTTTATGTTTTTTGTTTTTGATATGTGGCTGTTGGTGACATTTAGTAATTTCATACAATTCAAACTACTGTCAAATTAAAATTTAGACAAACTGTGTTTGAAAGTGATTTAATTTTTAAAATACCTAAGATTTGAAGATAAAATGGAAGAAGAATTATTTTGCACCCCATCCGAGCTACGCAAAGTAGCGGAAAATACGCTAAATAATCTTAACTTTTAGAACTTACAATTTGAAGGTTATGTTTACAACCCGTGAAGGTTTTTTTGTCACATGGTTTTCACCAACCTAACAAAATAAAATTTCGAATTCTTTAAAGAGTTGCTTTATGAAATCGAAATGAGTTTCATAAAGTAGTCAGTAAAGAACCAAAATAGAAAAAGTATTTTTTCTATTTTGGTTCTTTACTGACTACTTTATGAAACTCATTTGGATTTCATAAAGCAACTCCTAAAAGAATTCAAAATTTTATTTTGTTAGGTTGGTGACAACCATGTGACAAGAAAACCTTCACGCGTTATAAACATAACCTTCAAATTGTAAGTTCTAAAAAAGATTATTTAGCGTATTTTCCGCTACTTTGCGTAGCTCGGGTGGGGTGCAAGATAATTCTTCTTCCATCTTATCTTCAATTTTAAAAATTAAATCACTTTCAAATTGTTTGTCTAAATTTTAATTTGACAGTAGTTTGAATTGTATGAAATTACTAAATGTCACCAACAGCCACATATCAAAAACAAAAACCAAATTTTCCTAATCGATTAAATTTTTAAATTAAAATATAAAATAAGGTAATTTTTAACTTTTTTGGACCAAAATAGAAAAAATAGTATAAAATACACGTTTCATAAGACATTTAAGCGCACTTGTCCATTAGAAAACTCGCCGCAAGCGGCTCGTTTTCTAACTTGGACGCGTGCTCTAAAATCATGTCTTATGAAACTTGTTTTTTAATATACTATTATTTTTTTTCTACATTAAATAAACTCTATAGTAACCAAAAAGTTATTAAAGCCACCTACTCATTTTTTTGTGAAACTGTTTTTTTCATGACACTTTTAAATTAAATTTATCATTGATTTTTCTTCATTTTTTGGTCTTCTTTAACAATTGCTATAAAGAAAAATGTTGTATTCCACACGACGATAAAATTTCATTATCTTCTCGATGCTCATTAGCGTCTCGGCTGACGCCTCGACGCTAAAATCGCTCTCGAAGATAAAGTGCAATTTTATCATCTTGTACAATAAATAACTATTATTTTATTTTATTTCACATTTTTAATTAGAGTAGTTAAGTTGGCGAGGTCTTATTTTTAGTAACTGTTCAGTTTGGAAAATTAAAATCTCTTTTAGGAGTTTATATAAGTTATATTGTAAATTTAATTCTCCAAGAATGTGGTATTTGCATTTCTAAAGATTTAGTAAATAACTGTTTGCGCTTTTAGATTCAAAAGTTCTCTCAGATGTAAGGAAAATACTTGCTGATCCCGAATACACACCATCACAACCATCAGAACTTTGCAACAGATTATTTGTAACATGCTATATGGGCACAGAAAATTCATCAAAGGAAACTAAACAGAGAGCAGCAACTTTGGCTGCACAGATTGGAAGGTAAAATTGTAAATTGCATGTTTTTACTCTTAATAAGTTTTATATTTTAACAGCTATCACATGTTAATAACCATAGATCGAGCAGTAAGTGCAACCTTAGAAATATTTAGTAGTGTTACTGGAGTTTTTCCTAAATTTGCAACAAAAGGAGGTTGTCCTCGACAAAATCTTGCCTTGCAAAATATTCAAGCTCGCTTGCGGATGGTTCTGTCTTATTTATTTGCACAACTAATGTTGTGGGTACGTGGAAGACCAGGAGGTCTACTAGTTTTAAGTTCAGCAAATGTGGACGAAGCCTTAAGGGGGTATATGACAAAGTATGATTGTTCAAGTGCTGACATAAATCCAATTGGGGGAATTTCAAAAACTGACCTCCGCATGTTTTTAAACTATGCAAAAGAAAAGTTTAAAGTTCCTATTATTGGAGAGATTGTAGCTGCACCACCAACTGCTGAATTAGAACCTTTGTGTGATGGCCAAATTGCACAAACCGATGAGGAAGATATGGGTATGACATATGGAGAATTGAGTGTTTTTGGAAAATTGCGCAAACAGGAGAAATGTGGACCATTCTCCATGTATTGTAAACTTGTGCAAACCTGGTCAAATATGTACACTTCAAAGGAAGTTGCTGAAAAAGTAAAACACTTTTTTAGGTATGTATATTAATGTGACCTGACAGGGCCGTATCTGGCTAGCGGCCACTGCGTGTCAAAAAAGCAGGCGCCAAGCAGAAAGGGCATCGAAGCGCGATAAGCGATAAGCGCCAGGAATATTCCTGTTATTTTTATAATAAATTCTCACTCTTAACGATCGCTTTTTGCCCTTCTATTTTTTTCTATAGAGGTTGAAGGTCTAATAATTTAACATTTGCTTCATGGTAATTGTTGCATAATACGGGGTGATTTTTGGTATAAAGATACAAAGTTGGTTAAATTAGGAAAAACGTGTAAAGTTTTTCTTCTGACTACGATGGTGAAAACGGAAAAACAATTGCGCATCGCCTTTTCGAACGCCCTGTATTTTTTTATATTTTTGAGTTGCAAATTTTATTCTCTTTAAAAAAACTATGATTAAATTAACAAATAACGCCATATTTTAACTTTTAATGGTTTAATAACATAATCGTAACGGCCGTGAAACAAAAGCTATTTGTTTTATGGTATAGGTCAAAATAGCATTTAATTAATATATGAGAGTAATTATTATAGCAACTGCTCTTATTGGGCACCATCATTATCTAGACAGCCATATTTTAACTTTTAATACTTTAACAACATCATCGCAACAGCCGTGAAACAAAAGGTAGAGTTCGCTTGTTTTATTATTTCTATTTTGACATTTAGTAGTTGTGCTAATTTTATTTAACATTTAAGATGTACATTGGCCCCCACGGTCACCTGACATGAATCGCTAGATTTTTTTCTTTAGGGATATCTACAGGATAATATTTATTGAGATAGATACAGTAGTGTAGAGATTTAGTCGCATCCATTACAATTGCATTGTATGCATTGGCCATGGAATGCTACGTCGAGCTTCGAATAATGTAGTTCAAGAATTTACTGCTGTCTAGATAATGATAGTGCCCAATTTGAACAGTTACTATAGTAATTACTCATACATAATAATTTAATGATATTTTGACCTATACCATAAAACAAGTAGCTTTTGTTTCGCGGCTGTTACGATTATGATATTAAACCATTAAAAGTTAAAATATGGCGTTATTTGTTAATTTAATCATAGTTTGACTTTATACTTTTTTGAAGACAATAAAATGTTAAATTCAAAAATATAAAAAAATACAGAATGTTTTGTTTAAAAAAAATCATTTTAACAAATAACTCAAAAAGGCGATGCGCAATTGTTTTTTCGTTTTTACTATCGTAACCAGAAGAAAAAGTCACACTTTTTTCATCATTTAACCAACTTTGTGTCTTTAAAAATAAAAAAGTTGGCAATAGTGGCTCGTTTCCGAAAATCACCCTGTATACTACTTATACTCTTTAAATATAATTAACTAGTGAAACCGAAAGAAATTCGAATATCAGTTCTTGTATATTTTTATCACCACAATATTAGCCGAACTAGTAGACATAATTAAAGCACCTGGGACATGTCAACAGCCATGGGTGTTTTATTAAAAAAACAAAACTTATTAATAATTGAAGTTTTGTTAAATGGACACTAAATTATGAACACCCTATGTAATAATCTGCTATTTTTATAATGTGTTAATATTCTTTGCAAAATAGCGACGGGTGTACATTTTTGATCTAAAATATTATAACTTTTTTTGTAATATCAATCTACAAAATAATGTTAAAATTGTTGAAAAATGTCAAATAACTCGAAAACCACCAATTTTAAGATCATAGTACTTTAATATTTTTATATCTAGAATTAAATGTGAATTCTTGAAAGGTAATAATATATAGGGCGCCATTTACCATTTTGCACGCAGGCGCCAGGTACTCCAGGTATGGCTCTGGGATTTGATTACAATCCCCAGACTGTATTTTGCTAACTTTATTAATGGTCACATTCCCCACCTTGATCATAACCCTCAACTTCTAAATTATAGTCACAACACCCACTTTGGTCACAATTTGACAACCAAAATTGCTTTCTTGGTCACAACGCCCAATTATGGCAGTTGCGAGTTGTAACCGTGAAAGAAATTGGGGTTTGTTATCAAAATGAAAAGTTGACGTAACCAGGGTAGGCATTGTTACTAAAATAGAAACTCGGAGAACTGGCACATGTGGTGGTTATAACCATAACCAAATCCAGAAAATATGCTGTGAGGGTTGTGACTTCGACTCCTATTAATGTTGGTTTGGGATTGTGTAGATACTAGTTACCTTCTTCTCTTATTTTCCCACATTTTTTGCATAATGTAGAAAAATAGCAGTAACTTTTTTGTAGATGCTATGCGATTAATCGACACAAAATGACTGTGCTTACACCAGCATACCATGCAGAAGGTTATAGTCCTGATGACAATCGATATGATCATCGACCATTTTTATATCGTGCAAATTGGTCATGGCAGTTTAGAGCAATAGATAAACAGGTAATAGAACAAATGTGTATTATTAAATTTCAAACACTTATGATGGTTTCATGTTTAGTTGGAGTACCAAGCAAATGCCAAAAAGGCTAGTTCCAGTTCTTTCAGTGTTTCTAACAAAACCCAAGACAATGCTTCCCGACAGCGTACAGGAATACATGTTTAGTAGTACATAAAAAGCGCTTGATATTTTTTATGGTAATATTCAATACATTAAGTAGTAAATACTGTTTTAAAAATATATATTTTTAGAAACATTTTTAATTTAGTTAGTAGTTTATATTATATACCATCAAAATTATAATATTAGATTTAGAATGTTCTTAACTGTCAACTTGACGATTGGTATTCAGTAGAAAATTACTGTGATAGTAGATATGCCATAGTAGCATGAAAAAACGCAGCAACTTTTTACTTTACCCTATTTACACTCGTGTAAATTTAAAAAAAATAAATAACATTACTAAAAATATATAGATGAGCTAGGTATTTATTTTTCAGTGTTAAGAGCAGAAATAATAATAACAAAAACAAGGGAAGCACTTTGCCTTGACTTTTCTATACTGTAGAAATTGTTACCTATCATATTTTTAAAATAATTTTTGTATCACTGTTTAAGGGAAGAACATTAAAAATGTTAATATGATTCTTGCACGCTTCAGACAATGCAGCCAGAACCTACAGCAAAAGCAGTCCTACACTTGTAGTGGTTAGCTGGAATGTCTTATTGCTTTCCACCCAATTTTTGGTGGTCCTATTTGTCCTTTTCGTAACAAATAATTTGGAAAAAATTCAGCCTACTACAGTTTACTTTGCAATATTACTCGCTCTCTCTCTATCCTACTCCGATGTGTTGACCGGTCTTTCGGCACGAGACCGATTTACACACGCACCACACAGCTACCCGTCGACCTTTCGCTATTCTCGTTTTGTAGTCGGTAGTTGAATAAATGAAAAGATTTTCACTTAGTTTATACTATTATTGTTATATAAAAGCTTTAGTTCATGTAGTATATTCTTATATTTTTACTGTTGTGCACCAATGATTTTGCTGATGACTCCAAGATGTACAAATCATGGGCTCGACCGAAGCAAACAAGTCGCTGACCTGCCAGTTTTGTAGACTACTAATAAGCAACACTCGAAATTTTAGGTAAAATCCTTTTTTTTTTCTTTACAGGCACAGATGAAAACTATACAGAGTGCCCATTTTAAAACTCCGAGCCTAAATTTTTTTAAATAGGCAACACACAATACAAGTCACTGCCGACTATTATTTTAAAACAAAATATTTCTATAATTAAGATCAGGGCAATCACTGCATTAACTTGACAGTTTACTAATCAAATTCGTTAAGCCACATTACTTGAACGGTGCAAAACAAAGATTATCGATCACTAATCTTTGGTGCAAAATGTATTCCAACGCTGACAAAGTGGACATGCTTCTAATTCTGGGTGAATGTCGAAAAAATGCGAGTACTGCCAGTACTTTGTATGCGCAACGCTTTTCAGGTAGACGAATTCCAACAGACAAAACATTTAGAATGCTTCTTCTGAATTTACAAGAGTATGGGCAATTTTCAAAACCAAAAGTAAGGGCACGGCAAGTTACGGTTGAACATAACGAAGTAGCTGTAATTGAAATGGTTACGGATAATCCCCATACAAGTCAAAGAGTGATTGCAAATGCCTTAAAAATTAGCAAACGTTCTGTTTTCAATATTCTTAAGGCGAACAAATTTCACCCCTACCATGTTTATACCATACACCATCTTGAAGATAGGGATTATGAGCATCATGTTCAGTATTGTCAATTTCTTAGACCGAAATTAAACGGCAATGCGGAATTTTTAAGTATGGTATTATTCTGTGATGAAGCGAGGTTTTCAAACAACGGCATGGTTAATCGACATAACTGCCACTATTACGCCCAAGACAATCCCCGCTGGATCAGGATAACTCATTTTCAGAGAATTTTTTCTCTTAATGTGTGGTGAGGTATTATTGGCGATTTTGTAATAGGTCCACATTTCTTTAATGAAAATTTAGATGGTGAAATGTATTTAAATTTCTTAATTAATGAGTATCTGTATATAAAATACTTAATTACTTTAACAATATCTATTTATTTTAACCTTATACGTATTTAGGGCCTGCGGCGGGTGGTCTAGTGGTTAAAGTCCTAGGCTTTGAAACTATACTCCCAATGGCAGTAGGTTCGAGTCCACTGCCCGTCGGTAATTTTTCTGAACAAGTTAAATCCGGCGGGTTCATGGATGGTGTATGTAGGTGTGCATGTTGGGTTGCAAGTCTTTCAGGGGTGGGGCATGTTAGACCGGTGAAGAGCACTTAGTGTGCTGAGCCCGGCTCTCCTCCAAACAGTTCCTTAAAACGTACGGAATAGCATGTGGTTTTTAAATGATGGTGCACCTCCGCATTTTCATAGGGATGTGAGAAATTATCTTAAACAACGTTTTGAGGGACGCGTAATTGGACGAGGTGCATTGCATCCTTGGCCTGCCCGTAGTCCTGATTTGACTCCGCTAGACTTCTTTTTGTGGGGCAAAGTAAAAAATGATGTCTATGAAGTGCCCATTCGAAATGAAGAACATCTACGCGAAAGGATAATTCAATGTTGTCGCTCTATCACACCGGAAATGTTAGCTCGTGTTAGAGGTTCGATGCGTAGAAGAATTATACTCTGCGAAAACGAAGAGGGAAGGCAATTTGAACACCTGCTTCGTTAGTTTTTGTACTATGTTCCTATTAAATTATTGTAGTTATTGTTGTCAAATATTAAATTTGAGTTATTAAAGTAACCTTAAATTTGTACTTAATCATTAGTAGATACATGTACTGTAAAACAACTCTGATCTCAATTTAAAAAAAAATGGTAGAAATGCATAGTGATCTGGGGGTGCATTGTGTGTTGCCTATTTAAAAAAATTTAGGCTCGGAGTTTTAAAATGGGCACTCTGTATATAAATCTGTTTTATAAAATTTACAGTCATTTGACATCAGTTTTATTGAAGTAAATTAGGTTCTATGGTTTTATTTTACCTAAAAAAATGACTATTTTCGCATTTTTGTGGATAACATTACTTGTGAAACAGCTGTGTTGTTTAAATATGCTCCTGTAACGTCTTGGGACGTATAGCGTTCTTTTTCTGCTTTTAAAACAGTATTGTTTGATCGACGGCAAAGTTTAACATGTGACAATTTAGAAAAAATTTCAGTTGTTTATTGCAGTCCAAAAACTGAAATAGAAGATTAAGTTAACACATCAATTGTGTTGTTAACAGAATAAGAAATGTGTCACATGCCAGTTTTAGATTTAGTTCGAGTTCACGACTTAAATTTTTTTTGTTGCTCATTTCCCACAGGGGTTTATTTTTTTATTGTAACTATAGTTTTGTAAAAGTACTTTATTTATTTTACGTAAATACAGTGGAACTTCCCTAACTCGAATCTCAAGGGACAAGAAAAGAAATTCGAGTAAGGGAAACTTCGAGTTACAGAAAATACACCAAAAAACATACGAAAAAAATTATTTGTTTATTTCAAAGTAGTATTCGGTAATTTTTTTTTGTGATTTACATAACCACGTCTCATTCTCTACAAAATCTTTCACCAAATTTAAAGACATAAATATTATGAGGTACATTATCTCGAGACTCCATAAAAATTCTTAGCTTTTCAATCGAAGAATAAATTTGTTCAAATGTGGGCATGACATTAGATTCGCCTTCGTCCTCGTCCTCATCTTCGTCTGATTCTACAAAAAATATTTTCTTTAATTTTTTTATTTATCGTAAAATTAGACTTTTTAAACTACAGTTAATGTGTCTGAATTATATACCTTTTGCATTGGGAATACGACTGTCTAAGATGCTTGTTAAAATATCTTCATCAGTAGGATAATCCATTGTACATGTACCATCATCAACACTTAGGTAATCTTCAAATGTTACATCATCCATACTTGCTGCGGTTCTATATGAAGCCCATAGAACATTTAATTCGGACAGTGGAAGAAAATCTTCTTCATCCCAATAATCAATATCTTGCAGCAATTCATCTTTAACGAACCCTGCTTTCCCAAAATAATTGGCAATTGTTTGTTCTTTTACATTCACATCCCATGTTTTACTGAGGTCCCTAATTGCGTCAAGTAACGTCGCAGTTGTAGGGGCATCCTCCTCCATATTGACCAAAACTTTCTTTACAATCCGTTTTCTATAATGTTGTTTTAGATTTTTGATTATGCCCTGGTCCATTGGCTGTAATAAGGAGGTCATATTGGGAGGAAAGTATGCAAGTTTGATGTTTTTCAGTTATCCCCTACATCCGTTGGGTGTGCAGGACAGTTATCAACAAACAGTAAAATGTTCCTTTTCTGAGAACGAAACTTTTTATCTAGCTTTAAAAGCTGCTTCTCATAAATTTCACTTGTCATCCATGCCTCTTTGTTGTTTGCGTAATCCACATCAAGTAATGTGATACCCTTGAAACAACGTGGATTTTTTGATTTACCAATAACGATTTTTTGATTTACCAATAACGAGCAATTTTAGCTTTTTGGACCCAGTCATATTGCTTCCAAGCATAACAGTTATTCTCTCTTTGCTACTTTTTCCACCATAACATTTTTCATTTTCAAATGCAAGTGTTTTATTTGGTAAACATTTGAAAAAGAACCCCGTCTCATCGGCATTAAAAATGTCATGTTTATCGTACTGACCTATTAAATTGAGCAAAACATTTTGAAGCCAATGGTCACGAGTTTGCAAATCTGCTGCAGCACTTTCACCACATATCGCCTTTTGGACAATATTACTTATGTCGTTTTTTAAATTTATCTAACCATCCTACACTAGCTGAAAAATCTTCATGTCCCAAAGCATCTGCGAATTCTTTAGCTTTTTCTCTAATTATGGTTCCCGACAGGGGTAGATTCTTATTACGTGCCATGGTTGTCCAGTTGATCATAGCTTCATCAATATCATCATAGACACAGGTTGTACTAAGTCTCGTGCGTTTACTGCTAACACCATACATAGTCTTTGATTTTTTCTAAAAGTTCATCCTTGGTTTTTAAAATGATCGATAAAGTGTTAGGAGGAATACCAAATTGTGCAGCAATATCTTTTTTCCGCCCTTTTCTACCTCGGCAATTAACAAACATTATTGCTCAAGTGAGCACTTTAAATTTCGCTTTGTCATTTTAGATATGAATGCACTTTTACAATGCACTAGCAAATTTTACCAGTGATACTTATCTTTCCCGTAATCTTCGAAAAAAAATTGACCGCACGCGAGAAAACTCTGGTTGCCACAGAAATACTCGTCACTGTGCGTAACTAGGGACTTCCCCTAAATATTCGAATTATATGTTTAGCGAATACTTGTAACTAGGGACTTACCGGAAAAAAATGGACTTACGAGTGAAATATCAGTTCGACTTATAGAAATATTCTAGTTATAGAAATTCGACTTATGGAGTTAAAAATACATTGAAAAGACAACGAAACATCAGTGTTCATGACAAAAATTCGACTTGGAGAATAATTCGAGTTACAGAAGTTCGAGTTAGGGAAGTGCCACTGTACAAACAAATGTGACTACTTGCGATTATTAAAAATGTTTGGAGTCGGTTTCTTAGTGCTTATATTCCGTTTTTCAAGAACATTTAAAGACATTTCTAAAGATAATAGGGCCTTTTTTAAAATTTTTAGTTCCTGTTTAAGTGCCTATTTTAGGTTTTTTTGAGTCTAAATGCCTACCTATTTTAATGGTTTTTAGGACCTAAAATTCCGAGCTTTGCTAGTAAGTGTAGTTCGCGAGGATGTTCACAAAAGCAGGTTGGTCGAGTGCAAAGAATAGTGAGGTCGCATGTGAGACTCAAGTCCGGGAAATGCATTATGCAAGAGGGTGGAAGTTTCCAGACAGAGAGTGGATTTGGGATTTGGCGGAGAAAGCGGAAGCACGGACGCGTCTTCTGGCTTTGCCTTATTGAATAGTGGAAAGGAAGCGTGGTTAATTACTAGAGGACAGCAGAATATTGCGTTAACGTTTAAGTAGTTAGTAATAGTGTGCTTTTATAAATAGTTAGTTGATACCTATCATTTTTAATAAATAAGTAGCGTTTAATTTGTGGAGTTTTGTTTCTCGATAAAAGAACATTGATCAGTAAGAAAGCTGAAACAACTCTCTTACACCACCCTTAACGGACGTTTCCACTTGGATGCTGTAATATTCAGATTCTTTGTGGTTCATCTCTTGCTACTGATGATGACTGCCTAGCAGTTGTAATGTACATTTAGAGTATAAAAAAGTTCTTGTGAGAATTAAAGGGTTTAATTTTTGTTTTATTAATCATTTGTCGTAGTCGCTCATTTATTTACTTTAGTTAATGATAATTATATTAAAGAAACCACAAGTTTACAATTGCTTATTTACAGCTTTCAGATTACGACCAAGTACGTAACAATAAATATTTTTAAAATTAACACAATTCATATGCAGTATAGTTCATTTTTTATTATATAAAACATACAAAAACATAACATGCATTATATAAATTCAATAAAAGATTTTTTTAAATCATATATAACAACGCAAATAATAATAATAATATTTATTGCAAAATGAAATGCATTTAACAACAGGGCCTGCAAAGGCGAAGTGATTAAAGGACTATAGTTTACAGGCAATGTGAGGGGGAGGGTGCTTTTTATTGACATCTATGAAGATTAAAAAATTACACGCAGTCTATACATACCTGCACTATAAGGCGGCGCTGTTCATGGTAGGTATTAACAGGTTCAGGTAAAATCCCTCCAATTCATGTCTTTGCAATCTATCAGAAAAAACGTATGGTGCTATTTAAGAAATTTTTAACTTCTGGTGCGACATGTTGTATATAAAGCACATTTTAAAATTTATTGTAAATAAAACAGTTCTTAACTTCAACAGATTTTAAATGTTTATGAATTTGAAATGCTTCTAGTGTATCCAAGTTACGTTCGTCAAAGTTTCTATTGTACCACAAACGCTTGCAAAAGCTTATTTTGGTATATATCACATGGTACATATTACATATGTAGCTATCCATGCATTTAGATATTCATTAAAGCGGTTTAGCATAAAATATATCACTTGTAATAAAAATTTGTCACGATTTGGGTATTAAAAAACATAACACTTAATTTTTGTTCATTATTTATTTATAACAATATAAATTAGGAAACACATCCTTTCTTTTATAATGTATAGTGATAATTGATAACGTAGTGAAATAATGAGTTCATGCACTGAAGATTTTACGTATGTGATGAAAACGGAAATTGAGTTAAGTTACCATTAAAGCTAAATTATTGTCCTAAAGTGATGTGAGAAATACGTATATTTTATACCTTCAAGTTAAGTCTATTACAGTCAGTTTTATAATTTAAATAACATTATACATTCTAATAGAATACTGTGATGTAAAAGAGATATAATAGATTAATAATTAAATTAGGTACTGGCTAAGTCATACAAACAAGGTTGAACCAAAATCCAACATTTTAGTTAAAGGTACTTAAACACAAATCTTACATTAACTTATATACAACATTATCAACATTTGCATTTGTAAAAATTTGAGTTCATCAGTGGGATTTGAGACTTGTTTTTTTACAAATGCAGTTAGTTATAAGGAGCGAAAGAAATAATCTTTGTGTTTTGTAGGAATTTGTAATAAAGCAATGTAGATGAAAAACTGGAAGTTCATTACTGTAACACAAAATAAAAATTCGTTGTAAAAGAGTTAAATGAAAAATAAGTACAAGATAAATCACAAGTGTAAAACAAGCTGATCTAAAATATTAAAATTATACATAACATGTAGAACTAATAATTCTGCAGCACCATAGTTCTTTAAATTCTATGAAGCACCAGAATTTTCAAGGAACGTGTTAAAGTTTAGAAAGTTTTGTGCGCCCTAAACCATCACTTATGCCTTCAGAAACTTTTACAATAAAACTATAAAAATGAATGAAGTTTCCCAATGTGTCTTTCTAAATTCTAACTTCGTTCCCTTTATAATAAAACTTCATATCTATACTAGATTAACTTATGTAACCCCAAATACCTGTCACCTCATTGCACAGAAAACCCGATTTTATATTTGCTTTGATATTTGCAACACCCGTGGTTGCTGCCAATGACATTTCACTGTTCATAGTTATTGTTATTATGGAAAAATTTAATAAATATGGGACAAAATGCATCATCAGCGCATTATAATATGATGTAAGGTACTTCTTTTCAGTTCAAATTATCACAGAAGAAATGTTTGTCTCCCTAAATATTCAAGAAAAAAGGGGCTCCATTCAAAAGCAATTTTTAAGATTAGCTCAAAAGTTACCAGTTTTATAATAATTTCTTCGTGTATAAATAATTGTTCAATATTATTACCTAACAAGATTGAAACAATTTAGAAACAATACTTATAAAAATGTTTGTTACGTAATAAATTTTTTACAGAGTACTTTAACAGTTAGATCAAACAGAACTTTCTGCTGAAAATCTTTTGGCTTATTATGAATATATGATTCATCTACCCAATATTTAATGAATATATTCTAAATTAAAATTTTTTCAATCGATTGATAGCTAATAATACCACAAATAATTAAATTTCAAATTTATATCGGTTAATATTGAGACAAACAGAAAATTCAAATTACTTTACTGTATATAGTATAAATCACTGGACGGTATAAATTAATAAATAGGTATGAATGTTTTCTTAAATAACTTATGTACGTACTTGCAACAGCATATTAGCAAAATTTGAATTCGTAAACTTGAAATGTCTTTTATCGTAAAATTTTAGCAGCGCTGGACTGTAAGGGTGTTTGTCTTTTAAGTGTAAATAGTGCACTTCTGGTTCATTCGTAGTGTGACCACATTCTTCGCAAACATACATTTTGGTTCTTCTTTCCTTATAGGCATACTGATGTTGGACTCCATGCACCTTAAGGCAATGTGATTCCAGAGAACATCGCTGGGTAAATGACTTTTCACACAGATTGCATTTATATGGACGCACACCTGAAATTTTTGTAACATGTTTACTGTACTCAAGATTTTTTCTATCGGTAGTTTGAAGGCAAAGGAATCTTCTATTCTGTACGTACCTGTATGTGTTCTAGTATGTCTCTTCAGGTCGAAGGTATCATTAAATCCTTTTCCACAGAAGGTACAAAGATACCTTTTAATGTCGGAATGACACTTCATGTGTCTGTTTAATAGGCGTTGGAGGGCAAATGATTTATTGCAAATTCTGCAACAGAAACCTGAATTTGGTTCTTCAGTTGGAATAGATGTTACTTTAACTTTTTCATCAGTTCTTGGCCTAATGGGATCTTGTCCTGCTAAAGGATTTTTAATTCCATGTCCACCGTTTACAAATTCTAGCTGAACCTCTGATGGTAATCCCAACTATAAATTATAATAAAAAACAGTTAGGGGATGATTTTATTTGTAATGGCTATACAAGTAAAATATTAAAGAGACCTCCTAATCATGTGAACTAATAAAATTAATATAATGAAATGTAAATTCATTGTATTTTAAAAACTAGCAAATAAAACAAAATACTATGTTGTTTCAATTTATTCGCGATTATCACTCATACTATAAGGAGCTAATCAGAATCCATAATTCGTAAAATTTTTGACAATCACACTCATTTGGAACCGCTAAAACAGCAACAGGCCGGTTTCAACTGAGAAAACAGCACCTTGGTGATTTCAGCTGAGAAAATTCGAAAGTAGATCGTAATATCCCAGAGACTGTGCAGATAAAACGCACTTTCGACATCATAGCAGCGACACCAAATAATAAAGCAAACAAGAATTTTAGCTCTGTTTTTTAATCGTGAAATAATCTAGCTAAAAATAAATCTAAATTTTGCTTTTGAGGAACCGTACTCGACGTTTTAGACAATTATAAAAAAACAACCAACCATAAAATTTTGTATGTCAGAAATATTTGTGTTAACCTTTTCTATTAGCTGCTGAAGCAGCAAATGCAACTTAAGTATGGCTGATATGTTATGAGTGAAATAATCATTAATAACTCGAATGGAACTTCGATAGATCAAGCGATAAAAAAACTACTTTTAAGCCATAGATGCTGCACTGCTTTATAAATAGTGCAGTACTGGCGCATCCATGACCTTCTAGAGATCTATGGAAACATTTTAAAAGATCTTGATTCTAAAAGAATTTAATGCAAAAAGGCTTTAAAAAAGTTAGGCGTCCAATTTTTGGTCTAAAAAGCCTAAACTTTCTGATATATTGATGAACTAAAATGGAAAACCAATTAAACAAAAATACACACCCTTTGTTGTAAAAGATTGACTCTTCCTTGCAACGATGGAGGTTCACTGCTGGAAGATTCACGTCTGCTACTGATACTTGCTGGTGGACTCAGAGAACTGCTGTCATTTTGACTTTCTAAAGAGCAACTTGCTGCTCCAGGTGAAGGCAAAGAAACTCCAGTAGGTGAATCTAAATCTAATCCATTTCCACTGAATGACAGACTGGGTGAGAGCATTTGTTGTTGCATTTGCATCTGCACATCAGTGTTAATAGATGGTTGGTAGGAAGGCAGAGAATCTTGGTATAATTTCCCAAATTGTTGGTGCTGATATCCACGATTGTCATAGTTTCTACTCAGCAGGTGTTCAGAAAACGAATCCATGTTGTGTTCAACGGATTGTAAATGAGATTCAGGTGTCATTGAGGGAGAATGCATGTCACTGGTGATAATTTCATCACTGTCATTTTCCTCACTGGGTAGCCGTTGTAAAAATGTAGATAAGTCAGCAGCATCCGATAAACTTTCTAGTAATGCATGTTCTGCAGAAGTTGAAAATGTAAGAGTGGCTGTAAATTGAAGAGGATCTACCACTGCCCCTGTTACCATATCTACCATCATTGAATCGTCATATACTGAATATGAATTTGGTAGCAAGTTACCCATAGGGTCTAATTTGGTGTCATAACTGTCTAAGTCTGCTTCATCTTTCATAACAAGACCATATGAAGCATTTTGAAGCATCGAGTACTGTTTAGGCGGACTTTGGGCTCCGTTAATATTTAGGTTGGCCAGTTCCTGCCCTGTATCACAATCCATATTAATAGGAGCATTTAGCTGATTGCAACTGTTACTTGAGTTATAGTTGTTGGAAATTGTGTTACCACTTTTAAGAGATTCATAAAATGGAGGTAAACTACCTGTTGGAGGACTACTGGGTCCATATGTTTGACGTCCATCTCTTCCAGGATTCATGCCACCATTTCCAGTTCCACCACCCATCGAACCACCACCAACTGAACCAGAGGACCCCCCACTAAAATTGATGGATCCTCCACCTCCAGATGAATTACCCGATGTTTGACCCCCATTCCCTTGGGCGCCGTTATTCCCTCGTCCATGACCTGCAGCAGCTGACATCGTCACAGGTAGCTTTCCCACAATAGCACGCACTGATATTAGAGGTTTACTAACTCTTGAGCAATGACTTCGTCGTTGTTCTCTGTTCTTCCGTTCTTCATTTTCATCTTCCGTTTCTCCTCGTCGTTTAGGTATATGATAATCTATAGGTTGATCTTGCTCTGGCTCTTGTATCACTATATGAGTGGGTACCCGTGTATCTTTGTCTTCTTCACGTTTTGTTGTTGGTTTTGGTGTACGTTGTATTACAGAACACCTCACTGGAGCTAAATTTTGGGGTGATGGAGTTTGTTCAGGTTTTTTGATAATAGGAAGTACCACCTTATCTGGAGGAGCTATTGGTGGATATTCTTTTCTTTCTGCTCGTGTGAGTACGTGTCCACGGCTTCCATATGGTATATCTCCACCTAATATTGATGATATAAATCTTCGAGGTGGTACCGATTCCTTTTTCGCGGGCGCTTTTTCATCATCAGGAGAAGGTGGCTTATCTTTTTTGTCGTTGCTGCTTTCTTTGTCACGATCTGAAATAAAAAAATTAATTTAAATATCTAGAATTAGTGGTGAAATTTATCCTAGCTGCTACATACACAAGACATTGTGAGATCAATCAACGTTTTTAAAATTAAAAGTACGTGTGAAACTTTAATAAAAAAATTTAAAGAATAACCGGTAAACTGTGTATCGTATGGAGTAAAATATTTGACAATTTATTGGATAGTTTGAACTCTTGCACGACTTAAATTAAAAGTACTCGTGACCCATTTTTGGGCCAAGATCTCACAGTTCAAAAATCGTAAATTTGCAGAATGTTTTCAGCAACGGAATTTAAAAAAGCATTCTACTATCTACTGTCTAGCACAGGTAAGCAAGTGCTTTATTTTATGTTGTTTTAAGTAAGACAGGATTGCGAAAGAGCCAAGTCGAATTATTTTGCGTCTCAGTTATCAATCCTAATTACAAACCGTGCGTATTTCATAAATCATCTAGTGTTTCGAAACACTTCTGTAACAAGAAAATATTGTTTAGTTTAAAGCTAGCATAAATAAACTATTATGCATGGTATTACAATTTTTTATGTTTTAAAACAATACACAAGTGCAACTCGTTTCATGTCATATTAAAGTAGTTGCACAGGTAGTATATTTAAAATTATGATAGACATTTAAATTTCATCACAGATTTTTGCACGTTGTTATGTAGGTGTTTACTATTAACAACTTCTAATACATAGACTATGTTCGGAATATTCTTTTGTGTGCGTTTACTAAAAAAATTCTATGTTGTGTTGTGTGGTAGTGCAAAATATGGCATAGTCGATGAAGATTGTGCTATTTTGCAAATATTAATGAAGAGTTATGACGATTATTGTTCTAAAATTTTTAGAGTAAAAGCAGCGATTACTGAGGTCATCTAAATTAAAAAAAATGCTACTGTTTTTTTTAAAGTTCCCTTGAGAAAAAAGACTTAAATAAACTGCAATTGAAAAGACGTCTTGCTACGAGTAGCCTATTTCGGGGTTGGTTGCTATACGTTAAATCTGTATTGAGGTATTTGCAAATAGGATTGAATTGGTAAGAGCGTTTTATTGAATTTTTTCCACTACATACTAGCATTAAACGATATCATTATTTACTTTGTTTTGGAGCCAAGAAGATGAATTTCTTTCTTAGTGGTTAATAATATTTCATTTTTAACTACTGGTTAATAATGAAAACAATTGCTACCAATCTTTAAATTCGCCATAAACTTTCATGTAAAAATCTTTTGATTTTACTGGTAAGAACTGTTCACCAACACTTTCTGCACCTTCCCTAATTTCAGGAGGAGTGCAGTTTTCACCCAAATCATCAAAATTGGACATTTTGATAACCACTATTATAAAATATATATTTTACATAAATGTCAATTGAAATTAACTATTCTCTTGTTTTCAAGTAAAGCTACTTTATTTTTGTGTATATTTGCATTTGTAATTTTATTTTTTATTAATGTAAAATCAATTAATTATAAAAGGAATAAAGGTGCTAGTAGTAGAAAAAATAATATATAAACCACGGTAGAGAAGACTTGTCAGCCTCGCAACTTATTTCCCTCGATGCTTCGCATCTCGGGGAATAATTCTGCTCGGCTGAGAAAAATGTCTTCTCTACCTTGGTCTATAATATACTATTATGTTACACACTATAAGATATGCCTATTATTATACGCAAAGCTATGAAATTTATTTACTAACAATTGCCTGTGAAACAGTTTACGCACCATTATTTTACCCACTATTTATTGTATTTTTTGAAATGGTTTAATTTTCTACTGCCTAGTTCATCATAATTGTATGAAGTTTTGGCGGATTAAATGCAACCAATGACTTATACGAAATTGAATACGTCGCTCTACTTTCTATCTCTGTGTTACACAAGAATATGTAATTCAAACTTTAAAGAAAACGAATACTTTATAGTTGAAAGTGTTCAATGTCACAGAATTCTTGAGCATCTTCGATTTCAATGCCGGTGCATGCACGTATACCGGTTTATTCTCTGCAGGTGTGCATCAGATCTTGAGACGATCTTCAGACTTCCTACCTTTCTTGTTCTTATTTTTATAACCTTGTCCTGTATACAGACGCAGCACTTTTTTAAATGACGCATCGCATTGCATCTTTGACGAAAATATTTCAAATTCCACGTATATTTAGATGTGCACTTATTAATCAAATTAAGACTAGCACAATTATGTACAAAAACGAAGTTGTCTAAATATAACAAAAGTTACGTTTTGTATGTATATGTATCAAATTGCCCGTTAGCTATTGAGATCTCGCTTATTTCCGTAAGCTGCAGATTCTTGGACCGTAGCCGACGGGTTCAGCTAGTGATTATTAAATATAGGTAAATAAACCACAGATTTTTGATTCAATATTTAACATTGGCATAAATGGGACAATAGAGATAGGTACTTTCGATGTTTTCAATACATCGATACTTTCGGTACTTGCGATACTTCAACATTTTTAATACATTTATATAGTATCGATATCAAATTGATATTCCAAGTCGATATTAATTTTGCGGTATCGCCTAGCACTAAGTAGGTGGTAAGAAAAGAATTTCTTTGCATTTATGTGTTTTTCCTGCATGTAGTAAACATATGCAGAGTTAAATTAATATATGTTTCATCGATATGTAAACCATGCATAGTTTACACCTTTGTGACATATTAAATGCTTTTCTGTATTAAAATTTCTAAAAAAGATAATCATTTCGATAATCCGCAATAATTTAAAAGCGCAAATTATTTTTGCCTCTCGAGTTTATTTGTTGCTAGTATGGAACGAAAGGATTTATTCATATTTTGAACTTTAAAGCTTTTATTGAGTAGCTACTTGCATCCTGGTTATTATCCTAATTGGATATTAGGTATTTCCAACTGAAACTTAAGCTAAACTTTAATTTGATGTTTTGCGAAACTATCAAAGTATGAATAAAAGTGTATATTTCTTTAAAACATTGTTTTTGTATTGATATTTCTCAGAGCACGTTGTAAGGATGCAATGGGTACCCGGCCAATTTTCGGGGATACTCAGTTTGACCTTCTTCTTCAAAGTTTTTTGCCTTCGAAAAAGCTTGGTGACTTTCTCTCCTATGCTTGGAACGAGCGGTTTGACCGGAAAATATCTATTACCCGGCCGGGCATACAATTATTTTATTTATTTATGTTACTCCCAAATGCGAAAATTCATACCCTTTAACCTAGATTTAGTTGATTCAAACTTAAAGGGTATAAAACAAGTCTCGCTCCAATTAGGCAATTGAATCCTAGAATATATACAACATTTCGGTACAAAATATTTTAACTCAGTTCTCGGAGGATTTTCCGCTAACTAATACCTCAGGCGAGTGTTGCTGATCGAATGTTTTCCGGGGAATCCCCTATAATGCAATTAGATTTGCAAGGCAAACATTTACGACAGAACCATAACAGTAGCCGATACCCGGCGATCAGAGGTCGGGTAGTCGGTACCCGCCTTTTTAGAAAGTAGTACCCCTTGCATCCCTAGCCCGTTGTAGTGCCTACTTCAGCATTTTATAGTGCATAAGTGTATGCATATTTTGTAATTTGTAAGTGCACACAAATCCCATCCTTAGTGAAAAGAAATTAAGCTAGTGGTCCTACATATTTTGTCTCATTTAACCAAATCTGAGCATCTTCAAATAAGCGACATCTAATAGCTAACACGCAATTTTATACACCCTGTACATTACTTGCAGCTTCTATTTGCAACTTACAATTTTATATCAATCGTGTATTCAAGTTTTAGGTTCCCGCAACAGCATAGCCACGATAGGGGCGGAGCTTAGGATGCAGAAATTCAGTTTACAGTTTACTTGTGGCTTATAACAATATTTAAGATTAAAAAGTTCAGGATAAATCGAATTTGAAATTTAAAAGTTAGAGCTAATCTGTTGTCTACATCTAATAATCAAAAATACTTTATGACATAATCCGCAAGTAGTTGCGAATGGTTATTACACGTAACTCAGACAGAATTCTATAAATTATGAAGTTTATACATTAGAATCTGCGTGAAGCAGCTTTGCAAAGATGTTGTTGCATTGTCTTTAAAGGTTGAAGTTATTTATTATAAGTCAATATTATAATTTAACGTTTTTTAAGTAAGTCAAAAAACTGTAGGCGGCTGAACTATATAATTATGTTATTATTGTTCCATAAAATAAGAGTGGTCATGCGTTTTAATTATTAATAGTTATTAATTAGAAGGGATTGCAATTACTATCTTAAAATAATACAGTTATTGGAAGCGTATTCCCACAAATTAATTATGAATTTTAGATTTATTACTTTTTACTATTAATTATTAATTTTAGATTTATTACTGACTAATCTACTCCTCTTAAAAAAATTGCGTTGCTATAACATATATGATTTATAAAAATCTAAATTGAATTGTTTCTTGACTCATAAACATTATAACAAAAGTGGGGATTGAGCAGGTGCGGAGAGTCGAATTGGACTATTTTGTTCGTAAAAACAGTTAACAACCTATTTTCATTACGAATTGTAAACCCCACTTAACGGAATGCCGTTTTTGTGATAGTTGCTGGTATGTAATGCTAATATTATTAATGGACAGTTGCACAGGAAAACGTTTCAGTTAATGCACTTTAAATAACGGAAGTAAAGAGCATTATTTGTAGGCTTACTTTACTGAAATGTCACATTTTTTAAACAAAACTGGATATTTCTTGAACAACGTGACGACCTAGAACGTTTAATTAAGTTAAATTTGCATTTGAGGTTTAAAAAAAATAGGTTTTGCAGATTATTATTGATTAATAATTAATATAAGGAAAAATAGAAACAGAAAATTTTTAAAGCGTATACCTATAACGCAATATTGCCCATTTTTTTTTATTAAAGTAGTCGTAACTTCTAATATGGAATGTGGTACCATTTTATGCTAACCGCTTTGCAAAATAATTATTTAACGCTGTACGGCAGGTTGTTTTCCTAGAATTTATAATTAAAAGTCATTTTGACGGCTATTTTATTTTTTGAGTTTTTTTTTTAAATTTCTAGCTGAAATAATTACTATGTTTGTGTCACTTTTATTGTTACCTGTACAGCTAAATCCAACTCCATGGCATGATGCTAGCTAGAACTATAAATGGTTTACCATTGACCTTCAGATTTCAAAAAGGTCATTAAACGCGAGAAAATTGTTAAATTAACTACATTATTGAATAGACGTAAAATATACTTCTAAATCGTACATCATTAATTCAGGTACGTAATTAACAGAAGACATTTCTTGGTATCTAGATTTAATAAATGTCGCGGGCAAAATCTTTGAACTTCTAGGATGTTACAAGCTCACAAAGTATGAACAACGTTTCAGTTTCAAATTAATCGTTTTTCAGTTCTCTTTAATTTTTATTTTATTATTTTATCACTTCATCCAAGGAATGTTTTAGTGTTATTGTAGGCAACCATCTCCTAGAAGTTCTCACCTTAGATAAAGTCAACTTGAAACATATACACATAAATGGCTTTATAGTACTCAAAAGGAATCCTGTAAACGGATAAACAACCAGTACTGGATGCGAACGAACCCATAAAACAAGCTACAAAATATCCATAGACCAAACTTGCAGGTGACACGGGATGATTAGATACTACGTAGTTGGTGTGGGTTGTTACATCCTCCGCTGAATAGAAAATAATCGAGGCATGACTAATAAGAAACAAGTTCAATGTTCCACCTTGAAAACTAACTAAACGAAATTTTGCTTTGTAGTTTTAAAAGTGGAATCAAAAACAGAACCGCTACAAAGAAGCTGTGTCTTATAATTGTTTGCATTAGAAATTGCAAATCAATCAAGAACAAATTTGTAAGTCATTAAACCAATCACAGCTACGCAACGTTCATGTCTTAATGTATCATTGAAATCACTAAGGTCAACATGACGGTTTAATACACATTTGCAATTATAGCTAACCGCGTTCGTACGCGAGAGTTCAAACTCAGGGACACAGACGATTAACGTTCGGATAACTGCTTTTACAATCATGTTTTATGAATTTAATCTACATTTTTAAGTCATAAAGGTCGCAAAGAGGTGTGCATGCTATTGTGTTTAGTATCGATCGGTGCAACATTGCAAAGATTGATTGCAGAAGAATTCTTGACAATTTTCATGCTGCCGGAAAATATGTAAGCTCTGACGAAAGACAGCCGTTCATAACACACAGAGTTATTTATTACAATAAATAAAAAGGCAAGGCGGAAACAAATTAGACAAATATTTAGCTGTGATACTTTGACGTGTAATTTATCACGGTAGCTAGAAAGGTTAACAAGGCAAATACTTATCTCGGTATCTAAGATTGAGGTGTTGACTACTAAAACTCAGTCAACATTTTCTTTATGCCAAATGCTCAGATTTTTAATTAATGCAAATATTTTGTAGAAATTCCCCGTTCGTTTAATCTATAAAACAAGTGTTTATTTACTACGTAAATAACAGGATCGGAACTCCGGTCTACTTATTTTTCGTTTTATTTAATTTATTGTATTGGAGTAGATTATTTTTGTTTAATTGTAAAGTAGGGCAATAGGGTAAATAGAAAGAGCTTTATAATTTATGCACTGAAAATAGCGTTGATGCTGCCAAAAATTTCATTTGGTTGATTTGTAAGTAAAAATATCTGTGTTGGTATATGTTAGTACGTATAATTTATAAAACTGTACACTTATACACAAGTTGAGCTTGTATAGCGGCACCCCCACTTTCTTGTTAAATGTTAAAGACATCTTTTATTAAAAAAATTGTTCAGATTATTGTACTGTATTTTTTTGTAGGGCAGCGTACATGCAAGTTTCGTATATAAATTAACACCCTGTATATTGTTTGCATTTCTTTAGTAGAACTGTTTTTTTTCATATATCTGATTTTACAGAAATATCATGGCGTTACATAAGAAAAGTGTGCTGTAATATACATTAAATATTTGTTTGCATCAAGTAGCAGTGAAATCAAGTGTACGTTGATACTCTAATTTATTAAGCCTTTTCATTCTTGTTTTAATTATACAAGCTTGCAAATGCGTAACGTAATACCTTCTAACATTATTTTACATTTCAGGAGTAATAGCAGTAAACGCATTTCTGATTCTGTTCTTCATTTCTTTAGGATTTGGAGGTCAAAGTTGGTAAAACATACCTTTTACATATTCCCACAGTAAGAAACTCCATTAACGTGAAATCAGGGGACGTTGGTGGCCAACTTCCCTATAGGTTGCCTCTTATTAGGATATCTTCAATATAATCATTTTACATTCTTGGCAAAACAACTTGATTCACTACGTATTAAAATTATATCAACTAAGTCATTTTCTTTAACTTATTATTAGTGAAAAAGACATTACCATATCGGCATGAATTTTAATTATTATAATTGTTCAAGAAGAACATAATGTTACTATCTAAAACAATTCTTGAAAGAATGAAAACCCCGAAGTGAAAAATATTGCTCTTAGAAATGGACACACGATTTTGTTTTAAATTTCATACAACTTGGGAGGAGCTACAATTTCGTTGGCGTATCAGTCTGATAACTCTTCTGTCACGTCATTTTATGAATTTTTGAAATTGTAAAATTCATTCCCGCTTGTTTAGTAAACGGAAGACGATAAAACCTTGCTGTTCAAGCTAAACTGTTTATAACTGATACTAAAAAAGATTCTCAATTTAACTTTTTAGGTCCAGCAATATTTGGGAGAGTTAGTTAATTTCCCCCTCCCAGTTAATTTTTGACTAACGAATTATTTCTTTGGTCTCTAGATTTCAAGAAATTGTTTTTCGCAAACAATATTTCAGTTTCTAACGTTAGATGTGAAATTTCCGGTAACGTCTTAGCGCACAACCAGCTTATTTTACATCTCTCTCTGAAGTTTATGAAAGATAGTTCGTAAACCAAAGTATACAGTCTCACGATGCTTGACTGAATTACACAGAACAAGCTATTGAGGCCTCTGCTTCAGCACTTTGTCTGTTTATACTCAACAGTTGTAACAAATGAAAAATTCTCGAAAAGTTTGCACTATTATTTTTACACTAACACTTTCTGTGGTATACTGATTTAGTAGCAGGTAGTACATACCCTTATAATATGACTAATATGCAGCTACGTTCTCGGTACATTGGTAGGACGGCAACTGGCCCTATCTTTGCGCATAAAACGTTAATACAAAAATACTTTTAAAAATATCGTAAGTAACAATTTCCAAAGCATAGGAAAGTCCAAGCAAACTGCTTCGATGATTTTGTGTTTGTTTTGGAATTACAATTGTTAATATCATAATGCCTTTTATTATTGTTGCTTACTAAACTTACTGTTAAGTATTTCACATCGTTGATTATTTTTTGATTTGCTTTGATTAATGTTAAAATCACGCTTGGAAACTGATATAGGTAATAAATATACTTTTATTCAAAATGGCTACCTTCTACCGAATAAAAACTATAACAATTGAGAAAAAGTGGAATGGTGTTGTGAAAATGGTGTGGGCAGTTTTTGGGGAATTCTTTTTGAAAATGTCCAAAACTGAGCAGCTAGTATATTTACAGTTTTCATTTTTCCAAAAATATTTTTACATCACTTGATTATCCTTATTATATAGCTATGAAATAATATGATAATTTGTATTGATTGGATATTTTGTTTTTGAGCAATCAAGCATTAAAGCTAAAATTTACAAAAATTTGTAGCAGCCTTCATTTTGAAGATACAGCATTTTGAAAACAGTATTTGCTTTGTCTTTAGATGCACTACAATGCTATGTCTTAACATTTCAAAAAAGTGTTATTAAAAAAATCTACACAAAAAACTGGTCTAATTTTCGTTTCCGGTTCGGGTTCCGATAAACGAACTTACAAAGAACTATCTGCAACTAAAAAACTTCCATACACCAAATCATAAAAATCGATTTAGGGGTTCCCGAGATATAGGGAAACGAACGTACCCATCCACGCAGCCACCAACCAACCCACAGACAGACATTTTTGCAAACCAGTTTTTTGAATTCCTCGGACCCCAAAACGCCTATTTCCGTTAATTCGAAAATTTGCATGAAATCATAACTTTGCTTACTTTACTTGAAGTATGGGAAAGTAAAAAAGGTGATAATAATAACATTGCCAACGAATGTAGCCTACACGATATCAGCACAAAGTTTAGTCGAAAACGCATTGAAACGCGATAATCATCTGCAACAACGTCGGCAACCACGGTAATAATATCAGCAATTAAAACAATCATTAGTAGAGAATACAATCCCGAGGCTAAATTTGAATCCCTGGATTTCGGGATCGAAAATGAATAATCCCAGGAGTAAACTACTATAATAAAAAACTCAATTTTATGCTTAAGCTTTACTAAATAAAAAAATTATGGAAAACAAATAAAAACAATATAAAAATTTCATTTTTGTTAGAATTTTGAAAATAATAACGCAAAAATATTAGTTTATCCAAAAGGGCGTCACCAAGTTGTGATCTGACGCTGACAAAAATGCTCCAGCAGCAGAAAACGCTCTTTCCGACCCCACGATTGTCCGCTGATTGTCATTAAAAACTCATACGTCAGCTGCATTTTCTAAAGTAAAAAAATAACTTGTTTTTGGTCTCAAAAATTCCAAGATTGCAATAGCTCCAATCTCGGGTTTTTCGAGTCCGAAAACTAGACGAGATCCCGAGATTGTATTCCCTAAGCACTAGGCAATATGCCCCCCCCCCCCCCTAGTATGTTCCACAAGCAGTAACATGTATGACTATACCAAAGGCTAGACTTACCAAACAATAAAACAAAAATTGTTTACGTGAAATATACGTTTTTTTGCGGATTTAACCGTTATTATTTTCTTCGTTGGTTAATTATTACTTACAAATGGATCAAATTATAAATATCAAGCAGTACGCTTTATGAAACGTAGCTTTAAATACGTATTTTTAAATGAAAATAATATTTGCACGAAAGATTTCCTGCAACACGGTTGTGATGAGAATTTAAAATTACGTCTCGGAGTTGGTGGCATAAAAATACAACAGGAAAACGGAAACACTTTTTTAAATGGAATATCGCACTTCTATTCACGAGATTGTTGTTTTCATCGAGGTTTAATGGTTATTAGATAGGAAATTTAGTACAAAGTCATCAACGCACAAAAAAGTCGAGAAAATACTCTAGTTCGCGATTGAAATTCATTTTTTCCATATTTAAAGCATCATTATTATTATTCATATACATATAATTTAAATGACATCATTTGCTACAGTTGCAAACACAGCATTCTTACCAAAATATGTATAAGCAGTAATTAATATCGCTCTATTTTTCACGTGTGACATATCTTGTGCCGCAGTATTTTGCATGGTGACCTCACGTGTACTTGTCTTGATATCGGCAAGATTTGATCTATCCGTACACCCAGTTACTTAGAAAGTAACACTGAACTTGGCTCTACTATTAATGGAATAATAATGCAGCCAACATTCAATCACATATCTTACGTAATCGTTTACAAGGATATAACGTTAAGAAGTTAAAAAGTACATTCTGGTCACTTTGTGTAGTGTGGAACGGTAATTGTCAGTGCCGAATATTTTTTTAGCCCAAATAGACGAAACAGTGTGTTATAGTATTTATAAAAACGTTGGATAATTTAAATAATTTTTAATTTAGAAAACATATAGTTAAACTAACAAGTTTAATTTAATAACAATATAATCAAATTTTTTATAAGGAATGTTAATGTTACTGCGCTACCCTGATTTGTTTATTTTTTAGGTTAATAAAGTAACTAAAATAACTTCTGTATAGCAACAATGAATAACTAATTCATTAACTATATACTCAGTCGAGCTAGTCCTTAATATAAATTCATTAAAGACATCTCCCATAAATTTGCAATTAGTAATTCAATTTTATTGTATTCTTATATTCCAAATTAACGTTAGGTATGGCACTCTTCGACTGGTTACTTAGATGATTACCTACTGCTTCACAGATTAATTAATTAGTGCGTAGGACAAATTAACATAGCGTTATCAAAGAAGTTGGTGGTTTTAACAGTGTACCAATGCAAACCGTAGGAATTATTTTTTTTTGTTTCTATTTGCTTCTGTTGCGATTTAATCCAAATTCAAGCTGCTATGAATTTCTTCCATTAACTATCTAAAAATGAACCTTAAAATCTGATTAAAATAGTCAAATAGTTATTATTAGTCACTTTTCACAAATAGTATAAAAAACAAACAGTAATGGCTTTTACTATGCCAAACCGAACCGAACCTCTATTAAATTTTAGGGCGTTCTGAAATTTAAATTAACAAGACAATTTTCTTCAAGGATATCTCAATAAGAAATACTTTTTGCTGTTTATTATAAGTGTAACGTTAGATCATAATAAAAAAAATTGTTTTAATACTTTTCACCATTTGCTAGATAAAATTGAATAGTCTGCATGAGTAGCTCTTTGTCATCCGTTGTTGTTAAATCTTGTTGGGTGGTTGCAAAAACAAAAAACAAGTTTTAATTAATTCTTGTCTTCCAGTCAGTAGAGTACATATTTAAACCATTCAAAGATTCGCCCACATAAAAAGTTATTCTAGACTTCAATCGCTGCAAGGCAGAGTTTTTTTATATTGCAAAATTAATAACGAAAATTAATGTTACAGCAAAAAATAAATAAATTATATATTTAATAAATCTTCTTCTTCTTCCATTATCTCTTTCTGATGGTATTTATAAGTTCTCGTTTCTTCCGATATTTTTTGACATTTCAGCATTGCTACCCAAGATTATTAGATATTTGTTTATGAATAAAATACTTTATTTTACTTCAACAATATTTATTTATATAAACCTTATACGTATATCGACATGTTTGCATGCAGTTATCAAAGGTAATATTAAAAAACGTTACTGTAAAACTAAATTTTATAAAAGCACATATGATGTCGCGAATCTTATTTTCATTTCTTCGTCCAGATCTATCTCAATATTTAAATTTTGTCACTCTATCGATTTGTGTATCATTTATCGTCATATAAATTTGATTTTTTTTTAGAATTCTAGTTGAAATAAGTACCTTTTTTGTTTGGACAAATCTTTTCTTAAGAACATACGTACTAATTTGGTATGCAGATCAGATTTCAGTAAGAGTTGACTAATTGCAACGTCAAAGATCCGAATCAACTTATGTTACAGTGCAAATTCAACTATAGAAATAAATTAGCATGGAAGTATGACAAAAGCAGACATGGTTGTGATATGTGAGTCATACAGTATTGTAAATATTTTTGAAGAATTAATTTCTGTGTAAGCTTAAACTTGAATTTTTGTTAAAAATGATTCACCGCTTAGATTTTGTATGGGATTTTTTTCGTTTTAATAGCCAGGAGACAAAACAAGTATAAAATAAATACAATCAAATATTCATACATTTAGCCAACGATAATTCAAATACTACTTTGATCAAAAACATATATTTTATGGTATAAAAATGTTAATTTATTGCATCAGTTCCTTTATCAAAGATTTTCAAAATTTCTCAGTTCACTAAAGTCATGAAAAATTCATATCTTCCAAACATATTTTTAATTTTAAAGCAACTACATGATCACTAGAGGCAGTGAAAGCCAAGAGCTGTTTCGGTCAACTAAACATCATCGGGGAACACAGCGGAGCTGTTGTAGTTAATGATAATAATCTAGTACAGTGTTTCTCAAACCCTGGTCCGTGAAGACCGAGGAATCCGCGGAACCCCAGGAATCCGCGGAGCACCAGGAACCCGAGGAGCGCTAAGGAACCGCGAACATATCCAGGGTTCAGCGGACCTATTTAGGATCCGCGAATTTTGTTCGAAAATTGAAATTTTCAGTTTTTGTTTTGTTCTTTTTAAAGAAAAACGAGGTGAATGAAATTAAATAGGGATTCAGGTTCTATCCGTTTTGTATAATTATTTTGTAATATATGTGCAGAAACTATAGCGATCGCAATTTTTTTAATGAAAAGGGGATCCTCAAATTACATAAATTTGAAAACAGTGATCTAGTGGACCGAAAAGAATTTTGTTGCCATTAATTATATGCATAGGAAATGCGAAAACCCGGCCAGTCATGCTATTGTTAGTGTTAAAACAATTTCAAAAAGTGCAATTGTAAGGTAAATAGATGTCGTTTTAAAATGGAAAAAAGACTTTGACTCTATTTACAGTTCAACTTTATAAAAATCTAAGTTAGTTCCAAACCATCTGTAAAAGAAAAAACGTAAAAAAAGTATTGAATGTCATTACTCATTATATGAACAACACAAATGAATGATCATCCCCTCCAACATTAACCGTATAAGAAAGCACGTATTGACGAAGTATTCCATCTTATTAGGTAAATATCGAAAATCGTTTTAAATAATAGCGGCTATAATACCGCAAAGTGTATGCGATTAGCATACCCACCATAACTTGTTTATTCATAGCGGACTACGGGCGCACATGACAAAAGGTATAACCAATTCAGTCAACTCTAGGTTTCAAGGACTAAACTGTATATGCGAACGCTAGTTCAGAGTGTTTTCGATTCGGACAGTCCAGGTCATTGAATCTTGACTTACAAAGGACACTTTTTTTGACGTTTTTTACATGGTATTTGCGTCATTTTTCTTGATTCAGCATCACAACTAAAAGAAGCGTGGGGAAAACAATAGGAAACACAAATGTGAGCAGCATACATATGGATATCTTAAGATTCCTTTATTTGCGCATAACAACGTGATATATTGAAGAAATTGCAAATGCGGAAGGAAGAACGTTGGCGTTTATAACTTTTCAAAGTTTAAGGTTGCAGCATCGAAGAATCTTACTAGTTCTGGCAGATGCAACCTTTTATTAAATAATATGCACCCAACGGTGTTATTTATGGAAAATATGTTGCCGATGTCCATGTCCATGTAATCGTATTCTTCGACATTATGGTAAATTATTGGTTTGTTTTAGAGATGATGTTAATAAATTGAAATATTATTTTTCATATTGTATAACAATTCAGATATCATTTCTAAATTAACTTTATTGAATACTTTGATTACGTCAGACATTGTGTTAATATATTTACGTAATTTTAGAAAGAGATGAAACCCATTTATTATATTGATGCTTTTTATTGATATAAATATAATAAAATGTTTTTTACTCCTTTAAGTTAATTTAAATTAAAATAACAAAAAGATATAAACTTTGTTAACTGTAAACAGCATTTAATTAGTGATGAGGATTTTCTAACATAAAAATTAAGTCATTAAAGTTGTTGATGTTTTTTTACCTTAACAATAAAATATTTTAAATCTTTAACACCAGTAGCTGTCTAAGAGCAGATAGGCACACCACAATCCATTATTAGACAAATACAAAATAAAGAGTTTCTGACTTCGACCCACAAGTCAGGTTTAACGGTTCATACCTATTTTGTGTCAAGAGATTGCACATATATTTTATTTGAAACTTCACCTTGTGATTGAACTGCTACAATATTTTCTTAAAACTATAAACAGAATTATGACAACCGAACAGTGCAAACAATACTGCTTTATTAAAGCTGACTCTGTTAAGTATATTAACTCGTGCATTTTAGGCGCTACTGATATGTGACATTGCTATCCCGCGGGAAGGTTTGATTATACGATAACGTATTACAGGCAAAATTGCAATATTAAAACGTTCCTTTTTCTGAACCACACTATTATGGCACAAATCCATCTGCCATGGCAGTTTTTGATGTTTTAACTCGTTTTTTACACAGCTGCTTTACTGTTTTAAACACAATGATACCAATTTGAGGCGCGCATAGCTAAACTTTTGCCAGCCCGTAACCGTTTATAAAAACATAGCTTTTTTGTAATAGCAAAACGTTTAACCGTATTGTACGTTTCAAAAAAGTGTTAACTACGAGTAGACTTTCCCATACTAGATATTAATGCTTAACGTATTTCCAAAAGTGTAAATTTTCTAATCAAAGCTTGTACATTTCATCGTGTTAGATGTCTAAGAAAACAAGCTATATAACACAACCCGCCATTCGATCCATACTTCAACTATGTACTTTATTACAGCTGTTAGTTTGTGACGCCAGCAATAATGATGCTGGCGGGCTTAGTAATCATGCTCGGATCATGAGGTGTCCAAGTTCAGAAATTTGAGTGCGAGAAATTGTTTTTAAATAAAAATAATTGGAATTTACATTTTCTACAGTAGCCGACTAAATTCCAAATACGGTAGATAATAAATTACCAGCGAGGGGGGGGGAGAGGCGTAGCTCCCCTTAATTAATTCTTATTTCTCGTTTAACAAATGAAGGGGTACCAATTTTGGATTGTGAAAAATTCATTTAGGTTGCCACAGTGGAATTATGGCAAAACCCAAATTGTAGTCTGCCTCTACAAAATTACAAAATACAAAAAAAACTGTGGCCAGTTCTTGAGAAATGTTATTTAGAAAATTTCAAATATTTGCGATTTACATTTTCTACAATAGCCCCCCTCCCCAATGTATAGAAGTAGCTGAAAACCAACAATGTATTTTAGTTCTACTGACGAGCAATCCTGCGTAAGGAAAAAGAAATTATCGGACATCATTTAATAAATAAAGAGGTACAAATTGTGAAACAATTACCAAGCGTTTTATTTTATTAATAAACTATTAATTTTTAATAGTTAAATATTTAAAGAGGTACTCATTTTGCGATTTTCAAAAATTCGTAGAAAGTGCCACAGCAAAATTACGGCTTTCGGCAAAAATAAATTGTAGCCAATCTTCGGTTCTAGCCGCCTACAAAATTAAAAAAAATCGCGTAGGCAGTTTTTGAAAAATATATTTTGAACATTTTCTAAATTTTGAAAAACCGCGCCATTGCGATTGTTTTCAGATTTTCGAAATTAATGTTGTTTCCTCGTATACTACTTACAAAGGGCTCTCAAATAAGTTGATCCCGATCAGATAACTACTTTTTGAGTAAACGGACGTTAGAGTCGAGATTTTCTAAAAATCGAAGTGGCCGCTATTTTGACACTAGAGAGTTCGGTAAAAAAGTTTTTTATTTGCCTTAAGTTCTGCTCTTAGATCCTGTGCTCAAATTTTCAAAAATTTGTTTCAGAAAAAAACGCTACCAAAAAACGTGTCTAATTTCCACTTCCGGTTTTGGATTTTTTGAAAAGCTTAGCTAAAAATACAATTTTGGATATACTTCTTTATTTCAAATTTTATAGAAATCGTTCCGGTACTTTCGCCTTTAAAGGCGTTATACACCCACCCACCCAGCCACAGACAGAAATTTTTTAAAAACAACTTTTGCTTTGGTCGCTTGAAGCCCAAAACGTTTATTTCCCTAGAAATTGTGATTTAAAAATTTTTTATGTAATCAATACTACAATAGTAATAAAAAAGGGAGTATGTTACGGGTATGTATTAATTATTATTATTCTTTCATTTCTTTGTGTTTTTGCAATGAAGAGAATCCCCACATTGCCTCCCATATGCGCCGCCACTGGGCAGAGACAGTATTTACCTTATTGTTTGCGAAACAGATGCGTAAATTATTCATTTGAAAAACAAGAACACCATTGTCTAATTTACGTTAGATGTAGAATTAGATAAAAAACAATAAAAGAATTACACATTCAGCATATCCTAATAATAAAGATAATAGAGTACGTATAGTGCATAATTTATTAATATCACTTTTTCTAATACAATGAAAGATTAAGAGGTTATAAATATAACTACGCAACATTTGAAGCAACATTTTTTATTCCAACAATTTGTAAGTAATAATTTATCTGTCTAGTTTGAAATTCAATGATTTAATCTATTTATATGTTAATATGTTATGAACTACAATTTGCTAAAGGCGCCGATTATTCTATCATAAGCGAATTAATTTGTCAGTGAGATGGGTAGGTTAGAAATACCACATGACATACACATACACAACAGTATAAGTTTAGATTGATTCAGATACTCCATTATTTTGAAGATCTTTACGACCACTTTCTGTCGTAAATATATACAGAAGATACCTATATATTCTTGATTGGCATACGGCAAAAATTAGTTAAATTGTATATCCTTTCAAGAACGTTACTGTTTTTTATGTTAATCGATTAAATTTTAGCCTTGACTTTTGTTGTCTTCACAATACGTTACTAAATTACCTTACACCATTTAATGTTATAGCAGAATGACTATTAACATTTTTGCAATTCAATGCTTGTCGTTATACTTCATTCTTTATATGTTAACATACAAATGTAATTTATTCTCACGACTATATCGTCGAGTGATTGCTTTTAATTGTTTATGTTCCAAAATTATTTAGGTTAAATTACATTACGAAAATGATACAGCAAACGTAACAATTTTTGTTTGTTTAGTAAAAAGGATCTTCCCAGATTGACTGGGCAAGACCAGTTAAAAACCTTTTTTTTATCTTGGGGTGGTAATATGTAATCTCGCCCTGTTTGGCCTAAAACATTTTCGACCAATTTTAAGGTGATTCAAATGTAGAGAAGAAAAAAGTAAAATCGTTATAGTTTACATACAACAATTTAACTTTTGTTACAACAAGCGCCGCCCACATTGCAATCACTTCAAAAATAGCCAAAAAAATTTAGACTTAAGCCTAAATACGGTAGACAACAAAGGGTAATTTTATTATAACCTGTTGTGTCGTTAACATAAATGCAACACTGAACTGGTATCGAGTTGTGACAGAGAACGGAGCAGTGTTACGTACTATCAGTGCCGTACCCACTAGGCTGAGTAGGCTTTACCCTAGGCTCATGCATCAAGAGAAGCCAAGAGTCTAACCAAAAAAATATTTTTTATTTTGATGAAATTTCTCGTTAAATATTTTTGTGCCACCGTAACCCACATCTAGTACAGACAGCAAATTTGTTGCTCTTGCTATACTTTTTCACAGTTCTCGCTAAATTTCTTTGCAGGCCATTCCAAGTTGTTTTACGGAAGTTACTTTTCTAATTAAACACATGCTTATCATGCATTTTTGATTGTGTACATAATGGAATGCTATGGATTGTGTTGCCTGGAATGTTTGTAACAATAATATCAGCGCCGTATGCGCAGCAAAGTGCACACGGGCATAGATGAAAACCCATAACAGGCCAGTTTTTATTCAAAACCGCATTTTTTAAATTAAAAATTAGCATTTTACATGTTTTAACGAAGCAGTTTAAAAAATACGTAGCATAATATCAACTGCGCAATAAATTGCAAAATCTAAAAAATACTTAGCGCTAAAATACCACTCTAGTAAATAGCACCCACTGTGACAGTATTATCGATAAATTTTATTTGTAAATAATGAATTCACGTCGGCAGCCAAAATGGCGATGAAGTAATCTTGTTGGAAATGTAAATCTGAGAAATCAAAAAATTTAGAGAAGTATTGAGTCCACGAATGTGTTCGAATTCGAGATTTTGACAGAAATACATGTTGTGTAAAAATAAGAGAAAACCTAAAGGAATGTTTGTACAATTGAAAACTGTGAAATGAAAATTGTTTTCGTCTTTTGGAAATTTCCTCAAAAACTGGCAACACGATTTTTTTTAATTATGTAGGCTTGTAGAGCTATGATACTCCAATTTGGGTTGTGTTCCAGTCCGTTAATTTCTCAGTACCGCCTTCTATGAATTTTGGAAAACAGAAAATTAATTAAAAATGCGAGACAATAAAACATTTCTGTTTACGCTGAATTGCTCACGAGGTGGATAATTTAGTGCAGCAATACTCAGAGGGGTTTTAATTTTTTCTTTCCCACCCGTGTTGTGTTCTCTTTAAAATAACCTGTCGGTTTCTAAATGCAGTAAAACTAGCCGGTACAGTGGCAGCACTACTGCGATGTTACAAGTCACTATTCGTGCGCAAAATGTTGAAACAAAATTACAAACAAACATACTTTTGAATATGATAATATAGTTTCTAAAGTATTGGGAAGTTCAGGCGAAGTACTTCGCTCATTTTCTATGTTTATTTTAGTGCACATAGCTGCAATTTGTTTTTAGTTTAACGCCTGATGAGTGGTCATAATTATGTACTATGTGATAAAGTGTGCCATTAAGTTTGAAAAGACAATCAGCTAAAAAAAATTAGTTAATTAAAAGATTTATGAATTAGAAACTGCAATATTAATGAGTGGCAAACTATGTTCTCGGTATGTGGCAAATCTGAAATTGTTAAGACGGGAAGAGGGGCAGGGCAAATAGTGGTATAAGTCCCCCAATGTGCCCAATTCACACATATTTTTATCACCTCTCAGTTTATGCCACATGAGAAATTTACAGAAAATTTTCCAGAAAATTTCTGTATTTAAAAATTTTCCGGAATAGACGTTAATAGCTGTACTTATTTTCAATTGAATAAGTACACCAGCTTTGTATTATCTGGGGAATTCTCATTGTTTTCATATTTAGAACTCACGCATCAAAATGTGCATCCAGAAAAAAAACCTCGGACCTTTATAGCAACTCGAACTTTTTTTATTATTTTTATATTTAGAACATGCTTTCAAAGTTTGTTTAGTTTAGAGACTCCATCAATCACAAGCAGAACGAATGTGATTTAAAAAGAATAAAAAAGGTTAGTAAATGTCAATGTTACTACAGAGTATAGTGTGACGGTAAATTGGAAAACACCAGCAAAATAACATTTAATTATTCTAATGAAGATTACTGTTACATAACAAAAATAGCATTAAAAACAAACAATGTGAAGCTAACCTATTTTATTAATTTATTTTCCTCAGCCAGCCGCAAAACCGCAACCTGTTTCGTATAAACTCATAAACGGTAACATAATTAACATATTTTATAGTTTAAGCCCTATTGAACCTATACAATAATTTACTGTTCGGTAACGCAACCTGAATTTTTTAATGGTTTATGCATTGAACACAAATGTGTATTGTTTAATACTCTCCACAGACCTAAATACCTGAATTATGTAAATTTTATGCCTATAATAAGCAGCAATGATTGATTCGTCGCTATTGAAATTCATGAAGTGTGCAAGTAGTTATACATTGCACTTAAAGCGAGTTTTACACTTTCTTTACAGATAGTTTCACAAAATTATTGAGCATAGGTCGAACATTGTTCTCCGTAACCTGTTGTAATCCTCTAGAATTTGCTTTGTAAATGCGTATAAAGGTAACAAGTTTGAAAACAATAAAAATATTAATTTTCATTACATTTAAATTTACTATTAAAATTTTCTTTGAAAAAATGTTCTTTCTAACTTTAAAATGGCTTTTTTTGTATCCACGTGGAGAATTTTGATTTTCATGAATTTTCAAGTTATTTTCAGTCCTCATATTAAACTTAAGCAAATAGTATGCTGTAAGCAGAATAAATAATTTGAAGGTTTTAAACATTAGCGCTTTCCATTTTAATTACTTGTATTGCAATTAACGTTGCTTGTTCGAATGACGTGTCATAGGTTACCTTTACACGTGCTGCATATGAAAATATCATAACATTCTATTGAATAATACATTTTTAAATACATTTCTGTTGCTTACTCACTTCCGAGTGTTTAGGTACAAACCATAAAATTCGCGTAGTTTATTCCTACAAGTTCCTTTTTCAGAACGAATACTAGTTCACTTCGCTAAAGTAAACGTGGTTTTTTTACCATAACGGACTTTGAGATTACAAACAGACCAACGTAACAACTTCAGCAAACATTTAGCGATTGCAGGGGCGGATTGGAATCTCGAGTGGCCGTGGAGAGCCTTATACGCGGTCCCCAGCGCTTTATTTTTTAATATGAATAAAACATGCATGCAAATAAAGGTTGCTTTATGATTTTTATTTTGATATTTTTAAAATAATGTTTCTGCTTGTTATTCTAAGTTTTTTTCTTAGAGTTATAAAAGATAAAAAAATCTATTTTTAAAACATGTAAATTTTGGCAACGTTGTGATTTTAATAAACTGCTTTCGTTATAAATTCTTAGGCAAGTTAATTAATTTTATTTCTCGTTTATCAACAATCTACAATAAGCCTATAAATGATACATATTTGTTAAAAATTGTGCTAGACTTTTGTAATTCTGAGCAACTTAACGAGAATTTTCTAAGACAAAAACTTTAAAAAGTGACTTGATTTTGCCTTTTTGATATCGAGCTGATAAATTAGATATGATTTATTAGGAATATAATGTAGTAGACGGCATGAAATATGTATGAGGGCAGTTCAACTGCTATTGTTCGTTTTTATACCATTTATAAATTTACAACCTAATGTGGAAATATTAAGTTCAAATACAATCACTTCTTGGGAATTATTTATTAGGTTCGAGTTTTTCTATTTCAGAATTCCGAAGGTATTTACGTCGTGGTTTCAGGTTTCATACATTAGTACAAGGGAGATTTTGCTTTAATTAAAATTGTGGCCGTCGCTTTCAGACTATTATCCAACCAGAATAGTTTCGGAAAAAAATTGTATAATAAATGCGAATTATTTAAAAATAATTTGAATGTGTGCTAACGCAAAATTTGCAAACAATATTCAGCTGTCCACTTTTCCTGTTTTGAGTGACAGATAGCGCCCACATTTACTTCTAGAGTTGATCGAACGTGAGGTATTAAAATAAGTTATAATTAAAGTTCAATGTCAAATACGAATTTGCATAGAAGTTTCTAGTTTGGGGATGATGAACCACGAAATATGCTGAAGACTGAAGGTTATATTATTTCTCACACCTATTTGTCTGTTTCATTAGTAAACAGCTTTTAGTTCGCTTATCTTAATATTTTCCGCACAACATGAAAAACATTATTTTTCAAGTTCAAAACTAAAAACCTGTTTTCCAAAAAAGTTAAAACTTTTAGTAAATGTCATTTTATAGACGCCTCAATTAAATGATACACGTTACCATTGACTTTTATATCTTTTTTTAACACCAATTAAGCAATTACTACGCGGCTTTAAAGCTTTAATTGGATGATAATAGTAACAGTAGTAATAAATAATAATAATTGTGGTAATTTTTTATTTTAAAACTATAATTAATGAGCTTTTTTAACTGTTTACTGAAAACTCAAATTTACATAAGGAATTTAAAAAAGTAATAGGTCATGGTACACCGTACCCACACTCGCTAAACCGGAGGGTACTACATAATGTATATTGTAAAAGTGGTAATATACTATACAAATTATTGTTCTTAAAAACCACTATGGCCAGGATCAATCAATAATATATTACATGGGTGTTGTATGTGATTGAAGTACAAGGCTATCCAGATATTTTTGGTCCTGACAGACAAAATCTACAGTCGCTTAAAAATGTCCTGTTATTAATTTCGTTGCTTTGGTGTTTGGGCGATATCATGTAGGATATATTTTCGTACAGACCCACACCTAAATGTGTGTTTCCAGGTGTCGAAAAACCGGTGATTATTCAAATTATCATCTACTGTTAATTCTGGACCACTTCTTTTTAGTGGAACCGTATGAATAATAAATTTATCATTGGAGGTTGTTTTACTGAGACTGACTGCTCTTAAGTATTACATAATAAATAATTATCATAGAGAACTACTCGTGATGGTTAGCAGATAAATTTGAAAACTCACTTATAAATTTAAAATTTGAAACTTTACTGTTTTTTTTTACCTAAGGAAATGCTTGCATAACGTCGCTTCCTTATGGGCGGCAACAATTGCTATCAACGACAAGCAGTATTACCTATACCCGCCAAAAATTTATTTATGAGCCGGTGCTGATGATCTCATATATTATAAAGGTATTTAAAACTGATGAATAAAAACTGTACTCTTGAAATATAATAGGATAAACTCGTTAATACTGTAAGTTAATAGCAAAATTATGTAGATTCCTTGTTACTTTCCCATACCTTCGGTATAGGGAAATATTGGTTGCATGAAAATTTTCGAAATATAGATTTTAACGGAAATACACGTTTTGAAGCTCAAGAAACACAAAAAGTGGGTTTTTAAAAAATGTCTTTCTATGGGTGTGTTTGTGTGAGGTCTCTAAAGGCGAAAGTGCTAGAGTTATATCGTAAATTGTATTTCTAGTTAAGCTTTTCAAAACAATCCGATACCGGAAGTGGAAGCATGATATGTTTTTTTGGTAGCGTTTGTTTCCAAAACATCAGGATCGAAATAGCACGAACAAATTTCATCAAAATGAAAAAAGTGCTTTGCAGTAGATACCTGAATCTAGACCTGAGGGTTCGTTTGGTTAAATGCTATATCTTCACCACTCTTCTCTACGGGGTTGAAGCATGGACCCTCAATGTAGCAACGCTCAAGAAAATAGAAGCGTTCGAAATGTGGGCCTATAGAAGGGTCCTCAGAATATCGTGGATGGACCGAATAACTAACGATGAAGTTCTAAGAAGAATGGGTAAACAAAAAGAAATTATAGATACGATAAAGAGCTCAAAACTACAGTATCTTGGACACGTTACAAGAGGAGAAAGGTACGGGATGCTACATTTGATAATACAAGAAAAAATCCAAGGAAAGAGAAATGTAGGAAGAAGAAGAATGTCGTGGCTGCGAAATTTGAGGGAATGGTTTCAATGCACATTTGGGGAATTTTTCAGAGCAGCAGCCTCAAAGATTAGAATTGCTATGATGATTGCCAAACTTCGATCTGGAGACGGCACCTGAAGACGAACAGTTTCCAAAACTAAATTTTGGAAATATGAGCACAGGATCTAAGAGAAGAGCTTAAGGCAAATCGAAAGTTTTCTAACCAACTTTCTACCTTCAAAATTGCGGCCGCTACTATTTTTTTAAAATCTCGAATTTAACGCCCATTTACTTGTTTAAGAGACCTTTGTGGATAGTATATAATGCAACAAAATTTTTTCGAAAATCTGAAAATAATCGCAATTCTTCAAAGTTTTAAAAATCTTCAAACCAATTTTTCAAAAATTGCCCACACGTTTTAAAACTTTTTAGGCTACTAGAACCCAAGATTCGCTACAGTTAATTTTTTTGCTGAAAGCTATAATTTCACTGTGGCGATTTCTATGATCTCTCGCATCCCAAACGCCAGTAGTCTTTGTCATTCCATACTCCTTCTTCAAGGTTTCTGTTTCTCATGTCCTCTTGCACTTGTTTTATCCACGTATCAGGAGGTCTACCTCGTGTTCGTCGTCCTGGCGGGTTCCACTTTAGTATTCGATTTGGCCATCTATTTGCGTTCATTCTTCTATGTGTCCATACCATAAGAGTCTTCTTTTTTCTATTTCATCTACGGATGTTGTGTTCTTCTGCATTCTGTTTCTTATTTCTGCATTCGTTACGTGTTCTAGTCTCGACTCTCTACATCCTCTTCGAAGGAAATCCATTTCGACTGCATCTATTTGTTGTCTATGTCTTTTGGACAATTCCCAAGTCTCCGAGCCATATATTAGTATACTTTGCACTATACTGTTATAGATTCTAACTTTCGTGTTAATATACATGCTTTTTGACCACAGTAACGGATTTAGTCTTTGTATAGCTTGTCTAGCCTGTTCTATGAGTTTTGAAAATCGAAAATCGGCATCCCTTTATTTATTAAACGGGGTCCGATAATAAATTTATTTATAAGTTCGAGCTTTACGTCGTTAAAGTTCATTTTAATTTATAGAAAATAAAACAATTCTTAACTTTAACAAGTCTTTATTTTAGCCGTATACCTATTTCGACATGTTGACATGTCGTGACGTCTTCAGAGGCAAGTTAATTTCGATATTAATAACATGTTTTCCTCAAGAGTGTATTCATTTATTAAATAATATTCTCGTTAACAAAAATGTTGAATTAATAGAACTGACTAAGTTGATTCAATTATTTGAACTCTTCACCAATCAAAATTATTTTACTTTTAATAATAATATTTATTTCAAAAAGATGGTTTATCCATGTTCAGTTTCATCTCTTTTAGCTAAATAGGTCTATTAACTTTTTAGATTTAAACATAAAAATTAATTCAAATAATAAACTTGAATATTCTGTTTATAGAAAACCTACACAAA